>PVKB01000555.1:0-684090 GCA_004027205.1 Ctenodactylus gundi | reverse complement strand
CAAGAACACGTCGCACGGTGAGCATAAGGGACCCAGGACGGGAACAGTTTTAAGAGGCAGAACAACGCTTGCTTTCCTGCTTAATTAATCAATTGATCGGTTTATTATGGTTTGATTTGAGAATTGGATTGACTGATTGTTGTGTGAATAAAGAACATCTCCAAGGTAAATCCATCTGCCTCTGTCCCGTCTGTCTCCTTTTACGGAGTGCTCGCGACAGCATGGTGTTACATACTTGTAATTCCAGCACTCCAGAGACTGAGGCAGGAGGACTGCTGTGAGTTCAAGGGCAGCCTGGGCTCCATAGTGGTGAGTTCAGGATCAGCTGGGACTATGGGACTACAGAATGAGACCCTTTCTCAAAAAATAAATAAATAAATAAATAAAAATTAAAAAAAAAATAAAAGAAAGAAAAAAAGAAAAAAAAAAGAAAAAGCAGAGTCAGGTTTTCATAATCAAGAGTGGAAAGTTGAGTCAAATATCAGCATGATACAGAGATACATACAGAGTGAGGGTTTTTTTTGGTACTGGATATCGAGTCCAGAGACTTCACACTGAGCTACATTTGATTTTGAGATGGGTCACACTAAGTTGCTATATTGCCCAGGCTAGGCTTGAATTCATTTTCTCTTTTTAAATTTAGTATTTATATGCTTATTTATTTTTTTATTTACTGAGACGAGTCTCACTCTCTGGGCCTAAATTTGTGATCCTCCTGCCTTAACCTTCTAGAATTCTGGGATTATAGGCCTATACTACTGGGCCCATCTTTTTATTTTATTTCATTTTGTTTTGAGACAGGGTAATGTTCTGTAGTCCAGACTGATCCTGAACTCACTATGGATCCCAGGGCTGACCATGAACTCAGCAAAATCTCCTGCCTCAGAATCCTGAATGCTGTGATTTACAGGTGTGCTCAGCCATGCCTGCATTTGCTACGTAAACACCCTAGCCACTGGGTTATTTCTCCAGCCCGAGGCCTGCCCATTTTGTTATTTGAATTATCACTTTCACTGAAGAAAGTTTTTCAGAATAATTGATTTTATGTTTCTCCAGTTAATTAGGCAGTTGAAAAGTATGTATTAAGCACTTAATATGTACCTCAGTTACATTAGATAACATGGCTGTAGAAGGGTGTAAGAGTTGGGCCTGTAATCTCAGGAATTTGGGAGACTGAGGTAGGAAGACCAAAAATTTGAGTCCAGCCTGGGCAACTCAGCAATTTAATGAGATCGTATCATTAAAAAAAAAAAGGAGGCTCTGGAATATAGCTTGGTGTGAAGACCCTGGACCCTGGATTTAAGAAGCCGTATAAGATTAGATTCCTGTCTTCTAATCCAAAAAAGATTTAATTAATATACTAGGATTGGGTTTTACTCACCCAATCCTATAGAAACAATATTGCTTTAAATGTACCGTAGGAATTCAGAAAAATAGAGATTAATGTGGTTTGGAATAGCAAAAAGTTTTGCTGAATAGTTACATTTTATAAATAAAAATGCATAGAATTCTGTTACACTCAAAATAGTAACTAGTTTTAATGTATAAATGCTTATATAGGGATTGTATTTTATTAACGGGTAGTGTCAGTACTTTTACTGACATAATAATATAATGCCAAAGGAAAATACTTCACTTGTAAAAACTTTGCTGAATATGGGTCTTTAAAAATTGCTGAAAAAACTAACTCCAGTTTTAATATTTAAGACATTATTTCAGGCTAGGCATGGTGGCATGTGGCTGTAGTCCCAGGTCATCAGAAGGCTGAGGAAGGTGGTTTTCTTGAGCTTAGAAGTTTTAAACCAGCTTACTTGTCTTAAAAAATGTATATATTATATAAAGTATACATTATATATAAAATATATTATGTATAAAATTAAGACAATATTGCTCAAGGTGCTGGGAATATATATGGAAAGATAAAATATTTCCTATCCTTAAGAGTTTATAATTTTTTTTTTGAGACTGAGTCTGCCTGTGTGGCCCTGCTGGACCTCAGCTCCTGATCCTGCTGCCTCAGCCTCCCCTGTCCTGGGATTATAGGCTTGCTATGTATTTACAACTTGATAGAAACAAGTAAACAAGATCATATCCACGTGAGAAACTCTATCAGTATGGGAAGACAGAGGAATCTGTCGGGAGGGAAATATTCAAGAGGGAGGTGACCCTGGAAGGGTCACATGCGCCTGTGGGAGGGGAATGTTGAGGCACAGGATACAGCACACAAACGAGTCCTAGTGGCAGTGAGTGAGTCTTAGACAGGACTGGGGTTCCCTTCACTTATTTCAAAGTTCTTCACTATATGGTGAGAGGCAGCCTTTAAAAACAAGTAACTAAGGAGAAAGGTGTGGGGGTGTAGGGAGGTTAGCATAGCTCAGCGGTTAAAGCACTTGCCTAGCACATGCAAGACCCTGGGTTCAATTCCCCAGCACCACATAAAAATTAGCTAGCCATGGTGGTGCACACCTGTAATCCTAGCACTTGGGAGGCCGAGGCAGGAGGATTGCTGTGAGTTCAGGACCATGCTGGACCATAGACCCTGTCTCACAAACCAAAACAAAAAAACTAGAACACACTGTTTATGAAACTTAAATAAACCCTTGAGGACATAGGCATAGGTAAAGACTTTCTGAATAAAACACCCAAAGCACAAAAGATCACACCAAGAATGAACAAATTGGATTACAGGAAATTAAAAAGCTTCTGTACAGCAAAGGAAACAATCAACAGAGTGAAGAGAGCACCCATGGAATGGGAAAAATATTTTACCAGTTACTCTCCAGACATAGGACTATTATCAAGAATCCTACAAAATAAAGGTCCCAACCAAAAAATGGGAATCTGGAATGAATAAACACTTCTCAGAAGAAGTCTTCAAAAAAACCAATAAATACATGAAAAAATTTTCAACGTTTTTAGCCACCAGAGAAATGCAAATCAAAAAAACACTATGAAGTTCTGTCTAATGCCAGTAAGCATTTTTGAGTAAGAACTCAAAAAACAACACGTGCTGGTGAGGCTGTGGGGAAAAAGGACCCTCCTGCATTGCTGGTGGGACTGCAGACTGGTACAATCTCTATGGAAAGCAGTATGGAGATTTCCTCAAAAAACCGAAAATCGATATTCCATTTGACCCAGTTGTACCTCTTCTGGGTATCTTCCTGAAAGAGTTAAAGTCATCATACAGTAATGATACATGCATATCCATGTTTATAGCAGCACAATTTATAATAGCCAAAATCTTGGAGGAAGCTCATATGCCCGAGTACAGATGACTGGATAAAGAATTGGTATATATACACAATTAATTGCTATGACTTTCAGAATGACAAATCTGATTCATCTGTACCTAAATGGAAAATGGATGCACCTTGAGACCACTAAGCTCTATGAGATGAATCAGACCCAGAAAGTTAAATATCTAATATAAGAAAAACCAAACCATAAAAAAATGTAAGCAGGAGGATTGCTGTGCGTTCAAGGCCAGTCTGGGCTCCATAGTGAGCTCAGAATCAGCCTGTACCATAGAGTGAGACTCTGTCTAAAAAAAAAATTAAGAGATATGGAAAAAAGAAGATGGACTTTGTGGCGTGGGGTGGGGGGAAGTGGGGCAGGGCCACTGAGTAGGGAATGGGGATGTGATATATAAATAAAACTATTAAAAAATGTAAATATAAATGATACCAATGATTATTTTGTATATTAGGGTGTTAAAATTTACAAATATAATTATACACTTGAATTCATTTTATCTTTTAGAGAGAACCATTTTGTGATGATTCGAACATTTATTTTCAAACAGAATGTCGATTACAGCATTCAATGGTTATCTTCTGTAGACAAAATTTCAATAAAGGATATGGTCACTTTGTTTATGGATGTACTGAGATTACAGAACAGAACTGATAAAAGCAGCAGCATTAAAGTTGTTCGAATAGGTCGGGGTCCGGTGGTTCCTGGCGATTGTCAGGGTCTCCGGCCGGAACCACAACCAGGAGGCTAAACCAGCGTAAAAGCGCGTTTACTGGAGGTGAGGGCCAGATATATAAGCAGTTTAAGGGGGTGGGTCCACCAGATAACAGGGCAAGGGTCGTACACTGATTGGGGGAATTTGGAGTCTGAACGTAGCCTAATTTGCATGGCAGGTCTTTGTGAAACCTGACCTCGTGATTTCTGATAAGGGTCTGGAAGCTGGGGAAAATTAGTTGTTTGGGTATGATGGGCTATGGCCCATCCTGGGTCTGAGACAGGAGGGAGTGGCCCCACACCTGCCGGTCTCGCGAGCATGCAGTATCGGGATGTGAGCCACTGCTACCTACAATCATCCCAGGCCTAGTCAGGGTCCCACATGAATAAAATCCTTAAATGTTGGGGCGAGGGGCGCGGCCCAACCGCTGCTGGAGCGCTCGCCTGCCGGGCAAGCAAGCGCAAGGCCCCGAGCTGGATTCCCCAGCGCCGAGCCGGGAGGAGCACGCCGGTGACCCCGGCATTCGGGAGGCCAGCCCGGCTACACCGTGAGCTCAGGAGCACCTCGGAGACCCGGCCTCAGCAAACCAAGCAGCCGTTAGACACTAAGAACTTGCATTTTGAAGGCCTCCTACTATTTAAGTGATTGTAAACTGCTTTTTTATATAACACCGTCTTCAAATCAGTACAAAACAAACCTACCAGTAAAGGATCAGTTTAAAAATCCTCGCTTCAGCCACATCACTAGCATTTTTATTCGACACTTTTAAGAATATACTCTAGTGATCTGGCCACTAAAAGGGCAAATATTTCACATCCTGTCTTCGCTTCAAAGCTTCAGAACTGCGAGCGTCCCTGACTTCAGAGGTCGCGCCGGGCTTCGCAGGGCGGCCCTCCGGGCGCGGGCGACACCGGCGCGACAGGCCGGGCCCGTGCGCGACCTGCGCGGGGCTTCGGGGCGGGACGACCGCAAGGCCCGGGTGGCGCGGGCGATGCACTTACGGCTGCCGTTCCGTTTATTTACACATCGCATCGTTACCGCGTTTCCCTTCCCTACGCCCCCCCGTCTGGACAACGTGGCGAGCCTCTCTTAAACTCAGACATGGAGACGGGCCGATGCCGCATCCCCGCTAAAGCCAGCGCGGTTAGGGCGCACGGACCGCGCCGCGGCGGCGGGAGGCGGAGTGTGCGGGAGCGTGTGCGTGCCGTCCCTGCCCAGGTCGGCGCCGTTCGCCCGCGCCGGATGCAGCGCTCGGCCCCGCAGGGCAACGCCGCCGGCGGCGCGGGGACGCGGCGGGGAGCGACCAGCCTCTCGCGGGCGCCAACCCGGCGTCCCACGCGCCCCTCGGCCGCACGCCGCGCCGCCCCGCGTCTCCCAGGCGACTGGCGCCGCGGCAAGATGGCGGGCGATAAGGACAGGGAAGGTACGGGTAGGAACGCCTGGCGGCAGCCTGCGCCGCCGCAGCCGCGGGGCGGGTGCGCGTCGCCGTCCGCGCCGAGCCCGTCCCGGAGGCGGAGGCCGGGCGTGCGCGCGCGGGCCGGGGCGGCCATGGCGCCGTGGGCCGCCCGCCGCTGCTGCCCGGGACGTGGCGCCGGGCGACGCGGCCGGGCACCGGTGCGGCCGCGCGGCTCTGGCGGGTACGCGCCCACCCCGCCCGCCGCCGCGGCGTCAGCGGCCGCCATCTTGGCCCCGGCGCCGGGCCGCGGGGGAACGGGCTGGAGGTCGCAGGCTCCCGCGGGCCCCTCCGGCCGGGGAGTGGCCGCAGCCCGTGGGAGGACTTGTTCAAGGAAAAAAAAAAAAAGAGTAAAGAAAACAAAATTTTCATAGAAGGCGAAAACCAAACCCTGGTGGCGACCCGGGGCGCGGCTGTTTGGGCGCCGCGGGGCCGTGCTGGCCGCCGAGGCTGGGGTCCCAGCCCCGGAGCAGCGGGGACGCGGGACGCTGGCTAGCCGCGTGTCATGGCGAGATCTCTGGTGTTACTTTAGCCGTGTGGTTTAAAACTCCGTCCTTAGACACCATCCTCTTAGCTACGCGGAAATATTTGTTTTTGATTTTTGGTAAGGTCCCTGCAAAATGCAAAACCACAAAACGCCCATGAAGAGGCAGAGATGGAAGAATCATTCTGCCCCTTTGCCCCCTTTTGGAGTGCTCGAAACAAATACCATTTTTCTCAGCATGGAACTAAGTGTAGTCTGATTAACAACTAATATTTATGTGAGGTGGGTAGTCACTCATCGTAATGATAACAGAAAACCAGTGGACAACCAAGTGAAAACGACGAAAATCTACTGACAAGTGGCCATACCTTAGTGGCACAGTTAAGGAGAAGCCAGGATTATTTTACGTATGAACGTCTTAGTTACTTTCTCATTCTCTGACAGACTGCCGACACGCACAGCTTCAGAGGGAGATTTATTGTAGCTCACATTTAAGAAGGTCTGGCCTAGTCTATTCCCGGTGAGGGACTGAGAAGGCAGTCCGGGTCTGCAGACTCAGGCGAGAGTAGAGCTTTCTCAGGAAGAAGCTGGAACACTGATTCTTCTCTTTACATAGTTCAAGCGGCCAGGTGGGCCTCCCACACCCAGAAAGGTCCCCCTCCCTAACCTCTCTGCCCATAAGGCAGTGACACACCCTGAAAGCTCTACCCCAATCTCAGTAAATTGACAAAATCTCTCCAGGCCAAACCTCAAGCATCTACCCCTTCCAGCCAAGCCTACCTCCCAACAGCACGGGGCTCCACAGTTAAGCTATGACGCTTTTGGGGGACACTCCAGATCCAAACCAAAGCAATAGATGTTAGTGAAATACCTTTATAGTTTTATGATGCTGCTTTAAAGTTTTAGGAGACAGAATCTTGCTCTGTAGACCAGGCTGGTCCTAAACTAACTCTGTAGTCCAGGCTGGCCTCAAACTGAGGGCAGCATGCCTCAGCCTCCCAAGTGCAGGGGTTACAGGTGTGTGCCACCATGCTCAGTTTATTTAGTTCTGGGAAATTGAACCCAGAGCTTTGTACTTACTAGGCAAGCACTTTATCATTGAGCTATGCCCCTACACACTAAAGTGAGTTCTTTTTGAAGATTAAAATATTTCCCAGAAGGTTGAATGGTTTATTTTTTTATTAAATTCTTGTTTGTGGGGCTGGAGCAATAGCACAGCAGGTTGAGCACTTGCCTAGCAAGCCCAAGGCCTTGAGTTCAATTCCCCAGCACCACATAAGCCAAATGTGGTAGCACATACCTGTAATCCTAGCACTTGGGAGGCTGAGGCAGGAAAATTTTTTTGAGTTCCAGGCCTGCCTGGGCTATATAGTGAGTTTAGGAGCAACCTGGACTACAGAGCAAGACCCTGTCTCAAAAAAAGAAGGAAAATGCATTGTAGTATCCTGTCAACTTTTATAGTTCTTATCCTTTAAAGAATAGATTGAAAGATTTTCTGATTTCTGAACTTTCAAAACATTTTTTCTATTTAATTCAGAGGAAAAAACAGTTCTGTCTATAAACATATATGAAGTAATGATTATTTTTATTCAGTTGCCATATATTGGAAACCTGTCACATGGAAGGCATTCTGATTCTGGTAAGGTAGAGCTCCGGGGTGTGTGAAGAGGGTGATGTCAGTGAGGGAGACAGGACACACAGGATGGCGGGGTGTAGTCAGCTGAGCAGGCTTCGTACCAGTCGTGGGCCAGGTGAGCTATGTGTGTGACCTTGTGTGTAACAAGGCAGCAGCCGGGGCATCACTGTGAAAGGGAAGTTTTGAGGCCAGCAGATTAAAATGTAAAAGCTAAGCAGTCTCCTCCTTTAAATCAGCCTTGGTAGTATTATCTTGCTAAACAAATGTTTGGAAACTGTCTTGTAACTTCAATTGATCTATTGTAAAACAAACTCAGCTCTGTGTTCTGCTTCAGTAACCCAGTCTGCTCCCCCTGCTTCCCGCTCCCTCACCCTGGGAGATGAAAATTCCAAGGTCTGGGATCCCCTGCTGGAGGGAGGGTTCCTACACCACTGCTGTCACACCTGCTTCTCACATCACAAAAGCCCTTTCTCCTTTATCTTAAGAAAACTTTGCGCATGCCCGAATGGCCACCCTGACCTTACTGCATCCTCCTTCTGTGAACCCGCTTCTCATTCGTGGCCTTATCCATGAAGGCAGGCAGCAAGACCTTGTCGATGACAGAACGTGCACACACACTGTGATATGACCTCATAACTTTAGACCATGACTATGTCACTGCTGGGTTGCTTTAAAGTAGCCAGTCACATTTCACTAATTACTAACATTTTGCCAGATTTGGCTTGACATTTTACCTACCTAGCCATCCATAAATTCATGCATGTGTATTTTTAATAGATTTTATGCCAACTCCCTATGTTGAGTATGATTATGTTTTGAAAACTAATATGCTATTAAAAATAATTACATGAGGAAATTGCACAGATTTTATGAGAGAGATGATACTGTTTTAGTAGGATACCAATCAAAAGGTTCAAATACCAATCGATTTTTCTGTTTCACTTTTTCTTTAGATGTTTCTTGTCTTCCATGTTCTTTGGTGCTGCTTGTCTCTCTGTCTCTCTCAAAGATTCCTTCAAGTTAGAAAAAAATTCTGAAATAACTAAGTATGCCATTATATCATTGCTTATGTGTAATTTACTCTTGTGATATAGAGGTTAAGTTCATTAAATGTAGTAATTTACTTATTCGATCTTTGATGTAAGTTTATCCTAAGAAAATTGATTGATGTAATGATAATGATAACCTGAATGTCTTTTGAATGTACAAACATTTACCTTTCAGTACTCAGCTAAGGCATTTGAAATTTAACTTTTCTCTCACACTTTCTAGCCTTATAAATTTCATTGTTATAGTTCTTTTCTTATGTGGACCAGTGAATCTCAACAAAGATATAGTAAGATGCAAAAAAACCCCAAACTTTTGGCAAATCATCCCAATATAGGGTTCTGTTGGACCAGCGAAGAGGCATTGAGATATGGCCACTGCAGCCCAGTCTAGGGGTGGGAAGTTGAGCTAAAGAGTGGTGATTTGCGAAAATCAAAATGAGTCAGATGCAGAAGATTGAATATGTTAAATATGGCGTTTCGCTGATTTGCGAAACCCAGAATATAAGCATTCTGTAGAATCAGTGAGTGTGATAGTGGGAGCTAGCAGGTATAGGGAGGGTGTGGGAGGGCCAAAAATGGGAAGGGATTGTCATGTTGACTTGATATATATGTGCACTGAATACACAAGTTCCTTGTAAATATTATGATATTGCATATATATTAATAAAAATGGGGAAAAGAAAAAAAATAGTAGCCAGTCACAACTACCTGTTACCTGATAAGGGAGACAGAGAACCTGTAACTGTATAAAGGTGCTGTACACCCAGCAGACGGCGCCCAGAACCTCAGTGCCCTAGCTTGTCTGGGTCCTGAACTCATTATGTAGCCCTCTTTTTTTTTTTTTTGAGACTTGATCTTGTTCTGTAGTCCAGGCTGGCCTTGAACTCAGTAATCCTCTTGCCTCAGCCTCCTCCAGAGGGCTGTGATTACAGGTGTATGTTACCATGACCAGTTTATGTGGTGCTGGAGAGTTGAACCCAGGGTCTTGTGCTTGTTAAGCAAGCATTGTAACTATTGAGCTACAACTGCAGCCCTTACCAGCTTACCTTTTAAAAAATAACCACAAAAATCTTCTTTATAGGAACATGCATATATTTTAAGTCGTTCATCTTTTTTAAATGCAAGCAACAGTTTATTGAACCAAAGAAAAGAAAGAAAAGCTCTTGACCAAGAATCCAGGAGGAAACTCAAGTTGGTCTCTGTTGAGGGAGAAGAAAAAGAACAAAGATGAGCTCCTGGCTGGAAACCAGGAGGCGACTAACCAGGAGGTGACTGAGCAGGTGTCCCTTAAATAGCTCCTCTTTAATCTTAAGATTTTAGTTGTAAAGCGGAAGTAAATTTCGGAATTGTTAGCAAGTATTGAAAGTATTATGAGAAAAATTCATTGTAGCAGAGGGACTATTGTGCTGTATTTAGAAAATTTTTCTGTGTGGTTATGTACATTGAAGTGAAGCTTGTCATAGTGTTTTTGTGCTTTAAGAGTGTAAGTTAATGGGTGGGGCATGGCTTAGTGGCTAAATCGCTTGCCTAGCAAGTATAAGGCCCTGGGTTCCATTCCCTGGCACCATATAAACTGGGCTTGGGTGGCATACCCATGTAATCCTAGCACTCAGAAGGCTAAGGCAGAGAGATTGCCTTGAGTTTAAGACCAACCTGGGATACATGGTGAGCTCAGAACCAGCCCAGACTACAAGGAAACCCTGTCTCAAAAAGAAAAGTATAGTTTAATTTTTCCTAGATTAAAAAACGTGCATAATTATATTAGCTAATAAAAAATTTAAAATCAAATTAATTTTAAATCAGTTAATTTTTTTGACTGGAAGAATGTTTGAAATGGAATAGGAAGAATTATTTTTGAACCATTATCTTGTTTCTGAGGTTTCTTGAGCAGGAATTTTTTTTCTTTCTTTTCCTTCTATTTTTTGTTTGTTTGAGATAGGGTCTCACTCTGTAGTCCAGGTTGATTCTGAGCTCACTATGGAGCTCAGGCTTGCCTTGGACTCACGGCAATCTGGCAATCCTCCTGCCTCAGTCTCCTGAATGCTGGGATTAACAGGCAGGCGCCATCACATGCGTCGTTTGTGGTACTGGCAAATTACACTCAGGTACTTAGCGTTTGATTTAGCGCTTGCTAAGCAGGTGCTTTACTTTAACTGCTGAGCCCTTCCTCCAGCCCTGTTTGTTTGTTTAGCCCTGTTTGTTTAAATGGACAAAGCAATTGTTGATTCTGAAGATCTTTTTTTATTCTGAAACAGAACAAACATCAAAACAAAACAAACAAGCAAACAGATATCTTTAAATCTTATTATTTTTGAATCATAGAGAATTTTTTTTCTTCTTTGTGCTGGGGGTTGAACCTAGAGTGTCACGCATGCTAGGCAGAGGCTTTACCATTGAGCTGGCAACACTTCTGTTGTAGCATGGATTAACACATGGGACTCACAGGCAGGGTGATCAAGAGTTTATTGTCCAGACAAACCAGCATGCTGGGACCCAACCACCAAAGGAGCCCGCCCAGAACAACTTGGGTCAGGGGTTTTTATACTCACAGGGAAGCAAGAAGGGGAATATTTCACAGAATAGAAGGGGAGTTTTGACAAAACAAAAGAGAAATGGGACATTCATTGTTTTTACAGTAGGAAGTTTGTGCATCTATCTAACGTACAACCTATTGACCATGGTGACCTCTGGGTACACAGAAACATATTGTGGTTGTTCCTGGCACGTGTGCAGGGTTAGGGTCAAAAGTTGATTTTTTTTCATGAGCTCAGGGGGAGGGGTGCGGTAAGCACAACCAACTCCATTTTCATTGTGTCTCTTTCACTTCCAGGCCTGAGAATCATTCAGTCTCACTGTTTCTGTCTTTTAAAAAATTTTATATAGGACTAGAAGGATCTTCTGTTTGTAATTAAAATCAAGTTTAGGAAGCAAATTTCTTAGGTATAAAATTATAACTTTTGGCAAGCTGGTGAGCTTTTCTAAGCAAGCTGCAAATTCTCAAACAGGATTTACTGTTTGCTGCTTTTGTTTGTGCTAAGTTACTCTTTTTATGTTGCATGTTTTGATAATATCACTTGGTAAAATGCCTCCAATTATGCAAGAATTTTTTGTTTTGTTTTTTTTTTGATTCCCCATATTGCACCACTCCTCTGAAAACAGGGAAATTGAAATATAGAAATTACAGATAGATAGAAGTAACTTTATGAAAAGAAATTTTTTTTTTTCAGAGACAGGATTTCACTCTGATCCAGGCTGGTCCTGAACTCACTATGAAGCCCACGCTGGCCTTGGACTCATGATAATTCTCCTGTTTCAGCCTCCGAGTGCTGGGATTACAGGTGTGTGCCACCACGCCCACATGAATGTGGTACTGGGGAATTGAACTCAGTTACTTAGTGCTTGCTAGGCAAGCGTTTTTACCATTCCTCCAGCCCTTCCTTTCTTTCTTTCTTCAGTGTGTTTTTCCAGTCCTCTTGACTGAAACCAAGGCCTTTAAATTTTGCACATTCTGAGTCTTTTGAAACACAGTTTTGCTGAAATTTTTGGTGGGCTTGAATTTGCAATCCTGCCTTAGCCTCCCCGTGCTGGGATTACAGGCGCAAACTAACATGCCCGGTTGACAGCCTGTTCCCACTCCTCTCCGTGTCCCCAGCACGTGCTGCAGTTCCTGGAGTGGCAGCAGTGCTGAATAGATAGGAAGAGAAGCGTGTGGCGCAGCGTGGGGACTTGGTGTGTGCTTGACATGTAACCTGAGAGTAAGAAGAGGTTATATCTGAATCTGATCAGTTGTTCACACATGATTCTGTCCTGCATATTTTTGGGGACATTTTATATGTTTTCTCTTTGCATACGTATTTGCTTGTTTACGGTACTGAGGACGGACCCCAGGTCCTTGTATAGCTGTAGAAGTGCTTTGTCATTGAGCTGTAGCCTCGCCCTCTCGCCCTTTTTAACCTTTTTTTTTTTTTTTTTAAATTGAGACAGGGAGGTCTCAAAAGACAGTCAGGCTGGTCTTTGATAAGCAATTCTCCTGCCCCAGCTTCCTGAGTAGCTGGGACTGTAGGTATGCATGCAGCTTTCTCTGTTTTAGACGATGATACATATCAAGTACAGTGCTGCGGGAATAGCTCAGTGGTTGAATTGCTTGCCTGGCAAGTGCAAGGCCCTGGGTTCGATTCCCAAGCACCATTTAAGCCAGTTGTGGTGGTATTTGCCTGTAATCCTAGCACTTGAGAGGCTGAGGCAGGAGGATTGCCATGTGTATGAGGCCAACCTGGGCTACATAGTGAGTTCAGGACCAGCCTGGAGTATAGAGCAAGACTGTCTCAAAAACAAATAACAAAAACCAGAAACAAACAAGAAATCAGGTAGAGACTAAACAAAAAATAAAACTAACATTGGAACCTAATTTACCTCATCTAATTCCTGATTTTTAAATATTTTAAAAAAGAGACTGAAATTTATCTGTATACTAATTTATAAAATTTGCTAAAAATGTTCAAGAGCTGGAGGTATAGCTCAATGTTTAGAATGCTTGCCTAGCAATCGTAAGTTCCTGGGTTCACTTCCTCCAGTATCACATAAACCGGGCATTGGTGGTACACACCTGTAGCCTCAGCACTTGGGAGGCTGAAGCAGGAGGATTGTTGTGTGTTTGAAGCCAGCGTGAGGCACGCAGTGAGTTCAGGACTGTCCTGGACTACAGAGCAAGGTTCTGTCTCAAAAAAAAAAAAAAAAAAAAAGTTTAACAGAGGCTGGAGGAATAGCACAGAGGTTAAGGATCTTGTCCAACAAGTGCAAGGCCCTGAATTTGATTCCTCAGTACCACATTAATAGTTGGATGTGATGGCACTTGTCTGTAATCCCAAAACTTGGAAGGCTGAGGCAGGAGGATTGCCATGAATTCAAGGCCAGCCTGGGTTACATGAGGAGTTTAGGACCAGCCCGTACTGCAGGCAAGACCCTGTCTCAAAAAAAGTTCAAAAATATTCATAACTTTAAAAATCAAACGAACAATGAAATGCTACTTCATACCTACTAGGATGGCTGCTAGAAGAAAACCAAGAAGCAGCCCCACTCAGGACCACCTTCTAGATATAGGGAGCTTTTAACTTTCTGTCCTTTGTTTCTAAGTAAAGACGTTGTCTACATCTTGTCTTCTTCTACGATGTGGGGCACTCTGACCCCTATCATCTGTTTAAAAGAAGAAGAAGAAAACCAAAGTAAATATTAGTGAGGATGTGGAGAAATTGGAACCCTGGGCACTGTAGGTGGGAGTGTCAAATGTTATGGTTACTATGGAAAACAGTATGGCTGTTCCTTAAAAATGTAAAACTGGGCTATCACTTCATTCAACTTCTGGGTATATTCCCCCGCACTACATAAAGATTAGCCAGGCAAGGTTGTACACACCTGTAATCCCAACACTCAGGAGGCTGAGGTAGGAGGGCTGCTGTGAGTCCAAGGCCAGCCTGGGCTCCATAGTGAGTTCAGGACCATCTTGGACTACAGCATGAGATTCTGTTCCAAAACAACAGCAATATCAAAACAACTTAGTATGATAATTACTCATTACTCTTACCCATTTGTGAATACATGTCTGTTTATCCTTACTACTTTATATAAACTTGTGTGGATTTTTGGATAGTAAGAGTGTAACTTATTTTTTATTTTTATTTTTGGCAGTGATGGGATAGAACTGAGGAATTTATGTGTCTTAGGCAAGTGTTCTACCACCAAACCAAGCCATTAACCCTGTAATTTCTTGTTTTTTTTCTTTCTTGAATTCTTTGTTTTTGTTTTTTCCCCATTTTATTGATATGTATTAGTGCAAGATTTAAGGTTTACAGTGAAGTTGAGGATTTTGTGCACATACCTATCTTGTCAAGGTGACAAAGACTTTCCCACTCTCCTTTTGTTTGTTTTGTTTTGTTTTGAGGTAGTCTCACTGCATAGTTCAGGCTGGCCTTGCCATTGTCCTGTGTAGTCGGGTTGGCCTCTAACTTATTACCCTCATGTCTCAGCCTCCTGAATGCTAAGATTACAGGCATGCACCATCACACCTGGCTGCTGCAACCTATTTATTTATTTAATTTTACTTTTTTTTTTTTGAAGGTCTTTTCCTATAGCTGGCTGTTCCTGAACTCACTGTGTAGCCCAAGCTGGCCTCAAACATTCACAGCAATCCTCGTGCTTCAGCTTCTTGAATGTTGAGATGATAGGTGTGTGTCACTATGGCTAGCTAATTATAATGTGATGTTGGTGCATCAAACCCAGGGCTTTGTGCAAGGTAGGCAAGTGCTCTAACTGCTGGCTTATGTCACCAGTCCCTGTTATTTATTTATATATTTAGGAAACAGGGTCTTGCTCTGTAGTCTAGGCTGGTCCTGAACTCACGACATAGCCCAGGCTGGCCCCAAACTCACAGCAGTCCTTCTGCCTCAGCCTCCTGAGTACTGGGATTACCGGTATTCACCACCTTGCCCAGTTTATGTGTCGCTGGAGAATCCAGGTCATATGCTTGCTAGGCAAGCACTCTAACTGCTGTGCTATTCCTGTAGCCCAAAAGCTGGCTTTTTAAAGGAGGTGACTCTTATATTTATCTTGAATGTTTACTAGTTGGCCCAGAGAACAAGATGGAACAAATATATTAGAAAGAGAAGAAATAACTTGCTTGAAATCATGAATATCAGTTTTAGTAACAGCAAAGACATTTAATATAATTGAATTTTAGATAGGTTAGGATATGTTGTGGGATGTTTACATATTATTCTTAAAACATCAACAGGCCATTAGGAGACTTTTTTTTTTTCCACAGCACTTCGAAGGCTGGGGCAGGACGATTGCTGTGAGACCAAGGTCAGCCTGGGCTCCATAGTCAGTTCAGGACCAGCCTGGGCTGCAGAGCAAGACCCTGTCTCAAAAAATTCTTTTTTCATAAGAGAGACAATAATTTGTTATTTTAAAAAAATCACTTGTTGTATCAGGAGCATATATGAATACATATAATAATTATGAAAAAGTTAAATTTACAAAAAAAAGAAAAATTCCTTGAGTATGTTGAATAGATTAGAATGATACAAAATTGGAATTTCAGTGTCATAGTCCAGAAAGACAAGACCTCAACTAGGCTAGTGAGTCAGAATTTGAAAAGGAGGTAGAGGCTAGAGGGGATTGGTGGTGGTTGTAGTAAGTTGAATGTGAATGTTGAATCACATAAGAGGGAAGAATATTCATCTAATTGAATATTCACTTCAATGGGGGCTGGAGGAATAGCTCAGTGGTTAGACCGCTTGCCCAGGTACTGCATAAACCAGGCATGGTGCCACATGCCTAGAGTCTCTGCTCTTGGGAGGATGGTCTTGAGTGTGAGGCCAGCCTGTTCCACATAGTGAGTTTAAGAGTAGCCTGAATTACAGAGTGACACCCTGTCTCAAAAAGAAAAAAGAAAAGGAACACTGATCTGGAATCTACAGTGAATTTTGCCTTTTTAATGTGTTTCCTTCCAGGCTTTTTCTAGGCAGCTTTGTGTTTTATTGACATGGGATTATATTGAATGTAGTTTTATGTCCAGCTTTTCCAATATAATGTCATGCACCTTCCTTCATACGCATTTCTCAATTTCTCTTTCTTTCTTTCTTTCTTTCTTTCTTTCTTTCTTTCTTTATTTCTTTCTGAGATAGTCTTGCTCTGTAGTACAGGCAGATCCTAAACTCACTGGGCAGCCTGGCTAGCTTCGAACCCATAGCAGTCCTTCTGCTTGAGCTTCCCAAGTGCTGGGATTACAGGTGTCTGTCCCCACGCGCAGCCTATGTGGGGTGCTGGGGAATCAGACTCAGGGCCTTGGACTTGGTAGGCAAGTGCTCTAACTGCTTAGCTATTCCTTCAGTCCCCAGGTTGTGTTTCTAGGAAGATAGTTAGGTATGTTCTGTAAATATTTGTAATTTTTTTAATAATGAAAACTCAGATTCCTTCCTTGTAGGCTTTGGAATGTGTAGAGCATTAGTGTTCTCCGTAGTCACCTCTGTGCCCGCCAGAGCCACTCACTCCTGTCTGGCACCTACTGGCTACAGCTTGGTGCTCACTGACCACCTTTGCCCATTTTTCTTTCCCTGCCACTGTGCTAGGAAAGTGTTCTTTTGGTTTTATATTTTGTTCTTCGTTTACTTTTGAGACATGGTCTTGTTGTGTACCCCAGGCTGGCCTCAAACTCAACATCCTCCTGCCTCGGTCCCCTGAGTGCTAGACTGAGAGGTGTGTGTCACTGCACCCAGTTTATGTGGGGCTGGGGAATCCAACTCAGGGCCTTGTGCTTGCTAAGCCAGCACTCTTAACTGCTGTGCTATTCCTCCAGCCCCAAGTCTACCCATTTATATGTTGCACACAAATTACCTTGACTTCTGAATCTTTGGTTGTATAGATTAGTAAAACCAATCTCTTACTATGTTTTTTCTTTCTTTTAAAGACATCACTTGGATGCACTGTGAAAAACTGGAACAGGGCAAGAGCAGATGATGACAGTGGTTTCTGGATTAGGTGACAGCAGAGAAGGTAGCAGAGAAAGTTCTAGTGCAGAGATCCCGGGACTCTTGGCAGTTGAAGTTAGTACTTGGGGGAAAAAGACGTGACTAGACACCTGGACACCTCTTCATGACTTCTGACTGTTCTGCTCTTCACTGTTTTCCTTTTAAATTAGAATAATCTACAATAAGTGGGTGATCACCTATATTTGATACATGAAGACACAATTATAAATGGATGATGATATATTTTCTTTGTTATTTGTGAAATAAATCACTAAGAATTTCTTTCTGTGCCTGACATAAGGCAAGAATTAATTTCTTGACTTTTATTTTGCTTTGTTTGTTTGTTTTGTTTTGAGACAAGTTCTTGCTGTATAGTCCAGGTTGGTGCTAAATGCACTGTGTAGCCCAGGCTGGTTTTGAACCCATAGAAATCCTCCTTTCTCAGCCCTCTGAGTTCTGGGATTAAAGGTGTATGCCACCACGCCCAGCAGTCTAATTTCTGACCTACATTCTCAGCCCTGGCCAATTTTTATGCATTGCTGACAGATCTAACTCAGAGCCTTGCTCATGAGAGGCAAGCTTTCTAACCACTGAGCTATGCCCCTAGCTCTTGACTTTTTTTTTGGAAACAGAGTCTTGCTGTGTATCCTAGTCTGGTCCTGAACTGACTGCATAGCCCAGGCTAGTCTTTACTCACGGCAATCCTCCTGCCTCAGGCTGGGATTATGGGTGTGCTAAACTATGGCCAGATTTATGTGGTACTGGGGAATAAACTCAGGGCCTTGTGCTAGTGCTTTTACTACTGTGCCATTCTTCCAGCTTCGACTTTTTTTTAAACAGCATAAAAAATTAGGTATTGCCATTACTTGAGTCAAACAGAACAATAACAGTATTTATGCTTCTAGTTAATTGGCCTTGAGGGCTTTTCTTTACTGTCTTTGTTGTATACTTTAAGCAGTTCTCATGGTAAGGATTCCTCTTGGGCTTTATTATTTTATCTAATTCTGAAGGTAGGGCTTGGAATATTACTTTTGTTTAAGTGTGTGTGTAAAGACTTCTCAGCTTTGGAGAAAACACAGCTGTGCCATTTGTTTAAAATACCTGTTAAACTGTTAGGATATCTGACTTTTATTGTGGTTATGAAGGATTCCTCTGTGTTTACTATCAATAGTTTCTTCTTTTAAGTTGACTTTTTGTTTTTTCTTTCTGTGATTTAACTTAGAATCATAATAATTTAGCCTTCCTAATTAGTGTTTCCACTTTCAAAAAGCCATATAATGTGAAATTGTTGGCACTGGTAATATATAATATGAAGAAAAAGATTATTATAGAATGGTATAACTTGCCTCTAACTGGGGTTTTATCAAATAAAAGGAATTTTGTTATCATATTAACATACTAACAGTTATGTTTATTTTGTAATGAAGAAGCCTGCTGCAAGGACTTTCTCAATAAAACACTCAGAGCACATGAGATAACACCAAGAACCAACAAGTGAGATTGTATCCAATTAAAAAGCTTCTGCACAGCAAATCAAATCATCAACAGAATGAAGAGGAAACCTATGGAATGGGAAGAAATCTTTGCCAGCTTCTCCTCAGTCAGAGGACTATTATCAAGAATAAACAAATAACCGAGAAACATTTGGCTCTCCAAATTATAAAGACCCAATCAAAAAATAGGAATCTGAAATGAATAAACAGTTTCCAGAAGAAGTCTGAATGGCCAATAAGTACACAAATAAAGGTTCAGTTTCCTTAGCCATCAAAGAAATGTGAATCTAAACAACAGTGAGGTTCCATCTAACTCCAGAAAGTATGGAACTGAAAAAACAATAAATGCTGGTAAGGTTATAGGGAGAAAGGAACCATCCTATGTGGCCCGTGGGACTGTAAATTGGTATAGATGGATATTGGTATAGAGATTCCTCAAAAAATTGGATATAGATATCCCATTTTACCCAGCCTTACCACTCCTTCTGGGTGTCTTCCCCAAAGAGTTAAAGTCTTCTTACAAGAATGATACCTGCATACCCATGTTCATAGCAGTACAAATTATAATACCCAAATCTTGGAAAAAGCCAGTATGTCCAACAGCAGATCAATGGATAGAGAAGATGTTTTGTATATACATAATGGAGTACTACTCTGCTGTAAAGAAAGACAGATGAGTCATTGTATGAAAATGGATATACCTTGAGACCTCAGTGAAATCAATCAGAGCCAGAATGTTAAATATTGTATGCTTTATTTTATATGAGAAAACCAATCCATAAAAAAATGAGATAAGGGAGAAAGTAAGAAGGTAGACTTTGTGGAGAGGGAAAGGGGAGGCGGAGGGGTTGAGTGGGTGGGAAGGAAAGAAAAGTGATATGTAAATTTAAAAAAAGCCTGCTATATTTTGTGGCCTAGTAGAGTAGGAACAGTGGAAAGTGAGTTAAAGCATTTATTTATGTATTTATTTGTTTATTTATTTATGATGTGCTGAGGAACAAACCCAGGGCCTCATGCAGACTAAGCAGACACCCTTCCATTGAAGTATTCTTCTACCCCCCAATTTTTTTTGGAGACAGAGTCTCTCTGTAGTCTTGGCTGCTTTGAACTCACTGTGTAGTTCAGGCTGGCCTTGAGCTAACAACAGTTCTCCTGTGTCAGACTCCTGAGTTCAGGGATTATAGGTGTGTGCCACCAAGCCTGGTTTATGTGGTACTGGTGCATTGAACTCAGGGATTAGCGATAGCTCAGCAAACACTCTAACCACTGTGATATTCCTCCAGCACCCAAGTGTATTTGTGAAAGGATTATGGGAGGTAGGGGCAGCTTATCGATAAGAGTGCTTACCTAGGAAATGCAAGGCCTGTACCTGTAATCCCAGCTCTTGGGAGGCTGTGGAAGGACGTTTGGCTTGAGTTCGAGGCTAGCTTGGACTGCATAGTGAAAATAGTACTAGCCAGAACTACAGTTGAGACTGTCTCAAAGAAAAAATAAAGATATATATATACACACACCCACCCACCCACAATTTAATTTAATATTTTAATATAATTTGCATAACTAACCTGGTACAAAAATTGTAACAGTTACTGGTTCGAAAATAATATTTTTTTTTGAGACGTCTTTAGTGCAGGCTGGTCGTGAACCCCAGTGTATCCCATGCTGGCCTCAAACTCAAGACCATCTTCTTGCCTCAGCTTCCTGAGTGCTGCGAGTACGGATATGCACTGCTCCCTCTGGTGTATGTGGTTGTGGTGGTATGGATGGGAAGTGTCCCCCAAAGCCTCATGTTCTATGGATACTGTGTAGGGCTGGGAGGCAGGGCCTGGCTGGAAGGGGCGGGAACTTAGGGTTTGACCTGGAAGGGCATGGCCCGGTTACACCCTTCCTCCCCATCTCTCTCTACCACCATGCTGTAGGGATCTCTGCTGCTTGGGCCCTGGTCCCGGCTGTGTCCCTACTCCAGCCCAGGCCGGCTGCTTCACATTTACGGCAGTCCTGCCGCCTCAATCTCCTGAGTGCTGGGTTTACAGGTGTGCACCACCACACCTGGCTTCTGTTTTCTTTTTAAAGCGTTTATCCTACTATTCCTACTACCACTGCCACTATTACCATCACCATGATATTTCTGTTTACAACTTCTGACACCAAATATATGAGTTTTGGCGTGAGTTTGAGGCCAGCTTGGGTTACTGCTGTTAGTTGTTTAGAAACTAAACAGTTTTCTAGTTCTCTCAGGATATCAACCTTGGCCTTGCAGTTTAACTCAATTCTGATGTTAACTACTGGAGTTAGTGTAGACCCACAGGTGAAGGGCTCAGTATGTCAACTACCACAGCAAGTAGTGTCACCCGAGCCACGAATAGGGCCTTCCCACTGCCGCCTCCACAGATTGATGGTGTGCTCTATGGGTCACACAACTTAAACGTAAATCATGTTTTCTATTTTATTAGGAATGCTGTAAGTCAGTAAATAAATAAATAAAGTAGTTTTTCTTTTCTTTTTTGAGACAGTTTTGCTCTGTGGTCCAGGTTGGTCCTGAACTCGCTGAGTAACGCAGGCTGGCTTCGAATTTATGGCAGTCCTCCAGCCTAAACTTCTCTTGCTGGGATTATAGGCATGTACCCCCACGCCTGGCACAAATGAAGTGGCTCGTAAGGTGAGGGCCGGGAAGGACCCAGGAGTAATGTCCCTGTGGAGCTAGGCTGTGCCCTCCCAGCTTCTGATGTGCTCACCACTCTAGAAGTTCTTCAGACCTCTTTCTTTCTTTTTTCAATGTGGGTGTGATAGATGAAATCTCTGGCCATTTGTCGTTGACTGATCCCTAGCTCCTCCTCTCTACTTGGAGATCAGGGAGAAAGGCTGAATTTTGGGCAGATAGTTTTTTTTTTTATTTTTTTGAGACAGGGTCTCATTCTGTAGTTCAGGCTGGTCCTGAGCTCACTATGGAGCCTAGGCTGGCTTTGGACTCACAGCATTCTCCCACCATGGCCTCCCAAGTGCTGGGATTACAGGCATGTGCCACCATGCCCGGTTTATGTGGTGTGGAGGAATTGAACTTGGGTACTTAGCGCTTGACATAGCGTTTACTAGGCAAGCGGTTTAATCACTGAGCCATTCCTCCAGCCCCACAGATAGTTCTTTTATATTATTCTTTTGGATATATTTATTAAGAACTTGTTACTATGAGCCAGCATTATGATAACTTCCTTATATACATTATTTCACTTAATCATTGTGACAACTGTAATCTTTTTTTACAGATGAAATAGGATAGTAGGAGGCAGGATCTGTTTCACTAAATATGTAGTTAGCAGTAAGCAGGGATTTTGATCACCATTTTATTATTTCCTATTTTTAACTTTTATATTAATAACTCAGAATTTCTGGAAAACCTTGTTAAGTTCTGACATTTACTTAGATCAGTAAACAAATATCCATAAGGATACACTGTTCTTTCTTTACATTCAGTAACGTTCAGGTTATTTTCATATAGTTTGAGCCTTTCAGAAAAGGTTTTTGTTTTTCATAGTTCTGAATGTAATGTAAAGAAAGCTATTAAAGTTGATTTTTCTAGAATGATTAAATTGAGAAGAAATCAGTTGGTTTTATAGAAGGCCTTTAACATTATGCTTTAAACTACATTTAAAAAAAATGGATAGGAGTAGCTGATGGGGAGCTGAAAACTGCAATAAGCTGCCTTCCAAACCATAAAATGCAGTTGACAGACATCTTTTTATAGACGTATCTGTGACTGCATTCTATTTTTAGGATTGACCATTTTTTCAAGAAAGGAAAATCCTTGATATTTATGAAAACTGCTTACAGTAAGACAGCAAACTAAGATAAGGTAGAAACCACCCTGCTCATTTTAAGTTGGACCACATTTCCCTTAAAGTGGGGACAGTAGCAACTGTAGCACGCAGCTACGTATCTGTTTAGTTGTTTGTTCAGTTTAGTTTTTATACTACTTCCAAAATTTTTATTTTTTATTTTTTGAGACAGGGTCTCACTCCGTAATCCTGGTTGGTCCTGAATTCACTGTGAAACCCTGGCTGCCCTTTATGTTACGGTAATCCTCTTGTCTCAGCCTTGTAAGTGCTGGGATTACAGGTGTGAGTCACTATGGCCAGTTTAAAATAATTTTTTCAAATTCAAATTCTTTATAAAAAGGAGACAGTTCCCCAGAATTAACAAATGGGATTATTTCAAATAAAAAAGTGGGAAAAAATTTTCACCACCTATATACCTCAGATAGGAAGCTAATAACTAGGATGTACAAGGAACTGAAGAAAAACAGATCCCTCAAAAATCAAAGACCTGATTGAAAGTCAAATCAAAGACCCAATTGAAAAATGGACAATGGAATGAACAAATGGCCAGTGAATACATGAAAAGATGTTCAACATCCCTAGCCATTAGAGAAATGCAAATCAGAACATTGCTAGGATATCCTTGACTTACCAACCAAGCAAAACTGATTCTGATTAACACAGAAGAAAAGGAATTTATTAGAAAACAGCAAGGAGGTCCCCGCATTAGCAGGAAGCTATAGCGGTAGCATGGGGACTGCAAACGGGGCTCAGCAACATGTGCAGGCAGTTGGCAGGCCCAAGGCCTCCGCATCACGCAACTGCGTGCTGCAGCCTGGAGCACTGCTGCTGACGTCTTCCTCTTATTCCTTCTACCATCTCCGGAAATAATTTTTAAACTCTTCCTGGATTTTTGAAATGCCTCCTTAAGATTCAGAATCCTGCCTAAGAACAAGATGGCGGAACATCTGTCACCTCCCCAGAGATCTAGAAAAGCAAAGATCCACCTTCTTGGGCTGCTTGCTTAGTGCCAGATTCACACACAGTGGGGCCTCCTTCCAAGTGGGAAGAGTATTTGAATCTCGGATCACAAATAAATAAATAAATAAATAAAATAAAATAAGAAGAAGAAAAGGTGAGAGAGGAGCAAGCAGAGGAGGCCCTAACAGTTGTCCACTCTGGCCCCTACCTATTGGCTTGAAAATCGGGGAAGATCTGCCTTTAAACCGCCTGATTCAACTTCAACCTTCCAATTTTCAGTACATAATCTTGCTTTATATTTTTTGGCATTATTTTTGTTAGTATATATTTGTGATATATAATAATGACTCTCAGCTGAGGAGGTGTGCTTGTACGTATTGCATGTCAGTGCCTTCTAGTTCCCTTCCTCCTTTCCTCCCCCATGTCTCTTTTCTTAATCCACAAAATCCATCTCCCTATTTTCTCTCATCACTCTTACATTGCTCTTTTGCTTATTTATACTTTGGTTTTTTCATATTGCAGAAACCATGCAAAATTTAATCTGTGTCATGATTCATCTTGCTTAGCATGATGGTGTCAAGGTTGCATATGTTTTCCTACAGATGACTCAGATTTATTTCTCTTGTAAGCAGGGTAGTACTCCATTTTATTTATATATGTCTTCACATCTTTATCCATTCACCTGTTGTTGGACATACTGGCATTCTCCAAGATTTGGCTATTGTAATTTATGCTGCTATAAACACGGGTAAGCATGAGTCACTCTTGTATGATGACTTTAACTCTTTTGGAAAGATATCCAGAGGAGGTACAGCTGGGTCAAATGGAATATCTGTTTTCAGTTTTTTGAGGGATCTCCATACTGCTTTTCGTAATAGCTATGCTAGTTTACAGTCCCAGTAACAATGTAGAAGGATTCCTTTTCCCTTGCAGTATTGCAGTATTGCTACTATTTGTTGTGTTTGGAGGTCATGATAATAGCGTTTTTACTAGGGTAAAGATGGACTCTCAGTATTGACTTGCACTTCTCTAATGAATGAAGATGCTGAACATTTTTTGTGTATTTATTGGCCATTTGTACTTCTTCTGAGAGGTGTTTATTCATTTCAGTCGTTCTTTTTTTTTGGAGACAGGGTCTCCCTTTGTAGCTCAGGTTTGCCTCGGACTCAAGGCAATCCTCTTGTCTCAACCTTCCAAGTGCTGGGATTACAGTTGTGTGTTACCAGGCCTGGGTTATGGCCAGCACTTACTGCTTGGTAGGCAAGTGCTTTAACCTCCAAGCAATTCCTCCAGCTCCCAATTGTACATCTTTTGGTTGGATCTTTTATTTTGAGGAGTCTTATTATTTATTTATTTTTTTTGAGACAGGGTCTTTCTCTGTAGTCTAGGCCTGTCCTGAACTCACTATGGAGACCAGGCTGACCTTGAACTTAACAGCAGTCCTACTGCCTCAGCTTCAGTGTGCTGGGATTATAGGTGTGCGCCATGTGCTTTCGGCTCTTTGATATTCTAGATGTCATATCTCTGAGGAGTAGCTGCCAAGACTTTTTTTCTGTTCTGCAAGTTCTGTCTTCACTCTGATGATTGGTTCCTGTGCTGTGCAGAAGCTTTTTAAGTTGATATATCCGATTTGTTGATTCTTGGTGTTATCTCATGTGCACTAGGTGTGGAGTCTGGCATCATATTTTAAAAGTGGCAACTGTTAGGCAGGAGCTCCCTCCCCTGAAGCCTCTGCCTTTCACAGATCTTCCCAGCGCTCTTCTTTCCTGCCTCCCTTTAGTTATCACAGTAGAAGAGCCGTTTCTTCTGATATGTAGAGCTAGTTTTCTTAGTCATGTGTATGAGCTCACCCAGTCTCGCGTTGTCTAGGGCATTCCTTCATTAATTAAGCTTGCCTTATCCTTAGTTAAGATTGTTAGTACTCCCTTTGTGTTAGACACTTCTGGGTACAGAAGTGACAGCGTTGAGCTTGATACAGCTCGAAGGACTTGTGTTTAGCACGGGAAAGACAGGTGAATAAGCACATTGTTGTGACTAGATCACAGGCATAATTTGTGTCATTTGTTTAACATCTAATTTTCCATTATAATGTCAACACATGTCAATTTTGTCCTGCTCTGTTCTCAGTGCCTGGTATGTAATAGGTGCTCAATACATATTCCTAAGTTAATGAGTTACAGAGAACAAGTATGTGGCCCAATTTAGAGAATGAGGGAAGGAAAGTTGGGGTGTGTGGGTGGAGGATTGGTGGAAGGGATGTCAGGAGCTGAAACTTAATGGGTTAGAAGATGAAAAAAAAAAGTAAAGTGTCAGCAATCTTGAGTGACAATAATAACTTGCCTCACTTAGTTTTGGTCTAAACAGGGTAGATCAGAAATTTATTTTCTGGTCTGTCTGGATGCAAAGCCTAATGCTGTTTACACACATCATGTTATATTAATGTTGGAGTTCCCAAACTTGCCTCCTCATCAGAATTGCCTTCTGGGGCTGGAGGAATAGCATAGTGGTTAGAGCACTTGCCTAGCAGTGCCAGGCCCTGAGTTTGATTCCCTAGCACCATGTAAGCAAGGCCTGGTAGTACATGTCAGGGAATTGAAGTCAGGTACTTAGCTCTTGACTTGGTGCTTGCTAGGCAAGCACTTTAACCTCAGAGCCATTCCTCCAGCCTGTTTTGAGCTATTTTAAAGGAAGAGAAAAATGGTCCAAGTTGATGTAAAGGATAATCATTCTAAAAAGCATACCCAAGAATTCGTATCTAATAAACACACATAAGAATGCGTAGGAAGAGGCTACAGGTGTAGCTCAGTGATTAAAGTGCTTGTCTAGTGCTTTCGAGAACACCTGCTGACCATGCCATGTGTCTGAAATTAAATAACTGCTAATTTCCCTGAAGCTCAGCAAAATTGCATATACCTTACTGAAAACTTACAAATTTCATCTTAGCTTTACTTAACTTTTGAGATACCTTTCTTGTATTGAATTAGATGTAATAATGGGTTAAATAAATTTACTTACATTGCTAATTAGCCATTTTCTTATGGTAAGACCATAATTTAAACCTGCCCTAAAGCAAGAAAATTGATAATTTCTGTGCAAACATATGAATGATGGTTTTATTTATATTTGTATTGACATAACTAGTAAATTAAGTGTAAATAAAACTTGGTGTCTCGAAGGTGGATGAGTATAGGTCTTATGAAAAAAATCTTGAAAATCCTTTGTAGACACATTTTAACTTCATGGTAGCCATAACCAGTATGCTGTTTCTTTAAAAAATAAAAATGAGTACTTGCTCTTTACAGTAAAGAACAGTAAACCAAAACCTGATCCATAGCTTCCTAGGAGTTAGAAATAGGGCTCAGGCTGGAGGAGCAGCACAGCGATTAGAGTGCTAGCAAGTGCAGTGCCCTGAGTCAGTTTTCCAGCACCACAGAGGCCGTGCACGCTGGCACATGCCTATAATGCCAGCCCTTGGGAGGCTGAGGCAGGAGGATTACCATATGTTCATGGCCAGCCTAGGCTATATATGGAGTTCAGTCCCAGCCTGGACCAGAAAGCAAGACCTTGTCTCAAAAAAAAAAAAAAAAAAAAAGGTTCAAAGACTTCTATATCTCTTCAGAGCTAGAGTAGCTCAGTTGTAGCTTAGTGCCTGGCACCCATGAGGCCGTGGGTTCAATCCTCATGCTGTAAAAAAAAGGCCTTTATTAAATGGAGTTTGTAGGGCTGGGGGGTAGCTCAGTGGTTAGTGCACTTGGCTAGTAATGCAAGTCCCTGAGTTCACATCCTCAGTACAATGTAAGTTCACCATGTGGTGCAAACTTGTAATACCAGCACTTGGGAGGCTGAGGCAGGAGTACTGCCATGTCTTCAACATCGGCCTGGGCTGCATGCTGAGTTCAGCACCAACATGAACTACAGAACAAGACCCTGTCTCAGAAAAAGAAAAGAAAAAGTGTTCAAAGAATTCTGTATCTTTGCAGGGCTGGGGTTGTAGCTCAGTAGTCAAATGTTTGCTTGAATGTGTTAGGCCCTGGGTTCAATTCCTGGGATTATAGCGGCAGCAGCAACACCTGAAATGAAATAAATACTCTTTCAACTCTTATAATTCTGTGGTTTGGGCTGGAGGAATAGCATAGCAGTTAAAGCACTTGAGCAGCAAGTGCAAGCCAGGCCCTGGGTTCGATTCCTAGCATCTTATAAACTGGTCATATGTCTGTAATTCCAGCAGTTGGGAGGCTGAGGCAGGATGATCACCGTGAGTTGAGACCAGCCTGGGCTACATAGTGAGTTCGGGACTAGCCTGGGCCACATATTGAGAGTCTGCCGGTGGCCCTATATTGTTTGTGAACTGTGGGCTTTCTCTGGTAGTATTGACAGGTACAACATGTCTCTTGGAATCTGTCAGAGTAACTGCATTGAAAAAAAGTTAAGCCAGGTTTAGTGGCCTGTGCTTGTAATCCCAGCATTCAGGAGGCTGAGGCAGGAAGATTGCTGTGAGTCCGTGGCCAGCATGAGCCCTCTGGAGGCTGAGATGAGTGCTGTAACTGCCGTGCTTTCTCCAGCTCTGAGTAAGGGTTGTATTGTTGCGGAATTTGTTACCTGCTACGTTTCATCACACTACCTGAGTGGTTTCCTTCTTTGCCAATTTCTTTTTTCTTTCTTTCTTTTTTTTTCCTTCAGCAGGGTCTCATTCTTTGAGCTCACTGTGTAGCCCAGGCTGGTCTCAAACTCATGGCAATCCTGCTGCCTCAGCCTCCCAAGTACTGGGATTACAAGCATTTGCCACCATGCCCAGCCTGTGTGGTGCTGGGGAATTGACCCAGGGTCTGTGCTTGCTAGGCAAGTGATTTAACTGCTGTGGTATTCCTCCAGCCCCAGTTTCTTAAAGAACAGATAGTTCGCTTCTATACAAAGTATCATGTGCTATAGAAAAAGGAAAATCCAGTTTTGTTGTATGAAGGTAAAAAACAAAACTCTGATAATAATACCCAACACAATACCAAAAAGGAAACTGTGAATCCCATATCCAATTACTTTGTAGCAAGCATTTATGTAGTGTGTTCCAAGCACTGTCAGAAGCTACTCCCAAGGCATTTACAGTACGCAGTGGGAGAGGAATAAGAGCTAGTTCCAGTGTAGTTGATACAGGATTGTGATAGAGATTTGTGTGGGTGCCTTGTACTGGCACAGGAGGGTACCTAACTGAAGAAAGAGCAGGGTAAACTGTGTGAGGTAAGTTCTTAAACTTGAGTGATGAGTAGGAGTTAGGGAAGAAACAGGAAGCAGAAGAAGGAGTGTTAGGAACAAGGGCATTACGAGAAAGCAGGGTCGTAGAGAAACTACAGATTGAAATTTTCCCCCCATTTTATTGATATGTATAAGTGCAAAATTTAAAGTGAGTCAGAAGCAGAAGGTGAAACATCGAGTGGTCTCTCTGATGTGAGAAACCCAGATCACAACTCCTATGGAACTTAAGATGAAAAACGAAGTGAAAGAGGGGGGTAGGGTGGGAGAGGAAGGAGGGAGGAGTGGGTAGGGGGAGGGACAAAAGGAGGGTGGGAGAGCCCTTGTCACCTTGACAAGATACATATGTGCACAAAGATTAACCTTTTTGAAAGCTGGGCATGGTGGCATACACCTGTAATCCCAGCCTTCGGGAGGCTGAGGCAGGAAGATTGCCCCAAGTTTGAGGCCACCTGGACAACATAGTGAGTTCAGGACCAGCCTGGACTACAGTGAGACTGTCATAAACAACCAAAAATCCTAGATGAACAAACAAACCAATAAAGTTTAATCTTAGATCGCTGGAGGGCTGAGAACCGTGCTCAGTGGGAGAGCACTTGCCCAGCTTGCATACAGCTCTTGGTTTGTTCCCAAGAACTGAAAAAAAAAAAATAATAAGAAATATCAGCTTTGCAAAAATGTGGACTGTAGTTGTGGAGTAGAACGGAAAAGAAAGAGAGAAAGAACCTGAAAGGTGAGCTGGGCGAGCATCTGCGTGAATTGGCTGCGTGGTGTGGGTCGCTGTGGTGTGTCTTAGGAAGTGAGAGGGTCTAAACCTAAGCGGTGGCGGTAGGAGTGGGCCTGGAGGGACAGGTGACAGAAGTGTTTGGGAATAGGAGATATCTTTCCATTTTCAAATGACTTCTTCAATTTATTTTTTTTCAGCATAATGTAGTTTTCTTTGTAGAGGTTTTTCACTTCCTTAGGTTTACTCCTACGTATTTAATTTTTTTGAGGGGCTATTGAGAATGGGATCAGTCTCCTCAGCTCTTTCTCAGTGAGTTCATTGTTGGTGTAGAGGAATGCTACTGATTGTTTTGTATTAATTTTGTAACCTGAACTTTGGCTGAATTTGTCAGTTAGTTCTGAGGGTCTCATGGTGGAGTTTTGGGGTCTTCTGTGTATAGAATCATGTCATCTGCAATTAAGAGGAGTTGGATTTCTTCCTTTTTGATACATATTCCCTTTATTTCATTCTCTTGCCTACTACCTCTGGCTAGGGATTCCAAAACTGTTGACTAGACGTGGTGAGAAAGGACAGTCTTGTTGTGTACCTGATTTGAAGGGAAATACTTTCAACTTCTCCCCATTTATTATATATTTGCTATAGGTTTGGCAAATATGCCTTCTATCAGTTTGAGGTAAGGTCCTTGTATACCTATTTTCTCATTTTTTAAAAATCATGAATGGATGTTGGACTTTGACAAGGGCCTTCTCTACATCAGTTGTGATAATTGTATGATTTTTGTTCTTGGTTTTTTTTTGTTCTTGCTTTTATTGGGTAGTAGGTTTTAATATCAGGTTGAAACAAGGAAACTCCCAGTCAGGTGCAGAACTCAGGACATTCTGCGAGACATTGTATTGCATACCATTATGTACCTTCCGCAAGCTAATTTCACAAGGCTGGGAGGCAGTGGGGAAGGGCAGAGGACTGTTTCCATTTCAAACATGTATAACTATCTATCTATCTATCTATCTATCTATATATATCAATTAAATGCAATACATAAACTTGAATTAGGTTGAAAAATAGCTGTGAGACTTTGGGGACAGATGGAGATATTTGAATATGGAATAGATATTAGATGATCATAGTGAATTTTTTTTTATTTTTTAAAGATCTCATAGCATTGGGATTATGTAGAAAGATATTTTTAGGAGACACATGCTGAAGTATTAGGGATGAAATATGATATCTAATTACTTAGAGACACCTAGAGAGAGGAATCAAAACTAGCAGAATATTAACAGTAGTTTAGTCTGGGTGGAGGGCATAAAGCTGTTCACAGTACTAAATTTTTGACTTTCCTGTGTGTCCAAAAATGTTCTAATTAAGGAAATTGGAGAAAATAAGACAGGCTAGCATGGAGGAGGGAGTTCTGGGCAGGAGTGAAGACCAACGCTGCTCACATTCCCTGACAGTGGAGTCCCAGGAATGGGCAGGGAGTTCTCGGGAGGGCTGGCAGTTGGGAGTGCTGCAGGGGGTGCTGCCTTCCAGTTTTCACCCCTTCAGTGCAGGAGCATGGGAAGTGGCATGTGGGTGCCACACTGACATGACCCCACAGTGGCTTTGGGATGTTAACACCGGGCTTGGTAAAAATGTCACTACATTTTTGTAATAACTTTTGTAAGGATATAAAACAGTGTTTGGAAATATTCCTCTGGTGCCCTGGGGGGCTAAGTAAGCTAGGAGGATCTTAAGTTCAAGCCCAGCCTGGGCACTGTCTTAAAGTAAAAAAATAAAAAACAGACTGATGATGTAACTCAGTACAGAGGCCATGGGCTCTAGTACTACAGAAAAGTCACAAGTAGATTTAATAAACTTAATGAGGCTTTCTTCCCAGAATATCAAAATATTCTTCTTTAGTATGAGATTTTATGTTTGAGCCTTGAGACCATAATGCTTAGTGAAGTGAATCAGGCCCAGATAGTTAAATATGATATAGTGTCTTTAATATGAGAAAACTAAACCATAAAAAAAATGTAAGGGGTATGGAAGAAAATAAGAAGATGGACTTTGTAGAGAGGGAAAGAGGAAGGGGGGTGAGAAGGTAGGAAGGAGAAAAGAAGATATGTTTAAAAAAAGGAACCAAATAGGGGTGATTGTGGGAGCTAGGGGGAGGGGAAAGTTGTGAGAGGGCCCACAGGAGCGGGGGCGGGGAAGCGATTGTAATTTGGTCAGGCTATATATGCGCACAAAATACTGGTTCAATGTATCACATATATATTAATGAAATGGGGAAAATATTTTATGCTTGAAGTGATTATATAAATACTCAATGCTTTTTATTTTTCTTGACACAAGGCCTCAGTCTGTAGTCCAGGCAGGTGGTCTTGAACTCACTAGGAAGCCCAGGCTGGCCTTGAACTGTGTATGTGGTGCTGGGGAACCAAATCCAGGGCCTTGCGCTTGCTATGCCAGTGCTTTACCTACTGAGCTATGTCCCCAGCCCTAGTATTCAGTTCTTGATGAAGAATTTTTTTAGCTTTCTACTACTGAGAAACTTCGTTCATGTGGAAACGTAAGGATTTATCCCAACTATTAAAAAATATATAACAAAATAGTATGTATGTAGTCTAAAAACTCATCCTTTAATTGACAGATAATTTAGAAAATTTTCTAATCAAGCCAGTTTTTTAACCATGTTGAACTTTCTTTTATTAATTATCTGATGGTTAAGATTTAGTCTATATACATGCATGTGTTATTAGAGCTGTGGAACAAAACAGCCTTGGTTGCTACTTAAAAGGGCCCATCATCTGCAGAGGGACAGACAGACATAGCTGCGTATGAAGGTGGGGAGTTGGGAGGCCTCCTGGAGCATGCTGGGATATGCAGCATGCTTCCTGGGCGTCTGGAGCATGAACTGCTCCACTGGCTACACGGGCTCCTTAAGCGTCCACAGTGGGCAACAGCAGGCTCTGCATCTGACTTCTGAGAGCATGTGGCACGTCATATTCTTAGCGTTGTGGAGCAGTTGGTGCCTGGTGGCAGTCTTTGGGTTCACACCTATGCAGACATGCCACTGGATCCTGTCTTGCCCTGGGCCTCCTTCTAGGAGCAGACTTTATTCATCCTGTCACATTGAGAGATAAGAGGATCAATATTTTCAGCACCCTGTGATCTGCTCACATTGTCCCAGTAGCCAGTGGGCAAGAATTCCTGAGTCAGGGAAGTCCTTGATTTTAATGAAGGCTTTCATTATTCTTGACAAGTGATAATTGGAAAAAATGAGTTATGTGATCAATTGGCTTTATAAAGTGTTGTGTTAAAGTTAACAATTTTCTTTGCTGTAGGACATTCCAAAGACTCGAATGTACTGATATGCCCTGTATAAATCTCTAGTAGCCAGGTATAGTGGTATACATGTGTAATCGCAGCACTTAGGTGGCTGAGGCAGGAGGATTGCCATGATTTTGGGCTAGCCAGGTCTATGTAGTGAATTGACCAGCCTGGACTACAGAGCGAGACCCTGTCTCAAAAAGAAAAAAAAATCTCCACACAGAATTACAGTACGAGTATTATATCCAAGCATTATATTTAGAATTTCCCAGAAAATTATCATTGGAGACTTTTACTATTAAGATGAATATACCTTTTAAGGGTATGGTTCAGAAAAAAATTTTTTTAAGCTGGGCCTGGTGGTGCAGGCCTATAATCCTATCACTCTGGGAGGTTGAGTCATGGGAATTGCAAGTTTGAGCCCAGTCTGTGTAGCTTAGCAACTGAGTAAGACCCTGTCTCAGTAAAGTTAGAAAATGATCTGGGGATGTAGTTAGTGTGAAGGCCCTGGGTTCAGTCCCCAACACACACACAGACATGCACGCATGTACACGTGAGCATGTGCACACACACAGAAGTGGAGAGGGGAGAGAGAGATTTTAATAGTCCGTTGTGCCCTGTGATGTCTCCAAGGGGACCTAAGCAGGCTGAGCAATACATGAGGAAGATTGAGGGGGAAAAATCCATGTTCTTCTTTACTAAGATTTCTAGTGTGGTTGTTGAGATTTTATTTTTAAATTGTAAATTAAAGTAAAATAACCTTTTTATGTTTTTTTACTTTGTCTTTTTCAGAGGCAATAATAGCAGAATTTCACAAAAAAATTAAAGAGGCGTTTGAAGTATTTGACCATGAGTCGAATAATACAGTGGATGTGAGGTTTGGAAAAAACTTTTTTTGTTATAATTCAAGATTACTGACATAATTCATAAAGATTGGAGGGATCTTTTCTTTTTATGTTCTGTCTTGAATAGGTTATGTTATTCCTGTTCTTGTGCCCCATTAAAGGTTTTTGCTAACAATTGCATTAGTAAATTCTGTTTTTATCCTTCATAGGCTAAATATAGAATATATTCTTATACCTGTTTTAACTGATAGATTAAATACTGTGAAATGAATTGTACCATAGCTTTATGCCTGACACATTGTTGGTGCTCAGGTAATTGTTGAGTGAATGAATAGAATTTGCTTTTAAAAATGCATTGAATAGGGCTGGAGTACTTACCTAGCAAGGCCCTGGACCTGATTCCCCAGTACCACATAAGCTAGATGTGGTGGCACACATGTATAATCCCAGCACTTGGGAGACTGAGGCAGGAGGAATGCCATGATTTTGATAAAGGAAACTATACATGAGTCTGCTACAAATTAGAGAATTTGTGGCTGGAGGAATGGCACAGCAGTTAAAACGCTTGCCTAGCAAGTTCAAGGCCCTGAGTGCACGCCTCTAATCCTAGCACTTGGGAGGCTGAGGCAGGAAGATTGCCATGAATCCAAGGCTAGCATGGGCTACATAGCTGAGGACCAGCCTGGAGTGCAGATTGAGACTCTATCTCAAAAAAGGTAAAAAGAAAATAATAATAATAATAATAATATAATGATAATAATAATAATAATAATAAAGAAAGGCAGTGGTATCATTGAAACCATTGTTCTGAGAGGCCAAGTAAAATGAGATTTTGTGGGATCACAACCTTAAAACTCAGTATTTAAGATGAATGTGGTGGCACACCCCTATAATCCCAGCACTTGGGAGGCTGAGACAGGAAGAATCATGAATTCAAAGGCTAGTCCAGGCTATAGAATGAGTCTCAGAAAAACAAAAAAATTATAACACTCTGGGAGGCTAATTCAGGAGAGTTGCAAGTTTGAGTATAGCCTAGGCAATTCAGCGACTGAATGAGATCCTTCTCAAAAGATGAAAAAGCAGACAGACAGACAGACAGACAGAAATACAGGCTTGAATTGGAACTCAGTGCAAATGTCATTGATTTACTCCCTAGTATTGAGAGTAAGTGTGAAGAGACCTTAGTACTTTGTTTTTTTTCAAGGTATAGGAAGAGATCCTAAAATGGGTTGTCCAGGAGACTCCTTGTAAAGGGGTTTTGATAGATTAGTTGAATAAGGAAGTAATTTTTATTAAGCAGCCTGGTTGCTAATGCCTTCCACCCTCAAGGCCTTCTGTCCTTAAGATCTTCTACTTTTGGGCTGGAGGAATAGCCCAAAGAAGAAGAGGGCAGGAGGCCGAACTTGCTAGACTTTGCTATAGACTGACATCTGTCAGTAATGGATTACAGTTTATCTGAAGTGATTACTGATGGCTATTTTCTGAACACAAGTTTGAGTTCCTCTGGTGGCTGCACTGAGTTTGACTCTTCAGGAGTCCAGTCCCCCGTGGCAGGAGGGGAGTCTTTCAGGGCCTCAGTGATGTGGTGGATCCAGAAATCGTGTTCGGTGACTTGGATTGCAGTGAGAGTAGATAAGATTGCAGTGTCGCAGGAGCTCAGACCTCAGTATTAGTGCAGAGAGCAGCGAAATGGTAGGAAATGATTTAAAAATCGTACTGAAGGGGGACTTGGGGCACTTGTTTAGGAAGCAAGAGGACCCGGGTTCGATTCCCCAGCACTATGTAATAACTCAGTGTGGTGGCACACACCTGTAATCCCAGCATTCAGGAGGCTGAGGCAGGCGGTTTGCTGTTAAGTTTGAGGCTAGCCTGTTCTCACTGAGCTACGCCCCAGCCCCATTTCAATATTGCTATCTGAGTGATGAGGGTTGGCGCCCCAGCCCCGTGAGACCGTCGGGGCAGAGTGGCTGCTCATTAGTGTCAAGGCCTGGCTGACTCCAGGGCTTCTGCTGCACTGCCTGCTTCCCGCTCTGCGCTGCTCCCACGCGCCATGCAAGGACTTCCTGGGCTTACTGTCCCTAGGTTCCTGATAGCAGCAACCAGGACATCCCCTGGGTCATCAGAACACTTAAGGTAGCCAGGCCTTTTTTGGTAAAGGGGCAGTTCAGGAAAAATAAACGTGTTTATGGGCTGCATCTTTTTCTCATTCCAAATTAAAATAACTTTGCTGAGGCCTTGAGGAAAAGTGTGTGTTCTTACAGTTTTAAATGGTCTACTTTATTAAATAAAGATGGTTACTAAGAAAATTGGCACTGTTTAGAACATTAAAATGTTAATGCTAAGCACATTGGAGGAGTAGTAACATGGGTGAATGAAGCTCTCTGATTGCTGGTCCTTGTGTGAATTTTTTTTTTTTTCTTTGAGACCGGGTCTCGCTCTATAGTACAGGTAATCGCTGAACTCACTATGTAGCTCAGGCTGGCCAGCACAGCAGTCCACCTTTGCCAGCCTCCCAAGTGCTGGGATTAAGGGTATGGGCCACCATACCCAGTTATGTGATGCTGGGGAATCAAACCCAGGGCAAGCTCTGGCCACTGAGTTATGTCCCCAGACCCTTTGTGTGAATTTTAAGACCCTTAAAAGTTCATAATGGGGGCTGGAGGAATGGCACAGTGGTTAAAGCGCTTGCCTTGCAAGCACAAGACCCTGAGTTTGATTTCCCAGTACCACATACTCTGAGCATGGTGGCACACTCCTGTAATCCTAGCACTTGGGAGGCTGAGGCAGGAGGATTGCTGAGTTCAGGTCCCGTCTTGGCTGCATAGTTAGCTCACAACCAGCCTGGACTACAGAGTGAGATCCTGTCTCAAAAAAAAAAAAGTTCATAATTAGTGAAACTGGAATTGGTGCACACCTGTAATCCTAGCACTGGGAAGGCTAAGGCATGAAGATTGCCTTGAGTTCAAGGGCAGCCTGGGCAACATAGTGAGTTCAGGATCAGTCTGCACGACAGACTGAGACAGTCTCACAAAAAATAATTATTATCCACCTGTTTTAAATTGGAATATAAGGACAGAAAAATACATCAGTTTGCTCAATATGGTACACTTGGTTAGCAGCAAATTGGAAGTCATTAGATTGTTCATGGGGTGGTGTGTTCCAAGTGGGCTGCACCCCAGCCCCTGGGTGGCGCTGGGAAAAGGTGATGAAGAGGCCGCTCCTGCCTCTCCAGCCTTGGCTGTTTCTCCATTGGCAAAAGCACTTAATCTGTTTAGAGTTTATTTTGGCATATGATTAAAAGCAAAGGTCTGAATAAACTTTTATTTTTAACTTGTCAAGTTATTTGCTTCTTAAATTGTTAGGCCTATTTCATAACATTTTGTATAATTGGATCTGGCTTGAGCTATTTTTGATATATTGAGAGTTTTTTGTTGTTGTTTTTTTATTGTTTTACCTTTTAGTCTTAAACTAATTCAAACTATCTTCGGTCAATTCATAAAGTGCAGTAATATCAGATGAAACTAGTCTTTATTCCTTCTCCTTCTCCTCCTCTTTCCTTTTCTGTACTGGGGATTGACCAGGGCCTTCATACTCAGCTACATCTTCAGCCCATTGTTATTTTTGATTTTGAGACAGGGTCTTCTTACTGAGTTACTAAATTGCTCAGGCTGGACTTGAACGTGCAGTCTTGCCTTGGTCTCCCAGAGCGCTAGGAGTGCTCTTTAAAAACATTTTTTATTAAGGATTAAAGGCTTATGTTGTGTAAAGATAATGCAGTATAAGGAAGTGTCTGAGTGGAGTGAGGGAGATGTGGAATGGCTTGGCTTGGGCAGGGGAGGGCTGCCTTTGCGGGGTGCCCAGGGCACAGGCTGTTCTCCCGCAGGCGCTTTGTCCCTCAGGGAGAGAGCCACTCCCCTGCATGGCAGGACAAGGCTGCCATGGGGGTGAGTTTTGGGTGACTGCTCTTCCTTCCCCATATTTCTGATGAATACAAATCAAGAGATTTAATTTGAAACTTTATCATATTAGATAGAAGGGAAGTTTGGTGTTGTAACTGCCAGGCAACCATTGGACTGCTCACTGTGCCATCGGTGCCATCGTGCGCCGTCAGGCACCATTGGCCTGGGAGAGGCAGCCTGAGGTCTGGAATTGCTTCCTTCTTGGGCCTCTGTGGCTGAGAAGGATTTTCTTTGATGCCGCCATTACCTTTGCCTCGTAAGAGTAGGATCGGTGTGTAAATAAATACGTCAGTTCCCCAGTTCCCCCACAGGAGGCTTGGAAGGACCCCCACCCCCAGGCCTTGAGGCCTTGAGGCCTGTCCGGCCCATTGTATTTCAAAGCTGTGAGGGTACTAGCTACTTGCCTTCCTGTGTTATTCATGAGGGCTAGTTGGATTTTTGCAAAGGCTACGCAAGTGCTGTGACAACAGATTGGGTATAAACTAGATACAAAAATCCAGCCATCACCAGGCATGGTGGAGCATGTGGGAGGCAGAGGCATGAGGGTTTTGGTGAGTTTGAGGCCAGCCTGGGTGGCATAAACAAAACCTTCTCTTCTTTTATATTATTTATATAAACATAAATGGGTTCCTTTCTTTTTCTTTTTTCTTTTTTTGTAAGACAGGGTCTCCTGCTCGATAGCCCAGGCTGGTCCTGAATTCATTATGTAGCCTAGGCTGGGCTTGGATTCGTGGCAATCCTCTTGTCTCATGCTTATAGGTGTGTGCCACCATGGCTGGCTTTATGTGGTGCAGGGGAACTGAACTCAGGGCCTTGTGCTTGCAAGGCAAATGCTTTAACTGATGTGCCGTTCCTCCAGATCTATTTCGATAATTTTTTTTTTTGAGATAGGGTCTCGCTCTGTAGCCCAGGCTGGTCCTAAACTCACTCTGTAGCCCAGGCTGGCCTGCAGCTCATGGCAGTCCTCTTGCCTCAGCCTCCTGAGTGCTGTGATTATAGGTATGTACCACCATGCTCAGTTTATGTGGTGCTGGGGAATCAGACACAGGATCTTGTGCTTGCTAGCTATGCAAGGTCTTTAATGGCTGAGCCATACACCTAGACACCAGTTTTTTAAAATTTATTTAGAGATAGGGTCTCATTCAAAAATCTACTCTTGTCCTGAACTCACTATGGGGCTATCATGTAGCCTAAGCTAGCCTCAAACTCAGGGCAGTCCTCCTGCCTCAGCCTGCAGAGTGCTGGGGTTGCAGACATGTACAAATGCACTCAGTTGATATAGTCCTGGGGAATAGAATCCAGGGCCTTGTGCATACTAACTAGGCAGGCACTTTAACCACTGAGCTATGGCCCTTGCCCCAGTGGTGTATTTCTTTTATTAACATGTGTTTCTGATACATAATAATAAAAAACAGTGTGAGAAATAGGTGTATTACATATCGTATCTTTTTTTTTTTTTTGAAACAGAGCCTCACTCTACAGTCCAGATTGGTCCTAAACCCTCTATGTAGTCCAGGCCAGCCTCGAACACGTGGCAGTTCCCCTGCCTCAGCTTCCTGAGTGCCGGAATTACAGGCATATGCCACCATAGGCAGCTTATGTGGTGTTGGGGAATTGAACTCAGGGCCTTGCACTTGCTAGGCAATTGCTCTGACTACTGTGCTATTTCTCCAGGCCGCACTTATCTTTCTTAAGGCAGAGTAGTACTCCATTGTGTGAATATACCATTGTATCATATGCCACTTCTTTACTCACTTATTGTAGATGGACATGTTGGCTGCTTCCAAAATATGGGTCTTAATAATTTTTAAGAGTTGTAGAGGGAGTTGTGAGACCAAAAAGCTTGAGATCCACTATTGTCACATTTTAAAGCCTTTTAACACTACTAGTTTGTAACAGATGAGGTTGGGATTTAAAGCTCAAAACAGTATTAGCTGTTATATTTCACTTTATATTCTTCAAGTAACTAATTCAGGTAATAACTCAGTTAAATAATTTAATTTGGACAATCCCTGTTGTATTATGCATAACAAAACCCTTATAAGTACTTTTTTTTGTGTTATATATTGACTTTTTAACTTCTGAAGCATTTCATTTTTCTTTCTCTGTTCTTTATTAAATGTTTGAAGGAATGGCTCAGCGGTTAAAGCACTTGCCTACCAAGTGCTAAGTACCCAAGTTCAGTTCTCCAGCACCACATAAGCTGGTCATGTTGGCCCATGCCTGTAATCCCAGCACTTGGCAGGCTGAGGCAGGAGAATTGCTGTAAGTCCAAGACCAGCCTGGTCTCCATAGTGAGTTCAGGATCAGCGTGGGCTACAGAGAGAGAGAGACCCTGTCTCAAAAGACAAAAACGAACAATAATGTTTGAAACATCTGGCAGGTGTTAAGTGTCATTAGTTAGGGGCATTTTGATTTTTATCTCATACAAGTCACTGACTGTAATATATTTTCCTGTTGTGTTTAAAAATTAATAAGATTGATTAAAAATTAAATGTTTGAATAGATGACAAATGCACATAAGAGAAAAATCTCAAAGAACAAAGAATATATTGTGGGAGGTGAAGTTCTGTGCCTCTAACTCCCAGCTACATGCAAGTGCTTCAGCCACTGAACTATGCTTCCAGGCCCCCAGATCTTTTTCTTGAAATAATAATTGTTCGTGTTGGATAGCTGGTATTTGAAGGCTTTTCTAATGCATGTTGTAAAAGGATAAGTGGATGGAAAGTTAGAGAGTTAGTAGGAAAAAAGGAGAAGAAAAGAAAGAAAAAAATTATGGAAGAAAACCTGCAACATAACATTCATAAAGGGAAGGGTTATTTCGTCCCCTGCGTGTCTCAGCACCTAGAACTGTAGGTCATGGTAGGTGCCCATTATTTATCAAAAAAAAAAAAAAAGAACGAAGTAGTCATGCAAAATAAGATCACTGTCATCATGTTTTCTAAAAATAATTACTGGAATTAACAGAAGAAAAATATTTAAATTAGGGAAATGTGGAATCTCAAATGTTTGTCATAAGAGACATTAAGTTCAAAACAGATGTTGAGAAAATATTAAAAGGCTGTAGTCTGTGTGATTTTATTTTTTATTTTTTGAGACAGGGTCTTGCTGTGTGGTCCAGGCCAGTCCTGAATTTACTGTGTAGGCCAGACTGGGCTAGAACTGCTAGCAATCCTCTTGCCCTAATTTCCCAAGTTACAGGCCTGCACCACCATCCCCAGCTGATATGTGGTGCCAGGGTTTGAACCTAGGGCCTCATGCTTCCTAGACCAGAGCTGTCATCACTGAGGTATGCCCCTAGCCCTTTGATTTTATTAATCAGTTAATTAAATTAATTTTGAGACTGGGTTTTGATCTGAGTTCAGGCTGGTCCTGAGCTCACTGTGTAGCCCAGGCTGGTCTTGAGCACACAGCTGTCCTCCTGCCTCAGCCTCCCAAGTGCTGAGATTACAGGCATGTGCCACCACATGTGGCTTATGTGGTGCTGGGGTATTGAACTCAGGGAGAATTGCCATGAGGTGGGGGCCAGCCTGGGGTACCTAGTGAGTTCAGGATCAACCTGGACTACAGAGCGACACCCTGTCTCAAACAAACAAACAAATAAAAATAAATTTCAAATACATAATGTATTCGCATGGTTGAAAATCCAAAGAGAAGTGGAAGCAGAAGAGAAAGAATGAAGAAAACCTGCACTAACTTTCTCCCTGTCCCCAGCTCCCAGCACAGGACAGCATCCCAGTGCTCGTTCCCAGGCTCCAGGGATCATTACGGAAATATTCCTTACATTTACAAAGAAAATGCCTGTGTGTGTGTGTGTGTGTGTAGTATTCTTCCTTGTGCGAGTGGTTGCATACTTCTGTAGTGAGGTCCCCTTTGCTTCAAGTCGCGCAGCCCGCGTGGAAGCTCATTCATGGCTTCTTAGTGGCATTCCTGTTCTGGGTGGGTGGAGCTTTCTGGTCCAGCGCAGGCCGAGTGCTTAAACCCCCCAAGTTTCAGTGCTCTGAGAGCACCACAAGTGTTTTGGGTCCTCGGTACCCTGGGAAGCTGTGTTCCAGATGTGGGCTAATGGGGATACCACTGTGACATTAGAGCAGCTCTTGGAGTCAGGCTACTCTGCTATGTTGATAAAACCCTTTCTGTATTTCTCTGCTATGTTGATAAAACCCTTTCTGTATTTGATGTGTTGGAGACCAGCCTTTTTGTTTTTTTGTTTTTTTTTCTGAGACTCTCGCTCTGTAGCCCAGGCTGTTCCTGAACTCACTAGGCTGGCCTCGGACTCACTTCAATCCTGCCTCAGCCTCTCAAGTACTGGGATTACAGACCTGTACCACCACGCTGGCTTTTTGTGGCGCTGGGAATTGAACTTAGAGCCTTGCACTTGCTAGGCAAGCACCTTAACCGCTGTGCCATTCCTCCAGCGCCATTGCTTGAGTCTTTGTGTTGCCTGATTGTCAGTATGATTGCATTGGAAGACTCCTGGAGAGGTGACTGGTCCTGGGAGTAATTCCTTGCTTAATTTGCATTAGAGGTGGGATGGGCAGGAGGAGGGTCGTGGGGCAGGTGCCCTCTGAGCACGTCTCTCTGGCACTCTTCTCTCTTGCTCCACTTCTTAGCTCATGAGGTGTGGGGTTTTGCTCCAGCTGCCTTCTGCCATCATGACACTGCCTTGGAGCCAGCCAGTTATAGACTGAAACCTTTGCAACCTCTCCTCCTCCACATTTTGAGCATCTGGTGATTTGTTCCAGTAATCGGAAAGCTGGCTGATACATACGGCTACAAAAATGGGGCTCCAGAGGCTCTGCGAGAGTTGGGGGTTTCAGGGAGTGTACTTCCTGGGGCCTCTGGGTATATGAGTCCTGTGGCCTCTGGGTGTGTACCCTCTGTGGCTTCCAGGTTCCTACTTCCTGCAGCCTCAAACTGTTCTCCTTAACACAGGAAATGAATATGGGATTCACTTGAAAAGTGTCAACCCTGTCACTCAAGGAAGATTTCATGTAAACACATCAGAGAACAGTTTATGGTAGCATCTTTGTTTGCTTTGAAGGATGGAACACAAACCCAGCACAGAAGTGCTGTGCTCTCGGGTGTTCCCAGGCGTCCTTTCATCACCCTGTCGATCGTTTTCTTCAGCTTGTGTGTTGCCAAGTGGGCTTTATGTTTTTTGAGTTAGTGTGGGTTTATTGGGGAAAATGTCTGGAAATGAACTGCATAAGGAGTAACGGTGCCTTATCAAGGGAAGGCACGTTGACAACTGAATATGGTAGCAGTCAGCCTCTTAGTGCCCTGCTACCTCTCTTCCCCTTGTACTGCTTCCTCTTCACTTTGCTGCTGATTTGTATCTGATGTAAGCTCTCCCTTTGCTTCTTACTCGTGGCTTCTGATGACTTATAATTCTGTTTACTGCACTCTGTGTGTGACTCCTCTTCCCTCTTTGTATGTCTTACTTTCAAACTACCAATGAAGAAAAGTATGCTTTAATCTGTTGTTAATATTCAGTTGCAAGTCCTTTTTTTGAGTGCTCAGAGATTAAAGTGCTTGCCAAGCAAGCTCAAGGCCCTGAGTTCGATTCCCCAGCAGTGCAAAAGCTGGGCATGATGGTGCGTGACTGTAATCCCAGCACTCAGAAGGCTGAGGGAGGAGGATAGTTGTGTGTTCAAGGCCAGCTTGGGCTAAATAGTGAGTTCAGGACCAGCCTGAATTGCGGAGTAAGACCCTGTCTCAAAAAAAAGCTTTTTTTTTTTTTGAGTAGAACTCTTGTGATAATGTCATAGGCCTCTGTCTCGTGGGCCTGTGGACAGAGGAGGCCTCTGTCTTGTGGGCCTGTGGACAGAGGCCCATTTGGCTTACATAACCACCTCTGCTTCCCGTAGCTGTACTGTTTTATTTCATTAAGCATAATGATCTGATCTGAAGGTGCATCCATTTTCCTACAAATGACTCAAATTTATTTTCATTTGCGGCATAGTAGTACTCCGTTGTGTATATGTACCACATCTTCTTTATCCATTCACCTGCTGGTGGACATACAGGCTGCTGCCAAGATTGAGCTGTTGTGAGTCATGCTGCTGTAAATATGTGTGTGAATGTGTTTCTGTTACATGATGTCTTTAACTTTTTGGAAAGATACCCAGAAGAGGTATAGCAGGGAATATCTATTTTTAGCTTTTTTGAGTAATCTCCATACTGCTTTGCATAATGGTTATACCAATTCGTAGCCCTGCCAACATTGCACAGGAATTTCTTTTACCCCACAACCTTACCAGAATTTGCTGTTTTTGTATTTATTTTTTAATTTTTTGAGACAGGGTCTCTCTCTGTCACCCAACCTGGTCCTGAACTCACTATGTAGCCCATGCTGGCCTTGGACTTGGCAGTCTTCCTCCCTGGGCCTCCTGAGTGCTGGGATTACAGGAGTGTGCCACCACACCCAGCTTTATGTGGTGCTGGGGAATTGAGCCCAGAGCCTTGTGCTTGCTAGGCATACACTTTTAACCACTGTGCCTGCCATTCCTCCAGCCCTGTTTTTTGAGTTTTTGAAAATAGCCATTTTTTCTGAAGTAAGATGTAACTTTGGTGTTGTTTTGATGTATATTTCCCTAATGGTTGAAGATGCTGGCTGGGGGAGTAAGTTTTAAAAAAAAATTTTTTTTTTAGTTAAATGTAAGTGAGGTTTGATGGTGCACACCTGTGATCCCAGCACTTGAGAGGCTGAGGCAGGAGGATTGCTCTGAGTTTGAGGCCAGCCTGGGCTACATAATGAGTGCAGGACTAGCCTGGACTACAAAGTGAGGCCCTGTCTCAAAAAAAAAAAAAAAAAGATGCTAACATTTTTTTCATGGTTGTATTGGCCATTTGTACTTCTCAAAGTGTGTATTCATTTCAGTTGCCCATTTTTTGACTTTTATTTTTGGGAGACTTAAGTTTTTTTCAGTTCTTTGTATATTCTAGATATTAGCTGTCTGTCTGAGGAGTAACTGCCAATTATTTTTTCCCATACTCTCTGGTTCCCTCCCACCCCCCACCCCTTGCCTGGTAGGGCTACTGATCCATGCTGTGTGGTGGATGTGGTAGAGCCTGGGTGGTCTAATTCTATTTCTTCTTCACCTGAACACATAGCTACGCTCTAGTTCCAAGACTCTTGCAGATAGAGGGGGGCTGAGGCCTGGGGTGGAGCCAGACCACGTGACTGAGTTGTTGCCACTGCGCTGTGGCCCGAGGCCCAATCCATGGAGGCCTCCTATGGGTGCTTCTTCCGGCTTTGCCCCTGTGCAGCCTGATATGCACTGCACAGTGACACTGGAAGCCATGTGGTGAAGGTGTGGAACTGCTGGATGGAATGGGCTGCGTCTTTGAAGATTTTTTTATTTTTTTATTTTTCAGAGGAAAGCCACCCAGGGATCAAGAAACCACATTTTAGAGCTGGTTGAGTTGGTGCCTGTCTATAATCCCTGCTACTCAGGAGGTTGAGAGGCAGGAAGATCGTGAGTTCAAGGCCAAGCTAGGCAACCTACTAAAGTCCCATCACCAAACCCCCAAACCAAAGAGCTGGGTGGTGGTGCAAGCTGGGCATCCCAGCACTATGGGAAGCAAGACCGGAGTGCTGCAAGTTCAAGCGAGCCGGCCTTGGGTGATTTAGCAACTTAACAAGACCCTGTCTCAAAATATAAAAAATTTAAAAAGGACTGGAGATATAGTCCAGTCCAAAGGGCGTGGGTCCAATTCCCAGTCCTGAAAAAAACAAAAAAAAATTTCAAATTTAACGTAAACTGCTTGTATTGTGTTAAGCCTCTGGAAGTTGGAATTTGTTACAGGAAGACCCCTGACTCTCACATGGTGACCTTAGTGAAGTTGCTCCACAGGGATGCGGGGAAGTGGGTGGGGCCCTCTGTGTCTCAGTGAGTGACAGCCAGTTAGTGTCCTGTTCGGCGAGGTCGGTGGGTACAGGGGAAAGCCGGCATTGTTTGCTACTCCTGCCAAGTGTGACATAGAGCTGATGTCTCCCTTTAGACATCCGTCCGAGCACAGCTGTGTGTGCTGGATACATCTGCAGTGGCACTGAGAAGAGCAGAGGCTCTGCACAATACCCTTAGAGGTTGGAGGAGTGGCACAGCAGCTAAAGCACCTGCCTTGCAAGTGCGGAGCCCTGAGTTGATTCTCCAGCACTGCATAAGCCAGGTGTGGTGGTGCATGCCTATAATCCCAGCACTTGGGAGCCTGAGGCAGATGGATTGCTCTGAGTTCAAGGCCAGCCTGAGCTACACCAGTGAGTTCAGGAGCAGCCTGGGCTACAGAATAAGTGAGGCCCTGTCTCAAAAAAAAAAAAAAAAAAAATCGAAATACCCCCTAAAATTTACTTAGGAGGTGAGTGAAAGGAAGGAGTTGATGGGTAGGTCCTCCTCGCCGCACAGTCATACCCGGAGATCTCAGTATTCTGTGTTGTAGACAGAGGGACCCCATAACTGCATCTGTGTATTTAGTGAGGCTGGAAGGCTGACTGTGGCCTTCGCTGAGAGGCAGGTGGGAAGGGACTGGTGCTGGTGCTGTGCAAGGGGCTGCGAGGGGCGGCCTGGTTACAGCAGGGTCCCAGGTAGCAGGGGACTTCATTATTTTTGTCTTTGAAGGATTGGCAACAGGTGTTGTGAGGTGCCCCTGTACAGTGCCACAGTGAAACCAGGCCAGAGGTGAGTGCTGTAATTCAAGTAACTTTTGGCTAATTTAAAGAGCTATACAATCTCCCAGTCCAGAGGTGCCTCTGTTCCATTTCTTTTTTTTTTGTGGTACTAGAGATGGAACCCAAGACTTCGTGCATGGTGGACTCATGCATGGTGGACTGAGCTACATCACTAGCTCTCACTTTTTTTTGTGAATAATCAAGAGGTGATATTCAGATGTTTATTCTTATTTTTTTGAGACAGGGTCTTGCTATGTAGTTCAGGCTGGTCCTAAACTCACTCTGTAGCCCAGGATGTCCTCAAACTGAGGACAGTCCTCTTGCCTTAGCCTTCTCAATGCTGGGGTTACAGGCGTACACAACCATACCTGGTTTGTGTGGTTCTGGGGAATCGAACCCAGGATATGGTGCTTGCTAGGCAAGCACTCTAACCTCTCTGCTATTGCCCAGCTGCCAAATGTCCATTCTTTTTGAAAACTTCTGTATTAGTTTGGGTTCTTTCAAAAGGCAGAATTTACAGAAATTTTAACAGAAAGGATCTATTTGGAAGGTTTACAAATCTGAAGATAGAGACAGTCCAAGATGGTGGCCTACACGTGCAAGAGCTGGAACGTCCGATGGCTGCTCAGCCACAAAGTAGGACGCCGCGTAGGACTGCAGGGCAGCCCATGAGGGTTTGCTGCGGATCTCAGTTGTTCCTGCGGATCTCAGTTGTTCCAAGAACAGTGGCGAAGACCAGAGACTGAAGATCGGCAACTGAAGATCAGCGACGGGCAGACAGACATGTAGGGGACAGTACGACTGGAGTGAATCTGCGCCGTGTAGCAAGTCGGTGTCCTTAGACAGTTGCCGAGGCGAGAGCTTCTCCAGAAGAAGAAGCTGTAACAGTCCTCTTCCTTCCTTTTATACAGTTCTAGAGTTCCCAGTTGGACCTCCGACATCTGGCTGGGTGCTCTTCTCTCATTTGCTGGCCCACAAATCACTCACACTCTAATCTGGGCTGTTCTCCATTCCCAGTCTAGGCGTGGTTCCAAACTCTATTCCAGCCATGGTTCCTGATTGCCTCAAGTTGACATAATCTCTCCAAGGTCACAACTTCTGAGTAGATTTTGTGACAGCTTCCAGCCCTCCAGTGACACCTCACTGTAGGCCATCTTTCTGTTGCTCATCCCACACCAAGAGTATTTTTGATGTTAATGAAAACATGTTTCTTGCCTCAGAGGATTGCTGTGAGTTCAAGGCCAGCTGGGACTACATACAGAAGGAGAAGCTGTGTTAAAAAAGGGAAAATGGACTGGAGGAATGGCAACAGCGGTTAAAGCACAAGCACGAGGCCGTGGGTTTGATTTCCCAGCATCATGTAACCTGGGCGAGGTGGTGCACTCCTGTAATCACAGCACTTGGAGTCTGAGGCAGGAGAATTGCCACCAGTCCATAGTGAGTCCAGGACCAGCCTGGGCTACAGCCTGGACCCTGTCTCAAAAAAAATAAATAAATAAAAATAAAAAAGGAAAACAGAGATAGTTCTTGTCTCTCCAAAGTTACAAATTTACTGAAGACAAACTGTAATGTTTGGGGTTGTGATGTGTACGACATTGTCCTTGTCCGTATGTATATAGTGCCCATAGTATAAGCTACGGGTGCACAGCTTGGTTGTGGAGGTTTTAGGAAGTTAGTGTGTAAAGGGAAGCCCAGGGCCGTACATTTGGTAAGTGAGCAGGTTGCTGCTCTGAGGAGCTGGACTTCCCTAGGTGAGCAGTACGTGTCATTAAATGCAGACAATTGCTGAGTTGATTTGGGCTTTAGGAACAGACTAGGTGTAGGACAGAGATCGACTGGCATGTGAGGAGGGCAGTGGCTCCTCTAGTCCTGCGTGCTCACAGGACTGCCAGCACAGATATCCCATCCCGGCCACATGGCAGGACAATCAGAGGTCTCGGACATGGACCAAGGACAGACTGAGCTGGCAGGTATGAGCAAGGACGTGCCCCAGCGAGGACTTACCCTGCGCCCAAAGCAGTGGATCCTGGAGCATGGGGAAAAGGTTGGGTGGCTTGGGCTGCTGGCCAACCCCAGAGCTGTGCTGCAGAGCAGCAGGGGGCGGGCTTGTGTGCGCAGAGCCCTGGGTTCAGTCTTGATGGCTAACCTGAATCCCAAGGGAAGCCAGGCTGAGAGGCCAGTGCGGAGGCCAGTGCGGAGGCACCGTGCCTCACATCACCGTAGTGCGCAGTTACGTCTTCTAATAAACCTGGGCCTCTTGTGCTCGCACTGCTGCTGTGGTCTGAGTTTTCCCTCCCTGAGGCAGGGGAAAGGCTCCAGGGAGGGCAAGGCCTCTGCTTTTATTTCAGAACATCTCACCTCATAAGTATCTTCCGTATTTTTAAAAATGACACAAAAAATATTCCTACCTGTGCTGGGGGTGTAAGCACTTGTCTCAGAAGCATGGAGGCCCTGGATTCGGTTCCCCAGCACCATGTAAGGTGCATCTAGTGGTGCACACCTGTAATCCTAGTACTCAGAGGGTTGCTGTGAGTTCAAAACTTGTACCCAGTAGAACTCCCAGCTAAGGCACTTCCTTTGTTTTTTCGATCACAGCCAGCATTTAAGGAAGAGTGTGCTCTTACTGACAGCCTGTGCTGTCTCTCCAGCACACAATGTATGATTTATAACTGCTGTTTCCTTCTTCCCTGTACGTAACTTTTGTTAGTATACGTTTGTGATGTGGAATAATTCCATCTGTCTTGGGAGTGGCACATGCGCATACTGCACCCACCTGTTTTACTTTCCTGTCCCCTTCCCTTCCTCCTGCCTCTGTCTCTCTGTCCCTACTTCCTCCCTAGGTCTCTGCTTGTTGTGTCCCTCCCTCTCCGTGACAGCGCTTTTTGGTTGCATCCAACACCTCAGCCCTGTCAGGGACAATTGTTGCTCTGAATGGTGTGTTAGTGTCAGCTGCTGTCTCAGCACTGCGCTTGTTTCTCACATGGCGTATTTCAAACCTGTACCTGGATAGGATCCTAGCCTGGAAATGTTTGTTAAAGTCTAATGTCTTTGAGGGGCTGGGGCCTAGCTCAACTGTTAAAGCACTTGCCTAGCAAGCACAAGGTCTTGGATTCAGTCCCCTAGCACCACATAATAGCTGGGCACAGAAGCGCATGCCTGTAATCCCAGCACTTGGGAGGCTGAGGCAGGAGGATTGCTGTGGGTTCCAGTCCAGCCTGGGCTACATATTGAGTTCAGGACAAGGCTAGACTACAGAGCAAGACCCTATCACAAAAACAAAACAAACCCCATTAAAATCAAAATAAATAGGGACCATAAGAAGAGCACAGCAGTTAATGTACTTGCCTACCAAGAGCAAAGCCCTGTGTTCAGTTCCTCAGAGTCATATAAACTGGGTGTGGTAGTGCACACCTCTGAGTCCAGCACTTGGGAGGCTGTGGCAGGAGGATTGCTATGAGTTTGAGGCCAGCCTGGGGTGTAGTGAGCTCAGGAGCATCCTGAACTACAGAGCGAGAACTTGTTTCAAAAAATAAATAAAGTCTGAAGTCATTAAATAGCCCCTACGTCAAAAGTAAAATCTTTAAAAAACAATGATCCCCATCTTGTGTACATGGATTGGAAGACAGTGTTGTTAAGGTGACAGTAGCCCTTAAATCAGTGAATGAATTTAATGTAATTCCTATCAGAATTCCAGACACTATCAGGCATGGTGGCATGTGCCTACAATCCAGAACTTGGGAGGTTGAGGCAGGATCACAAGTTCAAGGCTTACAAAGTGAAACCCTGTCTCACAAACCCAGCCAAACCCCGAGCTAGATCTCAGGTGCCCCCCACCTCGCTCTCGCTCTCTCGCTCTCTCTCTGGCTCCAGGGTCTTACACATGCTGCCAGAGAAGTATTCCACTCCTGAGTGCTTGCTCATCTCCACCTCCCCCCCAACCCAGAAATTGACAAGCTGATTCTAAGGTTCATATTAATTAATTTTTTGAGGCAGGGTCTCACTCTGTGTCCAGGCTGGTGCCAAACTCACTATATAACCCAGGTTGGTCTTGAACTCATGGCAATCCTTCTGCTTCAGCCTTCCAAATGCTGGGATTACAAGTGTACACCACTATATCCAGTTTATGTGGTATTGGGAAATCGAACTCAAGGCGTTGTACAAATGCTCTAGCCATTGTACTATTGCTCTAACCCCTCATATTGGATTATAAAGGACCTAAAGTAACCAAAACAATCTTCTCGAAGAGTAGAATTAAGCTGTGCCCAGTGGCACAAGACTGTAACCCCACCACTCTGGAAGGCTGAGGCAGATGGATTCTTGGGTTTAAGGATAGCCTAGGCTACACAGTGAGCATAGGATCAAGCTGGACTATAGAGTGAGACCCTGTCTCAAAATAAATAAATAAATAAAAATTTTAAAAAATTAGGAGGAGGATAAGACAGAGTTGTACTAATACGTTCTAATTTTAAGAGATAACCAAGACTCCTATACTGGCGTAATGGTATAAGGCTAGACATTTAGATTATTGGGAGTCTAGAACTAAACTCATAGATTTCTGGTCAGTTGATTTTCAACAAAGTTTGTAAGGCAGTGGAGAAAAGATAATCCAGAGAGAGTAGGCTTTTTGACAAACGGTGCTGGGAGTACTGAGTGTCAGATGCAAGTGAGTGAGGGAGGCTGACACCGTCATATGCCACATATGGAAATTACACATGCAAGTGACAGATACACATGTAAAAGGTGAAGCTGTGAGACTCATGGAGCAAATCTTCGTGGCTGTGGATTAGACACTGGTTCCTTCTATATTATGCCGAAGTACAAGCTACCCAGAGAGGAGGAAAAAGATAAATTGGCTTTCATAAAAATAATTTTTTTTTGAGACAGGATCTTGTTCTAGTCCAGTCTGGTCCTGATCTCACTGTGTAGCCCAGGCTGGCCTCGAACTCATGGAAATCTTCCTGCTTCAGCCTCCCAGCTGATGGGATGACAGGAGTGTGCCACCATGCCCAGTTTATCTGATGTTATGGAATCAACCCAGACCTTTGCTCTTGCTAGGCAAGTGCTTTATCCATTGAGCTGTGCCACCAGCCCACAAAATTAAAACCTCTCGTCTCCAGTGCATCTGATAATGGGCCGGTATCCTAAAGATAGCAAACTCTTCCAGCTCTATGGTAAGAAGACAAATAGGGACTGGAGGAGTAGCACAGCAGTCAGAGCACTTGCCTGGCAAGGGTGAGGCCTTGGGTTCGATTGCCCCATATCAGTATCACACAAGCTGAGTGTGGTGGCACATGCTTGGATTTAATCCTAGTACTCAGGAGGCCGAGGCAGGAGAATTACTATGGGTTCCAGGCCAGCCTGGGCTACATAGTGAGTTCAGGGTCAGCCTAGACTACAGAGCGAGGTCCTATCTCTCTCTCTCTCTCTCTCTCTCTCTCTCTCTCTCACACACACACACACACACAGACACATAATATGGATGAAACTTGAAAACAGTATGCTAATTGGCTATAGAGCGAGACCTTGTCTCAAACACAAAACGATATTATGCTAAGCAAAAAAAAAAAAAAAAGATCAGGTACAAAAGATCATATGTTGCATGATGTCTATATGAAGGATGGGGGAGGTACCTTTATTGAGGCAGAGTAGATTAGTGGGGTGAGGTGACAGAGAGAGGAAGGATGTAACTGCCCACATGTGAGGGAGGATTCCTCGTAGGGTGATAATGATGTCCTAGGATTAGGTGGTGGTGACAGCTGCTTAGCCTGGTGAATATAGTGAAAACCGAAACATACCCTTTAAAATCATCCAATGAAAATAAACACCCTGATTTGAGTAATGACAGACATTCTAGACACTAATTTCCATAGAGTCAATTGGCACATTTTCAGAGCTCTCTCACAGACTTCAGTCAAGTGGTTTCATAGGAGAGTTCTGTTACTTAAAAGTTTTTCTTCAGACCTATTGGTACCTATTCTCTTTTAGAAAAGAAGAAAAGTCAAACCTCTAAATTCTTATCCTGAAGTAAATCTACTATTGAAACAAACAAAATGGATAAAGATTGTATTAAAATCTGTGGAGGCGCTAGCTGCCTAGCTAAGCAGTTAGAGTGCTTGCCTCGCAAGTGCAGGGTTCTGGGTTCAATTCCTCAGCACCACATAAACCAGTGTGGTGGTGCTTGCCTGTCCTCTGCACACTTGGCAGCCTGCGGCAGGAGGATTGCCATGGATTTGAGGTCAGCCTGGCCTACATAGTGATTTCAGGACCAGCTGGGATTACAGAGTGAGATATTGTCTCAAAAAAAATTCTACAGAACAATTTTACTGAAAAGTATATGTAATAACAATAATTATAAATAAAATATTAGCAACAAAATTTAGCAGCACATTAAAGCAACGTGAAAGTTGTTTTTTTAAACAATGCAAAAATAGTTCTATGCTAAGAAGTTTATTAATGGAGTTTATCACCTTAATAGAACTGAAAAATTATGTAGAGTTGAGCTTTTTGGCAATTTCAGCACACATTCTTAATTTTAAAGGTTCAATAAGATAGAAATTGAGGGGATATATCCTTAGTCCTGGAATGGGTATGTCTGTCCCACATCTAGCTTCTTCATGAGGAGACGTGGAAGCATTTTGTTAAAAAATTAGAGGGCTAGAGGAAGAGAATAGTGGTTAGAGAGGCCCTGAGTTCAGTTCTCCAGCACCGTGAAAGCTGGATGTGGTGGCACATGCCTGTAATCCCAGCAGTTGGGAGGCTGAGGCAGGAGGATTTCTGTGAGTTTGAGACCAGTCTGGGTTACAGAGCAATACTCTTACCTCCAAAAAAAAAAAAAAAAAAAAAAAAAAAAAGGAATACATCTTAACTCCAGTGCTGCCAGTCACTGGCGATGTAATCCTGACAAGCCATTTGTCAGTTTCAGTTTCCTTGCTTAAAAAAAAAGATTTTGGGTGCACAGAGACACCAGGAATCCTCATACACAGGGGATGACCACCACAGGGGACATGGAGAAGGTGGCCTTCTGCAGTGTAAGAGAGGCCTTAGAAGAAACCACGTCTGCTGACACCGCGATCTGAGGCTTGCAGCGTTCTGAGAAGGAAGAGATTGTGTTCCTAAGCCATCCAGTGCATGTGCCTGTGTTGGGGCCTCCCTAGCACTTTCAGGAGAGTGAGGACGATGGTGGCCATTGGTTCATAGCCTAAAATTGGCTCATACGAGTTTATGCTTCCTTCTACCGGACTGTAAGCTCCTGGTTAGAGCAGAGACCTTGTCTCTTTCTAACTGGCCAAGATAGTCACGGTGCTTGGGGCAGTGACTAAGCCACTGCAGCTGTAGAACTAGCCATGCCTGAAATGATCTGTGTAACTCTGTGTAATGCCCAGTATCTTACAGCTTTTTTCTGTGACACACAGGAGATCCACAGTTCTTTATTTGGGTACTATAAACTCTAGTACATAGAACTGTGTATGAGATAGCATTACATGGGGCTGGAGGAGTAGCTCAGCAGTTACAGCGCTTGCTAACAAGGCCCTGAGTATGATTCCCCAGCATCTAGTAATCCAGGTATGTCAGTGCACACCTGTAATCCTAGCACTCCAGGCTGAGGCAGGAGGATTGCCCTGTGTTCAAGGCCAGCCTGGGCTACATGGTGAGCTCAGGACTAGCCTGAACTACAGAGAGAGAGAACCTGGCTCAAAACAAAACAAAACAAACAAAAACCCCAATACAAGATAGAAACATAAGACTTTTGGGAATTTTTTTTAAAAAAAGATCTTTATTAGAGGGACCGTAGAGAAAGAAATCTGTTTTGAACAGAGTAGTTCTACTTAATAGAGATATTTTGCCATTATTTTAGCCTCATTTCATTATTTAGTTTCAAGGTAAGGTTGATGTGTGAAACATCCTTTCACAGAATTCAAGGACAAGGTGTTTGTTTTGTTCTGTAACCTACTGGTACCTGGCACAGGTAGTATTCAGTATTCATTTATTAAGTGATTAAACATCATTTTCAAATCCTGCTTTGTTCCTTGAAAATTTTAAATTGCTTTAGAAGCCTTCTCACACTTAACATTAACATCAGCTATTTTATGGTGGGGGTAAAATATTTTTGCCTAGTCTTTTGTGCCTTAGAACTGCCTCAGGTGTCCTGGATCTTGGGGATGCTTTTGACCTCAGCCTGCCCTTAAGCTGACGCAGAAGCCTTGCTCAGTGTCATGGCTCCACCTTGTGTCCAGAACTCGGTAGTACATTCACCTGGTGTCCTGCCAAGAACCAGTTCTTACTGCTTAGATATTTTAAGTGGTCCAAATGCCATGTATAATTAAATGATGATGGCATTGATGGGCCACTTGTTGTGACTCATTTGTTCTGAAATAATTTTACTTCTGTGTTTACTGCTTTTAGGTATGGTACAGGCGCAGAAACAATTTGTTACGCTTTACTATCAAGGCAGCTAATATTTATATTTACCAATATAAGGTGTATATGTATTTCTGAGACAAAGTCTTAATCTGTAATCCAGGCTGGCCCTGAACTCACTGTGTAGCCCAGGCTGGTTTCAAACTCCCAGCAGTCCTCCTGCCTCAGTCTTCAGAGTGCTGGGATTACAGTTGTGTGCCAGCATTCAGCTTGTGTGGTGCTAGGTAGTTGGACTCAGGGCCATGTGCTTGCTAGACAAGCACTGTAACTGCTGTGCTGTTCATCCAGCCTCAATGTAAGGTGTTCGTGTGTAGTGCTTTAAAAGAAGAAATGAAATGCCTGCATATTTTATGACCTTTAAATTAAATAGTTCTTAGTAAACCCCGTAAAATTGAGGAGTTAGTTTATTAATAGTCCTGTGAAATCCAGGTGTGGTGCCATATGCCAGTAATCTCACCTGGGAGGCTGAGGCAGGAGGATTGCTATGAGTTCTAGGCCAGCCTGGGCTTCAGAGTCAGGAACAGCCTGGACTAGAGTGAGATTCTGTCTCAAAATAAAAAATCCATGAGAGTCATTTAGAAGTTTGAACAGCAATTTTTCAATATGAATTTTTTTTATAGAAATGGTATTTGATCTCTTTTCTGTGCATGGTAGAATGGAGAGTTGTTCATACTCGTGTAGCCATTTGGAGGACTTGTATAGAGAAGCATGCGAGAGGCCACCGGCAGCCCCCAAATGAAGTGGCCAACTCCCCTGCAGGGTGTGCTGCAGCCGGGGCGTGCTGGCTTTTACCAGCTTACGAGAGTTGAGGCTGAAGCTTTCAGGAATTCTGTAAGCCATGTTAAAAACTAGTTTAGATTTCTAAGGTTTATCTAAACTCAAACCAAGGTGCCTATTTTGGCAGCAACTAACACTGAACAGCATAGAGAGGACTAGCCTGTCCCTGACACAGAATGACACACAGACTTGCCAGGTGATCCGAGTTTGTGTACTGGTTTGTTTCTCTTCGTCTCTCTTTGGGGACAGGGTCTAGCTCTGGAGCCCAGCCTGATCCTGAACTCTCTGTGGAGCCTACGCTGGTCTTCAACTCACAGCCGTCCTCCTGCCTCAGCCTCCCATGTGCTGGAATTGAAGGCCACCACACCAGGCTTTATGTGGTGCTGGGGAATCAAACTCAGGGCCTTGTACTTGCAGGCAAGTGCTATTAACCACTGTGCCATTCCTCTAGCCCCCCCCTTTTTTCCTTATTTCTGAGCTTTTCTCTGTTGATGCTTGTTATTTGCAGTGCTGGGGATCAAACCCAGGGGCTCTGTGTCCTAACCTAAGCTCTGTCTTCAGACCTTGAACCCCTCTCTTACTTCCATCACTAAGCTGTGCCGTTCCACCTTCTATCTTCAGAACCTGTCTTTTCATCTCTTTTGGCGTACTCCTGCATTTTCCGGTTCTCGCTTTCTGTCAGCCCATCTCTTCCTCCCAGCAGGTGGCCTGCCCTTTCTTGCCATCTGGGGCCTTTCATCCCGAGGCTGACCCCCTGCATGGAGGCCGGTGTCCCAGCCATCTCCATGCCATCTGACGTGCTCAGGGCCCACCTTGCTGCTCCTGCTGTGTTCCTTGTTCTTGGCCTTGCCCTTAGATGTAAGAGTGGCTCAGGATCATTTGGTCATCTGTGCCTCCAGTCGTGTGTTTCAGGACGTGAGGGAACAACGGATGCTTCGTGTCATCGTTGCCTGTCCTCTGAAGGACTCGAACCTGGGAGCCACCTGCCTCCCAGGTGCGTGGGCTAGAGCCCAGGGTCTCACACGCTGAGCAGGTCTCTGCCATTGCGCTTTGCCCCAGCCCTTGGGAAGGCCCCTTGAAATAAATTATTTCATTACCATGTGAATAAACACTTGGGAATATGAAGCTAATTGTATTTAAACATACCTGCCTGTCCCTACTCAGGTGCTGTCCTGTTACTTCCTCCTCAGCTACCCTGTATATTGCGTTTACTGAGCGGGGTTGCACTGATGGTGCCGCCTGGCAAGATGCCTTCTTGGCCAGGGATCCCAGAGGGCTTGATCGATCGTTCAGCTGGGAGCTGCTGCTGGAGAGCCAGTCATGCCAGCCTCTGGTGACTGTAGCCCGGAGCTCATCAAGAGCCAGTCCTAAGCCAGCCTTCAGCCCATAGCAGCAGGTGGCAGTCACAGCGCCACCTTCAGCCCAGTGCATAGATGGAAGTGAATGGCTTCTTTCACTCGCTTTCATTTGCAAGGAATGGTTGACCAGAATCTAGCCTAGTCCCGCTTTTACTTTGTAGGACAACATTTTAGACCAATCCATAGTGCTGTCAGGTTTTCAGTGTCTACTAAAGCACAGAGTAAAAATGGTACAGTTAATTTATTTTAATTATATCCTAAATACCTAATTTAAATTAATATTTGAAACTTAGGATTTAAGACCTCTAATAATTTTCTCAAGTCAAAGTGATACAGGTAGCAAAACACAGAAGTGCAGATGTTTTACACATATTTATATGAAGTGAGACTTCTGCTACCATTTGTTACTTTGCTTTGATTGCTGAGAATAAAGCATGCTAATATTTTTTTCTGGTAAAATCTTTTTATTTAAAAAATAATTTCCAGCTTACACACTGTAAGAATTATATACCAAATGTATCCTTATTGTTCTTTTTTTTGAGAAAGAATCTTATTCTGCAGTCCAGGCTGGTCCTGAACTCATTGTGTAGCCCAGGCTGGCCTGAAACTCACAACAACACTCTTGTCTGAGCCTTGCAAGTGCTGGGATGACAGACATGCCCCATGGCTGTCAGCTTATGTGATGCCAGGGAATCGAATTCAGGGCCTTGCACTTGCTGGACTAGCACTCTTAACTACTGTGCTGTTCCCTTGGCTCAAGATATCTCCTGTAAAGGCATCCCATCCCTCCAATGACCTGTCTCCTCTCATGAGACCCAGGTTTTTATTTATTTATTTATTTATTTTTCTTTTTTGAGACAGTATCTCACTCTGTAGCCTAGATGGGTACTGGACTCATGTGTAGCCCAGACTAGCCTTGGCCTCACAGGAATCCTCCTGCCTCAGCCTCCTGATTGCTGGGATTGGAGACCTTATTTCTCAAAGGTTCCACTACTTTCCATTAAGTCTAGAGGCTGGTGACCACACCTTAAACACATGAGCTTTTGAAGGGGCCCCACTATATCCACGTCACTGTGATGTTCTTCCAAGTAATCTTAGAGTTAGAGGACTTGGGGAGAGCTTTAGAAGGTGAGTTAGAGGACTTGGGGAGAGCTTTAGAAGGTCACTTTGCTTATTCCCTTGTTTCTTGTACGTAAATTTCCAAACAGTACAAAAGTAATATTTTCGGGAGTAATGAACACAGATTCTTGTGGGAAGGAGCTTGTAATAAACATGTGTGGCTCAGAAAGCACAGGACAGTTCTCGTGCCATGTGTATGTGCCCTACCTAAACAGGCTGGTGGTTGCGCCCAGTGGCAGATTATGTGCTTAGCAGGCACAAGGCACTAGGGTCAATCATTAAAAAACAAATATATATGTATCTGAAAGCCAAACACCTTAGTATCACTGCTCCCAGGTTTATTATTGGTAACTAAAATCTGGCTCCCAAGCACGTATGTAGGAATTTCTGGTTCTGAGTGCACTGTCATTCGAGGCACAACACTGGCAGGGGACGGTGGAGGACCAGTGCGGTCCTGTCAATCTCTGTGTGTGGTGTATGAGCCTCAGTCACTTCTTGGTTGAGCTTCTGAGAGGCAGCAGTTGTAGTGGTTAATCACCAGATTCCCAGCTGTGTGTTGGAATCCTGTTTTCACTAGTTATTACTGGTGAGGTCTTGGAAAAGTGTCTAATTTGGGGTTCAGGTTTTTCATCTATGAAGTAATAGTACCTGCTGTTGAGCTGTTGTGAGGGGCACGCGAGTAAGCATATTTAAGACCCTTTGAGGCAGAGGCTAATCCCGCATGGTGAAGTACTATGGGAGTGTATTTGACCAATACTAGCACAGATCCTGGCGTGAGGGCGGGAGAGGTACGGACTGGGCCTTCCAGGGGCCTGTAGGGCTGGTGCACTCCTGTGCTGACGCCTGCCGAACTTCCTTGCCACGTGAGAGCCTTTATGCTCACCCCTACATATTCTGTGTATTCCTTGGTCAGACATCACAGCCCTTGCCAGGTTCCTCGAGTTCTGAGGAATAGAATATTTTGGCTTGTGATCCCGCTGAGTTACTTAGTGGCTGTGGGCTTTAGTTTCCTCATCTGCAAAATGAAGGTACTAAGAGGCCCGCCCTCTTTGGGTTGCTGTGAGAGTTCAGTGAGTTATGTATGTGAATCTGTGTGCCATGCTGCATGTATTAACGTGTATTTATAATGCAGTTCTGTGCCACTGTGAGCTGCTGGTCACAATGGATGGATGTGCTCTCTCTCACACACACACGGTTTCAGTCTGCATTCCAGCTTGGCCTCAAACTTGCAGTCCTCCTGCCTCAGCCTCCCATGTGGTTGAGATTACAGGCATCTACCATCTTGCATTCTCTTTAATAGCCACATTCCTCAGCTGTGTAGTCCACACTATGTCTGGTTTTCCTGTCATCGGCACTCTTTGTAGATTTTTCTTCCTGTCTCTCTGCAGGTACTTTGTCAAGGCCATCAGTGATCGGGTTGTTCGCCTGCTGTCTGAGGCTTCTGTGATATTCTGAACAGTGGAGATAATCCCGCACCAAGGGTTTAGGGCTAGGGGCAGTAAGGTGGTTATGGGGGGAAGTGTGGGAGACAGAAGTCGGGGCCAGACAGGGGAAGAGGCAGACAGAGAAGGAAAGGGGAAGGTGAAAGACGCAGGAGCGGAGAGCTGGGGATGACAGTTCTGTAGAGGTGCGGAGTGGATGTGTGGGAACCCGCGTTGGAGATGAAGGGTTAGTAGGTCAACCTGGGGTGCAGCTGGTGATGGAGCGTAGCCTCATGTGTGCAGGGCTCAGTGCTGTGCGACAGACAGACAGAGCTCAAGCCAACACACCCGGTAAGTAGTACAGAAGGTGTGAGATTACTGAAAGGAAGTGGAATGGTTGGAGTGGTAGTGTACTGCCTGCATCAAACATTTCTTTCAAGATAAGGAAAAAATGGGTATTGTCAATCTAAAGAGGAAAGAATGAAGATGACAGAGGAAGAGGCAGGTGTGTCAGGAACACACTCCAGCCCAGAATTCAGGGAGCTGAAGGAAACCCAGGAGTTCCTTTTGGTAGGGAGGAGAGTTTTCATTCCTCCAAGGTTGTGGAGCTGGGACCTGTGGGCCCTGCCAGTGACTGTGAGGGGGTTTGAGGACTAATGATATAGTGTGACTGCTAGTGCAGGGTTTTTTTTTTTTTGTTGTTGTTGTTATTTATTTATTTATTTATTTTTCTTTTTGAGGCAATGTCTGGCTCTGTAGTCCAGACTGGTCCTGAACTCATTAAATAGCCCAAGTTGGCCTTGAACTCACTGCAATCCTCTTGCCACAGCTTCCCAAGTCCTAGAATTATAGGCATGTGCCACCATGCCTGGCTTACGTGGTGCTGGGGAATTGAGCTCAAGGCTTTAACTGCTTTAACTGTGAGTGCTTTACCTGCTGTGCTATCCCTCCCGCTCTGCTAGTGTAGCTTGTGTCTGTGAGAGGAGTAGGTGACAGGGACGTCAGCAGAGGTGAAGGGACCAGTGCTTAGAGCTAGAGATGGGGCAACCGCAAGGAGCTGTGGAGCAAGCATTTGCTAGGACATCAGCAGGAAGGAGCGCAAGGGCCGGTGGGCACCATACAGGGCACACTTCTTCGGGGCTGGGGGGCTGGGTCAGCACTTAGAGCACTTGCCTAGCAGAGCAAGCTCAAGGCCCTGGGTTTGCTTCCTCAGCACCACCTGAACTGGACGTGGTGACACATACCTGTAATCCCAGCACTCAGGAGGCTGAGGCAGGAGGTTGTGGTGAGTTTGAGGCCAGACTGGGCTACCTAGTGAATTCAGGAGCAGCCTGGGCTACAGAGTGAGATCATTCTAAAAAATAAACAAACAAAATAGGACACCTCATTTAGATGGGATGAGTTTATAGTGGTGGGCTGTGATTATTTTCCTGTTAACTGTTTTCTTCCAGTAGTGCTTTGCAGGAACAAAGAAAGTGAAAATTAGAGTTGCTCAGGGTTATACATGTTATAGATTTCCAGAGTAGGCAGGAGAAGACGAGGGGCCGGAGGTCAGGGTGGTGGTAATGGGGTAGTTGACTGGCTGCCTGTGGAATGGTGAGCGCTGTGTGTAGATTGATTGGCTGCCTGACACAGGTCCCCGAGTGAGCCCAGAACACAGTCGAGGAGCTGCCAAGCCCCCCTACATCTGTGAAAAATAATAGCTCATCATTAATGAAGCCAGTTCTGGTTTGGGCAGCTTGTTTCAATCCAGTAGAGAGCTGCTGTGCTGTGCCTGGTACTGACTAAGCTTGCAGGAAGCCTGGTGCCTCAGCCAGGTTGGACCCTTAGGGACACATAGGAAGGATGGCCAAGAATGGAAAGGGGTTCTGGAGGGACACAGAAGATGCACAGCACATCAGGCTAGGCACAGATGGGGCACGTGAGTGCGGGCAAGCATCCGACTCACCTTGAACGTGGGCCCTCGCGGAGGCGAGTAGGGATGGGGCAAGTGAGAGCAGAGCTTGGCTCTTGCCTCCCCTCCCCTCCACTCTCTGCGCCCTTGCTGTGTACCATCAGGAAGGAATCTTCCGGTGAGCATTTCTGTATCATCCCATTTCCAACTCGCAAAGTGATAGTTACAGGTAAGAATAGCACAGGAAAGCTTTGTGAGTCACCTCTTCAGTTTCTGAACTTCAATCAATCCATGCCCTGACCACCAAGACCAGTGAAAAGCTGAATGTCAGTGACTACACTTTGTGACTTTTTTCTTCCTCTGTCTCTCTCTGAGACAGTGTTCTTGTTCTGTAGGCCAGGCTGGTCCTGAATTCACTATGTAGGTCAGGCTGGCCTAGAATTCCTGACAATTCTCCTGCCTCAGCTTCTTGGGTGCTAGGATTACAGAATTTTGCCATCACACCTGGTTTTGTGGTGCTGGGGAATCGAACTCACTGCTGTGCTATTCCTTTAGCCCCTGCTATTTGATTTTATCCTAGCTGTGAACTAGTCAGCCTATATTGGGGCTTGGATCTGGATGTCCCCCAAAGGCCTCCTGTATTTGGTTGTATGGATTATCTGTCAACCATGTGCTGTTAGGAGATGGGGCCTGGTCTGGAGGGGTGGAGTATGACTGTGTGGTGGACTCTGGGTTTGTGGTGGAAGACGGGCATGTGGCAGATTGTATATTACAGGTGTGTGGTGGATTAGGGCTGAAACCTGGAAAGGGTGAAATCCTCAGGCTGGACCCAGAAGGGGTGCATCACTAGGACAGGATTGGGAAGGGTATATACTACTTTCTCTCCTCTTTCTGAGACTTGGCTTCCTGTTGTATAATACTGTTAGGAGCTGCCTCTACCTCCACCTCTGCCTTGTGTTTTCACTGTTGCCAGCTGCTGTGAGCTAAAATGAACTTTTCCTCCCCTGATTTGTGCATGTCAGATACTGAGTCACAATGACAAAAGGGTAATAAGACAGTCTATTACTTGTTTCATGGATATTGGCAGAAGACAGGGGGCTTCTAGTAGGTGACAAAGGACCTAATTACAGTTGGCACAGCAGAAAGCGTGAACGTGAACTTAGGGGGGTGTCAGTTACCTTTGTCCTCAAAGTTCTGCAGTTATGGGCTAGATGGACACCCACTCAAGCAATGGGTGGTGCTGTAGAAACGCAGCCGAGCTTGGGGAATCTTGCTTTGGTAGCCAGCAGTAAGCAAGCCAGCTCTCGGTCCTGGAGGGTGTCCTCACCTCGTCCCTTGCAGTTGCTCCCTGTAAACATAACTGACAGATAGGTGAAGCCTTATGCTTCAAGCAAGAACTGGAAACTTGTTATGTCCAAAATGGACCTCTTCATCTCCCTCTGTCCTGAACTTGCTTCTCCTTCCTCTCTCCTTACTTGTTACTGATTGGAAGCTCAGCCTTGACACCTTTCCATCTCTCATGTTCATCTGTCCATGCCATCGGACAGATCCCTCTCCCCACACGTCTCTTACGTTTATTTGCTGTTCTTGGCCACCATTACCTGACCCTGGACTGTTCCAGACCGCTGTGCTGCTCTTCCTGATTAAGAGCCTAGTCTTTTACCTTGCAGCTAAAATAGGCATCTTCTTTTATTTATTCAATTTAAAATTTATTTGTTTGAAATTTAGAGGATACGGTGAGGAACCAGCCTGCGCGGCCTTTGCCCTGCTTCCTGCTGCCTCGAGGGCATCTGCACCCTTCAGGGCATGCTTATCAGCTCCCATGCAGCCTTGGGGATGTAGCTCAGTGGTAGAGCAAGCACTTGCCTAGATTATATGAGGCGTTGGGTTCAATTCCTAGCACAAGAAGATAGAACAAAACAAACCCCATAAATAGAAAAGAAAAAAAAAAAACCAAAACCTTTTCTTTTTTGTGATACTGGAGATCCAGCCCCGAACTTTGCACTAAGCCACATCTCTAGCCCATTTTTCAGTTTTGATTTTGAGACGGCTTCATGCTGAGTCACTAAGTTGTCCAGGCTAGGCTTGAATTTACCATGCTCCTGCCTCAGCCTTCCAGGGTGGTGGGATTGTAGGCCTTTACCTCTAGACACTACTCAGTCTATTTTTGCCCCTAACTTAAAAAAACAAAAAACATAATAATATGTCTTACATATCAATTTTTTAAAATAGAATTGCTCTCTTTTCTTGAACAAGGTCTTATTCTATAGTCCAGGCTGGTCCAGAGGTCACGGTGTAGCTTAGGCTGGCCTCAAACTCACAGCAATCCTTCTGCCTCAGCCTCCTGAGTGCTGGGTCCACAGGTGTGCACCACCATGCCTGGCTTATGTGGTGCTGGGGATTCCAACCCAGGGCCTTGCACTTGTTAGGCAGACATGGTAACCACTGAACTATGCCCCGAGCTCTTTGTTTTCTTAATGTTATTCTGTTGTATAGAAGGAACATAACTTAATCAGTCTCCTGTTATTGAATATTTGGTTTGTTTTCAGCCTATTACTGTTATAAATAATGCCACACTGAGTAATTTTGGATGTATGTCATTTTCCAAATATGTGACTAGAGTCATCACTTCAGTCTGATCAGTTATTTTCAAACTCTTCAGTGTCACTGTTCAGCTCTTAGAAAAACTTTAAACTCTCTTGGGGGTGTAACTCAGCAGTTAGGTGTGCATGGCTCTGGGTTCGATTCCCTACTACCAGGCATGGTGGTACATATCTGTAATCCCAGCTTGTGGGAGGCTGAGGCAGGGTATTAATGTGAGTTTGAGACCAGCCTGGGGTACACAGTGAGTTTAGGACCAGCCTGGACTACAGAGTGAGACCCTTATAGCGCTGCCGGTTACTGGCCCTGTCACCCTGGTGAGGCATTTATCTCTTGTCAGGGTCAGTAGCCTTGTCTGTGGACTGAAATGCTACCCAGGTACCTAGGACAGGTCTGAAGTGAAGACCAGCGAAGTTGATGAGTGTGCAGTATTTTCTGAATGTGCAAATTACATACTGAGCACATTTTAAATAATTAGTTATTAAGGTGTGGACATCTGAGCTCCTGTGTCATGTATGGTCCTTAAGTGCCATGAATATAAAATGGCTACATTGGAGGGGCTGCAGAAGATCCGACTTATGTCCCCAGCACCACACAAACCGGGTGTGGTGGCACAGGCCTGTAATCCCAGCACTCGGGAGGCTGAGGCAGGAGGATTGCTGAGAGTCCAAGGCCAGCCTGGGCTCCATCGTGAGTTCAGGACCATCCTGGACCACAGAGTGAGACCCTGTCTCAAAAAAAAAAAAAAAAAAAAAAAGACTACATTGGATCCAGTGGCCAAATTATAAAGAAACCACAGGTTAGTATCCTAAGCATTGAAATATAATTTAATTATTTTATATATTTATTTATTTTTGAGACAGGGTCACTTTAGTCATTAATCATGCAAATAATTTTCTGTAATAGCCCAGGACAAACCCGAGAATCTGGCATTTCGACTGGGTGGTGGGTCTCTTCTGACACCTACAGGCCCCTGGCATTGGCGCGGCGTGCACGGGCTCACAGTGCAGCCGGTGTGCGCCCTGCGGGTGGGTCTTCTCATCTAGAGGGGCCTCGGGATGTCGGGTGGGGTGGGGTGGGGAGTCCTGGCGTGGCTTTTCCTGCGCCTTGGTCTCCCGCCGTGGGTTGGTCTCCTGCGGCTGCGTTTTCTTCAGCTTGGCCTCTGGACGCTGGCGATCCCCCTTGTGCGCTTGTCTGACGTTTTCTTAATCCACTCCGAGGGTCTTGGTCAAGCTGAGCTCCTGGGGGTCTCGCTTGCGTTACTGCAGTAGGAGAACAAGCACTGGCATTTTGAAATTGATCCCTACCAGTTGCGCGTGTGTGGGGAACAGGATGACGTTGCAGTCTGTGGACGTAGTGGGCGAGGGTCGGACCGCCGGCTCCGCCAGGACCGCTCAGAACCCCCTCTGGTAGCTGTCGTGGCACGTGCGGTTCATTGTCAACCAGGAGCTGCTGTCCCGTTATAGAGCGTCCGGAGCCGCTCCTCCCTGCAGCCCCCCCCCCCCCCCCCCCCCCCCCCCCCCCCCCCCCCCCCCCCCCCCCCCCCCCCCCCCCCCCCCCCCCTGTACAGTCCACACTCTGACTCAGGCCCCTCCCAGAGGCACAGGAGGCTGGCTGTGACAGTGCGATGTGGCCTCTCGGCTCCGAGTCACGCTCGGATGGGGCTGGCCCCAGCAAGGCGCTGCCGGGAGGCGCGCGCCCAGACACCACAGTGTTCTGGTGGCCACACTCTTTTGAGAAGTTAAAAAATCTTGAAATGAATGTTAATCATGTTCAGTGTAACCTAGTATGTCTAAAATGCCATTTCAGTCGATATTAAGTACTATTGTGACTTTTTCGTACCACTTTGAGATCGCCCGCTACTTTGTGCGTGTGAGTGCTTCGCTTTGGACGACGCACAGCCGGCGTGGCCAGGGGCCCCTCCGTGGACAGCGCGACCCTGTCCCGCCTGCCCTGGGTTCTGGCCTCCAAGGCCGCTCCCGCCTCCGCCCTGCCCCCTCCGGGCCTTTTTGTGTTACCACTAGATCAGTTCGGTCCCGCGGCTCCCCATGGACCGCCTCCAGTGGAAAAGCGTGTGAGCAGCCGCCAGGGCCTGCTCCGTGCTTGCCTGGCCCTCACATGTGCCGGAGCCAGCCTGGTGTCGAGCACGGATTCATACCCCCACGTTGGTGTTATCTGGCCACACCTCCGATGCATTCTCGAGCGTCATAAAATGCCTTAGCCTCGGGTCGTGCCGCTGTGTCCGTCCCTTCCTTCCTGGAATGACACCGGCGTGGACCTGAGACGCCGGAGTGGGGGCCGCATTCACATCCCTGACCAGTGGTGGACGTTCGTCTTTCCCCGCCTCCCCCTTTCCGCTCCTGTTCTGGAAAGTTTTGACTCCGGCCCAGTCAGTGACGGCGTTTCATGCTCTCTCTGGCCCGCTTGCCTGCCTTTCCTTTTCCCCGGGAAATACCTCGTACAGTCGTGAGTGACTTGGTTTGCTGTGTTACCCGGGATCTGTAATAATTTAGGTAGTTATTGCTTTGATAATTTACATAACACTTGCCTTTTCAGAGTTTATGTTCTGAAACTCTTGCAACTTTTTGTTTGTTTTCAGAGAGATCGGGACGATTATCAGGTCATTGGGATGCTGCCCCAGCGAGCGCGAGCTGCATGACCTGCTGGCGGAGGTGAGGGAGCAGGCAGCGGGGACTAGAAGGGTATTCTGTCGGAGGCCAGAAGTGCCCCGCGTGCCTGGGTATGCTCTGAGAGCACTAGGGCAGCTGTGCACATCGGGCGGCCAGCGGGGTCTAAAAGAACTAAGATCAGGTATCAAAGAGGTGACCTTGAGCAAGTCACACAACTGACCTCACCCTGGACATAGTCCTCTTTTACGGTAGCTGAAGGGAGGTCACTGGACGCAGGGATGGACCTTATGCAGTGACAGCTCAAAGGAACAGGGGAAATGATGCTGGCTCAAGGAGATAGCCAGAAAAGAGGCTCAACTGTGAGGAACTGACATTTATTTGGGACAATAAAACTAGCTTTCAGAACAAGTGGTAAACAGCATAAAATAAAAACTAACTTTATAATGATAAGTCTAAATTTTTTAATGATTACTTGTAGTACTATTATACAAAAATGACAAGAAATTTAATTTAAAGGTTGTGATCAGCCTTATTTTTGACCCTAGAATTGCATAACACTTCATTCCCTAAGGCAGAATAAGCCCCCAGGGAGCAGAGCAGAGGGGGCAAAGGTCACAGATAGAGAAAGGCTAAAGAAATGGGAACAGTGGACAAAGGATGAAAATAACTGATGAACATTAGGTTACTTCAGGTTACCTTTTTTCTTTTTTTGAGACAGGGTCTTGCTCTTTAGTCTAGGCTGGTCTGGAACTCATGGCAGGCCTCCTGCTTCAGCCTCCACTGTAGGTGTATGCCACCACACCTGCCTTATGTGGTGTGGAGAATTGAACCAAGGGCCTTGTGCTCCCTAGGCAAGAACTCTAACTGCTGTGCAGTCCTTTAGTCCACTACTTGGCTTTTTACTGAAACCATTTGCCAACTCTTGATTTATTGGTTTCTGTGTCCAGCAGTAAGTACATACACTATAAGTAGTATCAGAAGGTCTGGTTTCATATCCTGCTATTACCGCTTGTAGCTACGTGGCCTTGGTGAGCTGGCTAGTTACGCCATCTGTATAGATGCTCTCGGTGTTTTCCTGAGGATTAAATTTAATAACATGAGGGATCTACTGTCACTTAATGTGCATGGAGGTCTCTGCTTGTGCTCCAGGTGGCTCTCTGCAAAAATAGCCCTGCTGCTAGTTTGGGCACTTGGGGCCCCTGTGGATGTTTACGTCCCCAAGATTTATTTGGTCAGTGTTACTGGGGTGATGCTGGTCCGGTTCATAAGCTCTCGTTTTATTTAAGGATAAATGATTGGAGTCCAAGGAAAATCAGAGCAGGTGGGAATTTATTTTACACTGTGAGATGAAAGAAGGAAAGTTTTCAAGAAGATCTTGAGACGGGAGGTCTCTACTGAGAATCGCTGCAGACGGGAAGCTTTGCACCGGCCAGTCCCCGGGCTGTTTTGGTAGCACACATTCACCTCCAGGGCAGGTGGTCTGCGCACATGCAGAACTAAGCGCTGTGCTTGTGTGGACTTGGGAGGGAAGTGGGATGGAGAGCTACAGGGTGGCTGCTTATCTTTGGTTGTCCCCTGGAGGGTGGGTCCCTGAGTACCGCATGGGGCTGCTGACAGCGCTGTCCTGGTCTTGCCTATCTAGTCAGTCAGGGCCTTTGTCATAGGCACAGTTACATGACCTCTGAAAATTGCGAATATTTAAAACAGGGATCAGTGGGGATCACCAACCTGTCCGAACTCTAAATCTCTAAATGTTTTTCTGTGTTTGTTTTCCAACCCAGTTTATTCTACTGGTAGCTAAATTCTAGCAACATACTTAAAACAGAGTAGTATATTCCCGTTCTGCACTTTTTCAGGTAAATAAGGGGGAACATACACATATTTGTATTTATCAAATGCATTTAGGACACTGAAATGCTGTGATGGTAAACATCTAGGAGAAATGTCATAGGCCTTGGGGCATAGCCCAGCAATTAAAGTGCTTTTCTAGTAAGCACAAGGTCCTGGGTTCAGTTCACCAGCACCACACAAACTGAGTGAGTCAGGGGGACTGCTCTAAGTTGGAGGCCGGCCAGGGCTACACGGTGAGTTCAGGCAGGACCAGCCTGGATTACAGAGTGAGACCCTGTCTCTAAATAAATGAATTAATAAATGTTCTGTTATAGTTTCAGAGATCCAGCTATTTTAGTATATTTATGCATATTCTTTAAAATTATTTTATAAGAATTGAAACATGCAATTCTCTAGTTATCATCTACTTGAATTTTAGTGTAGATACATGCTTCTTTCAGTTTTATAAATTTAGCCCTTTGCTTCCCAAAGATCAGTTTGTAATCTGATGTTTCTCCTGAAACAGATCATTTCAAACATCATTCAACATTGATCTGTTCACTTAACGTTCTCCATTTAGCAACTGCTCCAAATAATCTCTGCCTTTGTGGGATATTATTAAAATGACAACTGAGAGCAGTGTTAGTGAAAATCTTCCTCCCCCTTTCTTTTTCCTCTTCCTTTTCCTCTTCCTCTTTTTTTCCCTCTTCTTTCTTCTTCTGGCATTGAGTCCAGAAGAAGATATATCCCCAGCTCTTTTTAGATTTTTTAAAATTTTGTTTTGAGACTCAACTTGTCAAGTCCCTACGTTGCCCAGCCTGGACTTGAATTTAGATGTTCCTGGCTCCGCCTCCCAGAGTGCTCAGATTATAATCATGCATCACCACATCTGGCATATAGTGAAAGTCCTAGTGACATGTAGGCTGCTCAGCAATCTTTCCTTTGATGCTAAATTAGAGCTCCTTAGGAACTTCAGTGGGTAGGAGCTGGGAGGAGGTAGTGGCATTTAGTATAGACTGGTGGATATTTAGAGGTCTGCATCCTATGAAGTTCAAAGTTGTGGAATTACAAGGACTTAATTACACAGGACATTAATTACAAAAACATTTGAGAAGTGAGATGGGTGTTGGTAAGATCACTGACTCAGGCTTAGAAACAAGCGAGGATCATGGCATTTATTGGAGTGACTACCCTCCCTCATCCTCCCCCATTCTTGCCCTCTCATGCTTGCACAGCTGTGTCGCCGTGGTGTTGGCTGCCTGTCTCCTCTGCTCCTACCTTTCTGCGCCCCATCAGTCATCCATGCAAGTCCCCATGGCTCCCTCTTCACCCTTACTGGTCACTATATGAGGACTCTCAGCTCCTGTGGTTTAAGAGTGCTACCTGGTTTTTACACTGCAACTTGGGGGAGTTGGCTGGCAAGTCGCTCAGCAGATATCACCAAGCCTAGATGTTGATTTCTTGGTTCTGGTCAGGCCTGCACAGGAGACGTCCCTGAACTTAGTGTGCCTTTGTATGGAAGTGCGTGGCGCATTGTCCTGGTACTGTCTTCCCAAGGAGCCTAATCCTTGGTGGGTTTCCCAACTCATACTTGTTTTTTTCTGTTCTTGCTCATCCAGTCTGTCTGTCGGCCTTTCGGCCTCATTCACTGTTTGGTCATCACTTGTTTCAGGTCCCTAAGAACCACTCTGGCAGCAGGTTTGCCCTATCTCTTGGTTTCCTGGCCATGAAGGTAGGTCCTGTGTCTGGAAAAAGTCCAGCCTTATATTCCAGGCTTCTTGGTCTTCTAGGGGTCAGTTGTTGTCATTCAGTGTCAGAGGTGTTTGTCTAGCAAGTAGCTAAAATCTTCTGATCTTTTAGTATTTGGTCTCTGTCCTCCCTGATCAGGTCTAGCACTTCCAGGCCAGGTGATGCTGGGATTTAGCTTGATGTTAGCCCACCTGTCAGGAGAGGATATAGGGCAGCTTCAGAAGGGGCACCTGTTGTCCGTCAGGGAGCAGTTTCTGTTGCAGATAAAAAAGCGTTCCTCCTACTGTGTGTATCCGGAAGCTACCAGCCGAGTCCCCAAGGCCCTGCCCGGCCAGCATCCTCGGGGCCTCATCCAATAATGCACACATATGTTGCCCTGTCAAGTTTCTGTAACCAGGACCCTGCCCTTAAATGCCAGTCTTCGTTGACTATCGAAACACCTCTGAATATTCTGAATTGCTATATTTTCTATTTTGGGGGATGTCAAACTATTATCCACAGGCCAGCTCCTCCCCATTACCTGGTTTTTACAGCCTGAGCTAAGAATAATTTTTTAAAAAAAGTATTCTAAAACCAAACAAAGAAAAATATAAAAGGAAGCTCTCTTAAAGGCCTTGCAAGGCTTAAAATACTTTTTATCTCTTCCTTCACAGAAATGCCCCACTCCTGTGTTACCCATTGCGTAACCAAGTCTGTGTTTCACTGCAGGAGATAAGCACTTCTTTGTAAGCTACCAAAGACACCTCGTAGCTTTCACATCAGCTTTTAACTGGGTGACAATGGCCTTCAGTTTCTCATTATTCTTCTGTAGGGCATCAGTACAGCACAACCAACTGTGCTATTTTGTGGGCATTGTTTCTCCCTTGTTATTCAGCGCTTGAACTGTGGCTATTCCCTTTCCAAGGTTTTCCCAGGTTCCCTCTAGTGAAATCTTTAGCAATGGATTGCTAGAGATTCATCTGTCCTCAAACCCCTCAGGACCTCATCTGCCTCCCAAATACACCTCAGGCCATTGCTTTTTATCTGCTCAGCAATGAATAGACCTGGCTTGGAACTCCCAAGTGTGCTGAGACCACTGCTGGCACCACTTGTGATGCTCTGGGGACTCTGAGAAGCAAGCACTAAGCATTGTTCAAGATATTTATTAGGGGAAACATTCATGAAGAAACGTCAGAGCTGGGAGGAGCTGAGAGAGCTGTGTGAAGGCCGAGTGGGGCTGGTCCCTGTGAAGGAAGGACGAAAGGAGGGAAGGTGGGAGGGAGAGAAGGAATGAATGAAAAAAGGAAGGAAGGAGAGAAGGCGGGAAGGAAGAAAGGCTGGAAGGTGGGTTGGTTATACAGGAGAGCCTTGGACATCTGGCAGCAGTTCTGGCGAACAAGGCGCCTTTATTTTTTTCACTTGAGGCTTCATTCTGCAGGATTAGGCCTTACTTTAGTGCCCCTTTCACGCTGTCCTTGGCTGGAGCGGCATGGAGAGTTGGCCTTGGTCCACACAAATGCCCGTGTGCACCATTTATTGTGTTCCCTGCAGATGGAGGTGGAAGAGGTGCATTTTCATGGTGGCCATAGCTGTCCTCTATCTGGAAGAGCTGTACCATGAACTAGAGTGTTGCTGGAGTGCAGCTGGAGCTCAGGTGCCTCACCCTGAGAGGGTGGCCAGGGTGATGAGTGGCCCACCAAGTGCCACCTGGCCTCCCCCGTCATGTCATGTTGCCCACACTCACGGTTGGAAGGGTTCCTACCAGTTTTTCTGTTAGCCTGCAGTTGATTTTGGAGTCTCTGATGGTTTAACAAAGGTGATTTTCAGTAGTGGAAAAAGAATTATGTATCCTAATTTTGTCCAATAGCTTCTGGAATCTTTAGAGTAACTCACTTTTTTAAAGGGGGTGACTGAATTTTTTTCATTATGGGCTGGGGGTGTAGCTTGGTGATAGAGCACAGTCTTGGCATGCACATGGCCTCGAGTTTAATTCCAGCACTGCAAAAATAGATAAATAAGTAAAAATTAAAAAGAATTTTTATAACCCAGGCATGGTGGTATATGCCTGTCATCCTAGCATTCAGGAGGCTGAGGCAGGAGGATTACCGTGAGTTCAAGGTCAGCTTGGGCCACATGTTGAGCTCAGGACCAGCCTGGACCATAGAGCAAGATCTGTTTCAAAAATAAAAAATAAAAACAAAAACATTTTAAATTTGTAAAGACAACATTTAGGTAAATGGCAATCAGTTTTATTTTATTTTTTTTACTATTTTATCCTGTTAAGTTAGAAAAATATTTTCTAAACTGTTTTGGTTTTGAAACATGATATATGTCAAGATTTATAACATGTATCTTTTAGAGTCTAACTTGAAGTACCTCATGGTTTTTACTTTTTATCTTTTTACCACAGATAGTTAAAAATAATTCTTATGCGTATCTTTTTGGTGACTTGAAACTAGTTGAAATGTAGCTGCATTATATACCACCTAACTCCTTGACGTTATCTTGTTTCTTTCTCAGGAAGCATGAAATAGTTCAATTTGTGGCCTCTGGTGTGTTGCTGGGGACAAAAGATTGCATTTGGCATTAAGAGAGGGCCTGCAGATTTCACTGTGGGGATGGGAGTAAAGAACTCTAGGCCGTGTGACTGCATGACCCCCAAGTGACCTTGAGGCCCGCAGTAGCCACCACCTCCCAGAGTCCGTATTTTTTTTACCTGTAAAACAGAGGAATAAATCTGACTTGTACTGAAGTAGGTGAGAAATGGTATTTGCCATATACTTTGAGACTTAAATACTGATGTTTAAATGACCACCCCCCCCAACCCCCAGCATTTCTTGAGATGTCTCTGTGTTGGGGTACAGGTTGTTGGCAGACCGTCTGGAGGGTTGGGAGGCCCTGGGGCAACTGGGGGGGGGGGCTTTGTGTGGCCATGGAGGCTGCGTGCCATCTGTCACCTCCTGTAGTGCTTTGGAGGATGAGAAGGCAGCCATACAGCCATATCTGGGCAAACATCTGCCAGCACACTACTAAGATGAAGTTAGGGCTGGTGGTGTAGCCCAGTGGTTAGAGTGCTTGCCTAGTAAGTACAAGGGCCTGGGTTCGTACCCCAGCATCACATAAACCAGGCTTGGTGGTGCATGCCTGTGATCCCGTCACTCACCTATAAGCTCAGAACTTGGGGGGCTGAGGCAGGAAGATTCATGAGTAATCTGTGGTCCATAGTAAGTTCAGGACCAGCCTGGACTACAGAGCTGCAGACCCTGTCTCAACACAAAAACAGATCATCATCATAGACTCTTGGGGTTCACATGGCAACACCACATCATATCTAATGTAAATTTTATAGTTTCTTTGGTTTTTTTGGTACTGGGTACTGAATGAACCCAGGGCCTTTGCACTGAGCTGCATCCCAAACCCTGCCTTTTTTTGTGGAGATCAAGTCTAGGTTGTTCACACTGAACTATATCCCCAACACATTTTTTATTTTTGATTTCAAGACAGGATCTTGCCAGCTTGCCCAGACTGGGCTCCAACTGCAATCCTCCTGCCTCAGCCTCCCAAGTGCTGGGATTACAGGTATGCACCACCATGCGTGACTTATCGAACTCAAGGCCTTGCGCTCTAACCACCGCACTATTCTCTAGCCCTATGCACAGCAATCTTCCCCTACTGAGGGTGGAACCATCACATATGCTAGGCAAGCACTCTACCGCCGAGCTACATTTCAACTCTCTCTCTCTCTCTCTCTCTCTCTCTCTCTCTAGTCCAGGCTGTCCTGGAGTCACTATGCAGCCCAGGCTGTCCTTGAACTCATGGCAATCCTCCTGCCTCAGCCTCCTGAGTGCTTGGATTATAGGTGCGCTTCACCATGCCTGGCTTATGTGATGCTGGAGAATTGAACCCAGGACTGTCCGTGTGCTTGCTAAACAAATACTTTAACTCTGAGCTACTCCCCCAGCCCTCAGCTCATAAGCCCATAATTTTCTATGAAGAAGGCACTCTCTGTTATTTATTTATTTATTTATTTTTTAAGACTAGCCAAAACCAGATGTGTGCATGCTTGCAATCCCAGCCCTCGCGAGGCTGAGGCAGGAGGATTCCATAAGTTTGAGGCTGGCCTGGGTTCTACAGTGAGTTCATGACCAGCCTGGTCTACAGAGCAAAACTGTCTCAAAGAAAAAAAATAAATAAATAAAAGGAAACCAGCGAGAAAGAAGTGGCATAGATTTTCCCAACCTGACAGTGCAGTAAGTAGAGAAGTGTTAATGAAGTCACCGTCTTCACAGATACATCTGCTGTATTTAGGGAATCTAAGTTAATTGCTCTTTCTCCTAGAGAAAGTGGGCCTAGGCTGCAGGATTTTTTCTTTCTCTGCTCTACAAAATAACTGTTCTGAATTGTGAATATCTATTTTGCTTATCTTCATTTGGGAGGTATGGGGACTTTTGCCTGGTAGGAATTCAGTCTGGGTAAGATATGCCATGCGTGTATTATATGCATGCATGTGTAATGATGTATTACACGTATGTCACCTTTGCTAGAGATGCTGTAACGTTGCACTGCACACAGAGTGGCGAGGACAGCAGCAGCTTATCGTCTCGTAGTGGGACGGCCAGACGTCTGAGACCAAGAAGGTCACACTCTTATGACATGTTACTGACAGACTCACAAAGCTAGTGAGCTTTGCCCTCTCTAGAAAAACTAGGACCATCTCTAGCCTCCAATTTCCAGGTTCCCAGAAATGCATTCTAACCTATTATTTTTGTTTTCCTTTTATATTAGAGGAATATCTATATATTTAAATGCTTTTGGGAAAAACCAGTAAGTCCAAATGAAGTTTGTAGTTTAGGGAATGATCGTTTTTGTGTAATTATATTTATCTATTTATTTGCATGTCACATCCCTTTCCCCTCCCCCTTCTCCTTTCCCTCTCCACAAAGTCCATCTTCTTGCTTTCTTCCATCTCTCTTTTACTTTTTTATGGCTTGGTTTTCTCATATTAGAGGAACCATATAATATTTAGCTTTGTGGGTCTGATTCATTTCACTAAGCATAATGGTCTCAAGTGCATCCATTGTCCTATAAATGGCTCGAATTTGTCCTTCTTTATGGCAGAGTAGTACCCCGATATATAACCCACTGGAACAGAATTGACAGCCTAGAAATAAACCAAGCACATACAGTTGACTAAAGTTTAGCAAGAGCCATCACAGATCCCAAAATGGGGATATGACCATCTGTTCAGTAATTAATATCCACGTGGAGATGAAGGAGATTGGACCCTTTCTCACACCATGTACAAAAATCAATTCAAGATGAATTAAAAATTTAAGACCTGAAACTGGAAAACTAGGTGGCGGCACATGGGAAGAGCCCCTTGACGTTGGTCTCGGCGACCAGTGGAAGCCTCTTCTGGCAGGACACCGAGAGCTCAGGCCACGGAAGTAACAATGAACCCATGGGACTCTCTCAGACTGATGACTTTCTACACTACAAAGGAGACAGAAAACGGAATGAACAGACGACCAGTGGAGTGGGGGAGGTATTTGCACACTGTCTAGTAAGGGGTTGGTGACAGAGATACACACAGAACTTAAACAACTCAGTGGGAGATAAAAGCCAATGAAAAAATAGGCAGAGACCTAAACTTACACAGTCTTGCAAAGAAGGCATAGAAAGGGCCCACGGGGTGGAAAGTGTCCGACATCTCCAGAGGGAAAGCGAAGCCACACCACAGGGAGCCGTCGCTCTCCCCTGTGCAGTTGCTGTTGGAGTGGTGGGCTGGCAAGGACACGGGGAAAAGGAACACTGCCAGCGGGAACTGTGCAGCTCTTACAGAAAACTGCCTGGAGGTACCTGAGAAACTAAGAACTGCCCGTGTCCCAGGACTCCCACATTTGGGTGTGTATCCCGAAGGAAATGAAATCCAAGTGCTTTGCCCGGGTCACTGCAGCATTATTCACACGGCAGCATATGGAACAGCTTCAGTGTCTGTTAATGAATGAATGGAGAAAGACAGTGTGTATCTACACAGTGGAGTACTACTCAGCCCTCAAGAAGGAAATCTTGCCACTGGGGACAGATGAGCCTGGAGGATATTATGCTGAGTGTGATAAGCCAGATACAAAAAGATAAACACCATATGATCAAAAAAAGGGAACTCATAGAAACAGAGAGTGGAAGGGTGGTTGCCAGGGTCAGTAAACAGGGAGATGCTGACCAGAGAGATCTTACATGTTCTCATACATACAAAAAAGTACCCAGGGAGGCGAGGGTATGTTAATTAGCTCGATTGGGACAATCCTTTGTTATAAATTATATCAAATCATCTCATTGTACACCTTACATATATACAATTTTAATTTGTCAGTCTTAATAAAACTTAAAAAAATAAAAATCGTAGGGGAAACTGGTTGGGCACATCTGAGAATTCTTTGTATTCTGCAAGTTTTTTTGTAAATCTACATCTGCTTTCAAATAAAATGTAATTTAAGTATTTTATAATAGTTTCTGGTACATATAAAGTATTCCATGTGTGCTGAATTTCAAATAGTCATGTATTTTTAAATGCCATTGCTCATGTGACTTTCTATACAAAAATAACAGATTAGCTATGGCCTCCAGGGGGCAGTGTTGGGTCATAGAAAGGGCTTTACACTTTCTGCCTTTTTTTTTTTTTTTTTTTTTTTTTTTTTTTTTTTTTTTTTTTTTTTTTTTTTTTTTTTTTTTTTGTTAGTACTGGGGATCAGTCCTGGGTTCTTCACACTGGGCTATTTCCCCGCAACCCATTTTTATTTTTTGTTTTTGAGACAGGACCTTGCTAAGTTGTTAAGTTGCCTGCCCGAGTGCTGGGATTGCAGGCCTGCACCGCCAAGCCCAGTTTTAGCGTTTTCTTGCTTTTTAACCACAAGGCCTCTGTTTATATTCATTACCTGTCTTTTCACAAACGCCAAAGAAAATGCGAATCCCTTCTGCTATTCTAGTGAAAGATCTTCTTTTAACCTCTTATTTTTAATATTGGCTCCAGGAAGATCTGTTGAGGAAGAATGACCTGCAGTGTTTTCCCCGAAGCGTTCCCATCACCGCAGGCCTGTGAAGGGTGCGAGGCAGATACTCGCGGCACCTGTACGCTTTCGTGGCTGAGACTCTTAGCTGAAGAGCTAAATGCAGTTGGTAGATTGGTGGAGATACTCATGAGATAGAGAAGGGCCTTATTTTGTAAAGGTTGAAATTGTCTGCTCCACAGTGTTTGTTAGAATTAGGGGTAAGGCAGAGACACAGCTGGGAAAAATATCTGGGTAGAAACTCACAGATGATTGCTGTATGGGTAGTTTCATGAGATTCACATTCTATATACATATGTGTATGTGTATATATGTGTGCATGTATATTAATTTAGTTACTTATTTGAGACAGGGTCTTGCTCCGTAGTCTAGGCTGGTCCTGAACTCAGTATGTAGCCTAGGCTGGCCTCATACTCATGGCAATCCTCCTGCCTCAGCCTCCTGAGGACTGGGATTACGGGCATGTACCATCATACCCAGCTTTGACATATTTTTAAAAGATTGCTCGGGGTGTGTTTGTTGTTGAGACGGGAATACCAGACATCCACCACTTAAGGGAGGAGAGATTTATTTTAGCTCACTGTTTCAGATGGTCACAGTCCATACATGGGTGGCTTGCAGGAGGAAGTGCAGGAGATGGCTGTTTGTGACATGGTGGACATGAAGCCAGGCGGAGGAGGAAGGGCGGAGCCAGCACTGCCCTTAGGTCAGGCACCAGCCCTCCGCCCTGTCCAGCCAGGCCCCACCTCCCAACAGCACTTGGTATTTTGCAACATCCAAGGACAGGAGACTTTGGGGGACACTCCAGATCCAAACCATAACATTCTGCCCTCGGCCCCCAAAGACTTAGGCCCGCCTCCTTACGTAAAATGCATTTAGTCCTTCTCTAGGAATTGCCAAAGTCAAGAGTTTCCGCGCTGCTGAAAAGTCCCATGTCCAAAGTCTCTGAGGCCCAAAGCAGACTCTTAGTTGTAGCTCCTGTGAAAATCACTGAGAAGTTAAACACTGCCAGTGCGCACTGGCGCAGGGTGAGCATTCCCATTCCAAAGGGAGGCGTGCAAGGCGGGAAAGCAGTCGGACCAAAGCAGGACCATAACCAGATCCTGCAGTTCCATAACATTCTGTAGCTCTGTGTCCAGCACCCTGGGAAGCTGTGGTGAGATCTGACCCAGAGCGTTTAGGTGGCCTCACTCTGCAGCATTGTCTCTGGGCTGGCTTTATTCACAGATGATCTGTGTTTCTGGCATCTCCAAATTTCCCAGGTCTTCTCTGCACTTTAGGCTTCTGCTTTACAACTTCACACATTGCCTTCCCAGAGGCACACTGCCTGTCCTCCATGGTCTTCTCTGAGGTCTAGGTGGGAGCCTTTGAAACTGCCCAACTTTTATATTCTGCATCCCTGTAAAGCCAGGACCCTGTGAATGAGGCCAAGGTCTGCCACTGGCTTAAGCAGTAGCCTGGCTGCCTTGGACAATCATTACCAAGGCCTCTGTTTTTAGATGGGTGAACTCTGGCAAATACTTCTTGTTGGCCCTAGAGGATGCCCTGGGGTATTGTTCTCAGAGCAAGGTCCTTTGCCTGTCCACTCTTTGATTGGTAAAGGGTGGGATCTTGTTGATTCCCGACACCCCTCATGGTGTCCTATAGACCTGTTTCCAAGTACTTGAATTCCTTTTAATGCTAATTTCTAACTTTCCTGTGCTCTTCTCCCCCACCATGGCAGGCCCTTTAAAAGCTGAAAACTTTTTACTTCATTTTTCCCATTTTTTCCCCCTGCTTTTGAGAGTTGGCTAAAAGGTACAGGCAGTCCCCAAGTAACTGTGTGAACTTCGAGTTAGTTGCCTTGAGATTTCCTCCACGGGATAAAGTGGTCTACCACACATAATCTCAGTTTCAGGCAGTCTCTGGACAAAGGCAAAATTCAGTCACACTTTTACCATAGCATAGCATGCATGGATTTTAGACCAGCTGCCAATAGAATCCTCCTTTGCATTTGAAATTCTTGAGCTCAGCTTTTCCCATCTACACTGTCAGCGTTGTGGTCTTCTGAGCTCCAACCAGAATTTCCCAACAAGCTTGGCTTATAGCAGTCTAAGTCTCTTGGCATCATCAAACCTTTCTAAACTCCTCCCGCGCACCAGTTCCCAAGCCGCCTAGACTGCATTGGATGAAGTTACTGGTACCGTTTTCCTGGTACCAGTTTCTTTCTTGGCTGTTCATTTGTTGCTGGGACAGAATACCTGATATCTACAATTTGAGGGAGGATGGAGGAAAGTTTTATTTTAAGTTAGTTTCAGAGTGTCACAGGTTACACATGGGAGGCTGGCAGTGGTGAACACACACGGCCGGGGCACAGTCAGAAAGCGCCTCACGACATGGCATCCAGGAAACCAAACGAGGGACGAAGGGTGGTGCTCCCCTCCAGGACCTGCCCCAGTGATACAGCCCTTCTGAGTCAAGCCCCAGGACTCTGCCCCTCCAACCAGGTCTCACCTCCCAGCAGCACACGCGCGTTGTACAACATCCAGATACATGTGGCTTGTTGGTGGGTATTCCAGATCCACACCGTAAAACGGTGGGAATTCGGTGTCAGAGCCATATAAATATTAATTTGCAAATGCTTACGTCGGACTGAGGACCTGCTGCAGTCTATTTATGTATTGATGGGCTCAGGAATTCTGGAACATTCTGTCACTCATTGTGTTAGGTTTTTACTAACTGTGGTGCTGAAGGCCTTCACTTCCACCACATGTGAGTCTAGTATAAATATTTAAAATATTTAAAATATTTTAAATAGTTGTCATTTGGATGACAGTGTGTCCCACTTAACAGCAACCTACAGTTTCTTATTTTTTGCTCGAACAGTAAATCTGTTAAAAGCTCATCTGTTGAAGTGAGGTCTATGAACCCTTTAATAGGATTTTTAAAAAAGAGAGTGGAAAATTTATAGCTTCTCATAAATTGCCTGACATGAAAGTTCAGGTCAATAGTGTTGCATACAGCTACTCTATCAAAGTTGAACCTGTGGGCAGAGATCTGGCTTATTCTCACCTAACAGTTCTGGGTACCAAAAATTCTCTTTCTCAAAATTGTATCCTCTAAATTTTAGTGGTGGTAAAATAAAGTTCTATTAATCAGGTAGATATTTAACATATATTGCCATGAGTTTGATGTAATTCAGTTCTTGAAATAATGATTGTCTCCTATCCTGCTCCCAGTATTTCTGGTCACAGGGGAAGGTGATTCTCTCTTTCTCCCTCTTTCTCTCTCTCTTCTTTCAAGACAGGGTCTTGCTCACTGTATAGCCCAGGCTGGCCTTGAACATGTAGCAGTCCTCCTATCTCAGCCTCTAGAGTGCTGGGATTACAGGCATGCATCACCACACCTGGCTATGTAGTGGTGAGGAATTGAACCCAGGGCTTTGCACATGCTAGGCATGTGCTTTAACCACTGAACTCTGCCCCCAGCCTGGGGAAGGCAACTCTGTCACACTTGTGCGTGTCAGAATCCAGGAAGTCATCCTGGACCCCTGTCTTTCTCATCCTTACACATAATGAATACAGAACCAAACCTATCGGTGTTTCTCCTTGAATGCTGCCTGAAGCAATCCGCTTCTCTCTGTGGCCACCATTCCAATTCAAGCCCCATCATACCTGCGTGACTACTGAGGAAGCCACCTCCCCAGGCCACGGTGATTTTTCGAAGGCTTTTAGCAAGCTCCTACTTTAAATAAGGTGGCAACCAAATCACTCTCCTGAGTGATGAGGCCTCTGCGAGGTCTGGTCCCTGCCTGTCTGCAGTCTCCTCCTGAAACACGGTCCCTGCTGCGCTTCGGGCGTCAGCCTCGCCTCGGAGCTGCGGCGCCCAGAGGCCTCTTCTCAGCGGTCTGTGTCTCCCTGCGCTCACTCACCCGGGTCTCCTGGCCCCAGAATTCTCTGTAGTACGCAATTCCGAAGACCCGCACTCATTGTGCTGTAACACCACGTGTAACCAAAGTGTATGGTAAACGCGTCACTTAAAAATTATTACAGTAAAAGGCACGTTGCTTTAATCTCGGCGAGAACACGCCCCTCCCCGCCAGCCCCCGCGCCGCCGGGAAGCCGTTCCCGGAGGCCCCTTCCCGGGCGTCCCTGAGCGGCCCAACGTGGCGGATGCGGCCGCCGCGCGCCCTCTCGTGGAAAGGCGGGCTCGTAGCAGCAGGCTGGCGTGTCGCGTCGCTGTGCACCACGCTTGGCGCTGTGTGACGCCTGGTTCTTCCCTCAAAGCCAGATGACCGCGAAGGGGAAGCGTTTTGAACTGATTGAGAGGACTTGAGGTGGTCACAGCCGCACAAGTGACGGCGCTCCGGGAAGAGGACTTGCAGGGCTGCTTCAGGGAGTGGCGGGATCGCTGGCCGCGTGTGCTCCGGGCAGGGCCACCTGATGGGGATGAGCTGCAGCGTGTCCTGCACTGCAGTAACTTTTAAACATGCACCGCATTGTTCAATCGCATCCTGTATTTTTAATTAGCCACTTGGCCTTCTGTTTTTTTGGGTGGGGGTTGTGTCCACTTATGGCAGAATATAAGTCCCACGAGCGGGGACCAGGCCCAAGGGTGCTCAGTGTCAAGTCCTCAGCATGTGGCACATACCTTAAGAAAAGTAGTTATTCTCTCTATATATTAAGTGAATAAATAGCTGTGTCTTTTTTGCATGTTCAGGTAGAGGAAGAGGAACCCACTGGGTATATCCGATATGAAAAATTTCTTCCAGTGATGACCAAAGTACTTCTGGAAAGAAGGTATGTTTTGCAGTTTTACAGCAGGGGGATGATTAGAATTACGTGAATTCCAAGACACTTGGCTTTTATACTTTGTGTATTTTATTTGACCAATGAGTTAGAGGTGGCTTCCTTGTAACCTGTAAGTGTCCTTCTGAATTGCCAGTTGGTCTAAGCTTAGAAATATTAAGTATGTTAGTAATACTCTTAAGTAAAGCATAATGAAAGAGCAAAGAAGCTGCAAAAAATCATAAACCAACAATCCTAATTATCTTCTGTTTTGAGTGATCAATTATGAAACAGAATTAATCTCAATTAGTTTACCAAAGTTGCGAGGTCATTGGTGTCTTGTTCCTAGAGAAATTGATTTGTATGAGGATGAAAAAAGCTCGTAGATAACATCAAACATATCATCAATTTTGAACTGAGTATTCACCTGAGGTCAGGTAGTATCAGCTTTTCTATCTAGAAACTGAAAAATATTTCAGTGAGGAAATATCACTGTCCTGGTGTGTTAGCAATTTAAATGGTCATTTGTAATATACATACTGAAAGAAACACTGGTGTAATTGCAGATACAACCCAATCCCAGAGGACGTCCTTCTTCAAGCTTTTGAGGTGTGTGTAATGCTGCACATTACCCACTTATATATGAAATTTTTACCTTGTAGAGTTACTCACCAACCAAAATATGTAACATCTATCTTTTCCCCTAGGTTTTAGATTCAGCCAAACGTGGATTTCTTACTAAGGAAGAATTGATTAAGTATATGACTGAAGAAGGTAAGCGTCTTTGTTACTATAACAATGACTATGTAAAGAATTAAGAATCCTTAACAATTCTACAAAATTTATAGGGGATACTTTATAGTCAATCGTCCTGGTTAAAAAGAGTTCCTTACTATTTCTAGTACTTTGGTTTTAGAGTGGTTTTTATTTTGTGGGAATTAAGAGGACAAAGATGAATTATAATTTAATCCTATGCCTCATAGGACTGGGTGTAATAGGAGAATAAGGGTTATCTGTAAATTGCAGTCACTTGCTAGGTGTGGTGGTGCATACCTGTAGTCCAAGTGCTTTGGCAGGCAGAAGCAGGAGGCTCACCGGTTTGAGATCAGCTTTGATAATTTAGTGACTTTGTGACAAGGCCTTGTCCCAAAATTAAAAAAAAAAATTAAAAGGGCCCTGGGGCTGTAGCTCAGTGGGAAGGCCCTGGGCTCAAGTCCCAGTACTGAGAAGAAAGGCAATCACTGCATCACTTCAAGGTGTTTTCACAATAAAAGGTATGTCACCGAGGAAACATGTGCGACCAGTCATTGTAAATCAGTGCTGTTGGTAGAGCAAAGATTTGAAGTATGTGCACATTCCTTTAAAATGTTTCAGTTAATAAAATTATGAATATAACCTGAGCAAAATATGATTCACATAAAACAAAAATTTAATTTTTTATTCTAATGGAATCATCTGTATTTGCTTTGATATAAACTATGCAAAAGCATACACATACCAGTACGTTTCTGTTAAGATTGTGCCTTGCTTAGGCTGTTGTGTAGATCTGTTCCCTTTTCTAAGTATTAGTGGCCCAATGGACGGTCTCTGCAGACCATTCCCCTGTCAGCCCCCTGTGCCCCATATACAAAGCTGAGAGTTCTGTGTCCTTTGTTGCCTGGTTCAAGATTGAGTCCTGGCTTACTGAGAGTCACTAGTCACTTGAGACAGGATCCAAAGTACGAGTGATTCTGAGGAGGGAGGATGCAGGCTGTATCTGCATGCACGACTGGCTTGCCCATTTTGGCTTGATCCACCAGCAGGTAGGAAACCAGGAAGTGACAGTAAGAGTCATGTGGAAACCCTAGCTGCCGTCCAAGAACTCCTACGTCTTGGGGATTAGCTTTGGTGGGAATGTTATGAAAGAGTTGGTGTCATAATTGTATGGATTAAAGGAAGTAATTATATTAGGCAACACAAAGTCAAATATTGTGAACTGTATGCATTCAGTGAGCATAGTAAGTCTGTTCCCTTTATGGAGGATCAAAAAAAATTTTTTTTTAGATAGGGTCTCACTGTGTAGTCCAGGCTGGTCCTGAACTCACATGTAGCTCAGGTTGGCTCCAGCCTTCTCCCTTATGGGGATTCCAGGTGTGCAACACCATGCTCAGCTAATCTTTATGTGATACTGGGAAATCAAACCCAGGGCCTTGTGCATGCTAGGTAAGTGTGCGACTCGACCCAGTGATCTACATCCAGCCCTATTACAGTCTTACTGGGGGAGCAAAACTAACTTATCAAACAAATCTTAGTGTAAGACAATAGGAAACTAAGGATGAGAAGATGAGTGCGGGTCGGGCCGGCTTGGGAAGTTTGTTCTGGGAACACTGAGACGGGCAGTGTGGTCCTTGAGAAGGCAGAATTTATATGGGTGAGCTGTCGGGGGTGGAGTAAAATCTTGTGCTTCTTATTTCCCACCTCTAGTGTAGGTCTGAACGAGTTAATTATAATAAAGTAACTATGATTGGCTGGATGAATGAGTAGTTGAATGAAAATTGATGAAATGGGCCTATGAAAGGGAAACAGAGATGGGCAGAACAGAGTGAGCAGAACCAGGGATGCATGTGCTATTTCAGGACTCTGTTGGCCCCAGAGGGTCTTGTTGGTGTGCAATAGGAAATTAATTTAGATAGATTTCCTGGAACTAAACTGTGGCAGCCTGGGCTCAGGAGCCTGGGATTTATCCTGCGGGCAGTGGAGAAGCATTAAGGGCTTTGGGAGATGAGTCACAGAGCGATTGTGGGAAAGTTATTCTGGTGCTGGTATGTTTGTTAGATGAGTGAGAAAGAGCTTGGGCCAGGGAGATCAACTAGCAGGCTATGTCAGTGATTCGGAGGTGCCCTGGTAAGGGCCCGGCCTGGCAGTGGGGGCCGAAAGAGGAGCTGGTACAGCAGGACTCTGGGTAGGACCCCGGCGATGATGGGTACCAGGGAGCAGGGGACCAAGGTGAGAACCAGGGCGAAGGGGCCAAGGCTTTGACCTGGGTGGTGGGTGTGATGGTCATGCTGCTGCTGAGACCAACGACAGTGTGCAGGGACAACACGGTTGTGCACTTTGCTCAGAAAGGCTGTGTGACAGTTTGCAAAAGATGTATTTACAGAGGTAATAGTACTCACAGGTCACCTCCTAGGTTTCCCGGTGGACTAAGAATGGAATGGTTGCTTTCAGAGAAGAATATGCAGGGGTTTAGCTCGGCCCAGTGGTGCAGGCCTGTAATCCCAGCATTCTGGGAGGCTGAGGCAGGAGAATTGCACGTGAGAGCCCAGCATGGGCAACTTAGTGGCTTAATGAGACTGTGTCTCGAAATTGAAATAATAAAAAAAAAAACTGGCTGGGAATGTAGCTGTGGAGGCTGCAGGCTTGATCCTAAGTACCACACACACACACACACACACACACACACACACACACACACACACACACACACACAGAATATACAGCATGGTTTCACTTATTCATTCAACACATACCATTCAAGGTCTTTCACTTTACATGAACCAGTATGTTTGGTGATATATAAGAAGTGAAGTCCTGTACAAAACGCCAGGTGGCGCTGTTACAAAATCTACCACACCTGTCTGCTAAATGTGATAGCCATTCACTAGCATAATGGAATCAGTGCTGGGAGATTCTCAGAATTCTAAGTTGTTTTTGAATGTTTCTGTGCTTTATTACATGGACTAAATTCACTGGTACAGTCTTTTCACAATATCCACAGAGCATCAAATATGTTAACAAGTGTAACAACATGTGTGCTTAATGTCACATGACGAGCATCATAGCTCACAGCGACTCCTCCTCTTGTCCACAGGCACCAGGAAGGCTTGTTGCACCACACAGTGTTTAGCAGCAGGGACAACGTACTAGTCACTTTCCTGCACTGGGACAAAATGCCCAACACCCACAATTTGAGGGAGGGGTGATTTACTTGGCTTACAGTTTCCAGGGGCTCAGTCCAAGATTGCTGGCTCTGCGCCAGGAGCACTGTGGTGGAAAGGGCCGGTGGGGGACAGCTGCTCATCCATGGCTGCAGGAGGCAGAGAGAGGAGGGCAGCTGGGACAACACTCCCCCTCCAAATCACACCCCGGCTTTTTCAACCAGGCCTCACTTCTGAAATGTAAGACTTTGGGGGGATAGTTTAGGTATCAATCATGACAGAAGATCTCAAGGAAGCTTTTTTAAAAAATTCTTTTTAAAAATACACATATCAGTCCCTTTCTTCTTCCTACTCTCTCACCCCCCTTCCCTTTCCACAAAGTCCACCTTCTTACTTTCTTCCATATCTCTTGCATATTTTTAGTTTTCTCATATGAGTCAAGGAAGCTTTTTAAATCAAGAACTTACATGTTGCTGACTATGTGTCAGGTACCATTCTTACTGCTATTCAAATAGTAAAACATTTAATCCTCAGAAGACCCGTGTGGGGGGATAGTATAATTCTCACTCCATGTTATAGGTGGAGAAACCAAGGCACAGAAAGGTTACTAAACAGTTTAGCCTTGATCTTAAAGCCAGGAGGAGAGGCAGCATTTGAACCCAGGTGTACCTTCACCAAAGACTGAGGGTCTCCTTCTTTGGACAAGCAGAGAAGAGACAGCATGACTACTTCTCAGCAGAGTCTGCTTCTAAGAGATGGTGTGTGGTCATTCAGCTCACGGATGGTGAGCTGGACTTGATGCAGACCCAGTCTCCAACTGGCTGGGGCAGGCTGCTGTGGTTTGTTTGGTTTTGTTTTCTCTCCCCTCTCCCCTCTCCCCTCTCCCCCAGCAGCCTTACTTGTGTCCTGTCCATGGCAACAGTAGCTGTTCTTGCTGTCAGGAAGTGGTTGGGAGGTCAACTTAGTTAATCTATGGGAAGTGCGGGGCAAGGGAAGGCAGATCCCCAGCTGTTCAGCCCTGGGCCTAGTCGACCCAGTGGAACCTGGGGTCCCACACGGGCCCCTCCAGCGCCACCCGGCTAAGGCACATTGCGGCCTGACCCTCAGTCGCTGGCTAAGGCAACGTGGAAGCTGCAGAGGAGCACAGGCCTCTAGCTGAAGAAGGCTCCCTTTGGATGCGTGGCGAGAGAAATCGTGGCTAACTTCACTGGCCATGCAGACTTCAGTTGGCGGGCCCAGGCCCTGCTGGCCCTGCTGGCCCTTGGGGAGGCGGCAGAAGCTTTTCTAGCTCACCTCTTGGAGGACGCCTCACCCTGTATGAGGCTGAGCCCCCTTCCCCGTAGACGCGCAGTGGCTGTGCAGTGACCGCACAGTGGACAGGAGCATCCGGCACTCAGGAAGGATGGGGCTGAGCCCCGCCGCGGCACTCCGGCCTCCGTGCGGGGACACCCGGAGCCTCCGCGTCCCAGTGGCGCAGCCTGGACCTGGCTGTCTGCGAGCACTTTCTGTGAGTTGCTTCTGACATTTTCTTCCTAAAGGAGAAACTGCATGATTTCCTCTGGAACAGAGACCTCGTGAAACAGCCAGCACAGTTCCCAACGGCCTGAGCAGTATCTGCTGAGGAAAGACTTGAAGGTCACCTTTTCATTTGTGAGTTAGATCATTGTCCAAGGATTTTTTTGAAGAAATCCTGAAATAAGATATGGAAGAAGGATATTATTATTTTAAATCTTTCAGTACTGTGTGCATTTTTTTAACCATGTGTAAATTTATGCTTTTATTTAAACTATAAGGGAAGAAATAAGAGAACATTTCTGTCGGTTGCTTGGTGTGGCCGGCGAGGCACTCCTCGTGCACAGATCTCTCTCCCTTCCAGGTCCATCTCATCACTAGTGGCCGTCAACAAATGCATATGTTTTCAAAAGTTAATTGAGGTCAAAACGGGAAATCTTTTTTTCTTTTGTTGGTGCTGGGGATCAAACGCGATGCCTGGTGCGTGCTGAACATGTATTTCACCGCGGAGCACACCCTCTGCCTCAAGTAGGAAAACCTTCACATCTTTCTGCTCCTAGTAAATTGTTGTCAAAACATCACAATCGTTCAGAAAGTCTGACTCATAGAATTTTACATCCTAATGCTTAGTTGTAAATCACAGGTGTAGCACTTTCATTAGTCCAGGGTATTAAAGTGCTTTTTCAATAATTTTATAGATATTTACATGTCTTCATTCTGGAGAAATAAATGAAGAAATGAACATGAAGTTACTCTCAGATTACCTCATATTTTTATATGCTAACATTACTCCCCTTGGGTTCTATCCTAGCACTGCTAAAAAAATAGGCTCAATGTTTAGTGCCTCTTTTGCACATTATTTGCAAGCAACCATAATTTACACAGGAGAATTGAGGGTTGTGGTTTTGTCCTGGTAAAGTAGAGGGGAGGGCAGCAGATGGAAACCTTGCCCTCTGTTGTCACTGAAAGCAATTTGAGATTTCCAGAGCAGTGATGGTGTCACGCAGGCCTGAGAGGCATGTGTGGTGGAAACCAGCAATGAATGCAGATGACTTAGGGATGGTGTTAGTCAGCTGACAGACCCTGGGGAAGCAGCAAGTCTTATTGTTTCATAAATTTGGAAAAATTTTCTGATTGACATCAAGTCGTATTTTATACAGATGTTTGAATGATGCTTATCCCCAAATATAAAATATATATGTGTGTGTGTGTATATAATACACACACACACACACACGTGAAGTGCTTAGATTAATGCTTGGCACACAGTATTGTTCCATAGTTGTTGGTTATTTAGTATTCTTTTAAGGATGAACATCAAAGTTCATTTGGCAGTAATCAGGTTTTAAAAAGATTCAGAGTTCGTCATTTTGAGCATTTAGGTGTTTTCCCTTTCACTAGGATGTAGGCATGGTTTTAGAAGAACTCTGTGTCATGTTTCCCTTGTCTTATGTACTAGTCTGATTGTCATCGAAGTCCATACTTGAACAATTCCTGTGAATTCCTGTGTAAGTGAATTCCAGTTTAGGAAGCACTGTTCGCAGTGGCAGGTGACTGAAGCTTCTAAGGTGAGTGACATCAGGGCTTATTCAGTTGGTGATTTGGTGAGACTCTTTCCACAAGAGCCTAGGTTGCTGACTTAGATGCTCTGGGGGCTTACAGACGTTGCTGTTGCTGTTGCTGTTGCTTTGTTTTGCCGTACTGGGGCTGAACCTGGGATCTCTGCACTGGGCGACATCCACAGCCCTTTTGTTAGTTTTTGATGCAAGCCAAAGTCAGAGTCACTGAGTTTCTAAGTCATTAAGTTTCTCAGTCTGAGCTCAAGCTTGCAATTCTCCTGCCTCAGCCTTCTGCAGTGCTGGGATTGCTGGTATGTGCCACCACATGTGGCCTGGATGTTCTGCATTTTTTTTAAGCTAGGGAAAGTTTATTCAATAAAACAATAGAGAAAAGGAAAGCTCTTGGCTGAGAAGTGAAGAGGAGACCTGAGCAGGTATCCCCCCCCTTTTTTTTTTTGAGACATACTCTCACTCTGGCCTTATAGCCTGGCCACAAACATGCAGCAATCCTCCTGCTTCAGCCTTCTGAGTGCTAAGGTCACAGGTGTGCGTCATCATGCCCAGCTTATTTGGTGCTTGGGAATCAAACCTGGGCCTCGTGCTTGCTCAGCAGGTCCTTGGGCCGCCGGACTACGCCCCCAGCCCTTCTCTGTCTTCATCGGGAGCTTTTCAGTATTCTTTGAGTTTGCTGCTCATGTTGGTGAACCTCCTTTCTATGATGGCTCTCAGCTGTTACCTGAATCCCACAGAGTTTCAGATCCACCTGTGGGTTTGGCTGATACAGACCTGGACTAAATCCCAACAGGAAGCCTTGACGTAGCTGATGAGTGGCGGCCCTCCTCCTGGCTGGTGCCGCTGAGTGGGCCTGGTGGGTCAGGAAACACATGGAGACAGAATCATTGCGATTTCCGGCCCAGCCTTGGTTATCTGCCTATAGCAGTTTTGTGTAGCAGACGTGTCATTGTCTCCCGTTTTCTTACTACACTTCGTGAGGACTGTGGGTTCAGGCCAATCCTTTTGCAGTTTCAGTCATTTTAACTTAAGTAAACACCTTGGACATGATGTCTTTGTGTCTTCCGCTGTTTTGGCTTAAGGACTGGACACTGCTGGTTGCATGGTCTCTGGCCACAGCCTGCCACGGGGCACAGCGGCGTGGGTTTGAACTTGTGTGCTGTGGCAATGAGTTGGCACCACCTCCAAGGAGAACACACAGCCACAGAATGGGGGAGGGTGGGAGGGGCTTGCCAGCAGTTAAGTTGGATGGTGGAAAGAAAGAAAAAAGGCCAGACTTGTGTGATGACTTTCCCTTCCTGTCTCTCGCAGGTGAGCCTTTCTCTCAAGAGGAAATGGAAGAAATGTTGTCCGCTGCAATTGATCCAGAGTCAAACGTAGTTAATTACAAGGACTACATAGGGATGATGGTGATAGATGAAATCTGAGTGTTCTACAGACCCAAAGCACCATTGGAAAAATGAATTACTTGTCCTTGTTTATTTTTTATTTTATCTTGCAGTTCCTACATCTGATATGAAATGTCTATTCCATAGCTATTTCAGGGTGTTTTGTTTTCTTTTTGGTTGTTGTTGCTGCTGTTTTGTTTTTGAGATAAAGCCTTGTTACATAGATCAGGCTGGCCTTGAACTCACTGCGTGGCCCTGGCTGGCCTCTAACTCTTCCCGCCTCAGCCTCCCAAGCACTAGGATTACAAGCATGTGTCACCATGCCTGAAAGATACTTGTTTCTAAAGACAGTCATGACAATTTAAAACATAAGCTTATTTAGTGTATCCAGCTTTATGGGATGACATAATGGTAATTATTTAAATCTAATCCTAAACTATTTTAACATTAAAATGGAATGCTTTATTTTCTACAATAAAACCCATGTTATCTTCAAGTTAGTAAAACTGAAAAAAAATCAAAGGGCTGGGAGTTTAGCTCAATGGGCTCAGTGTGAGACCCTGGGTTAAGTTCCCAGCACAAAAAAAAAAAAAAAAAAAGAGGTGGGCCTGGTAATGAAGGCCTGTGATCCCTTTTAAATCCTGCACTCTGGGAGGATGAGGAAGGAAGATTATAAATTCAAACCTGCCCTGGGGAATTCGGTGGCTTGGCAAGACCCTGTCTCAAAATAATAAATAATAAATAAATAAATAAATGGAAGCTGGAGATAAGATTCAGTTTGAAGGCCCTGGGTTGGATCCCTAGTTACCAAAACCAAAAGAAGCCACGCCAAACCAAACCAGGAAAGCCTTGAGCTGGTAGGAGCCAGTTTTGCTCCAGAATTATGTGAGGAGAGGGGGAGGAGGTACACGTTGCTAGGCACAAATGAGGGCTGAGTGTGAAGTCACAAAAGTGCGCCGAGGACTGTGTCACACTCACACATGTACGTGTGCGATGGCTATGCTCTTTACACATATGCTAATGCTTTTATGGTAAATACATACAGGACTGGGGGCGTAGATCAGTGGTTCGAATGCACTTGCTTAGCGAGCACAAGGCCCTGAGTTTGATTCCCCAACACCACATAAGCCGGGCATGGTGGCGCACATGTGTAATCCCAGCACTCAGGAGGCTGAGGCCGGCCGGCAGGATAATTGCTGTTAGTTTGAGGCAAGCCTGGGCTACATAGTAAAGCTCAGGACTAGCCTGGACTACAGAGATCCTGTCTCAAAGGAAGAAAGAGAGAGAGATTGTATATATTTCCCATTTTCTTTTTTCTTTCTTTCCTTTTTTTTTGGAGACAGGGTCTCGCTCTGTACCCCAGGCTAGTCCTGCACTCACTATGGAGCCCAGGCTGGCCTTAAACTCAGGGCAATCCTCCTGCCTCAGCCTCCCGAGTGCTGGGATTACAGGTGTGCGCCACCATACCCAGCTTATGTGGTGCTGGGGAATCAAACTAGGGTACTTAGCGCTTGACTTAGCGCTTGCTAGGCAAGCGCTTTAACCGCTGAGCCGTTCCTCCAGCCCCAATACTCCTTTTATAACAACCCCCTTCAAGGGCCTTCTCCCAAGAGTCCACTTCCAGTAACCTAAAGCCCTCCCACAGGCCACCACCTAAAAGTCCACCCCCTCCCCATAATTCCACCCTCGGATCCAGGTCTCCAGTACATGGACTTTTGTGGGGGTGAGGGGATCACTTCTATGGTTTGGATCTTGAGCGTCTCCCAAAAGCCTCACGTATTTGGAGCTGTGTGTTACTGGGAGGTAGGGCCTGGCTGGAGGGGCAGATGTTTAAGGTCTGACCTGGAAAGATTGTCCGTTTGTTGAGATTAGGGATTGCCTAGGGCAGCGTTTTCATGTGTGTGTTATTGACTTGGCTAGGAAGTGAGGGAAGAGATTTCATATGTTTGTTTTGGCTTTGTGGGCTAGGAAGTCGGGGAAGGGTGCCTACTCTGCGGGGTGGGGAGGCAACTAGCAGCTTGAAATTATTGAAGACAGAAAGAAGAAACATTGCTACAGCTTTGTCCTGGGAAAGCCCTAGCCTTGTGTGAGTCTGCAGCCTCACATGGCCGCCGTTTGTAGTGAGCAGCACTCCTGCCTCTGCTGTGGACCCCACCGCGGCCGGCTGCCCCATGAGTGGATTATGTGTGAGAGAGACCTTCTGAAGCTGCGAGCTAACTAAGTCTTTCCTCCCTAAATTGTGGATGTTGGGCATTTTGTCACAGCAACGTGGTAAGTGACTAAGACAGCCACTGAACCTTAGGCACACCACTGCACAGAATGAGAACACTGGGAAGGCGCAGGAGGTGAGAAGTGTCGCTGCCACAGAACAGAAGGAAGCCGTCCTAGCAGAGAGCCACAGTGGAACAGTACACCTGAAGGGAGAAAGGACTCACAGGTGGCAGGCAACGTGGGAACGTCTGGTGGGGCACCGCCAGAGGACAGCTGTTGACGGCTTGCGGCCAGGAAGCCAGGGGAGACAGCAGCGGAGCTGGCAGCATCCCTCCAGGGTCCCAGCCCTGCCCTTTCCCATGAGGCTCAGCTCTTCACTGCACGTGGTTCCACAGGTATTTCACTATCTCCAAATACCTGAGGGGGACATGGGGACATTCCGGATCCCAAGCACAGCAGGAAGAGACACCAGCGCCGAGGGAACAGCCGAGAAACAGCGTGGAGGCCTGGTGGGAAACTTCATTGGAGCCGGATCACGGAGGTCAGAGGGGAGAAAAATGGGGGATGGTGGACCGAACCGGTGGCTGGAGGCATGGAGCTTGGGTGTGGCAAGTGGAGCCGGCCCTGGCGGGGCAGAGGAGAGTGGCCGCAGGCTGAGGGGGCCAGTTGGGGTCGATGGGGTGCCCGCATCGGCCTGTTCCAGTGGCTGCGTGACAGCGGGCCTGGAGTCGGACCCAGAAGGTGGGAGGGGCCCCGTTTGGGACACACGGCCCATGAAGGGCCAGGCAGGGGGACCTTTTCCAGGGAACAAAGTCATAGTAACCAGCTTTTTCCAGGTGATGTTGTCATGACAAATCTCTGAATCTCCAGCTTACAGCAGTGAAGGTCGTGCCTTATGCTGGCGGGAATTACCTGGGACTCTGCCTCGGGAGGCTTCTTCTCGTCATGGCCTCCTTTCTAATTAGAGTGACCCTGTGTCCCCGTTGACCCAGAGCACTGCTGTCGCAGCATTATCATTGCTGAACTGCGCAAGCATTCAAACAATCCTGAACGTGATGTTGAGGGAGCCTTTAGCAGGGATAACCACGCAGTGGTGGGAGGAGTGGGCTTCCTCAGGGGTCTCCCAGGATCTCTTTTGTCCTGGGATCTCTTGGGATTTTCTCCGAGTAAAACTTCAAAGGAGAAGGAGGTGCCGCTCCCCTAAGTGAGCTTGCTGGAATGAGGGGCCTCAGGGCGTTGCAGACAGGCTCACTGTGATCTGTGACTCACTGCAGCTGGGGAGGAAGGTGGCCGAGACAGGAGGACCCTGCCCAGGGGCGGGCCAGCCAGCAGACTGGACTAGCGTTGGTGCCAAAGCCCGCTCTGGTGCCCACTGCGTGAGCCCAGGCTGCCTTGCTGGCTTTGCGTTCTCACCCCTGCCGGTCACTGCTCAGATGTCAGAGAAATAGGACTGCGGGTGAACCCCGAACTCTGTCACCCAGGCGGTGCCCTCGCCCTCGCCCTCCGCGTACTCCATACCCAGAGAAGGTAGCAGAGAGAGCAAGTGTGCCAGGGCGTCGCCCCCAGTCGGGCTGGGATTCCCGGCGTTCTGCCGAAAGGCAGGTCTGCCCCAGGGCGCCCTGCTGAGCGGCCCCACAGCCGTCTTTCGCGCCGTAACTAATTTTTGTTTTCAATGCCAGTCTGTAACCCGGCTTCTTAAGGTTACTAGCAGGCGCCCATGCTGAGCATGGAAGCTGCTCCGTCGCCTAGTTGCAGACAGGCTCCATCCTCCAACCGTTCGATGCTGTTCCATCTCCTGCCTCTCCTCCCTTGGTCCCAACCGCAGTTTAAATTACAGTGGCATTTTCCTGCCACCAAGAGCTCCAGGAGCCTAAGAGCCCTGGCGGCCCAGCGCCTTATCCCGCAGCCCTGGGCCACTGCTGGGCTGGACGCTGCATGACTCAGCCCTGGGAGACAGCGAGCCTGTGCTCTGATCTGCCGTGCCTGTGACTCAGCTGGGCCAGGTGCCTTACCGGCTCCCGCCTCTGTCTGGAAAACAAAGAGCCCCGTCGGGTCTCTTCCTGCCGCTAAATCAAAACTGACACAAAATAGTGTCCAGGGTTGCACGCTGCTCAGGAGTAGGGCTGTAGTTCCTGGCAGGATGATTTCCTGAGGAATGGAAGGCGTGTAGATCTTCCTTCCCTCGCTTTCCTTTTTCTGTCTTCGTGGAAGAAGGCACCTTGTGTGTACAGGTAGTTGCTTGTGAGAGCAAGGCCAGGACCTTCCGGCTTAGCGGAACCTCCTCTCAGCCACGCGTGCCACCACCCTGCCCCGCGTGCCAGTACTCTCTCTCTCTGTCTCTGTAGGGAGGATCTATCCAACCTGAGCTACAGCCCATTTTTTAGGGTTTTTTTTTTTTTTTGAGTTTTAAATTTGAGCCAGGGTCTCAATAAATTGCCTCAGTGGAGCTTGAACTTGTGACCCTCAGCCTCCCAGAGCGCTAGGATTCCAGGCTTGCCCCTCTCCTATAATGTCTCAAAGTGTTGTTGCCAGGCACTGGGAGGGGGACGCTTGCTGGAAATTCAGGCACCCATACCCCATTTACAGATCCCTACAGCAGTCCCTGGAAGCGGGACCAGCAACCTACACGTCTCACAGATACCCTCAGAGGGGCGTAGGCCCACTTCAGTGTGAGAATCACTCTCGGTGGCATTGCATTGTAAAGCCCGGGATTTGGACCTGGGTGCTGCCCCTTAAGGGACCATGTGACTGGCGCAGACATTTGTAACTGCCAGACTTCTGCATCTTGGTGAGGAAAGTGGAAAGGACACCCACCTCCTGTACTCAGAGTGGCGTGAAGGCTGAGATCATCAATGTGAAGATTCTTTAAAAGCTAGAAAGAACGACATTATTTATAGAAAACCAGCTGGGCGGGGAGGGAGAGAAGGGAGCAAGAGTGACAGGGAGGGACAGAGCTGGAGATCTGTGCCTGGGTGCCCAGTCAGTGAGGGAAAATAGGTGGCCAGCCGAAGGCTCACCTGGTGTGCTCGCTGGTGGAGAGGTGCCAGGTTCACTCACTGTCTGGGACTGTGTGCAGTAGAATGCTAGGTGGTGGCCACTCCTCCTCCTCCTCCTCCTCTTCCTCCTCCTCTGTAGACTGCTGTCAGCCACAGTGCTTTTAGAGCTGTCTGAATCTGACTGGACAAAGTACTTAATCATTTGAGGAAGATATTTTTTTTTTCAAAATTAAACAAACAAAAATGCCATGATGAAAATGTGGGCCCAACTCTCCTATCGTCAGGAGAAGGAGATTAGGTGACCTGGCACATGACAGAAACCAGGACCCAGCTTTGTTGGTCCAAACGCCAAAAACATCTTACTGATTATCTCTGTTAGGTCCTTAGCTATTCACTGAGAAACCTTGAGACCTCTAAGCAATTATGAAATTTTTTTAAGTGTGGGTCAACTATCCTGTGACTTTAAGTGCAGCTTTAAAACCTATTGATGTCTGTTTTTTATGTTCAAGCACTTAGTTTTGCTGGCTGTGAAGGTGGCATTCCAGCCCTGGTGGCCAGCTCTTAGGCACTTAGATCAAGCTCATTGTGAATGGTGGTAGACAGACATCTCTTTATCAGCTGGTCTTCTAATTCCAGGAATGTTTAGTTATTTCTTATCTGTCATGGTTAGTTTCTTGTTTCCAGGACAGAATATCTGACATCCACAACTTTAGGGAGGGAGGAAAGATGTATTTTAGCATACGGTTTCAGAAGGTCACTGTCTATTCACAGGCCGGTGGCTGGAAATGGTGGAACCACATGGCAGGGCTGGAGCCGGAGACAGACTCCTCATGGCATGTCAGAACTGAGCCACATCAGGAAGGAAGGGCAGACCCAGCACATACCTCTCCAGGTAATACCCCCATATCCGCCCCTTCCAGCCAGGCCCCACCTCCCAACAGTACGCAGTACCCACCAGGACATGAGGCTGTGGGGGACACTCCAGATCCAAACCGTGACACTGTTAAATCAGATTGGATTGTTATTGCTTTTACTTGTAACATGGCTAACAAAGAGTTCACACTGGTAGTGTAATTATTAGCTGTGCTATGCGTGTGTGTGTGTGTTGCTGAGGGGCACCCCAGGGCCCTGTACATGCCAAGCCTGTGCTCTACCACTGAGCCACAGCCCCACCCTGCTGCACTGTATCTGTGAAGCTCACTTGTGCTTCCAGCAGTGGCATTATCCAGGACAGTATGTGGGACACCTCTCAAGCCTCTTACCAATTTATGAGGGTTAGAAGATTTCATGAAAAACTAGATAACATCTTTAAATTCTGCACTTAACTAGACACCCATACATTTAGTAATTACCCTGTAGTAAGCAAGGTGAAACAGGTATGGGCAAAGGCCTCTTCATGCTTCCTCAGGACGTCTACCTGCCCTTGCTGACATGTCCCCTTCTGACGTGAAGCTGTTGTTCAAATCTAACTCTTAACACATAAGATAACGTACTTATTAAGCCCTAGATTCTTCTTTTCTCCCTGCCCCTCAGTGAACTCTCCTGTGCACCCTGCAGGTGCATGCATCTCCTTGCAAAGTTGACTACTTTAGAAAAACTTAAGCGCTGGAGGAATGGCACAGCAGTTAAGGCACTTGCCTTGCAAGTGCAGGGCCCTGAGTTCAATTCTTCAGTATCACATAAAGCTGGGCAGGGTGGTGCATGCTTGTAATCCCAGCACTCGGGAGGCTGAGGCAGGCAGATTATCCTGAGTCTAAGGCCAGCCTGGGCTACAGAGTGAGAAAAAATTTCAGAATATTCTTTGGAAAAGTAATGGCAAGGGTAAAATACTCTTGACTCTGGCAGTCAAATTAGGTCATGGGTGTTAAAGAAAAGGTAGAAAGTGGCAATAAATGAAAAGAAAAGAAGAAAACCCTTTGATTCCACATTCATCAATGCTTCCACCCCTTTGCTCAATCTCTTCTGAGACCTTTTCTCCAGTTTGTACAACTGTATACAATTCCTTCAAAATACCACTGTAGAATCAGCAAATGAACGTTCTTGACCAAAAAGCAAGGTGGTCTGACTGGTACAAGGCGAGCACCTGGGCTGAGGAAGGAGCACTCACGGAGCCCACCAGGGATGGGGCCAGGCTGGGACAGAGCCACAGGGCTGCTGGGGATGAGGAATAGGGCACAGGGGAATGCACCTGTCAGAGAGCTGGAGCCCGCTGGTGTGGCTGCAGGAGACAGCCCTGCAGGGGATGGCCTTCCACTGCTTCAGGTCCAGGTCTGGGAGGGATAGCTGCTAAGCTGAGCTGAGCATGCCCGACCTGGGCAGCCCGAGGGAGGACCTTGTTCCTCAGTGTCCATCACAGACCACAGGCTTCATCCTAGGGATCGTCCCACCATCAGCTACGCTCCTCTAGAAAGAGAAAACACTCCAGTAAGAATCGGATACCATCAGGGGAGAGAAGTAAACAAAGACAACAAATATTTACAAACATTTACTGTAGGCTTGCACCACATGTTTTAGTGTAATCTGCTAGTTTAGATGAATACATTATGAACAGTTTTTCATGTTAATATACATTTTCATCTAAAATATAACTTTTTTTGGTGCAGGGCCTTGTGTATGCTAATAACATTGTCCACCCGTAAGCTATATCGCTAGCCTCAAACACAACTTTTAATGAATAATTAGTGTATGTTTAAATGTATCTTTGTGTGTGTGTGTGTGTGTTTGTGTTTGAAACAGGGTCTCGGTCTTGTGCTGACCTCACTATGTAGCCCAGGCTGGCCTCAAGCTCACAGCAACCCTCCTGCCAGCTTGGTAAGTGCTGGGATTACAGGTGTGTGCCTCCACATCTGGCTTATGTGGTGCTGGAGAATTAAACACAAGGCCTTGTGCTTGCTAAGCAAATACTCTAATTACTGAGCCATGTCCCCTCAACCTTCAATGTATGTTAATTTATTTAATTAATTCCTTATTTTTAGTCACTTTTATTTTTCACTATTATAATAATTGTGGTGAACATCCAAGTAGTTTAATTTTTAAATTAATTGTTTGCCTGGAATACATTCTCATAAGTAGAACAGTTGGGCTAATTTTAAAATGATCTGGGCCTGTTTTGAAGTCTATTCTTAATGTGCTTTCAATCTACATCACACCAATCCCTCCTCAGCATATTTTTGTTTTGAATTTTGTTGGTTTGATGAGCAAAAGAAAAAAAACAGTCTCGTTCATTTTGGTAATTGCGTGCTGTTGATTCTCGGAGCTTTGCCAAGGCCTGTGACGATGTATGAGACTTTCACTTGAGTTAGCTTGGAGAGGCGCCACAGGCAAGCCTCACACGTCTCTTCCTCAGCCAGACACAGTGAGTCCCTCTGGCAGCTGGGAGTTGGAGTCCCACCAAGCACAATATGATGGGCAGGATCTGAATTCAAGAGAAACATTTTCTTTGGGAGCCATTCTTACTTGCGGGAGGTGATTAGCGAGAATGAACCCCTGCCTCCCAGAACAGTTAGCAAGAAATGTCACAAGCCTTCAAGCAATACAATAGGAAGTTGGGAAAGGGAAGATGCACACAGGAAGTACAGAATGATCCTGAAACCCTCTGCTCCATGCCAGCTTCTTAGTTGGAAAGTGTCCCCTCACGACTCATTTCTCATTCAGTAAATATTGATACTTGTCAAATTCACACTGTGTGCCAGACACCAGGCCCCAGAGGCGGGACATTGCCTGTTTTTGAGAGATTTCAGTCAAATGAAGCAGACAGAGGCACAAATGATGACATCAACTGTTGTTCCGCAACAGTAGCAAGGTTCTCTGGGATCAGAGCGGGCAGCCGCCGCCTCTTGCTGTGGACTCTTCACAGAGGGAGTGACTGATGAGCCACAGTGTTTTTTGTGCTCCTGATGGCAGTACTGCTGCCAATTCTGGGTAGGAGAGAATGTTCCAGAATGGGGTGACTAGAGGCTAGGGCTGAATTGGCTTTATAGCATGGCTGATGGAAAAGTTGTGACCTCTATTTGGAGTCTAGCTATGCCACAAACAGGTTATGTGTCCTGGGAAGTCACTTGATATACCTGTACCTCTGTTGCCCTGCTTTTAAATGCAAAAATCACATCCATCTTGTGGATATGATTAACCAGTAAGGGTTGTCTACACACAGGGCTCAATGAGTGGTACCTGTCATTATTAAATGCTCAGTAAATATATGCTGAATGAATGAAAATAAATACTTTCTCCATATAATGATCTCTTTTCAACTATACAATGAGACTGGGACCAGATCCAGGATTTGAGGGATAATGAGGCTCATTTTTCTAAACTTATGACCTCAGGGACTTCATTAGAAGGATATATGTGTCATTTTAACTTTATTCATTCAATAAATATTTACTTAGTGATAATTTGTACCAAGAACTGTTGAATAAAGCCAAGTCCCTGCCCTTGAGAAACCTGAATTCTGGTTGGGAGACAGATAACATATCAAGAAATGTAAGTCATATAAGGAAGAACATGAAGATAAAGCAAGATTAAACAGTGAGAGTGACTGTGATTGGTATAGCTGGAGTGACACACAAATCTCAGAGGAATGGCGTTTGAGCAGCGAACTCAAAGAGATCGGGTTCATCAGCGAAGAGCAGCCATTGCAAGGCCCTTGGGCAGACAGAGGGACAGCAGGAGGTCACCCAGGCGGCCCCTGATTAAAGAGAAGAGTAGAAGATGAGGACACTTTAGGTGTCTGAGGACAAACTTGGGAGAACCTAAAGTTAGAGACAGGAAAGAAGAGAAAGGTCGGCCTGAGAGCTAGACAGCGAGCACCCCACCAGGAGAGGTGGGGAAAGGAGGGGGGTGCGTGCAGAGTGGGCCCCTGCGGGGCACTAGTGGGAAGCTGTGTGAGTCAGCTTTCCATCACTATATCAAATACCTGAGATCAGCAACATTGTAAATAGAAAAGTCTTATTTTGGTTTATAGTTTTGGAGGTTCCAGACAGTGGCTGATTGGTGTTATGCTTTTGGGCCTGTAGCAAGGTGGCACCTCAGGGCAGTAGAATGCAGCAGGGCACAACAGCTTGCGTTATGCCTTGGAAATAGAGAGGTGGAGGTCAGTGTCCCAAAATCCCCTTCAAGGCCACACCCCTGGCCTAAAGACCTCCCACTAGGTAGGCCTCACCTCTTAAAAGTTACACCATGAGGACCAAATCTTAACTACATGGGCCACTGGAAGACAGCAGAAACTAACTGCAGAAGAAAGCACATTCTTGTTCTGGAAGTTGTAAACATGGGCCTAAGTGGGGAGGTGGGTTCAGAGATACAACAGAGTAAAAGAGGGTGAGAAGGCCACAGGCTGAACACACGGAGCCAGAGGCAGTGACTGCTTACTTACAGCTTCTTTGCTGGGACAGTGGACAGGCAAGGGGGCGGACGCTTGCTTCGATGGAGAAGGTGGGGCCACTGAAGAGGAGGCCAGTGACAGAGCACAACCAACCCTCGCTCACTGTGAACTTGTGAGGCAGTGATCACCACTTTAGATGATCAAAAAAGAGTTCTTACAGGCAATTTCAGTTCAGAAAGAATAGGACGACTGGCTCATGTGTCCATCACCCATCAACACAAGGCCACTCTTGCTTCTTCTATGAATTTTCCCTCCACAAATGGCTCCCTTCACCTCCAACCTCATGCCTCCTGGTTACCTCAAAGCAAATTCCAGACGTCGTATCACTTCACCTGTGAGCACTTTTGATACCAACTTCCCCAGAATAGGACTGTCCTCTCTTTTTTCTAACACAATGTTGAAACTATTTTCATACCTAAAGAAATTAACAGTAGTTTTTAAAATATCATCTGACACACAGTCATTGTTCAGATTTTCAAATTATCTCATCAGTGAACTTGGGCTGTTAGTTGATTCCAACCAGGATCTGAGCAAGGTCATCCATCACCCTTGGCTGGTGTGTCTTACAAGTGTGATTCCCTTCTTCATTTGCTGACGAACCTAGTCTTTGGTCTGGTGGGATTTTCCACATTTTAGCTGAGTCTGATTGCATTTCTGTAGAGCTAAGATGCCCCTCCTTCATTCTCTGTGTTTCTTGGGGATTTTTTTTTTTAAATCTAGGGTCTTGATCAAGTTCAAATTCTGTTTGTTTTTGTTTTTTATCCTTTTCTTTCAAATTAACTTCCCTGGTGAACTTTCACTGCATTCTCTCCAGAGGCACAGATCTCTCCGTTCCTCTCTTCCTGTCACCACTCAAGCTCAGCTGCTGTCAGCCTGGCCCAGCCAACATGAGGTTCCCCGCTGACCTGTCACCTCATGTTTGCTGAAAACAGTTGTTTCATTAGGAGCTACAAAAAGGCGATTTCTAAGGGGAGTCTCTCACACGGAGAGGAAGTCTTGTATTAAAGATGATTTTCCACCACCAACTATTTGAAATGGCACTTATACAGCAAACATATAGCTGTTTGCTTTTTGAAAATTTGATTTTTCAAGATAAATGCTTTTGGTTTTCTTAAGAACACCCATTGAATTTTGGCAGGTGGGGTCTTGAAATGGCTCATATCTCTTGGCCCACGTGCCATTGAGGCCACACAGAGGGCACTTTTCCTATCTCATTACTTGCTGGTGACTTACAGTGTTTGCCTTAGCACTCACGCTGCTATTTCTGTCACGGCAAATCTATCTGTTTCTCACGCGGGTGGAGGTGAAGTGTTCGGACTTGATTTAATGAGGCTGTTAAATTTGGATAGAAGAGGGTTTCAAACTTCATAGGATCACCAGGAAAATGGCATTTTAGGATAACTATACAGACAAACAATAATACCCCAAGAATTCAGCATTCTAAATATAAAATTCTTCCCTAACTAAACATGTGAGTCAAAGGTCACGTGCACTTTTTTGCATATTTTGTTATTTAATACATGTAAAGCATCTCTTTAAAAGGATGTATCTGAAAGAAAAATTTTCACACACATCAGTTTTGCAAACCTTGTTTCTGTTCATTCCACTCCACTTTGGTCTTTCAGGAACATGTGCGGGTCATCCGTGAACCCTTCCTTGTAAGCCTGCCAGTTGAGTTCTTGTCTGTATGACCTGACCAACAAAGCAATTTCAACGTTCTCCTAAACCAGGAATTGAGAATTCACATTATATACATAGAATTACTTCCAGACAGTGGTACTCTAACTCCCAAGAAAGGCTGCCTTATCTAGTCCCCTGACAACTGTTGTCCAGATATGGCCTGTGCCAAGGGCTTAGAGCTCCAGGCACCAAGGCAGCAGCAAGGTGACATGGGAAGGCCTGGGATGGTCACTGTGGACCCAAAATTGAGGAAAGAGGCAGAGTCACACTGGGGAGAAAGTGATCGGGGAGTCAGGGCACAGCTGGCTACAGAAGCACAAGCTTCACAGCCCTGCAGCGAGCCTGTAAAGGAGTCATGCTGGTCACTGGTCCAGGTGCTATGACATTGTACCCTGTGGCCCATCACTGGCTCCCCAGGGACTTCTCTTTTTTTTTGGACAGGGTCTCTTGCCATATCTCAGGCTAGTCCTGAACTCACTATGTAGCCCAGGCTGGCATCTGACTCATAGCAGTCCTTCTGCCTCAGCCTTCTGAGAGATGACCCCCAAGTACTTCTTAAAGTCCCTGCCCCATCCCTGGGCCTTCTGCTCTGTTTGGAGGACCTGGTCTGGCCTTTTGACAGAGACCCTGGAAAGCTTTAGGTGTAGACATGCTCAGAGACGCTTTTAAGACCCCAGACACAGAGATAGCAGTTCTAGGGCCTGTGTATCCCCTCCACTAGCCCATGACCCCTGCATTTGGTGCAACTTCTTCCCGACACTGCGTCTGCCGGCCTCAGGCCCTCTTAGTCTCTCTCTCTCTGTGGTACTGTGTGTGTGTGTGTGTGTGTGTGTGTTTTCACACTGAGCTACATCCCCAGTTGATTTATTATTTTTATTTCATTTCATTTTATTGTACTTTTACATTTAATTTTTACATATTTTTGTGATCATGGAGTTATATGCTCAGCCCATTTTTATTTTTGATTTTGAGAGAGGGTCTTGCTAAATCTGTAAGTATCCCAGGCTGGGCTAGAATTTGCAGTCTCTTGCCTCAGCCTCCCAGAGTGCTGGTATTGTTAATTTAGTAATTTAACAAGACCCTATCTCAAAGCAAAAATAAAAATAAAAATAAAAATGGTCTAGGTATGTAGCTCACTGTGAAGGCTCTGGGTTCAATCCCCAGTACTGGGGGTGGGAGGGGAGTAGGAAGTTTGCAGACACATGGTTAGGACAGGCAGTGTTTTTGGGATGAGAGAGCATCTGCAGGGTGCAGAACCTTAAGAACAAGCTAGATAAGGTTTCATCAGACCCAGGCAGGCATCAAATCATAAATCCTTGGGGGCAAAAGGAAAGGGCCTGGGTTTCTTGTTTCTGTTTTATACCATAAATATAAAAAAATCCTTATTTATATTTTCCTAAGTCTTTCAGCTGCTTGGAGTATCTGGCTAAACCCTCACTTTGTCTTAAACTATACAGCCAAAGATTCATGCTGTCAAAGTGGCATAAAAGCTGGTTTCATAGGAATATTGTATTAACCAAGGAAGGGAAGGCCTGTGTAGCCACCGCAGTGAGCTCTTGGCTCTTCAGCCCTGCGCGGTGTACTGTGCGGTGTACTGTGCGGCACCAAGTGTTTCCTTTTTTATCACCCTTCCTGGGGCAAATACTCATAAAACCAGCAATGACTTTATCTGACATTCAAAACATCAATGTAAAAGCCTCTAAGACCCGGAAAGAAAATTGCTGTTTTTCTTCATTTTCCCCCACCAGTTCTGAGGCATTTCTGGAGATACCCATGGCTGGGCAATTTGCACTCAGGTGGTTACTAAGTCAGCTTCCTTCCATGGGTGAACAAGGACAGAGATTAAAACAAGTCCACTTCGTGTTTGTTTTTGTTTGTTCTGTACTGAGGATTGAACCCGGAGCCCCAGCCCTGGCCCCTCACTCCGTATTACATAGGCCCCAGATGGAGAACTAACCATCAGACTGGTTGCCCCAGCAAAAGCCTCAGCTGTGGCTTCTGAGAATCACCCGCCTGTAGTAACTCTGAAACTGTGGGAGGGCCCTGCCTTGTCCGTCCTCCTGTCGTGTGTTTGTGACTGCCCACAGAACAATCTTAGAGCCAAACATATCTGAGACCTGCCCTGGGAAATAGGGGCCACAGCTCACTGTAACTCCCGCTCACCTATTTCCCAGGGCCGAGCTCCGTCTCTTCCAGGAAGCCATTGCTAAGAGGTGGAACCCAGGGCCTTGGTTCTATATGGAGCTGTACCCCACCCACGCTGGTCAGTGATTGTTTTGTTTTGCTTCATTACTAGAGACTGGTCCCAGGGCCTTTGCACTGAGCTACATCCTCAGTCCTATTTTTTGAGGCAAGGTTTTGAATAAGTCATGACATTGCCCAGGCTTTCAGTCTTTCTGCCCCAGCCTCCCAGAAGGCTGGGATCACATCCTGTGTCACCACATCCCACAATGTTGAGAATGAACTTGTGGATGAAAGAGGCAAGGTGTGCAACAGGTAGAATGGGTATTTATTTAGAAACAAAATCGTTTATTTAGAAAAGAAAAATGTAAAGGCTGGGGATGTAGCTCGGGTACAGCACTTTCCTAGCATGTATGAGACCTGGGGTTGATCCCCAGTACTGCAATAGAGTAAGGTGATCATCTTTGTGTGTCAGAGAGAGGTTGTTGTAAGGAGAGATGGGTAGTCACAGCCTAGAGAATGTGAAGGGAAGATGTCACCCAATTTATTTTTTGAATGAAAAAAATGTACACAGTATGACAGTCAAGAAATATAAAGGCACGCAGAGTGAAAACAAAGCTTTTCTGATAAACTGGGCTTGCAAGGAATCAGTTCCCTCTCTCCTGGATTCACCAGTTTTATGGAATTCTTATGCAAGTGTGTTAGTGTTGGGGTCTGGAATGACCCACCAAAAGCGCCATGCATCTGGAGGTTGTGGGTTGCCTGTGGATTCTACGTGTTGGTAGAAGGTGGGGCCCAGCCCCGAGGGGTGGACTGCAGGTGTGTGGTGGAAGATCACAGATTATGGTCATGTGGTAGATTAGGGGCATGTTGTAGATTACAGTGTGTGGCACAGTGCTGGGTGTGTGGCCTAGAAGTGGGAATCACTGGGGCTCAACCCCGAAGGGGAGGATCCCTGGGCTGGACCTGGGAGAATGTATGCTAGTTCTGCCTTTCTCCCACCACCACCCGAAGGGGACCGTGAGCTTCTGAAGCTAGGAGTTAAAGTCAGTCTATCCTCCCTAAGATGTGGATGTTGGGTATTCTGTCCCAGCAATGAAAAAGTAACTAAGACATGTGTGGATCGTGTCCCTTATGACTACCTGTGAGCCACATTTTTTCCCCCACTACACAGCAGTTCCTGTGGCTTCCGTTCATGGATGTAGAATATCTGTCTCACTCATTTCAGTGTTAGCCTAGGCTTGTTGTTTTGTTTTGTTCATTTGTTTTGCTGCAGTGCCAGGAACTGAACCCAGAACCTTGCACCTGCTGGGCAAGTGCTCTGCTACTGAGCTATACTGAGCTACACCCTCAGCCCTATTATAGTATTCTAGCACATAAGCATACCATATTTTGGGCTGGGACCATAGCTCAATGGTTTGAGTACTTGTCTAGCAAGCACAAAGCCCTTCCTCAGCACCACATACGCCAAGCATGGTGGCACATGCCTGTCATTTTAGCACTCAGGAGGCTGAGGCAGGAAGATTGCTGTATGTTCGAGGTCAGCGTGGGCTGCATAGAGTTCAGGACCAGGTTGGACTACAGAGCGAGACCCTGTTATAAAGCAACAACAAAACCACAAAAAGCCAAAAATAAGCAAACAACAACAACAAAAATGAACAAAACCCCCCAAACAAAAAAGTACCATGTTTTATTTAGTCAGTCCCCTTCTTGGAATGTGGAGTTCATCTCCAATCTTCCAGAAATACTGAGTCCAATCACAGCCTACATTCTCATGCATGTGTAACTCGAACTCAGCTTTTCCCTCGTCTTTCTCCTGGTAGAGTTTTACTCTTCGGTTCTTGAGCGTTTTCTGTGGCTGTGCCTCTGACATACCCGAGCAGGGATTGTGCATGTCTAGCACCTGCCACAACAGCCATTTCAGTTGTTTATTTACTTGAGACAAAGTCTCGCTCTGCAGTCCAGGCTGGTCCTTAGCTCCCGAGTAGCCCAGGATGGCCTTGAACTCCTGACAATCCTCCTGCCTCAGCCTACCAAATGCTGGGATTACAGGTGTGCGCTACCATTCCCGGCATGATGTGGTGGTGGGTTAAGTGAACTCAAGGCCCTTGCGCTTGCTAAGCTTTCTTTTTTTCCTCAACGTATTCATTTTCTCCCATTTTTATTAATATATATGCATATATATATACACACACATATGTGATACATAATGGTTACAATGAACTTGAGTATTTTGTGCATATACATACCACATCAACATTACAATCCCTTCCTATTTTCAGCCCTCCCAGACGTTTTCCATTCCCCCTAACTCCCACTGTCACACCCATTTGGTTCCGTCAAATGCCTGAATTCTGGGTTCCCCATATCACAGAAACCATGTGATATTTAATACATTTAAAAGAACTATAGCAGTGAAATTCATAAGGCTACAGACTGTGAGAAAGAAAAAGAGAGAAGTTAAATTTCAAATTCCTTAGCTGAGTACTGAAAGGTAAATGTTTGTACATTCAGAAGACATTCAGGTTATCATTACATCAATCAGTTTTCTTAGGAGGAACTAACATCAAAGACTGACTAAGTGAATTGCTACGTTAAATGAACTTAAGTCTGTATCACAAAAGTATGTTACACATAAAGCAATAGATATGATGGGATGCATAGTTATTTCAGAAATTTTTAAACTTTCATAAATTATTTACTCACATTTAGATAATCACTAACATTTTCCAGATTTGGTTTATTGTTTTATCTACCTTTCTATCCATAAATTTGTGCATATTTTTAAAAAAGATTTTATACTGATTCCCCATGTTCAACATAATTATTATGTTTTGCAAACTAATACACTAATAAAAATAATAATTACGAAGAGAAGTTTCATAGATTTTATGAGACAGCTGGTACTGTTCTAGTGGGATACCAGTCAAATAATTGATGTCTATTTTTGTTATTCTTTCTCCTAAAATGTTTCCTTTCCTCCATATTCTTTGGTGCTGCTTGTCTTTCTGTCTCTCTCAAAGGTTCCTTCAAGTGTCTTCTGCAGTGCTGGCCTAGTGGTCTCAAATTTCTTTAGGAATTCTTAGTCATTAAACATTTTTACTTATACTTCAATTTTCAGGTATAATTTTGCTGGTCTTGATCACACCCAGCCCTCTTAGCAAACCTCTCCCACCTGTCCTGGCTTCCCTCCCCCAAGGGCAGGCTCTCCATCCTCAGAGGTGCTCCCACAACCACCTGAGCCATTCAGAGGGTTGGAGGCCTTTCTCTCTTCTCTGCAGCTGTCTCTTGTGCCAGTTTCTTCCTAGGCAGTGTTTAAGAGTGATCCCAGAAACGCCGATGTGCTCTTCTGAGCTTTCTTTTACTCTAAACAATTTAGTCTTGGGCTCTTTTTAAAAAATGGCTCCTGCTTACATCATTACTGTGTATTGCTTCTGCTCTAGTCTCCTGAAGGCCTTTCTAAGGGGAACTAGCATTGCTTTTGCAATATGCACTTCCCACAGGCTTGTTTTTGGAGGCTGCAGCTACCAGCTGCTGTCAATTCCCACTTCTCCTGGATCTGCGCTTACTTTGGTCTGAGGTTCTGGACCCCAGGATTTCCTCCATCTGCAGATGCTGGCTAGCTGGGGCTGCTTCCTGGTCTACCGTTTTCCTCCACTTCTGATGTCTTCAGGATTTCTGATCTTCCTATGGCCTCCTTTCCATGTTGGGGTGCTCCTTCCTGTCCTAGCTAAGTTGAGTGGGAAGATTTTTTGTTATATTCTCAACTTTCTAAAGTGAGCCCACGGGTAGGCATTGCACAACTGTGTTACTTGGCCGCCATCGTGCCTCCTCAACCTAGGCAAGCGCTTTAACCTCTGAGCGACTCCTCCAGGCCCAATATCCATTTGAGATACAGAGTCACTTGTCACTCGACACAGGCCAAGTTTGTTTATGATCCCCTTGACTAGGAGCCGATGGAGGTTGGAGTCAACAGTGGCTCACACCATCAGTCCCTCGTGTGCCTGCTCTCCATGGTGGCCCTGTGTCCACAAAGTCAGCATCACTAGGTACCTTGTTGCCTGCTCTCCCCAGTGGAAGAGATTGCTGCCCAGCTCCTAGGTGGAGGTCCTGAGATCCAGGTCCTGGTCCCTGGGCATCTTGGCCAGCTTCATGCACGCTGTTCTTCTTACAATGTGTGTTCATCATAGCTTGCTGACAGTCAAAAGAGGTTCTGCTGGGCCTGATGACACACCAGCACCTTGGGAGGCTGAGGCAGGAGGATCACAAACATGAGCTCAGCCTGGGCAACTTTGGAACAAACAAACAAAAACCATACCCTAAAAAGTAGGCTGAGGATGCAGCTCAGTGTAAAGGCTCTGGGTGGAACCCTCAATTCCATAAGGGGAAGCGCTCACTCCACCACAGCTGGCAGTTGGCTGGAGGGGACTTCCAGGGACTCTGACCAAGAGTGGGCATCTTGTGATTCCACCATTTTCAGTACACACAAAGTATGTCTTATTTACTTATTCATTGCTGGAACAGAATGCCTGAACCTACAACTTAAAGGAGGAAAGATTTATTGTAGCTCAAGTTTCAGAAGGTCTCACACAGTCTGTCCATGGGCAGCAGGCAGTGGTGGAAGTGCATGGCAGGGGCCTTGTCGAATGAAAGCTCTTAAAGCTCTTCATGGTATGGAAGACAGAGAGCCAAGTCCAGTAGGAAAGGGCAGAGCAGTGCATACCCCTACAGGTCCTGTCCCAGTAGCCCACTTCTTCTGGGTCAAGCCCCGTGTTCTACGCCTCCCCACCAGCCGCACTGACCTGTCCCTTCCAGGTCACATCCCTGTAATCTGCAATCTACCGTACTCCTGTCTTCGACCACACAACTGCTGAGGGGGGAAAGAAGTGAGTCTTTTTGTTTTTTTTCTTCTTAAGGCAGGGTCTCACCCTGTAGCCCAGGCTGGTCTTGAACTCATAGCAATCCTCTGGCCTCAGCATCCTGAGTGCTGGGATTACAGGGATGGGCCACCATGTCCAGCGTACATGGTGCTGAGGAATTGAACCCATGGCCTTGTTCTTGCTATGCAAGAACTCCAACCGCTGAACTACTCCTCCAGTCCCAGAGTGACTCCTGACGAGCTGCTGCTGCCCAGACAGGCAGGCTCGAGAGAGAAAAGGTGTAGCTGACCAGGCAGATGTGTCCAGGAGCCGGCATGTAGCTTCCATAAGGTGTCCATTGCCTATGCTAGGCTGGTCGCTCCAGTAACGCAATTGCCTTTTGAGTCTTCTTCAGACTTGTAAGCGATCTCCCTGTAATGCTTCCCTGCCTACGCTCCTGCAGGTAACCCCTCTCCTGTACACCTATAAGTAACCCCAATGAACTCCCTGGGTCATCAAGTTGGACTTCGGTGCAGTCATTATTTTGGCCCGCCAGTTGTGCCCTGTGTGTGCTGACCAGATGTGGTGTTCATGACTCCCTAGGAAAAGATATTCCCACGACACCCTAGGACACCCCTTCAGCAGGTGGCTGGTGTTAGAGCCACTGTCTGCTTATCCTAAAAGCCTTTGTGATATTTGCTTTCTTTCTTTCTTTTTCTTATGACTGGAAATTGAACCTGAAGCCTTTGCACTGAGCTGCATCTCTTGCCTTTTTTTTTTTTTTTTTTTTTTTTTTTTTTTTTTTTTTTTGAGACAAGGTGTTTCTAAATCAATAAGTTGCCCAGGTTGGACATGAACTTGTGATCCTCCTGCCTCAGCCTCCCAGAGTGCTGGGACTTACAGGCCTGTATCGCCATGCTTGACAGTATTTATTCATTTGAAAAGTGCCTTTCTCCCACTTTCTGTGGGGCACTTCTATCTGGCTCTCTGTGTTTTGGTCTCTCTCTGTCCAACTCAAGGTCAGCTCCTTTCCTCACACCCCAGAGCTATGTAACCCACTCTCCTCCTACTGCAGAGATAAGGAAAATGCAGCGCTACCCAGAGGCCACTGTTATGCATCTCTCCCTTTAGAAATGCCAGTGCCAAGCTGGACATGGTGGCTGTTGTGGTTTGGATCTGGAGTGTTCCAAAGAGGCCTCAGGTACCTACAGATATAGCATACTGTCTGGAGGTGGGGCCTGACGGGAAGGGGGGATGCTTGGGGCTTGATCTGGAGGGGTGTGTGTTGGTCCACCCTTCCTTCCAGAACAGGCCTCTATTCCCCCATGCTGTGAGGATCTCTGTCTCTGCTAGCTGCAGCCCCACCATGTGATTCCACCATGTTCCAGCTGCCCACCTGTGAATAGACTGCGACCTTCTGAACTGGGAGCTAAAATTAGACTTTTCCTCCCCTAATTTGTGCATGTCGGGTATTGAGTCACAGTGGCAAGGAAATCACTAAGACAGTGGTGTAACCCTGTGTGTGATCCCAGCCCTCTGCTGGTTGCAGTGTTCTTTAACTCCATCAGTCTTTCCACTTGGAATCGCCCATATTTTGAGCCAAAGGGAAGGCAGGGATTTAATCTTCATACCAGATGAACCATGACACCTGTCCTAGAAGGCAAAGCCAACTGCAGTTGGCATGGCTATTGATCTTCGGACATGGGCAGTGTATCAAGGCTCCTGCAGCACTTTCCCCTCTGTGGCTGTGCCCCATTAGTGCGGGGATGAGGGCTTTTCCAGAAAGCCAGATTGTCCTTGTGCTATCTGCAGCATTGGCTTCTGTAGACAGCAGGGTCATGAAGAGAAACTAGAAAGCCTGCAGCTGAGCAGTCAGGCTGCAGGACATGCCCAGTGCAGTCAGTGTGATGGGGTCACATTCACAGAGGCAGTGTGGGCAGGTTAGGTGACGGTTGTCAGCCTCAGAGACTGCCATCCAACCCAGTAGAGATCAGGACTAGTAACATTCACAGAGGGTTTGCTTTTCGTCTCCTGGATTGCAGTTCTGTTTTGGAAGATGTGAAGTGGTCAGCCACTTCAGACTGCACAAGTTTGTGAGTGGTGGGAACACAGATGTGGCTGACTGCTATCCTTGCCTACATGCATGAACACAAACTTGTCAAAAGACTTACTTCTAAAGAGAGTCAAGGGTACTCTAGAAAGAAGATAATTTTTTGTGAATGTGCTTGAGATGGAACCTGGCTCCTTGGCAAGCAGGCTGTACCCTCAGCCTAGAAGATTACAAAAACAAAAAAGAAAAGAAACAGTATTCATCTGTATTTTCAAAAGCGGCACAGACTTATATAATAATAGTTATTAATATACTTTTTATGAGTTCAGCATAATATATGTATTCCATCCCAGGCATCAAGTGCCAAGAGGTGATTTTGGACATACTTTCTCAGCAGCCCATGATTCTGAGGGAAAATAGTTTCCAACCCATATACTAAAACCACCTATGCCCTGATTCCTGCATGAAGTAATGAATAACATTTTCACCTAAGCACGAAATTTCAGAAACTACTCCTGATAAGTTCCCATCTTGTCATCAGCTTCTACAGAAGCTATTTCAGCAGGGCCTAGAGGCACAGGCCTGTAATCCCTGCACACCGGCAGGCTGAAGTAGGAGAATCACAAGTTTCAACCCAGCCTGGGTAACTTAGTGACTTATCAAGACGCTGCCTCAAAATTAGGGAGAAAATCAAGAGAGAGGAAGCCAGGATGAGCGGAGCTGGGGAAGTCACTCGGCAGTAGTGTGTGTGCTTCCTATGCGCAAGCCCGGGCTCCATTCCCAGCACGCGCGCACATAAGGAAGCCTTGTCGTGAAGAAAATAGCGCATCTAAATCAGGATGGTGAAGAGAAGTCTTCATGAGACAGTCTCACAGATGTAGGAAGCGGCGAGGTAGGAGGTAGGAAGGCTGGAGGAGAAGGGAGAATCGTTAGATGGTCTGATATGAAAAAACAACTTAAAAAACAGAAATGGCTACATGTGTATTACATCTAATGCAGCACTTGAAAAAAAATAAGCTAAGTACAGAGAAAATTGTGCTCTTCAGGGAAAGAAGAAATTACCAACTCTAGAAAGCAGGAGAGTTTGTACAAGGAAGAAAAGTGCAATTGTCGCACAAATACCTCACAGCGCAACGTTTCAGAGGTGAATGATATTTGTCAACACATAAGCACAGTTTGTGTTACCTGTGTCCATAGTCAAGCTGGGTCACCTACTGGATTAGGCAGCTTTCCTGTCACTCAGACACGATGCTCACTACCCACAACCTAAAAGAGAAGAAGCTTGATATTGTGGTTTCGATCTGCAATGTCCCCCAAAAGTCTCATGTATTCGAATGTTATAGATTGTCTATGGAACTATGTGCTATTGGGAGATTGGGGCCCAGTCTGGAGGGGTGGATTACAGGCAGGTAGATTGGATTATTAGCATGCAAACTGTATTACAGGTACGTAGTGGGGGCTTACCACACCTTCCACACCTGGATCCAGAAGGGGCTGATCGCTGGGAGGAGACCTGGAAGGATATATAAGCTGCTTCCTGCCTTCCTTGGAAGACTAGTCTCAACTTGCCTTGACTTGGCTTCCTGTTTGTGATGTCATGAGAAGCTGCCTCCACCTCTGCCTCTGCCATGTACTTTCACTGTTGCCGGCCACCCCTGCATGGACTGTGACCTTCTGAAACTGTGAGTGAAAGTCAACTTTTCCTCCCTTAAGTTGTGGATGTTGGGTAATGTGTCTTGGCAACTAGAAAGTAGCTAAGACACATGGGTATGGACTGATTGAAGAGAACCAGTAGTGAGCTATTGACTGGTTCTGCAACAAAATAAAGCATCCTGTGCTACGCTGTATTAATTTGGGTTCTTTTGAAAGGCAGAACTCACAGAAATTATAACAAAAAGGATCTATTTGGAAGGCTTACAAATCTGAGAACAGAGATAGTCCAAGATGGCTGCCTGCACATGCGAGAGACAGAGTGTCTGATGGCTGCTCAGCCACGAGGTAGAACCCTTGTCCGGGACTGCAGGACAGCCGGTGAGAGTCTTCTGTGGATCTTGGTTGTTCAAAGAACAATGGAGAAGACTGGGGACTGAAGATTGGTGACTGAAGATCAGCAGTGGGCAGACAGGCACAAGTCAAGACTAGAGCAAATCTGTGATGAAGATCTGCAGTGTGTAGCAAGTTGGCATCCATAGACAATTGTGAAGGCGAGAGCTTTACTAGAGGAAGAAGCTGTGACGATCTTTCTCCTTCCTTTTATACAGTTGAGTTTCCAGTTGATCCTCCCACATCTGGGTGGGTGTTCTTCCCTCATTCATGGCCCACAAATCACTCACACTCCAGTCCAGGCTGGTTCTCCATTTCCAATCTAGGCGTGGTTCCCAAACCCTAATCCAGGCATGGTTCCTGATTGCCTCAAATTGACATAATCTCTCCAGCTGTCACACTTGACGAGTTCACAGTTTCAGAGGTTTCAGTCCATGATCAGCTAGCTGGTCCCAGGCAGGATGGTGGGAGGAGTGGGTGGAGCACAGCTTCTTAGTTCCTGGCAGCTGGAAATCAGAGCAGGGGAACAACCCCAGCAAGGAGGGGGAGGGTCCAGACACGGATCCTGGGGCCACACTTCCATGACCCACCCAAGCATCTAGAAGTGGGATCCACCCACCAGTCTTTGCTATGATCCCAAAGCCAGTGATCTCTGCCCCAACTGCCACAAGTGGGATGTTAACAGCACTTGCCTTGTAAAGAGGATTTGTGTAAAGAGTTTATTTGTTCAATCAGCAAGTACTTATTTAGCACATTGCGGTAGGTGCTTGTAGAAATTCCTATATTCTACCACTGGGAGGTAATGAAAAATAAACAGGAATATGTAAATTAAAAATAATATTATAAGGTATAAATGCTAAGAAGATCACAGAACAGGGTGAAGGGAGCCGTGATGGCCAGGGCAAGTTGGTGGGTTCTGATTTTGTCTAGAGTGTGCAGGGAGGCCTCACGGAGCAGGTGACCTTTGGACAAGGACCATGCAGGAGTCAGCTGTGACTCTGTATGGAAAAGGAAGCCAAGGCAAGGACAAGCAGCATGGAGGTCTGCAGATGGGAGAGCTCTGGCACATTCAAGGAAGTGCTAGGAAACCCGGATGGCTGAAGCTGGGTGAGCGGGGAGTAGTGGTGGTGGGAGAGAATTGTGGGATAAATTTTGTCCGCCAAGCCCCTGTGAAGTCCTGACCCTATTTCCTACACAAAAGGAAGAAGAGGCGTGCCATGGGAAGGGGTGAAGGGGTGGCATGGCTTCAGGGGAGTGGCTGTTGGGTTAGTCAGCAGGGGTCCCCTGGGTGGCCTGTTGAGCTGAGATGTCTAGTAGGCATTCAGTAGAGATATCAAGACAGGGCTGGCCACATGGCCTAAGGTTAGGGCAAAGTTCAGGGCCATGACCATTAGTTTATGTACAACAACAAGCCTATTGAGACAGAGGCCACCGAGGAGTGGGGAATGAACAGAGACGAGGTGAAAGACTGTGTGCCAGGTGTCCCTTCCCTCAGTTGGGCAGGAAGTGGTGAAGGTGACCTAGATGGAATGACCAGAGAGGCAGCCGGAGGCAGAGTGGGACCTGGGAGCCAATTGAGGAGGTATGTTGGCGGGAAAGAGTGACCAGTCATGCAATGGTACGCCAGTGGCTGGCCCTTAGCAGGAGCCTCACAAACACGAGCCTGTTCTTATTTTTATGAATGTCATCGTTGCAAGGAGGGGTGAGTGAGGACTGTGATAGGGAAGCTATGTTTTATGCTCCGCCACACGAGGAAAAGAGCTGATGCCTCAAACAGATAAGTCAAGGAACAGCAGGGTAAGCGATTTTAGAAAATAGAGGCAAATACCGCCAGTCTCAGTGACTGCCCTAGAGGAGAGGGGTTCCGCTGGGCAAAAGAGGATACAGCTGGGTTTTAAAAATTAAGACTTTGATGTTGCTTGATAGTTGAATTATTGGACATGTATTTCTTTGATAAAAATTTTTAAAAGACACTGAAAGAAGACTTGTATGAGTGCACCCCCCCTCCACATACCTGTCAAAGGTGATTTAGGGATGGCTTGGGTGGGGAGTGACAGAGTCCTTTGTGGCTGGGGGACCCAGCCTGGAGCTCCCTCACTCAGTGACATCTTACATCGCTGGGGCATCTAACTCTATATTCCCTAATCTCTTTCTGATAGAAGACTGGAGGCCCAGCAAGACAAGGAATAACGTAGGCTATGAGCAAAGATGTAGACCAAGGAACATGTAACTGGAAATCCTTTCCTTCTCGCAGGTTCTGTCTCCGCTGCTTCTCCCTGCTGCAGGGTGGGTAGCAGAGGAGGTGACACGTCCTCATCACATGCCTGTCATGCTGTAATCTCCCTAGCATGGCCGCCCAGGCTCAGCAAAGACGTCAGGGCCTTCCTACTTCAGAAAATGAGAATCCTGAGGCCACCAACGGAAATGCAGGGAGAAAATGATGGAAATTACTGGGTATCAGGAGACATGATGACCCAAAAGAGAAAGAAAAGGCGGGGAAGCAGAGGGTGGGAGCTGCTGAGCCCGGTAATGACATGGTGCGTAGCTGTTTGCTTATTTTCTCTGGCTTTTGCTCCAAATGAGCAGTTTGGGTTCTCACGTGGTGACGTGGGAAGTGTGAACCCAGGTTCATTATGGGAGATGCATGACAGGAGGGGCAGAGCTCCCCTGGCGTGACCAGGAGAGTTTGGGAAGGGAGGGAGAGAGGGGATGAGGAGTCCTGAATAAGAGGAGGGAATGGAATCATAACAGGGAGAGAAGGTTGTGGCTCAGTGTGGTACGGCACTAGCCCGGCAGGTGCAAGGCCCAGCTTCCATCCCAGCACCACGAGAAAATAAAGAAAAAGAAAAAGGAAAAGAGGGTCCAAGGGCACAACAGGTGCTGGGAAGGGAAGGGGGAGGGTTGGCTGAGGAAAGAAGAGTTCGGGTGTTCTATTCCCGTGCAGTGGGCTAAGGTTTCAGTTTCCTAGGGCTGCCATAAAAATGATCACAAACCTGCTGGCTCAAAAGTAAAGACATTTGTTCCCTTACAGTTCTGGAGGTCACCTCCAGAGTCAGTGTGACAGCAGGGGTCATGCTTTGCTTTGTGGCTCTGGGGATTGAACTCACATTGAGCTACAACCCAAGCCCATTTTTATCTTTGATTTTGAGATGGGGTCTTGCTAAGCTGCCCCAAATGCTGTAGAGGGTCTTCCTACCTCTTCAAGCTTCTGGTACTTCCTGGCTATCATGGGCTTGCAGCAGAGAAACTGGTCTCCTTCCCTGGTGCCATACTGTCCTCTCCCCCCATTCCTCCTCTGCACCTGTGTGTCTCAGATTTCTCGTCCTTTCTCTTATAAAGACACCAAATGCTGGATTCAGGGTTTACCCTAAGTCTAGGAATGATCTCACCTTGTGTCCCTTAATCACACCTGTGAAGGCCCTACTTCTAAATAAGGTTACATTCATAGGTAGGTGTTATAGACCACGTATTTCCTCCAGGTATTTTGAAGTGGAGGTCAGGAGCAAGGAGATTCAGGGTGAGGGAGGTAGTGTATCCTGCCAGAGGAATCACAGAAGGCTTCCTGGAGAAGGAGTCATGAAGCTGGGCACTGTGGCAGGGAGGGTCTGAGTGTGTGACATGACAGGAGGCCATTCCAGGCAGAGCAAAAGCTGAGCTCTTGTAGACGAGACAGCTCGTGTTTGACTCCCATCACTGCCACAAAGTGCTGAAGAGAAACACCTCCAAGACAGAGGCTTGTTGTGGCTCATGTTTCAGAGGTTCCAGTCCACACTGGGCTGGCTTTGTGTTGGGCCTGCGGCAGGCAGCACGTCATGGCAGAGCAAACTGCTCACCTCTTGGTGGCCAGGAAGCAAAAGAGACAGGCAGGAGCTGGAGCCTTCCTGAGCTCACGGAGGGCACACCCCTCGTGACCCAACCCCTCCCCAGGCCTCGCCTACTGAAAGTTCTCCTCCTGCCCCAGGAGCACTGTGTGCTGGTGATCCAGCCTTTAGTGTACAGGTCTCTGGGCGCCATTTACGATTCAAGCCGTACCAGCAGTCACAGCATGTGTGTTGGCAGGAGGGGACAGCCTCTGCTGGGAAGTGCTGGGGAGTAAACATGGCCAGGCCGGGGGTTGGGCTGGCAGGGGAGGGCCTTGAAGGCCATGCCAAAGACTTCGTTCCATAGACGCGTGGTTCTCGGATGGGAGAGGAGGCATGGCTGTCTTGAGGATTGGATGTTGCTGCAAAGAGTAACTCCCAAATGTGCCCTGAAGCGTGTGTCCTCCCCCATCACTGATGCCCCTGGCCGTGGGCACGTTACAGTGCTGTGCAGGGACAACCACACTGCTGTGCTGGGCTCCAGGGAATCCTAGCGAGCTGGGTGCAATCAGAGACAGAGTCGTGTGGGGGCACCACTACCATCACCCCAATTAGAAGGAATGAGCATCTGTTGAGGCCCCAGCTGTGGGAACAGAAAAGAGGAAGGCACATGGCCCTGAGACGCCCTTCACAGGGCGTGGAGGGGATGCCTGGGGTAGGGGTGGCTTCTCCCTCGGGCTCACTTCTTACTGTCGGCCATATCGCACAGTGGTTCTCCAAGCAGTCCCGACCCTGAGGCTGTGCAGGTCAGTGGCCCGGATGCCCCATTATCCTCTGAGGACACTCTTCCCTGAAGATGTTTTCTAGTTCATATACTCTGGAAGGAGAAGGATGACTATGGAAAATGCACCTTGTGTTTGGCTGGTGGGAGGAGTTAGATATCCCACCAGTCCCTGCTGACATGTGAGCTGTAGGGAGGCCTAAGGACTTCTGGCCATCAAGAGCTGGGATAGGCCTGGGACGCTGGAGGTTAATGGAGAACTTTTTGGAACATGCTAGAAGTTAGACATGCCTTGGGCTGATGTGTTAACTTCCCACTGAGCATTCTGCTACTCTGTAATGTTGGGAATCATTCTTGCTTCTCACCCCTCATCCAGTCAAATTTGTAAAGACAGAAAGTAGAGGGTGGTTGCCAGGGGCTGGGGGAAGTGAGAATTGGGGGGTTATTAATGGGTGCTGAGTTTCAGTTCTGCAAGGTGACATGAGTTCTGGAGAAGGATGATGGTGACAGTTGTACAACAGTGTGACCATACTCGATGCCACTGCAGTGTATACTTAAAATGCTTCGCATGGTAAGTGTATGTTTAAAATGCTTATGCTTAACTGGGAAACCTCATTCCCAGCTGATGAAATATTTAAGTGTTATGTGTGTTTTACTTCCGTTTACTTTTAGCACCCACACTCTCTCTCTCATGGAAAGCGCTGGCCACTGGGCAGCTTGAGGCCCAGGCTACCTTTATGTCTCATCTGGATCGTGGTGACAACATCCTACTTGGTCTGTCTCTGCCCTGGACCATGCCACTCTATTCCCAATTTAGTGATTAGAATAATCCAAATGAAACCTAAGATTAGATGGCTTTACTCTTCTGCCTAACAGCCCTCACATTTCTCCTCTCATCTCTTACCATGGCTCCCAGGGCACGGGTGGGCCCAGTCCTCACATCCCTCTGCAGTGCTCTCTGTGCTCCTTCTGTGGCTCTGAGGTCACAATCACCTCCTGCCAAGCACCCTCCTGCCCCAAGGCCTTTGTCTCTGCCATTTCCTTTTCCCAAAGAGCTTTTCCCTTGTGACAGCCCCTCTCATTCCTCACATTGTCAGGTCTTAGCTCAGATTCCAGCTCAGCAAGAAGCCATCCCCAGCAAACCTGTCAGATACTTGCCCCACTCCTCCCCTCTACAGATCTACCCTCCCTGCCCTGTAATTGATAACTTCCAACATATTTGTTAGGTTATTTGCTTCATTCCATTTTGTCGGCCCCTGAATGTGAGTCCTAGGAGGGGTCGTCTGTCTGTCTTTGGTTTGTTCCTGTCTACCTAAAGAGTTTTTGACTGAATATGTTAAGACTCCATTTACCCCTCATCAGGCAAAGAATAAGGAAAAGAGAAACTGCACCAGGCCTTTCAAGCCAGAAGAGATTTAACATAACCGTCCTTCTTACCTGCTTTCTGCAGTTTCAGTTACCTTTGGTCAACCTCAGGCCAAAAATAATAAGTGAAAAATCCCAGAAATAACAATTTATAAGTTTGAACTTGCGTACCATTCTGAGGAGTATGTTGACATCTGTGACTTCCTCCTCCCTCTTGCCCAGGCTGTGAATCCTCCCATTGTCTAGTGTGTCTACCACGTATGGTACCTGCCTGTTAGCCACTCAGTAGCCATCTTGGTTATCAACTCAACTGTTGTGACATCAGTATATTGTTATAATTGTCCCACTTTATCAATAACTATTGCTATTATTCCCTTACCACCCCTAAATAATGCAACCATCACAGGTGTGAATGCATCGAAAAACTTAATGTATATTAGGGTTAGGTCCATCCATAGTTCCATGCATCCATTTGTAATACATCTCCTGTGGATGAGGCGGGCTACTGTCCAAGGAATTTGGGATTTGAAAACTAGGAGGACGAAAGTGCCCACATAACGGAAAGCCATCTCTAGCTCACAGGCCCACGACAAGCTCACAGAGAAACGGGGACTTTTAGGACCTGCAGAAAGCAGAGCCAGTCCCAAGTCTGCCTCCAGTATGGAGCTGAAATGCACCAGGGAGAAGCAGATGTCAGAGCGAAACTCCTGCCTGCCAGGTTACCTGCTGCTGAAGGCAGAGCAACAGGATGGCTGGCATCCCCTTCCATCCTCCGCATCCCACTCAAGTGCCTCTCCTTGGCAGTCTTACCTGGATCCCTTCTGATGGCACACTGGGAATCATCATGGCCAAGTTTACAGCTCTGGCAATAGAAAAGGCAGGTGAGTAGCATGGCCAGTGGGCTGGCAGTCACGAAAGGACGACGATGTCTACCATGTTTTTTTTTTTCATAAAAATTAGTGAAGGGCAGCAGCGTACGTCTATAATCCCAGCAGTCAGGAGGCTGAAGCAGAGGATTGTCTTGAGTTCAATGCCAGCCACCCTTGTGACTTACCTCTTGCAGCTGGGCCCTGCCCCCTAACAGCACATTGGTTCATGAACTCACCAATGGATTGACCCCCTGATGACAATAGCACCCCACGATCCAATCACCTTCCAAAAGCCCCATCTCTGACTACTTGAGTCCTCCGGGGAACATTTAAATGGAACCATACAACACTGGGTTTCAAGGACTGGGGTCTCGTGGGCTTCAGTGTCCTCACATTGTGGGATGACTACTTCAAATTCCCAAGAGGCAACTACAGTTGACATGCATACGTAGTATGATAAGCACTGTCCCTAGCCTGTCGTTTAAATCAGGAGTCTCCACCCGCTGGGCCACAAACTAGTGCAAGTCTGTGAGCTATGAGGAGGTGCGTGGCGGCCAGGCAGAGCTTCATCTGTATTTACGGCCACTACCAGTCACTTGCACTGCTACCTGAGCTCCACCTGAGCTCCTGACGGGTCAGCGGTGGCATTAGATCCTCATAGGAGCGTGAGCCCTACTGTGAAGGGTGCGAGTGAGGAATTCAGGCTGCCACGCCTTTTGAGAATCCAAAGCCTAGATGATCCGAGGCAGCCCTGGGACCTGAGCTTTTAAACCTTAGATTTCACTACCCTCCAAATAAGGAAAACACTAGCTCTGGGGATCCCAGAGTGGGAGTTCTGTGAGCACACATGAAGGAAGAGTTTCCTAAGGCTGTGTGTTATGGGTTGGATCCGGACAGTTTCCAAAAGCCTTAGGTACTTTGAGGGTGAGTAGATCCTGGGGTCAATTGGATGAAGGGCATTACGATTTCCGGTGCTGGTAGGAGGTGGGCCTGCTTTGGGGGCGGGCTACTGGGGGCGTGGCCTGGAGGGATAGAGCTCTCTCATTGGCTCTGTCCTCCTCTACTGCCCTTCTGGCCTAGCGGGGCTGAGCAGCTGTTCTCTGCCAGGCCCTTCAGCTACTGCCAGCTGACAATCAGTGGACTAAGACCTTCTGGAACCATCAGCCAAAATCAGCCTCCTCTCCCTTACGTCATGGGCATTGGGCATTGTGTCCTAGCAGTGAGGAAGTAGCTAAGATACTGCCAGTTTGTCCATAATATAGAACTAAACATCACTTGAATGTAATGCTTAAAAATCTGAAATAAAAGCTAGAAATAGATCTCAGGAGGCATGATCTCAAACAATTCTGGAGGAGAGAAGGATGTGGGAGGGAGAAGTACAGCGTGCAATTCACAATCTACCCCTTTCCTTCCTTCTTAACTTCGTACATGGCATTGGGCATATTATTTAACTTTTTGTGTGCTGCAGTGGCTTAAAGTTAAATAATTACATCAATTTTACTCACAGAATAGGGGTGGGGGAAGTCTAACCACTGAGTATAAATTACTTTGAAATTTAGCTGTTACGGAGTCATGTCCCTTGCTGGCAGTAAACTGCATCCTGCAGTAGAGGATCTTGCGGGTGTCACCGAGGACTCAGTGGTGGTGGGCTGGCCTCCAGGATCCATGGGGGACACGCTTCACCGTCTGTTAGCTTTTGCAGTTACAATTTTAACTTGAAAAATTTCTTATCTTTAATTGAAATCCACTGCTTCTAACTTTAACCTACTGAAATTAAATGTGTTCTTGTATCTTTGTTTTTATCCCTAAAAATAGACTTTCTGGAAGTAGTTCTGTTTGACCAGAGCGCTTAAGATATTTTTTAACATATTTTTATTGTTTTGGTCTTCACATTTAAGGGTCCCCTTTTACATTATTTAGTTACTGTGGTCATAGAGAACACTTATCTTTTGGGTTGTAAGATGTTCAGAAGTGTGATATTGTGGATTAAGTCCCTCCCCAATGCCCCATCATTTTCTTTCTTTCTTTCTTTCTTTCTTTCTTTCTTTCTTTCTTTCTTTCTTTCTCTGTCTCTTTCTCTCTCTCTTTCTTTCTTTCTCTTTTTCTTTCTGGTATTGGAGGCTGAACCCAGGGCCTACAGTGTGCTAGACAAGCCCTCTATCACCAAGCTACATGCTCACCTGAGCTATTTCATGTAAAAAAGCAAAGTACATGAGTGGCTGGGGAAATAGCCCAGCGGGGGAGCATGGGCCCAGCATGCCCAAGGCCCTGGGTTCCAGCCACAGCACTTACCCTTCCCTACCCCACAAAGACCCACTTTGCATCACGGTACACCTTGGTTTCCTCCACAAACATGCAATAAGGACCACACCCACTGTCTTGCTGTTAGGAACTTAAAGAATAAAGGCCTTGACAACAGCTCATGGTCTAGTTGGCATCGTGCACACATGCACAGCCATTAAATGGACATCCCGATCTTAAATTGGAGCCCTGTAATTAACAATTATTTCATATGTTAGCATTGCACAGTGACTTTAAACTTCTTTAGGACAGTTTAGTAGAAAAACGAGGGCAAATGGAAACAGATATGTGGAGCCTCTTGTTAGTAGTTTAGGGGTAGTTGGAGGACAAGACCGCAGTCCTGGAGGGACTCTGGGGAGTGTCATAGGCAAGTGGGTGAACCTGGGGAAAGCTTCCTGTAGGAAGTGGGCGGCCTTGGCATCTAAAGTTTATATGAATTTGAAGCCTGTTATGTCTTGCTTGCCTTCAGGGAGAGCTGTTTTCTAAGTGCCTGCCGCGCTGACCTGGGGTTCAGAATCTTTCTGAAGTGTGAGGTCCGGCTGGCTGCTGTGCTTTGGATTGCCTCCTGCCTCCAAGACTGCATTTTCTCCTCTATCTCACTTTGCACAGGAGGGCTGGCAACACCTCTCCATTTAGTTCGGCTCTGCTTTTCGTTTTCTGCTTTCCATCTGTTGTTCTTCCTCCTCCTTGAAGTTCATTTGTTCAAACGACCAAAGCTTGGGGCAGTGGCCTGTGGCCCCCAGCTGCCTGGGGAAACTGAGGCAGGAGGATTGCTTGAGCCTAGGCATGTGAGGCCAGCTGGGCAACATAGTGAGACCTCATCTCAAAGTAAAATATGGTGACAGCTAAGACCAGAGCCATGGCTAGCCTGGGCCTCCCTGCCCTGGACCATGCACCACAGGTCTCCATCTGTGGCTTGGAGGCTTCGGCTGCCTTCCAGTCCACACACCTGCGTCCGTTTGAAAGATGGGAGTGCTAAGATTCACTGTCGCAAAAGCTTTGCCATAGGCACTTCTCACCTCTGTAGAGTGGGTCTTTTTGTCTCAGTGACACTACCCAGAGTGACCTGGTACTCTAGCTATGGCTTCCTTTCTGAAGGCCCTGAGGGCTCACTGTTTCTTCATTTGAACCATTGTCCTTACTGCACACTCGGTTCTGTGAAGGCAGTGAATGGGCCACAGGGCAGCCCCGCCGAACACAAGCCGCAGGGGATTTCTTTCTTTTTGTCTCTCCACCTGTTCTTGTCCATTTAGGACATGGAGGCCCCCGTTTGGGGTGGTCCCTCCTGGGGATTGAATCCAAGGGGTCTCTATCACAGAGTTCCATTCTCAGCTCTGTTTCTTCAGTTGTCCAGACTGGTCTTGAACTTGTGATCTTCCTGCTTCAGTCTCCTAAATAGCTAGGGTTACAGGTGTGCACTACCATGCTGGGGTGAGACTTTGTTTTTCACTTTTGGTTGCGTGTGGCTCAGTCTTCATTGTAGAGGTCCTAAAAGAAGTCACTAGCAGGACCTGCACATAGTGGGCTCTTAATAATGACCAGTCTTTGCACACCCTGTGAAACCCTGGGAGTGAGATTTCTCCTGCTGTTGCATGGAAGACTGATCCGCAGCCCCAGGCCTGGGGTTCCCTGAGCACCTCCCAATTCTCCTAGGACTTGGTTTCCTCATCCTAAACACGAGGAGGAGGCTGCTTCCTTCACAGGTGGCTGCGAGGCATTATAAACCAACAGAGTGATTGCTTAGCATATGGCTGAATGTCAAGGGCGATATAAATGCTTAATTTAATTTATTTAATAATAGTTGGGTAGTCACGTGAACGTTGCTGTGGAAACCATAGCTCCTGAATTTCCTGACACTTATCTTTGCTGTTGTTTAAAAATGAAGCTTTACATTGAAATCCTGTGGGTTTCATGTTGGGAAAGTAGCGAGAAGGATCACAGCTTGATGTCACAGCCCCATGGCAACCTCTCTTAAAGACACAGTGTGAGCCGGGTAGGGAGGCACACACCCATAATCCCAGTGATCTGGGAGACTGAAGGCAGAAGGATCACGAGTCCGAGTTTACCTTGGGCAATCTGGTGACTTAGTGGGACTCTGTCTCAAAAAATAAAGAGCGACTGGGATGCAGCTCAGTGGGAAGGCCTGGGGTTCAATCTCCAGTGCTTTTGGGGATTGACACCCCAAAGAAAGAGACTGTGGGCTTCCATCATCCCTCTACGTGCCCCGTCTTGTCCTCTTTCTCCTGTCCCAATGTTGAATGTTTGTTTTCCACAAATTAACCCACACACCTGTCTCCACTTATCCACGCACACACCTCCCAGGGGTGCCACATTACTAATTCATGCTTTAAATGGGTCATATGTGAGCAGGTCAGAACTGTTGATTTTCCAGTGTAGGTTTAGAATTGAGAGGAAACATTTGGATGATGGGAATGTGGTCACCAACCTTGAGTGGACAGTGAGATCAAGGGGTGGTGACAAAGGGAACGTGTGCGGCAGTGACCACACCATTTTGCCAATTCAGAGGAGTACCACAGGGCCTGAGCAAGTTCTTTTTAAAAAAATTTATTTTTGCACATGGCATCCCTTTCCCACCCCTTCAACCCTTTCCCTCCCCACAAAGTCTATCTTCTAACTTTCTTCTCTCTCTTTGGCTTTCCTATGGTTTGGTTTTCTCATATTAGAGAAATCATAAGATATTTAACTTTAACCTTATGTGTCTGATATATTTTACTAAGCATAGTAATTTCAAGGTGCATCCATTTTCCTACAAATGACTTAAGTTTACCTTATTATGGCAGAGTAGTACTCCATTGGGTGTATACACCACATCTTCTTTATCCATTTATCTGTTGTAGGGCAAAGTGGCTTCCTCCGAGATTTGACTATTAAAATTGTGCTGCTATAAACATGGGTATGCATGGGTCGTTCTTGTATGATGACTTTAACTCTGTTGGGAAGGTATACAGAAGAGTCATAGCTGAGTCAAGTTGGATATCTGTTTTCACTTTCTGAGAGATCGCCACACTGTGTTCCATAGTGCTTGTACCAGTTTACAGTCTCACCAGCAATCAGCAGGGTCCCTTTTCCCTACAACCTCACCAGCGTTTGTTGTTTTTGAGTTCTTGATATCAGTCTTTCTTAGTAGAGTTAGGTAGAACCTCAGTGTTGTTTAGATTTGCATTTCTCTGGTGGCTAAAGATGCTAAACTTTTTTATGTATTTACTGATCATTTGGATTTCTTCTCCTGAGAACTATTCATTTCAGTTGACCATTTTTTGATTGGATATTTATTTTGGTTGTAGGGTCTAATTTTTTTCAGTTCTCTGTATATTCTTTATAATAAATAGCCCTCTGTCTGAGGAGTAGCTGGCAAAACTTTTCTTTCCCCATTCCATTGGTTCCCTCTTCACTCTGTTGATTATGTCCTTTGCCGTGCAGAAGCTTTTTAAATTTTATTTAATTCCATTTGTTGAATCTTGGTGTTATCTCATGTGCTTTGGGTGTTTATTGAGAAAGCCTTTTCCTACATTTATGTCTTCAAGGGTCTGAGTACAGGTTCAGTGCCTCAGGCAGCACACAACTATGAAATCCAGTCAGGGGTGTGGGCAACAACAGCATTGCTCAGGAAAACTGTCCACAGTTCCAAGCCCTCAGGGGAGGAATTCCTGGGATGCCACACTCTGGAAGTCTGTCTGTCCCCTGAGCAGGTCCTCAAGTGGCTACTGTTTCCTCCACTGTGGCCTTGGAAGTTTCCTTAGCTGCATGTGCCTTCTGCCAGACACCCACGTGGGTAGCACCCCCACAGCTCCAAATCAGTCACTCTAGCACCTGCTGAGGTCATGTGGCTGGGGTAGACAGCCCACCCCTCCTCTTAGCCATGGTGACCTTGTTCTAGCAATTCTTGATGAAGATCACAACTTTCTAAAAGTGCAAGTTCTCAGGTTTTTTTTTTTTTTTTTTTTGGCAGTTCTATTCCCAGCAGCAATCACCTATCTGTCTTTGGGGGTTGGGCTCTCTTTCCTAAGATGCTCTGGCTGACAAGCGGACAGACCTGGTGGGGATTGGACCTGGACAGGCTGGGTCAAGGCAATTGGATTATCATGGTTCTTTCATTGCTAAATCAAACATATCATCCTTCTCCCATCACTTTTCTTAGAAACACTATTTGCATCTTTCCTCCCAGCTCCCAAGCTGAGTGTTATGGTTTGGATCTGGAGTGTACCCCAAAGGCCTTATGTATTTGGGTGTTGTGGGTTATCTGTGGATTTCACATGCTGTTAGCGGGGGGTTGTTGTTGGGAGGGGCTGATTGCTGAAGGTGTGGTGGATCACTGAGGGTGTGGCCTGGAAGGGTGTACTCTTGCCCCATCTCCTCCCTGAGCTGAGTCTTCTTCTTTGCAATGTCCTGAGAAACTGTTCTGCACAGACCATTCCCTCCGTTGCTGGCTACCTATGAATGGATTGAGACATCTGGAAGGTATGAGCTGAAATAACCCTTTCCTCCCACAAACTGTGGGTGTTGGGTATTATGTTCCACCAATAAAATAGTGACTAAGACACCTGGGTATCCCCAACTCCTCCAGTTCCCTGGGACATCTGTGCAGGTTCCAAGCCTTGCAGATTGAGTGCTGATTGTTCTGAAATTGTATCTTTGTATCTAGTCCTGCTTTTATGTCTCCCATCACTTTGAAGAAAAAACCCACTTTAGTGAGCTGCATCTTACACATGCAGCACACTGTTCTGTCCTTTCTGGTTACTGTACTGATGCCGCCATCACCAAAGGCATTTCACAGCATTTTTATCACCCCATAAGATCCCCTGTGCTCACTGAGAGTTCATCTCTGCTCCTGTCTCCATCTCCCTGGCGACTAACTGCTATGCCACTTTCTGTCTTTACAAATTCTCCTTCTCTGAACATTTCATCTAGAACGAAACATACAGTGGGCTCTGTTTTCTGTTTCATTCACTTAGCAGGAAGCTTCCGAGGTTCCCTCATAGCATCTATCAGTTTTTCATTCCTTTTCATTACCGAATTATCTTCCCTTATGTGAATGTACCACTAGCTTGGGGACACTGGATTGTTTCCATTCTTTGACAATTTATGAGTAATGCTGCTATGAACTTCTTTGTGCAAATCTTGGTGTGAATACATGTTTTTCTCTTTCTTGTGGCACACTTAATGGATTTTATGGGTGATACAGTAATTTTACATTTGACCTTTTTGAGAAACTGCCAGACTTATCCAGAGTGGCCACGCCACTTCACATTCCCACCAGCAATGTGCAAAGATTCCTGTTTCTCCACATCCACACTCTTGCTGCTGTCTTGTTGATCATATTGTTCTGGTGAGCACAATATGGCATCTCATTACATATTTTTTGTTTCCATAATGACTGATGAAATTAAGCATCATATAAGTACTAGCTTCTTTTACCCCTTTTTGATCAGGCTGCTTGTTTACTAATTGCTGAATTGTAATCCCTTCCTTCTTCCATCACCTTTTATCTCCTAACGTATTCCTGCTTCAACCTACTACCAGTTGGCCTCCTTCCAGATCAACCTACTGCCAGATCAGCCTACTGCCAGATCAAGTTAGCAAGGGCGATAACTCTCACTCACTCAAGTCACCTCAGTGTTCTCCACTGCCTAAAGTTTGAACTTCTAAAGGTGACACTCAAAATACTACGTAATGTCTTGTCCTGCTGTACTGCCACAGGACTCAGAGATTCTGAAAATGTGGCCCACTTGTGACCTCCTTGTCCTTTCCTTTTGAGCAGGTCTCTTGTCTGTTGTCTTTCCGCCCTTTGCTCTGTCTCTGAGCATACTGCAAAGCTCAGCTCAAGGCCGCTTTCTCCCAGGGCCCTTTCTTGACCTTCACCGAGAATAGCTCACTGTCCTCTAACCTCTGGTTCTTTGTGGCTTTCCCTTGTCCTGCTGGCCTGTTGATCTGCTTGTAAGCTGAGGGCTGTTTTTAGACATTATAAATAAAAATGTTTCCAGTTACCCACTGGAGGATATTCTAGTCTAAGTTCAACTAGATGGATACTGGCTCTGGCTCTGTTTTACTCAATGTCTTGAGCTTTGGCAATTTCTCTCTCTCTTCAGGTCCAGACTGGTCCTGAACTTACTATGGAGCCCAGGCTGGCCTTGAACTCATGGCTAATCCTCCTGTCTCAGCCTCCTAAGTGCTGGGATTACAGGCATGTGCCATTATACCTGGCTTATGTGGTGCTGGGGTTTCGAACCCAGGGCCTTGGCATGCTAGGCAAGCACTTCAACCACTGAGCTACATTCCCAGCCCTTCATCAGTTTTCCTATGTCACCTGCCACCTGCATGTACTGGACCTGTACCCTGAAGCTACAGTTCCTGTGTGGGGACCAGGAAGGGTCTGAAATGATCCCTGCTTGGCTGAATCTGTCTTTATATGAGCTGCTTCACCTCTAAAGAGCTCTGGGGTTCCTCTCTGACATTAAACTTAGCCATAAAGATACAAGTTTTTAAAAAAATTCTTTGAAATCCTGTATTATTGTAAGCTATGTATTTTATTTACCAACATTCTCTACAGAGGTCCCACTTTTGTACTTTACTGTTTTGAATCCTGACTTTTGTTATAGATGTATAGGGGTGTGTGTGTGCATGCATTCATGCATATTTGCGTGTGCACCTGCATGTGTGTGCATGTGTATGTGCATCTGCGTGTGCACCTGCGTGCACATATCTGGACGTGCCTGGTCATGGATGCCTGGTAGGACACACATGTCCTTTACTCTGGAGATCCTCATTATGCCTTTCCAAATAACTAAAGCTTGCTTTCTTTTCATTTTAGTAACGTTTTATTAATATTAAATTTGTCTTAGAAAATACAGAGCTAGAAATTCTTTCCAGAAAAATAGTTATAAATATTTTGCTGTTAAGTTTTGGTCTTTATTTTTTCTTAATGCTTTTACAATTTTATTTCAGCTTTACTATCCAGTCCTTTTTAAAAAAAATTTAGTGAGAGTATATCATCAGCATCTTTTCTTTCAGTTACCTTAACTCTTGTGATATGTCATGTGATTTTCCACTACTTGATTAGACTGTAAGTCATTAAGCTGATTATCCCCTAGTGGCATGGCTATATTTCTTCTTTTGCTGTTGTAAAATACTGACCCATGGAATTTTGTATTCCTTCATCAAAGCAGGTCACTTCTGTCACATATGGCATCGTGGTGGTCAAAGGTTGTGGCACTGGGGATTGAACCTGCAGCCTTCATTTCTAGCTTTTTCTTACATTTCATTTTGGGCCAGGTCTCCCTGAGTTGCTAAATTGGCTGGGCTGGGCTCACCCTTGAGATTCTCCTGCCTCAGCCTCTCAGAATGCTGCTGGCATTATAGGCATCCACTACCATGCTCTCATGATTTGGATCTGGAGTGTACCCCAAAAACCTCATGTACCTGTGGATACTGTGTAGTGTTGGAAGTGAGACCTGGCTAGAAGGGGCGGATGTTTGGGGCTTGGCCTAGAGGGGCATATGCTGGTTCCACCCTGCTTCCCAAACTGGTCTCAGTTCTGCCATGCTGCTGTGAGGATCTGTGTCTCCCAGAGCACCAGCTCTGGCTCTGGCTGAGGCTCCATCATGTGATTTCACCATTTTCCAGCCGCGTGTGCACCTGTATGCACATATCTGGATGTGCCATGACATTATGTCATGGTATTGGGAATGGACTGAGATCTTCTGAAACCATAAGCTTTAAGAAGTCTTTCCTCCCCAAGTTGCAGATGTCGGGTACTGAGTCACAGTGCTGAAAAAGTAACTAAGACACATGTTTAGCTTCTTCTCACTCTTTTTAAAGATTATAATCTTCCCCCAGACCCCAAAACAAAGCCACCACCAGCACCACAAAAATGTATGCTTTGTCCACACGAACTTGCCTTACACTTCCTTTTCTGCACCTTCTCTTCAAGCTGCCATTTTTGGACTGAAATCAAGACTTGGAATTTGGCTCCAAAGGAAATTATAAGGACACCATGATTAATGATTGGAATGCTCATTCTGTAGGATAATAACCCTCTTCTTCCACTACAGGACTGATATGTGAATTACAGGCACCAGCTTGTTGGGGACCCACTGGCCGCCTACATGTGATCACTGGATCCCAGGACACCAGCAGATCATATGCAAATACTGCCTGCATATTCATCCAGATAGCACGTGGACAGAGTAAGCTGCTTTCATTATTTCTCAAGGAGAAACACAGCTGAATCTGGCACACATACTCCACCGGCTGCATTGCATGCTGTGGCCTGAACCGATACAGAAATCAGTTCAAAGGAAAAATATTAAAAGAGGAGAAGAACCTGTTACATTTGGCATTCTGCTGATCAATTAGAAATTGCCAGCAGCCCAATTTTTATTTCTGATTTATATTTTTAGATTGTCTAAAACAATACCATGACATAATGTCTTTTAGCTCTAAAACTTGTGAGCAATTCCTCTCTGAGTACACTGGGAAGGCTAGATCACACTCTGAAAGCATAAGGTACCCGGCAACTTTCCCAAAGATGCTACGTCTGCTCAATAACTATGCAGCAAGGAACAGGGAAGAATTTCATTCTTAGCCATGTAGTGGGCTCTGCCCCCAAACTAACTGTATTCATGAATGTACAAGTGAGACAGCTGTCCAATAAATTGGTGTTCATAGATGCTCTGTGCTTTTAAAAGTTGATAAATAATGTTTCTGTTCCTAAAAGGAGTATTTATAAAACCTAAATCTTTAAGTAATGCTGTGAATGACCTTGAATTTGAAAAGTGAGAAATGCATCTCTATTTATGTTCATCTCATCTCTCTGTGGAGGCTCAGCTGCATCCCTGCGAGATTTGTTAGTCTAAAAAAAATAAAATTAAGCTACTGTCTATATGTTGCTAGCTCAGGAAAAGAAAGAAAAAAAAAAACCCTTGAAACTAAGAATTCCAAATCCCCAAGGTAAAACTAGTTAAGATATGTACATCATCAATTCCTCAAGTTGAATATAATTATTCTGTATCACAAGCACATACTAATAAAAATAATACATATGGGAATAAAAAATAAAAGCCCATGGTAAATTTGAAAGCCACCATTAAAGTTGCAGTTAGAGACCATCTTCTGTCCAACACTGAATTTCCTAAAGAAAGCTATTGTAATCTGGAGAATAATGACAGTAAATTCATTAACAATAAATAGTAAACTTATTAAGGGCCCTATAGGATAGAGAGGTAAAATTGAGATAACAGAACTGTGATCACCTACAGGACAACAGAGCAAAAACACACATAACTGGGGAGAGAGGAGTTTTACAGAATGGGCAGAAAAAGCATTGGAAAAGAGGCTGAAAATTAACCCAAGTTAGCCAAAAAAAAAAAAAAGAAAGAAAGAAAGAAAGAAAGAAAGAAAAGCATAGAGCAATTTAAGGATCCCAGATATTTAGCAAGCCATAATAAAATAAACATAGAAAACCCCACCCAGGAACATCATGGTCAAATTTCTGAACGCTAAAGAAAATATCTTTAAAAAAAGATTAGAAAAAGACACACCACACAGGGGGAAAAGCTTGTAAGAATTGTTGCTCGTTTCTAATCAGAAACAAGGAAAGCCAGAGGGCAAAGAAAGAGGAGGGAAAAATAACTATCAACCATGAGATTGACACCCAGCAAAACTATCCCTCAAACACAAAAGAGAAGGCCATTGTCAGAAAAGCGGAGTCTGGACTTGTTGCCAGGAGACCTTCACCACAAGCAACACCACAGGAAGTTCTCCAGGCTAAAAAGAAACAATCCAATTGAAAATTTGATTCTCTAGGAAGGAAAAATAAAAAGGAGTCTTGAAAATGTTAAAACTGAGTAAATATAAAAAACTTTAAATTTGTTTAGCCTCAGAAAAATCCCTCACAGATTAAAGACGAGCAGATAACATTATTCTCCCGTCCAAGTACTAATCAGGCCCAACCCTGCTTAGCTTCTGAGATCGGGTACGTACAGTGCGGTATGGCCGTAGATAGCAGGTAATATGGATTTGTGGGTTTTTACAACTTACATAGATATGAAATATATCCTTGGCCCAAATGAGGGAGATAAAAAGGAATTACACTGTTCAAAGTTTATATTTTAGGTGACTTGGCACAATGTTGCCTTTAAGTAGCCCATAAGTTAAGGATTCATGTTACCTATAATCAATGGAGGTAAAAGCTCACTAGAAGGATGACAGTGGAACCCTAAAAGTTTATTCAATTACTAAAGGAAGGTGGGAGAAGAAGGATGAAAAACACAAACGGGTAGAAGACAAGCAGCAACACGAAACCCAGACACCTATGTGCAGCTGAGCACAAGAGGGCAACACAGGGATTCTTTAAACAAAAAAGTTTATGATTAGTCAAAATCAATTTATGGTGATATAAATCTTACAAGGAGTACGGACAGCCTGGGAAGAGAGAACTTTCTGGACTCACGGGAATTTATGTCGTCATTGAGATAATGGATTACCCCAAAGTACAAATGCATTTATAAGAATCCATAGATTAGTACCTTTAAAATGTGTACATTTCACTGTACGTAAAATTTACACGAATGGCTTAAAAGCTTCAAACTCTCCAGGCGGAAACGTTGATCGACAGAGGGCGCTCCGAGCCCGTCGAACACGCTCCGCGGCTCCGGACACTTTGGGATGCAAATCAGATCAGGTCTGGGTTCACCAGTCTCCCAGGTGGGTCTCGCAGCTCCTCGCAGGCTCCCCCTCGACACCCCACCTTCCCCACGCGCGGCCCCACAGGCTCGCCCGGGTCACCTGGCCGCACGCTGCTGCTCGGCTGATAAGCGGCGCGTAGCTAATGGCGACGCTCTTTCCCGCGGCACCTGTGCCGAATACAGATGGAGCGGGCGAGCCGCCTGGAGGCGCACCTGCCCCCCCCCCCCCCCCCGGTCCTCCGCGATGCTATCGCTTTAAAATTGGAAGTGGGAACGTAATGGAAACTTCCACACTGTTCTCTCGACGTCTTCATTTTGACCTTCTTCCCTCGCTTTGGTGGCTGTGAAATATCGCCGCGGAAGGGCCCTAGCGGGGCGCGGGTGGGGGCCGGGGGCACGGCAGCGCGGGAGGGCAGGATTCTCCCGAGGAAGCCGGGGGGGGGGTGGGGCCAGGCGCCAGCACCCCGAGTCACCGTCCTCCTGCCCTTTCCTGCCTCAGCCACACCTCAGAGGGCAGCTAGCGACCGGAAAGCCCCCCACGCCCGCGCCGGCCCGAGGCGGGCCTCTCGGGGGACGCGGAGATGCCATTACAGCTCACGTGACCCCGCGCCGGGCTGGCCCTGCCCAAGGCGGCTCAGACGCAGGGTGTTAATTAAAGGTCACTACAAAATAGACCTGCTGGCTCACGGGAGCAAATGTGCTCCCGGGAAATGAAAAATGACGCCAGGAGCAGCCACGTGCGGAGCCCGGCATGTGCCGGCACCTCACGCTCGCGGGAGCCGCCTGGCCGCGGCGGGACCGGCGAGGGGCGGTGACTGACCGCGTCTCTGAAGACCCCAAGGACCCCAAGCGCGAGCAGAAGAACGCGCAGGGGGCGAGGGACCGGCTCGCAGTGCCACGCCCCCTCCGGGCGGGCCCCGTGCGCGCGGCGCCCCCTCAGTTTCCCCTGCAGGGCAGCGGCCGCCGGCGTCCCGGGCTCCCCTGTCCCGGCCCGCGGCGGCTCGGCACACACACACGGGGGTCAGGGGCGCGGCGGCGCCGGGTGGGTAGGACGGTGCCGGCGAGGGGCTGCAGGACAGCTCCGGGAGAACAAAGGGCGGGGGAGCACCGGCGCGTTCGCGGACTTGGTGGCGGCTCCATCCGTTTTACACGGCGTGCCAAAGGCAGACCTGCACGCACGCCTCGCCGGGAGGAGAAAGACCTCGGGGGCGGGGAGGCGCCTGCGTCCCGCCACGCTCGCGCGCGCCGCCGGGCCCGGCTGGCGCAGCGGGGGCTCATTAGAGCCGGGGCCGCGGGCCGCTCGCCAGGAACTTCCCCGCCGGGCGCGGGATGTACGGCCCCGCCCCGCCCGCGCGCGGCCGCGCAGTGTCGGGCCGGAGCGCCGCGCCATAAAATGGATCCCGGCCGGCGCGGCGGCGGCAGGCAGGCGGCGGGGCTGCGCGTCCCGGGCCCCCGCGCTGCGCCCTGACCGCGGGCGCACGGCCGCCCCGCTCCGGCCCTCGCGCGGCTGTCGGCGGAGCGGACCGGCGCGCCCCGGCTCGGCGACACGCTGAGGCTCCTCCCCGAGTCGGCATCTTTATATTTTGGGAGAATTTCTTTGAAGCCAGTTAGCGAGCTCGGCGGAGGAGGCAAGTTCCTGGAGGTGGCGCGGCGGGACTCGCCCGCCTTCCCCGCAGCCGCCGCGCGCCGGGGGCCGACGGACCTGGCTGAGGACCGCGCGGGCGAGCCGGAGCGGCCGTGACGGGAGAGCGCGCGCCGGGGCGCGGCCGCGCCGGACGCGGACGGCGGTGTTCGGGAGGAGGACCCGCCAGCCTCTCCGACGCGCCCTGAGGACGCGGGCCGTACTTCGGGGGGCCGTTCTCCCCGACATCCAATTAGGACATTTCGACAGCCCCCTACAAGCGGGGACGCGTTTCTGGGGTGTCGGACCTTGTGGATGTAGCGTTGGCGCAACCTCTAGGCGCCGTCCTCGGGAACAGCCACCATGAATTCGGTAGCTGGCAATAAAGAGCGGCTGGCGGTCTCCAGCAGGGGCAAGAAATGCGGGGTAAGTTGGCCGGAGGAAGGCGCGGGATCGGGCCACGCCGGGCGGGGGGCCGCCCCTTCCCGGACGCGCGGTCCCGGCAGGGCGCACCCAGGTCGCCTCTACCGCCGGCGGGGCTGAGCGCGAGTGGGGTGGGTCTGCCGTGGGGACGCCCGCGTACCTGCCTAGCGCTTGGAATTTTTTTTTGGTCCCCTCGCCCCTCGCTTCCCTTGCGCCCTTAACTTTTGCGGTATTCCCGGACTTAGCGGCGGCTGAGTTTTAAGTCAAAGGGGAAGGTTTCCCCGGGAATTCTCCGCGGTTTCTCGCATGGTTTCCTTGGAGCTTAAGGTCCGTGCATTGACGCGCAGGACCCGGGGAGCTGTTCCCCCCAAATGAATAAAAGTGCATCCGTCCCAGGCCCCCGGAATAGGGTCTTCTGGGATATTCTACCTGGGCTCTGGCTGGGGTGGGTGCTGGGCTCAAAAGCATGGGACCCTGACACGGTGGGTCCCCCCGAGACCGTTGACCCCCACCCCCACCCCCGCGAGCCCGTCTCCAGACCCGCGGAGCCCGGCGGCAGCCTCGGGTCATCTGGGCAGAGGGGATGCACTTGAGGACAATCAGCGAGACCGCGGTCAGCTGCGGGCGCCCGACGCAGCCCGGGCAGCGCGGGGCGCCGCGCGGCTCCGGCAGCCCTGACCCCGCGCGTCTCCCCGCAGGTGAACGAAGTCTGCTCGCCCACCAAGCCCGCGGCGCCCTTCTCCCCCGAGAGCTGGTACCGGAAGGCGTACGAGGAGTCGCGCGCCGGGGGCCGGCCCACCCCGGAGGGCGCGGGCTCGGCGCTCGGCTCGTCCGGCACCCCGTCCCCCGGCTCGGGAACGTCGTCCCCGAGCTCCTTCGCCGGCTCGCCGGGCCCCGCCTCCCCGGGCATCGGCACCAGCTCGCCGGGCTCTCTGGGCGGCTCGCCGGGCTTCGGCACGGGCTCCCCGGGCTCGGGCAGCGGCGGCGGCTCCTCCCCCGGCTCGGACCGCGGCGTCTGGTGCGAGAACTGCAACGCCCGCCTGGTGGAGCTCAAGAGGCAGGCGCTCAAGCTGCTGCTGCCCGGGCCGCTTCCCGGCAAGGTGAGCGCGGGCCGGGCGGGCGCGGCGGGTGGATCGCGGCGGGACCGTGGCGCTGACCAGCCCCGCTGGCTCCCACGCGTGACGGAGCCCGCGGCTTCGGCCTCAGGGTCCCAGGCGGCGCGTCCCGCTGTCCCGCCGTTGGCAGCCGCCGGTCGCCCCTTCGGCTTTTCTCCCCACCCCCACCTGTGATCCTTCAGCGTGTCAATGGGGGCACCAACAGCAAGCCGGTAGTTGGGAGCTGGCCTTTTCCATGGCTGATTGTGATCCGCCTTTCCCGGGATTGCGGAAGCCGAGAGGTGAATTGGAAAGGCCGCCTTTCCCGCATTAGGAGGCGGCTGGCTCCTAAAAGCCCTGCTCCTTCCTGCTGGCTCCCCCATGGCAACCCTGCCTGCCTGTGCGCCGGCCGCAAGCTCCCAGAGTGCAGCACAGTGCCGTTGTATTTGCCCTGTTGGGTCCAAGTACTATCGAGTGATATTTACTCTCCCACTTCAAAGAGTTTTTTTAATCAGTGGTTACAGAGAATATAAAAAAGTGAATTGCTGTAGGGGTTTCTGACACCCGGTTCAGTGCCACTTATTTCTATGAATTCGGCAGCATACTGCGATTTTGAATAGTGGAGTTTAAGGAATAACTGCGTCTGCTCCAGAAACACAGTGATGTTTTCATATACAAGGGTTAAGTTAAACAAATACCCACAGACTGTTGTAAGGTTTAAAACGTGGAAAAGCACCACCAGGAGAATTGGTTTTTATGAATCCAGAACTTATTTCAGGAGTGATTAAGTCGTGGATTGTTGTGACGTTGCCCTTTCTGAAGTTAGTTATAAATCTTTGCAACACACCCCAAGGATAAATCTCAGGGAATCTGAAAGCCCGTTTTGCCCTTACATGCCAAACCCTTCAATTTAACGCCGCTTCTTCACTCAGATTTATTTGCCTTTTTGAACGTCCGTCAGTACTTGCTGATGAGGACATCAGGGCGGAGTGTGAGGTGCCACTGTCCTTGCCCACACAAAGTTTATATTCTGAGGAGGATGCAGACGTTCACCACGAAAAGCACAGCGCATAATTTATCCACGTTTGTGAGTGGTATGGGGAGGCAGCAGGAGACTCTGGGAGCCTATGTAGTGGGTTTGGGCCATCGGATAAAAATTCGAGGGACCCTGGTAATGCTACATAATGTCTGATATTTGGCCATCCTGATAAGTTCCAGCCTACCATATTATTTTAGGTCATTCTCGAGGACCCATTCTTCCAATAGGTTCTTTGTGTTGAGCGCTTCTTGTGTGCAAAAGTAAATCGAAACAGATTCTTTTATGGAAATGGAGAGGGGAAGGAAACTATGCAGGAAGAAATCATGGTGAAATGTAAATGCATCCAGCATGCCTTTCGGGGCCAAGTGACAGACTGGGCTTTTGTTTTGGTTGAAGCCGCCTAGAAAGTTCATGCACAGTGCTCATAGGAGGCACCTCCGCGGGTTGCCAGTTTTATTTTGTTGATGGTAATAGTGATCGAACTCAGGTGTTTGCGCTGAGCTGCGTCCATCCCCAGCCTATTTTTTATTTTTATTTTGAGACAGGGTCTCACTAAATCATTAAGTGGCCCGGGCTTGGTTCAAACTTGTGATCCTCCTGCCTCAGCCTTCCAGATTGTGGGCCTCTGCAGCCAGGCCCAGTTTTGTTTGCCCATTTTATTTAGATGATGAAATAAAAGTGATGCTGGGAAACTGATCCTATCACCAGTGTGAGATGATGTCTCCAGAGGATGCATTAGATGTCCCGAATGTGAGGCTCTGACTCGGTGATCCAGGGACATCTAGGGAGGAGCTGGCCAGACACAGGGATGGTTTTAAGTGCACACATACGTATCACACAGTACTGCACTTGCTTAAGTTTTACATGGGGAGCAGCTCAGTGAGGCATGATGTTAGGTTCCAGGGAGTGGATAGGAACAAGGCTTTGGGCGAACTCATTGTTAGTGAGAAAATTTGGGTCCTCCATTTTAACTATCAGTCTCCTGCCTGTTTTGGGAGTAATGAGAGAGAGAGAGTGAGAGTGTGTGTGTGTGTGTGTGTGTGTGTGTGTTTTTTCTTTGAGGCAGTGTCTCGCTCTGTAATTCAGGCTGGCCTTGGACTCATGGCCACCCACCTACCTCAGCCTCCACAGTGTTGGAATTACAGTTCTATAACACCACACTGGGTTTGTGGAGCTGTGGATGGTGAGCCCACCTGGAAGCCGCCTTCCAGCAGTGCAGGATTTATGAGGAACCTGTGGACCTTCGTTGCCCTTTGGTGCTGAAGGAGTTAAGCTTTATTAGAACAAGAGATGTCATTGTGACTCTTAACATGTAATTCACCCTCAAGAGGAAGAGTCTGGAAGATAAAGACATGTTTTTCAGGCGTAATTAGCAAAAGTCATTTTTGTAAATGACTTAAGATGCTTAATTGTATTTGGGGAATATTTTTTCCAAAAACAGCATTAAATTCTAGGTGGCATTTAAAAGGCAGACTAGGATACTCAGGAACCTATTTTAGGATAGGTTTGGTTTCAGTTTTTTCTCTGCCACTGACATGTGTGACACTGTGGAGTCAGTTTTTCCTCTGTTTTAACTTTTCATATCCTAGTGAAAAAATTTCAAACTGTTGGCATGCCATAAGAATTATCTAGGGGCTGGAGGAATGGCTCAGTGGTTAAAGCGCAAGTGCTGAGTCAAGCACTAAATACCTGAGTTTGATTCCCAACAGCACATAAGCTGGACGTGGTGGTACATGCCTGTAATCCCAGCACTTGGGAGGCTGAGACAGGAGGATTGCTGTGACGAGGGGTGCTATTAATCGGAAAACATTCTATTAGATTTTTGTTTCACAGCCTTTTTTTTTGAGACAGGGTCTCGCTCTGTAATCCAGCCTGGTTCTGAACTTACTATGGAGCCCAGGTTGGCCCTGGACTCATGGCGATCCTCCTGCCTCAGCCTCCCAAGTGCTGGGATTACAGGTGCGTATCACCACGTCCAGCTTATGTGGTGCTGGGGAATCGAACTCTGGTACTTAGTGCTTGTCTTAGCACTTGCTAGGCAACCAGTTTAACTGCTGAGGCATTCCTCCAGCCCTGTTTCTTCACAGAATTGGAGGCTTTTCTTATGAAACATTACCCACTTTCAGGTTCTGATTTCCTCTATTTCCTGAATGCCGTGCTGCCATATGAATTTAATGCTGCCTGTTTGTAGGTAGGATACCCTATTGATTTCTCCTACTTCTACTTTTGGGACCGTTGGGTTGGGGAGCAGGGAGCGTGAGCTGCTGTAAGGGGTTACCCTATAGTGGTAGGTTGCTCCCCCTAAGTCAGTGACTGGATTTGGTGGCCTGAGAGTTTCCTTTCTTAGCACTTCAGGAGTTTTGGGGGGTGCTGATAGAAAGCAGGGCTTCATGGCCGGATGTGACGCGGCAGGGATGTAGCCGGGTAACTGACTGGGTGGGCAGTGCAGGTATTGACTGAGGCCGGAGTCACAGATTTGGATGGTTATGGATTTGGATTTGGGTTTCCAGCGATAGAATTCGAATTTTTTGGGGGATGGGGGCGGGCGGGGAGGGGAGAAGGAGAGCAGAGGCTGTTCTCATCATGGAACAGTTTGGGTTGGCCATCTCAAAACTGGAAGGTAGACGTGGCAATGACAAGCTCACGTGATGCCGCCCACGGTGCTCTGAGCTCTTTCTAATAGCACCTTACCTGGGCAAGCAGAGATTTGTGCTTGGTGGCAGATTGTAAAACATTTGGATTGACTTTTATTACCTCAGTCGGTAAAAAAGTGCTTACTTGGTTTATATCATTTCTCCTCTTAGTGCTGGTAAGTGGAAGTGGTCAGATAAAACAAAAGAATGTGGGCTTGTAACATGCTGGGTTTGTAAGTGAAGGCAGTCCTGTGCCCGGTGTAGTGTTCTGGTGTGTAAATGTAATGCAGTTTCATGTCTGGCGATGAGTGTGTCTTTCCTGTTTTATAGAGTCCAGGCACCAAGCCAGAAACAGAGGCCAAGGAACAAATCTCAATCCCTCTCTCTCTCTCTCTCTCTCTCTCTTTCTCTCTTTCTCTCTCTCTCAGCTAGCCTGGAGTGTTTTGGTATCTGCAACAGAATGTTTGAATCAACTGGGTGAGTCCTAGGAAAACATCAGCCCAAAGAAATTCCCTGGAGTAGGGTGAAATTCTCCAGGTCAGCAGGAGGTGATGAGATATCTGTTCATTTCCATATCAATAAAAGAAAATCTCTTTTTATGTAAAAAAAGAAAAAAGGCCCAGAACTATGTATCTATCTGGGTTTTTTTTTTTTTTTTTTGTAGTCCCATATTCTGAGTCCATTTATGCCCTGGAATATCAACAAGATTAGCCAGACGTCCTGAGAAGGGTGGCCAGGAGTCACAGAGATGAAAGAGAGGAATGTGTCTGAGGGGTTAAAAACACCAAACGTGGGCTCTAAATAGCCAGAGCCTGAGGACGTCTAGACTTGAGGGGATATAAATATATATTTCTGTGTTTCGCCAGTTCCAAAAGAGGGGTATGGAAAATAACTCTACCCAAAAGGTCTCCCCAAAGCCATCATAAAACACTTTATAAATAGATAAAATAGGCATTGCATTTTAAATCTGTATTAATTTGGGGGGAATTCTAGTGGAAATTTCTTTCTGAGGACATTATTTTCAAGAAGTTTCATTAGAGTGTTTCTCTCCAGAAGTGTTTTTAGATAAAGGAACAGCTTATAGATATTATCAGTAATGATAAAAAGTCCCTCATTTATCATTTAAAAATTTCCAAAACATCTGAGGAGTTTGTAAAAACATTCCCAGTCGAGCTCTGTGAGCAGTAATTTCTTCTTTAAGGCTTAGCAAGCTGGAGAAGAATGACCTTGCAGTCTACCAGACTTTTAATTGTAGAACCAGCACGGTCAGGTTTTGAAGTGACTTAATTCACTTTGCAGAAATCCCTGGCCTGCAATCATTTCTCCCACACTCATTGTAGACAGGATTATTACATTAGACATGTGATTTTTTTTTAAATGGCTGAGGCTGGTAGTGTGTCAGCATTTGGAAGGATTAAGACAATTACAATTTAGGCCACATCAGTTACTCCTTGGCATTGTGTCAGACCGTGCCATTCTTCAGCTATTGGTGGGGAGGATAGTAAGTGGCTATAAGAGTTATTCTCCCTGTGCGCCAGGCACTGTGCTAAGATGCATTTGCACACATGCATGTATACAGAATCTCATGTAACAAAAGTGAAGATAAAATGTCTTTGCCCAGGAATTCAGATGCTCGATGTGGTTTTTCAGGTCACAAAAATGAGAATGAAAGAGGGGAAGAACAGAGAATCCGAGCGCACTTTCTGCCCATAACCCTGGAAGGTCACTAGTGGTGTAACTGGCAGAGAGACCCCTGTGCGAGCTTTTTGCGAGTATCTGGGCTACAGATGGTAACGTCACTTTTGAGGAGAGGGGAGCTAGAGAAATAGGACAGGATTTTGAGGATGATATCGGGATTCTCGGGATTCTCAGGATTCTGAGTTGAGTCATTTGGTTGGCTGAAATGTCATGGGGGTGGGGAAGGAACTGTCCTGTGTCCGTATTCACTCACAGAAGTACCTGTCAGTCCTTTCTGAACAGAAGACCCTGCCCCAGGGCTGCATCCTGACCTTCTGGGAGGAAGGGCCCACTCCTGCAGACTTCCACTTCAAGGACTATTCTGTCCTTGAAAAGATTGCAAATTGGCTGGTGCCTGGAGAATTCCTCATCTCTTCTGAGGAATATAAAACTAATTTCCTTTATACCACTAGCTTCAGTCACAGCTGTTCATAAGCATCTTTTCTTTCCCTTTTAAGCCTCCTACATGCTCTTACTGTGGCAAACGGATGTGTTTGGAGGGGACTCCCAGTCCGCAGTTCAGATGCGTACACACCCATCCGAGCTGTCGTATCTTTAAGTACACTCGTGGAGGTACAAAAGGACTAGGAATACACGTGTCATGCTAAACTACATTTGGAGTGCTAATCAGGATATGAGATTTTTTTTTTAATCTGTCCGTCCATCTTGCCTTCCATTGGACCTGCTCCAAAACCTATCTGAGAAAAGTGGATTTTGAATCAATGGTTATAAAGGTATCTGTCTACCATGTTCAGGTTTTATAGGAATTCATTGTTTTCTTCCATGTTGATACTGTGTGTGTGTGTGTGTTTAGATTTCTGATCATTTGAGTGACTTGGTATATAACACAAAATACAGAGCAATTTTAATTTTTTCCTAAATACCTATCCAGTTGTCCCCAAACCGTGTACTCATCTTTCCTTCACTGATTTGAGGTACCACCATCATCATAAAGCATATTTCCCCTTTTGTCTGGGTTTGCTACTGGATCTTTTACTGTGTTCTACTTTTCTGTCATCCCATGTACCAGTTCCACACCATTTTATTATAGATGCTTTATAGCATGTTGTAGTGTTTTATAGGGCTAGCCCTTTTTTTTAAAAAAATGCTTCCTTTTTTCTAGAATTTTTCTAGTTGTTTGACCTACCTAGATTTCCGCATGAACTTAAGAACCAACTTGCTATCCCTGGGATTTAAAAAAAATTCTGGCTATGTTGAGTTTGTGTATTCATCCAAAGGAGTAGGTCTTTTGGGATTGAACTTGAGGATTTCATGTTGATCTGTACCCCCAGACCCCCAGCCTATTTATTTTTTTTTAAATTTTGGAACGGGGTCTCTCAAGTTGCTGTATTTCTCAGGCTTGGCTTGAACTCACCAACCTCCTACTTCATTCTTCCGGAGTGCTAGGATTCCAGGCGTGTACCATCATACTTGGATGATTTTAGCATCTTTCCCAAAAATGTGAAATTGCCTTCCAATTGAACACCTTTACTTTGTAGCCTTTCTAAAATTTCCTCATAGAGGCCTTGCATATTTTTTTTGGTCAAATTCATCTTCAGACATTGTGTTTTTTGTTGTTATTGTGAAAATTTCACTCTTATTATCTGTTCTGATTGGTAGATATATTTGTGAAGCATATTGACATGTTAAATTTACATTCCACTGCGTTATTAAATTCTACTAATATATTAATTGGTTTTTAAAAAATTGGTACTCTTGAGTTTGAAAAATTACCTTCTTTGGGGTTGGGGATTTAGCTCAGTGGTAGAGTGCCTGCCTTGCAAGTGCAAAGCCCTGGGTTTGGTCCTCAGCTCTAAACAAAAAAATCAAAAGACAAAAAGACAAAAAAAAAAAAAAAAAAAAAAAAAAAAAAAAAAAAAAAAAAAAAAAAAAAAAAAAAAAAAAAAAAAAAAAAAAAAAAGGGTAACTAGTGCACACAACCAACCAAGAAAAAAAATTATCTTCTTTAAACGGTCATGCCCTTTGTCTTATTATTTCCTGGTTTTATGACTTTGTCTTCTTTTGGTGCCTTCATTAATACTTTTGATACAGTGCTAAGTGGTAATGATAGAGTAGGAATGTGGACACTGTTTTCCTATTAAGATTTTGGCTTTTAGATTAAGGTCTTTGTATTTTTAAAGTTAAGGAAATAGCTGACCATTCTTAATTGCTCTTTTTTTAAAAATCAGGAATAGGTCCTAGATCTTACTAAGTATCTTTTCATTGTTTAGAGAACCAATCATTATTTTTCTCCTAAGATCTATTAATATTACAAATTATTGTCATTGAGTACCTAATAGTGAACCATCCTTGCATTCCTATAATAAATCTCTGTTAGTCACGGTGCATTTAAAAATGTTACTGGATTCACTTTGCTAATATTTTAAATGTTGTTTTGCTTTACTATTTAATATGTTAAAGAGCATTTTCAATTCTTTTTTATGTACCTGCCATAGTACTTTATCACATTGTAACAGAGATATGCAAAAGATTAAAATTCTTACTCTCGTGCAACTCGCAGGCTGGTAAGAGAGACAGGCACAGCATGCAGAAGTTTAGAGTGTGGTGTATGGAGTGTAGGAATGGGCTGTTCAGACTTCCATTAAGCTCAGACAGGGAGGTGTGCCTGGCTTTGGAAAGCTAGGTATGACATAAGCATTCTGGGCAGAGAAAATGACAGGCATTAGGTGCAGGAGGGTAAGGTAGTAGTGCATCATTACCAAAGTGCAGTTCGTGCATGCATGTGAGTGACAGGTGGGCAAGCAGCAGGGAGAGAGGGAGAGGATGAAGGGCCTGAAGGTGCCATACTTGACTTTATCCATTGGAGGGCGTCTGTGAAGGAACAGAAATGATCAGGTGGGCATAATGAGAGAGTATGGAGTTGGGTGATGTCACTGAGTTCAGGGAGGATCCTTTTCATAGTCATACAGACTACCTGTACAGTGTAGCAGTGGGAAGGAAGAGGCAGCTTGGACCAGAAGTATACTGTGTGTAGAAAGCCTATGATGGCTGACTTCTGAGATAGTGGGGTAGGAGGAAATTTGGGCGTAGGAGGTGTTCTTCCAGATTTCTGCTAGAACAAGTAGCACAGGATGCTACTAGATTTCTACTAGGACAAGTAGTAGTGGGTGGAGCCGTAGAAGCAGAATGCAGGTAGAGAGAGGGCTTTGGTTCTTAAGGTTCTGATTTTCAAGGATGTCTGTTGATAATGAAATTGATATGGACTACGTTAAGCCCAAGGGGGAATGTGAGCCCAGATGGGGCTCAGGAGTGAGTTCTGAGGGGGAGATGTGGTTCTGGATATGTCCACATGGGGACGGTGGTGGATGTAGTGTGAGCTCCCATGGTTGTAGGGGGGATAGTGCTGAAGGACTAGGTGCTGTGGAACTCACTGACAGTGAAAGCACAGGGAACCCAAGGAGCCAGAAAGATAGACTGTGAAGGAAAGATTAGAAAAGAGGGAAGAAGACGAACCGGTGGTGTCATGGAAACCAAGGGATGCCTGAGCTTCTGTAAGCAGGGGTGAAATGAAGGGAGCAAGGAGGCAAGGACTGAGGTTTCTGTTAAGTTGGCAATTAGGATTCACTAGTGACATTTGTTGGTTGGAACCAGAGTTGCGAGAGGCGGGGGGGGGGGGGGGGGGGGGGGGAGAATATCAGCAAATGCATGGAGAAGGGAAGGCATCTGAGATCTGAGGCAACATTGAGGTTGTTGTGGATCAAAGGTTTATTTGTGATGTTCTTTACCTTAACAGGAAGACTGAGGTGGACCTGGTAGTCCAGGATTGGAAGTCCAGCACCATGGACGGTTGAGACAGGAGGATCAAGCTCTGTCTAGGCAATTTGGTAACTTACTGAGACCTATCTCAAAATTAAAACTAAAAAAATTGAATGGGGTGTAGTGTAGTAGAAGGCCTGGAATTGGAACCCTAGTATGATGAAAAAAAAAAGATAATTATAACCCCTGGAGTCAACAGACTTGGGTATAAAACTGAAAAACCGGGTCATATTTCTTAGTATGTGACTTTGGCCAAACCAGTCAGCCTTTCTGACCGAATTTTTTCTAGCCAGTGGGTGATGGGATACTGCCAGGACACTGGTGAGGATTACATGAGATCGTGAGATAATACTTAACCATTGCTTTCTGTTACTATCCCAGTGACTTTCTATAGGAAGTTGAATTTAATGAAAACTCCCTCCTTCCCTCCTCTCCCTCCCTCTCTTTGTTAGTACTCCAACACCAAATAGAGTCCCAGAAATAGACCTGTTCAATTCTTTGGTTCTTCATCCCCAAGTCCATCAACACCTCCTACTTGTTTATTCATTTATATGTAGCTCCACAGAAACTTGAGAGCACTCAGTTGATGGAAGTAGCTACTTTTTTTAGCCCTGTTGGCATGAATATGGATAGAGTCTTTGCAGCAGATAGAAACGCCTTCGTTAAGGTCTCCTCTCCCAGCGGCGCCCAGGTAGGAGTGCCCCGATGATGGCACGTGTCCCTACAGTCACTCCAGTGACTGTGGATGCTCTGCAGATCTGAGCAACACCAGGAATTTGGGCTTCTCTGCCAATCCAGTTTTGTCTCAGACAGTTCTCTTTGCAGTTGTACTGTGCTGATCCTGTCACTTCCATTCTGACCAGACCCTGTGGAGAAGTGGAAACAGAGACATCCTCCTCCACCCCTGACCCGTCCCACCCCACCCCACCCAGCTGTAATTCCTGCAGGAATCGCAGTCTGAGAGCTGGAGCCAACCCAGAAGGGGATGGCTCTTGTCATGTGCTCGGGATCTGAAGGCTCTGGGGAAGAGCAAGTTTCCTGATAAGAACTTTATCTGATTATTTCTTAGGTATCGTAGACTAGGTTGTGGTTGAAGGATTATTTTTCTTCTCTTGGTTGGAGTTTTAAGGTCAAAACTGTGTTACCCTAAAATGTCCTTGGAAAAGGTGTTATTTAAAAAAAAATTTTATTGCATATGTTTGCAATATGTAACAGTTACATTTGATTTGAGGAATTGGTATAATATTGCACCAGTTTGGTCAGCTTTTACTTCCCCTCTCCTCTCATCCTCCCGGTCCCCCTTTCCCATCTTCACAGAGATACTCTGTTTCCTGTCGTCTCTCTTCCATTGGGCCCCTTAAATTATTTATAGTTTGGGTTTCTCATAAAAGAGAAATCTGTGATGTTTAACCTTATGTGTCGCATTATTTATTAAATTCTTTGTGTCATTTATCTCACTTAGCATTATGGTCTGAAGATCCATCCATTTCCCCGTGAATGACTGATTTATGCTCCTTTATGTCAAATGTGCACACATATACACACGTGCACGTGTGCACACCTACACATATAAAAATATAATAAGTTATGGTCTATTTTTCTGTCACCAAGGGGACAAACACAATTTAATAATTCTTTATTCTTTATCTGAGTGATGATTAAAGTTGCTAATTGAGAAGTTTTTAGTTTTTTTCCCTAGGATGACAGAGGAGCTTAGAGAGCTTGAGATTTATTTATTTAATTTTGTGTATTTATTTTTTTGGTAGTGCTATCCTGCCTTTTAATTAGTGGCAGCAAGCAGCTCCGCTTTTCTGTGGTGCATCCTTACCTTACTCAAAGGGGCTGCTTTCTCTAGAGTTGAAGTCCCTGCCTCTGCCTCTTCTCCATCAGACTGGTGCCTTACTTCCTGGAGCAAGGGGAAATTTATGTATTAACTGATTAGAAGCCAGAAATAACAACCAAAAGCTGTTGAGTTGTCTAACCCAAAGGTCACTCAGAAAATAAACAGACTCAGGAAAGCAGCCAGCAATCACCATTGTCAAAACAAAAGACAATCCTGGTTTAGTCATATGTCTTTGGTAGAGAGAGGTCTTGATCCTGAGTGAGAGGCTGAAGAGTTGGCCCAGGTGCTTTCCTGTCGTGCCATGGCTGGCCACTAGAGCATCCTTTGACCTCTACCAAGCCAGGTGGCATGGTGATGGGGCCGAGGGACAGGTGGGAGGAGGAAGAAAGGGGAGAGGGAAGAAGGGAGAGATCTAGAAAACAAAGAAGTAGGTGGGGGTGAACATGGGGTTACCTACAGCCCCAGATATTCAGGTGAAAAAGGACTTTCCTGATGTCTGGGGTCAGAGGTACAGTCCAGCCTCCACATGGTTGTGTTGTGACCTTGAGAAAATCACCCAGTCAGACTGGGTGTGCGTGCGTTCTCTCCTGCCTTCCCCCTCCCTTCCCTTTCCTTTCTGTGTGTGTGTGTGTGTGTGTGTGTGTGTGTGTGTGTGTGTGTGTGTGTGGTATTTATCTTTTATAAGCTAAAAGGATGAGGGTCGGTGGACTGTAATCTGTTCCTCAGCCTTGTGAGTCTCTGAAATTGGGCGGAGGCCCCAAGGCTTTATGGAGACATTCCGCGCACCCACGTTCCACAGGGACGTGCTCAGTCAAATCCTAGATGGATTTCTGGATTTCTGGCTGAACTAAGGCCTGGCTGGTCATGTGGTGAGTTTCCGGCCAGGCTTAACCAGCCTATCCAGGCAAAAGTACTGGTAGCCTTCTGTGGTGATGTTTCTGCTTTTGGACTTTGGATTGTAAACTGACTGACAAGTTCCATTCTCCCCTCCCCTCCCCTGTGCTGGGGTTAGAACCCGGGGCTTCACGCCTACAAAGCCCACTCTCCACCACTGAGCTGCGGGCCCCCAACCCTCTTCCTGTTTCTCCATAAAGCTATTTGCTTTATTACCTTCTGTGTTTGTAAGCAGAAACAAACCCAGACAAACAAAAGGACAGTCCATTTTATGACAGCAGTTTGGTAAAGAGTGCTTGCCAAGATAGGATTTAGAAAAGACTATTTATACTTAGTTTTACATTAGAAATCTTGGAAATACTGGTTAGGGTTGAGAAATAATTTGTGTAGTTTTTTTTTTGGGGGGGGCCAGCAATACAGAGTCTCCAAATATTTTATCCTTAAAAAGGACTCTCCATTGAGACATCTCCTGTGTTTTGCCCTCTTCAAGTTCTCTGTCTGGTCTGGTTTTAGCTGTCTGGATAGGCCCCCTAATTGTTTCTGCAGTGTCTGTGTGTCACCCACAAGATCCTGGGCTGCTGGATGCTGTGGTCTGGAGACAGGAAGCAACAGGTAGCTCCAGCTGGGTCAGAAAGGTCTCCTCGTCCTTATCGACTTGATTTTCTTCCTTTATCACCAGCCCCCGTTGCCTCTTTGAGCTCTCTGCTTCCTGGGGAATGATTCCCTAACTCTTATTTTGAATATAATAGTTGGTTTTTTTATTATCTCAACACAATTCTGGGAGATTAGATATTAAAAAATAGAGCTTCATTTTGCTTTTTCTAGCCCAGAGGACATTAAGACTTGGGAGAAAATGGAGAGCAGCAGGCGCAGTGTGATGTTGCTCAGGGCTCGGCCTCCTGCTGGGGTGTCCTCCAAGCATCTGTGAGCAGAGGCAGCAGAGCTTTCTGCCCTGGACCCACCCCGACTCGGAGTTTCGGCCAATGCCAAATAGCCTTCCACACAAATGTTCTTTTTCTTTTGTTTTGTGGTATTGAAGATTCAACCCAGGACCTTTGCACTGGGCTATACCCTCAGCCCATTTTTAAAAAACCTTTGAGATAAGGCCTTGTTAGGGCACCAGGTTGGTGGAGGTGGGCTCAGATGTGGTCCTCAAGCCTCCCCTCCCGGAGTGCTGGGATTACAGTCTGGTGTAACCAGGCCCAGCTCTGAGTTTTCCTTCAGTTTTATTCTCAGACGTTGGATGTTGTATTGTCTGATTCTTCACCCTTAAAGTTGTCCATCAGTAGGGTCTGAAATTTCCAGGGAGACTTTCTAGCCACCCAGGCGTGTGTGCATGCACGTGTGTGGGTGCACATTTGTGCGTGCATGCGTGCTTTGGGAGACATCCTGTTTCGGGTTTCGGATGTTGTTGGATGGAAGCTTTTATTGGCGGTCAAGGCATCTAATAAAGAGGGATAGGCAATTAAAGAGTGTTAGGCAGAGTGACCAGCTAACGCGGGCCGGAAGTGAGAGCGGAGGCAGGTGGGAGCTGCGTGTCAGCCCGCCATGACTTTATGAGCGTTTTTGCAGCTGTGGTGGTAAATGCAGCACAAAGGCCTGGCTTTAATGTGCCTGATCAGGCTCTCTGGCTCCCGGGGGAGGGAGGCATCCGCTCCAGGGAGGCAGTTGCCGGGCTGTGTGCTTTTTGTTCTAGTGTTGGGCTGACTTACCTTCTTTGCGGAGTGCTAGTCGTGTTTAGTGATTCCCCATGATTCCCCTGTACAGCGGTCAGGAAGGAGAGCGCGCAGTGATGCTTGGGAGGTTTGCCCGGCTTGCCCAGAAGACCACCGGCTTCTGAGTCCTCATGGCGGTTTTGACATACTTATTTACACAGTGCTTTGCCGTGTGTGGCTTTCCTCCTTGGCTCCACAGCCCTTCCTTGGTGACAGTCCTGTTTTGTGTTTTGTCTGGTGCCTGCGCACCTGGTAGATGGTAACTGATTTTCGAATACAAGGAATTTTGGAGACAATTGTCGACTGCTGGGTAGTGGTAACATTACTAGGGTGAGAAGACCAGAGGGTGCGATGTTCTGGAAAATGACAAGTCGCTCTCCTGATGACAGGGCCACCTGGTTTCCAGAGATGACTGAAATTCAGAGGAGCTATGTGCAGATCCCTCCTTTTTGATGGGGAAGTCAAGGCTAGTATGATGTAGGAAGGGATGGAGCCTAGAAGGGCGACAGTGGGTGTGAGGCTGAAAAGATCCTTGTGCGTTAATGAGGAACGGACAGCACAGTGACAGACTTAGGACGTGAGGGCCTGCAGGAGCCGTGAGAAATTTGGCATTGACACACATAAAGTGTCCGAAGAGAGTGGCCCACCATGCTGCCTGCACAAGAAGCTGAGTGGCACTGTAAGATTTAGACAAGAGTGTGTCTGGCTCTGTAATTACAGCGCTCTGAGAGGCTGAAGCAGGAGGGTCACAAGTTTGAGCCCAGCCTAAGCAACGTAAGCAAGACTCTACCCTGAAAAGAAAAAAGTAAAAATGGGCTGGGGACAGGGGTGAGTGTGAAGGTTTTGGGTCCAGTTTCCTATACCGCATGACCAAAAAAATTATGCATCACAGTGCACACAGGCTGATATCGTAAAATGCGTTAACATACCAGTACGAAATTTATGTTCATAGGAGCTTATTCATAAAACCCAAAAGAGAGAAGCCACTCAGATGTCCATTGGCAAATAAAGGACCAGATAAATCTATACTGTGGACTCCTACCTAGCCTAAAAGAGGAAGGATATTTTGTTCATGCAGTGTACAGACGAAGCTTGTGGACAGTATGCCAAGGGAAGCGTCACAGGACAGCTGCTCCGAGTCCACTTCCTGGAGGACCTGGACAGAGAGGTTCAGGAAATGGCAGGCATGGGTAGTAGCTGTGCCATGGTGGGAATTTATGTCACATTGCTGAGCTGAACACTAAAAATGGCTCAAACGGTCAATCCTGTGTGTTATGTCACCTTATGTAAAATGACCTTCCTTTACATACAGCACGCTACAAGTTGCGTGTCCTGGGAGAAGAGATTTCCCTGAAGCTGCCCAATCATACAGAAATGGCAAGTAAAGGCTGATGGTGGGGACACTTAAGGCTAGAGTGCCGGGCACTTCTGCGCACACTGAGGGTGGTGCTGTGTTTAGTCCTCGTGGCTGCCCTATTGTTGTGAGCCGTTACTGTCCCCACTGTGCAGGTAAGGAAAGTCTGCAACACTATAGACACTGGACCCAAGAGCCTGTGGCCAGATGTGGAGCAGGGCGGCGACGGTCCAGGCGCTCGCTGCTGCCTGGCCTTCAGTGCGCCTTGCTTATCATCCCTCTTTGAGCTTCTGGTTCCCAGACAGGAAGATGGAAAGATGTCCCAGCATAAGGAGCCAGGAGGGCTGTGGGGACACCCAGGCCTTTTTCTCATCTCTCGTACTAACACCTTCTAAAAAGAGGGCTGGCCGTCAGCTCCTCCCTCCGATTTGCTGTGGGACCGGAGAGCCATGGGCGGCCCCATGTGGGGCACAAGAGCCCTTCTCGGCCTCATGTGTTTCTTTTCTGTGGGGCTCAGGCGAAGCTACAGGCTCAATTTTGACTTTAAATGTTTGAAAAGTTTTTCACAGACAGTCGTCATCCCTGAGCAAACACAGTAAGCGGGCCAGTAAATCTTTATGAAAGTGACACACTACATGGTTCCCCACGCAGTAGTTATTAATACGTTGCCATAATTATCTTGCACAGTTTGCAGTAAACTCCAAAAGAAAAGATTTATTAAGCTCTTGGGTCCTTGACAACAATATGTTTGATGGCAGCATAACTTTTCCAAATTTGTCATACTTTGTGCATATGACTGTGTTGGAGTTTGACCAAATGGGCCCTTTTAAAGCTCTGGTAAGTTAATACCATCTTATATTTATATAACTGCTTTCTCAGCTCACTGTGCAGGGCCATGGGCACTTCCCTCCTTCTTTCTCATACACCCCTTTGAGGAATGTCAGAGCCGGATATGGGTGCTCTGTCTTAGCTTTACTCAGTAGACCAAAGAGAGCTACGGTGGTAGGACCAAATGGTTAAGAAACTTTCCCCCCTTCTCCATTTAACAACTATTTGTACAGTGACTCTTTGCTTGTCATTGTTCATGGCCCTAGGCCCTTTGATCTATGTCCCCAGTGAGCTCACGTCAGAGCCCAAGACTTACACCAGCCCTTTTCTCCTTCTGAGCTCGTGGGATTTCATGGATTATTAAAATATTTGCCTTTTCCTGGTGTCTGACACAGCCCAGGTTAAGGAAAGGGAATTTTACCATAGTGCAGTCCATCCAAGGTCTCGGCTCGCACACTGCCTGGCTCCCCAACTTTTCTTAGAAAAAGGCTCCTTCAGATGAGTTGTGTGGGTTCTAGCTCACTGGGAGTTACTCTGGGGCCTGTTGCCTATTCTTTGCTGCCTTCCCTGGTTGAGACTGCCCAGCAGAGTGAAAAGCTAGGACAGTGGCCTTTGTCTTGAGCAAGGCCATTAGGTGGTACAGTAACTGCTTTCAGATGCTATTGATGTGGCCCAGATCAGTATTGTGACCCAGAGGTGAAAGGCTACATATTACGTTACAACCCTGAGCCAGCCGCCAGGGCACTTCAGCACAGCAGGAGGGATAGGGTGACATACCCACCAGGCAGCGGCTAGAAAGAAGTAGGTGCAGGAAAGTCAAGGAGAGGAGCTTCGATTTCTAGAGATGCTTTTGTAAAATGCCATTACCTATGTCAGTGTGAATCAAAGTCATCAATGATGTAATTGTATATTCCTGGAATATCGGCCGTGTCTGGCTAAGTTCTATGTGTTATAAATGAGCAGATGGGTTGAATATATATATATATGAATCACGAAGCAGTACATGCAGATCCATTTTTTTTTTCTTTGAAAAAGAGGGAATCTTTATTCTGTGTTTTAGCTCCACCAAAACTCAGCGCACTGTGAGATTCTTAGAAGGTTAGAACTTTCTGGATTTTGGGGTCTGGTGTTTGATGTTTTCACTTCTGGAGCTACAGGGGTCACTTGAGTTCTGAGCATGATTCTATCAGGTAAGATGGTGATGTGAACACAGAAAAACCAGGACAGGGAATGCGGAGGAAGGACAGTGCTGTGGTTTGGATCTTCAGTGTCTCCCTAAAGCCTCACGTATCTGGAACAGTGTGTTTTTGGGAGGCAGGACTTGACTGGAAGGGGCACATGCTTGGGGTTTGATCCAGAAAGATTTGTGTCAACTTGTTGAGATTGGAGGATCCCAGGACAGTTTTTACGTGTGTGTTGTTGATTTATAAGCCAAGAAGTAAAAGAGGGGCACGGAATTTCTGTGTAGGGGCCCCAGCTGGCAGCTTAAACTGAGAAAAGGAAGAAGAAACATTGTTACAGCTTCTTCCTGAGAAAGCTCTGGCCTTGCCTGAGTCTCCAGATCTTACACGGCTTCTGTCTGCAATGGGATAAGTAGTATTCCAGCCTCTGCCATGTGCTTTCAATGAAGCTGGCAGCCTATGAACCCTATGAACGACTGTGTGAGGTCTTCTGAAACTGCGAACTAAGTAAATCTTTTCTCCCTTAAGTTGTGGGTGTCAAATCTTTTGTTACAGCAACAATAAAAGTAAGGCAGTGAACATGGCATCCAGGTGCCTGATTATTTTGGTGTAGCAAGCAATTTGCCCCAGAAATACCAGCTAAGGGCAAATATCTGTTGGATCCTTTGAGATTTTTCTCAAGATTTGATTAGAAAAATAGAAGTGACTATAGAGGTGAACGGTAGCTCAGTGCTTGGGCATCTGTCTAACCTGTGTGAGGTCCTGAGTTCCTACTTAGCACGAAGGGGGAAAGAAAAAGAGGGCAGGCATAAAACAATCGGGATGTATAATTTTGTGGTGATAAATAGAAAGTTACTGAATCTAGCCATGATTTAAAAATAACCAAGAGGCCATCATCTGAGACCTGAGATCTCTTTCGTTGTAGTAATATTTACTTGAAAGCCCCATTGTGTTTTCCGTTTCTTATTGTTTCTACTTCCTCTCTAGAGTTGAAGGGAAGAGCCACAGGCATGGAAGCCATACTTTATTTAGTGTTGCTGAACTACTATTCTTGGACTTTTTTTTTTTAACCTCAGTTGTTCCTTATAAGGCATGGACCTTGTTTATTGAAACATGTTTATTGGGGAAGAACAGTTAGATATATGGCAGTTATACCAGAATTTACTTGAAAGTTGAATTTCATATTTCATAGAGAGGACCAGAGCAGTTTAGGAAGGATGCACCCAAGGGGTCTGTCATGAGATGCATTTCTTTCTGCACCCCAGAGGCCAGCTGACGGTGTGCCCTTGACAGTGAACCTGGAGTGGAAGGTGTGGAAGGCTCTGGGGGTCCTCATGGGTGTTATACACTATGTCTGTGCCAACCACTTCCTCCAGGATACCCATAGGCACGGGAACCTGTATCAGCTCTTTCATGCCCTGTGTAAAGGCTTCTGGGGCACCTTATGAAGTATGCCTGTAGCTGTAGAGGAAAGACTATGGCTGATAGGATGGTCTGGAAGCGACCGGGCTTCTGACTTTCAGGTCATTCTCCCTGTGACTTCTGTCGTTTATTTCTGAGTATAACCTGGCACGACAGAGTTTACATTCTCTGGTACTTTTGTGAGGAGCAGGATTGTGGAGAGCTTTGTGGTACCTTGCCCAGCTGTTTGCCGTAACCTTTCAAAGCATGGACGAAGCAGTGTAGCCACGTACTTGACTTGTAAAAAGGACACCCCTGTCTTTATGGGTCCCTAACTCCTCTAGGATAACACTGTCTCTTGCGAGTAATCCCAATACTCTGGGTGGCTGCGGCAGGAAGATCTCAGTATTCGAGCCCAACCTGGGGAATTTAGTGACTGAGTAAGACCCTGTCTCAAAACATAAAAACTGGGCTGGAGGTGTAGCTTAGTGCAGAGGCTGCAGGTTCAATCCCCAGAACTCAAAGAAACAAACAAAACTCTCTATGTCTTAGTAAAACAGTGTTGCCAAGGAGTCCTACTTAAAGTCTTTATTGTGGGAATGAATTGCAGTGCCCATGGCTCAGAGGACCCCCATCCCCCCCGCCTGGAGGGGACCCTGAGGAAGTGTCCCAGCATCCTTGGCTCACAGTGTCTGTGAGGCTGCAGTAGAGCTGTTATTTCGCTCACTCCCTATGAAATGAAGGCTTAAGGCTAACATTACCTTCTGGCTTGGATATTTCTTGTCTTTTCGGGGGTGCACGTCTCTCCTCCTACCCCTTGTGGTGATGGATAGTGGTGGTAGCAGGTATGGCGTGTTTCTGATTAGTAAAAGGACCTTTCAAATGCAACTAGGAGAAGAATGCTCTTCTGAACCGCCGGAGCCCAGAGTTTTCCTATCACAAGTTTAATGACTTTGGGTCCTATGTTTTTAGCTGCGAAAACGAAAGACTTGGCTTTAGGGGGTGGGTGATTATAGCTTTTCAGTAGAGGGAAGGTAAAGGAAAAGGCCAGGTGGGAGCCGATTGGCTTCCAGCCAAAGCTCGAGGATGCGGTGGGTTGTGTGCGTGAGTGGAGGCTGGCTGGCAGTTCAGACTGTGTCTTCTGGGGCAGAGATGGTCAAAGGGGCATACGATCGTCGAATTTCACTATTAGGACTTTGTTGCAGAAAAAGACTCTTCTAGTAGTTCTAGACATAGTGTGGTAATATTTGGAGCACCTACTGTGTGCCAGTCATGCAGTAGGAGCTCAGAATTTTCAAGTACAACCATGATTCAGGAGCTGACCTTTTGGGTTTGGGGCTGCATTTTAAAACAATTGGTGTTTCCTTTATGTTTTGGTTTTTAAGAGCTGTTTTTTCCCCCCAATCTTCATGATCAGATTCTTGGGTTATACCTTCAATTGGAAGTCTCTTGGTTGTCTTTATTCTACTACCATCCCCCACCCCCGTTGTAATTAGGGTAAAATGCATGCAACATCAAATTCACGAGTTTAACTGGTCTTGAATGTTGAGCCAGGTACATTTGTATCTCTGTGCAGCTGTCACCGTCCATCTCCAGAATGTTTTCTTCATCCCACATTGAAACTTTGTACCCATTAAACACTAAATTAAACACTTAACTCCCCACTCCCCTAACTTTTTTTTTTTTTTAAATAATAAAAAAAGATTTCAGCCACTCTGGAGAATAGTCCAAAGACCAAGACCCCAGTGACCTCATTGAGTCATCCATTCATTAATTCATTTGTCAGACATATGCTAAGCGCCTAACATGTGCCACTGTCCCTGTGTTGCAGGCTACAGATTGAAACACAAATGAGGACCAGACTTTGGCTTTAAGAGTTGCAGGGAGATGAGTGTGCAAACAAACTGGTCCCAATCTGTATGACAAAGGGGTGCAGTATGGGAGGGTGGAACAGGGGCATTTGAGGTGGTGTGAGGAAGACCAGGGTTGACCCCGCACCAGAGCCATAGATGGTGAGCAGGTGTTTGCCTGATGCAGAGGGCAGGGGGCATTCAGAGGCCTGCAGCTTCAGGGAAGAGGCAGCGAGGCATGAAGCATCTGGAAGTAGCCTGTGAAGGCCGAGGTGGCCGGGCCCCTGACAGAGGGGCAGCAGGTGATGGGAGGCCCTCGTGGCCTAGCCAGGGCCCAGATTGCATCCTGATGAAGATTTTTAAACAGGGGTCTGGGAAGCAAGATCTCAGCTGGAGGTGGGCGAGGGGCTATTGTGATACTTGGAAAGGAATATCTTGCAGTTTTAAGTATTTCATTTGACTGGAACTTTTGTTTTGTTTTGAGGATGTCAGGTCCTCCCATACCTCATTCTCTAACATGCTGGTCAGATTCCTGTCTCTTTGTGACAGAATACCTGAGATCATCAACTGGAAAGGAGGGTACGTTTTATTTGGGCTCAAGGTTTCTAAAGTTGGTCGGCTCCAGTGCTTTTTGGCCATTGGTAAGGCAGAACATCATCATGGTGGGCCTGGGAGACAGAGAGAGAGAGAGACAGACAGAGAGAGGGGAGAGAGAGAGACAGAGAGAGAGAAAGAGAGAGAGAGAGAGAGAGAGAGAGAGAGAGAGAAAGTAGCCAGGGACCCCATATCCTCTTCAAGGGCACATGCCAAGGACCTAACTTCCTCCCACTAAGTCCTATATCCAAAAGGTACTGACACAGTAGCTTCGCAGGCTGGCGACCAGGCCTTCAAAACATGACCACTTGGAAGACTTCATATTCCAGCTACATCATTATTAGTGCAGGAGGGAGTCTTGTGTCTCTTTCCTTAGGATAGGACATTCAACTTTTGGTGCTGGCGGCATGTGGCTCAGAGCTGGTGTTGGAGTCCAGAGCCTCTGGGTTCTAACTGGCTCCCGGGTCAGACAGTAAAGCAGTTGGAGTAATTACCCACCTCCTCCTTCCTCATTCCAGCTTCCAGCTCTGTAAAACAGGGACGGCACCGTCCTTTCAGGGTTACAGACGAGACTAAATGAGGTAATTGCTGTTAAAAGTCCTTAGCACGAGTACGTGTTCAGTATCTAGTCGCTGCCGTTGCCAGCTTTAATTTCTCAAACTGTGACCTTTGCTAAACGTGACCCAGTGCTTCAAGAGGGGATTTGCAGCCTCTTTTAAAAATGTTCACATCTGCTCGTGCTGCCTAGACAACAGTGTTAATTTTCGGGCCTGCAGTAGATGTGCCATTGATGGGCCAGTGGTCACTAAGGAACCCATGAGCAGGCCGAGGAGGCAGAAGCCAGATGCCAAGATGTTCGCCTGCTTGCTCGTAACCAGAGCAGGATTTGGGAACCCTCAGTGCACGATTCTCATCCCTTGCTGGGGGCCCAGTGGGGTGGGGGACTGCACACCCCGCCACCTACCCCCATCTCAGCCTGTCACACGCCCTGTGGGATGCTGAGAGGCCCCCAGAGCCCCAACCATGATTGTGCCCAAAAGAAATCTGCTGGACCTTCAGTGATCTTTCCTCCATAAGATTTCTGGTCTTTATCTCTTTCACATACAAATTTATGCCCCCCTTTCTCCCCTTTAAGTCACTTTTGTGCTGTTTAACCTCTTTACCCTGATAGGCACCCCCTCCTCTCTGGCTCCTTCTATGTGGTTTCCAGCTAATGGATCACCTGGATAAGATTGCCCCTGGCTTTGTGAGAGTGGCAATTAGCGCTCACCCCAAGAAGCGGCGGCGGCTCTGTTGCTTGGCAGCCTTGGAGGGGAGGATGGATCCTCCGACCCTTTTCATTTGAAAGTAGGTTATCGATTAGCACGGATGCCAGTTTACTGCGTGGGCTCTCGACAGCCCCTCTTGATCACATTATGGTGTAAATTTTCAAGATTGTATTACATTAGCTCAGGAAAATTGAGGGGTGAAAAACCTAGCGAAGGGGGAAAAAGCCACAAGGAAATGAATGTTTATCCTGTTATGCATCCTGGTAAAAATAAACGTGGCAGCACCTGACTGTGTTGTGAAAGAAAGTGTGTGTGTGTGTGAGAGAGAGAGAGAGAGTGAGAGTGTGAGTGAGTGAATGAGTCATGCTTGGGGCCTGGGGAAACCTAGCAACAGGTTGTTCAGTACTTTTAATTTTGGTTGTGACCTCTTAGGGTTGATTTTCTTCAGCAGTTGTGGTTTCAGAGAAAAGATGAGACTATTGGGTGTGTTTGCTACTGCCAGGTCCTGCTGGGCTCATCTTTGTGAGGGGCTAGGAGGGGAGGGGTGCTGAGGTGTTAGAGGAATGGATGCTGCCTGCTGACCTGTCATGCTAATTCTGTGGGCCAGATAGTGTTTATCTGTAGGCCTGACCACAGAGAGCTGACGAATCTGAAGTGGTTTTATTTTCCCCCTGAGATAGGATCTTGCTCTGTAGTCCAGGCTGGTCCTGGACTCACGGCAGTCCTCCTGCCTCAACTTCCCAAATGCTGGAATTAGAGGCGTGTGCCACCACGGCTGGCTTTTGTGGTGCTGGGGAGTTGAACTCAGGGCCTTGCTCATTCTAGGCAAGCGCTTTAACTGCTAAGCTATGCCCCTAGCCCCTGAGATTTTTAAAAATAGTTTTATTGAGACAATTTATAGGCCATAAAATTTTACTTCTTAAAAGTACAATTCGGTGGGTTTTAGTATATTTTCAGAGTTTTACACCACTATAATCAGTAATTTTTAGGAATGTCTGGGACGAAAAGGAAACTGCCCATTATTGATAACTCTTTGCTCTTCTGACGGACTTTCTAGAGTTTCCTCTCTGGGGCATTTCATGTGAGAGCTCTTCGTACAGTGTTTCGAGGTTCCCATGTTGTTGCATTGTCAGTGACCTTATTTCTGTTCACTGCCAGGTGATGTCCCGTTGTCAGTGCATCACGTGTATTTGTCCATCAGCTGGTGGATGTGTGGGCTGCTCTCAGCTGTTGCTATTATGAATAATGGTGCTACAAGCATTTTGTGTGTAAAGCTTTGTGTGGCTGTTTTCATTTCTCATGGGTAGCATGGAATTGAGACTTTGATAGGGTAGCTATGTGTGACGTACTGAAAAACTTTTCAAACTCCTTTTCACAGTGGCTGTGCCATTTACATTCATGCTAGGAGTCAGTGTGAATTCTTTGTCTGCATCCTCACCAATACTTGTTACTATATGTGTATCATTTTCAGTACTGAGGGTCCAACCCAGGACCTTCCCCATGATCTCTATCCCCAGATCATTGTTTTGTTTTTGATTTTGAGATAGGGTCTTGCCAAGTCACTGAATTATTCAGACTGGGCTTGAGTTTGTGATCCTCCTGTCCCGGCCTCCAGCTGTCCTGGAATTACAGGCCTCTACCATGGGTCTGAGTTCTTCTATCTTTGACTTCTGTGAATGTGCAAAGACATCACTCTGGGGCTTTGATTTGTATTTCTCTGATGATTAGTGAGGTTGAGCATCTTAGTGTGTGCTTATTGACCATTCATATATTTTCTTTGAAAAATGTCTATTCAAATCCTTTGTCTGTTGGGTTGTTTTAGCTGAACCTGGTAGTAGAAGCCTGTAATCCCATTACTGTAAGCGGCTGAGGTGAGGAGATTATAGCTTCAAGCCCAGCCTGGGCAAATGAGCAACTTAATGAGATCCTGTCTCAACTATAAAAACAAAAATAAAAATGAACTGAAGATACAGCTCAGTGTGAAGGCCCGGGGCTCAGTCTGCACTAAAGAAATATTATTTTATTCTTGTTATGAGTTGTACGAAACCTTTATATCTTTTGGATCTGTATCCCTTACCATGTATATGCTTGGCCAGTATTTTCTCCTGGCCTGTGAGTTAGTTACCTTTTCATATTTTGGGTACATGTCACTGTGAGTGTCACCGTTGTTCAAGATGGTTCCTTACCTGACCAGGTGACCAGACAAGGGCAGAAAAGGGAAGGGAGGGATAAAGGTAATGGCGTTGTGATAAACTTGGCCCTGGGCCAATGCCTTAGATCTTCTCAGGAAGATTGTAAATCCTGCCAATAAAAAAAGGGGAGGGGGAGGGACCTGCGAGCTAGGAATTTAAGTCGGTACCGAGCACATTTTCGGTGTGCCTCTCTCCACTTGGCATGTGGGAAGGTCACCCTTTTTGCAAAAAGAAAATTAAAGCCTTATGCTCTGTCATCCATGCCTCCTATGTCCATCCTTTGTTTGGACAGGAAAATTTCTGCGAGCCGTTTCTAACAGTCACTTAAAGCGCAGAAGTTGTATTTTTGGTGAGCTTTAATATATCAATTTTTCTGTTGTTGCCATGCCTTTATTGTCCAACCCAAGGTCATGAAAATTTACCTGTATACATTCTTCTAAGGGTGTCTCTGATTCATTTTGAGCTAAAACCATTACTTGACTTGCGTAAAAAGTTTTCCCAGGCTCATTCATATTTCAACAAGATTAATTAGAGTGACCACTGTGGATTTTCTTTTTCCATTTTTTATTTTTTCACAAAACATACACAGTGGCCGTCCCCTGCTGGCTAGTGTCAGGCGTGCAGAGATGGACGAGAGAGTCTGTCCTGTGACCAGGCAGGGGTTGGAGCTCCTGCCAAAATCTCTAATGCGTCTTCTCAGGGGTGGGAGGACTGTCACAGTGCAACCTCCAGGCTAGATATGGACGCTGGGACCTTGACGCTCGTCAGAAGGAAGCTTGGCCTTTCTGCCAGTGTCTGAAGGGACAAAGCAGACGAGCTATCAGAGAGAGGCCTAGTGGCATGGCGCAATTAAGTCATGATGGCACCAGGGCAGTCTGCCAAGTGAGCTGTCAGGAGGGCAGACAGAGTGATCACATTTTTTTGCTGGGTTGCTGTAATGTGGTTATTAGATAAAGCTTTCTCTGTGTTTTTAAAGTCATTCTTGCTTTGAGTGGATTTGATTTTTATACCCCACCCCTTTCCCCAGCCTCCTGCGAACAGGCATAGGCGCTCTCCCAGTCCTGCTGCTCTTTCCTTCTGAGTCCAGATACAACTAGTGGGGAAGTGGGAGGAGGTGAGACACTGGGATTATTTTTACCAAAAAAGCAAGACAAGTGACATAAGATGAAAGTACAGTCACTGGATGGAAGGACCTCATAGGATTTTCCCTCTTAATCAGCAAAGCAAATCGAGTGGTAGCTGCTAAGGCGAAGTTTGATACTTCATAGGTTGAGCACCAGGCCAGGTCTCAGGCTTCTTGCCAGACATAACTCAGTGCTGTAGCAAATTGATTGATAATAGACAGTGAGACCTGGGGTCTTTAGGTGACAGTCTTGGCGCTTGCTTGTTCCCTTACATTGCCATCTGTGCAAACAGACACTGGCCTTGTGTTCTCTCTGAGGGAAGCTGGTTCACATTTAATGTTCTTTCATCTACTGTTTGGTTTTAAAATATTGGGGAAAAGTGTTGAGAATCAAATATATTCATTACTTCTACACAAAAAATAAGAGTATTTTAAAATCTGAATTATGCAACAAATTGAACATGGAGTTTCAGATCTTGTCAGAGGCTGAATATCCCTTATCTTAAAAGCTTGGGACCTGAGATGTCCCAGATTTTGGAACATGTTGGAGTGTTTGCTTGTCTACAGTGAGGTTCTTGAGAATGGGACCTGTGTTAGTGTGCTTCCTGTTGCTATAATAAAATAATTGGGGAAATCAGCTTAAAAAGCACCGTGACTGGGGTCTTGCAGATTCCTGAGATACCCTCAGGTAGGTATCCTCGACATTCCTGCTGCAACGTGCTTAGGTGATTGCTTCTTTCTTCTTGTCTACAGGTTTCACTCTGTAGTCCACGCTAATCCTGAACTCACCGTTGTAGCCCAGGCTGACCTTGAACTCACAGCAATTCTCCTGCCTCAGCTTCCTGAGTGCTGGGATTACTGGTGTGTACCACCACACCCAGTTTATGTGGTGCTTGGGAATTGAACTCTGGGTCTTGTGCTTGCTAGGCAAACATTCTAACTGCTCTGCAGTTCTTTCAGTTAAAGGCCTGTACCTTTAAGCTGAGCCTCCTCATATATAGACCAGGTGTGGGCAAAGTCAAAAATTTCCTTTGCCACAGTTTACCGTGGTGGCCGGTAGTCTAGCTAAAGTCAGTAGTCATTAGAGTCTTCCAACCAGAACTTGGTCAGCCTGGCCTTTACTGCCCACATTTCTGTTAGCATTTTGGTCTTCTGACCCTCGCCAGAATTGCCTGCTGAACTGTGCTTAGAAGCTGTGTCCAACCTGTAGCCCTCTAGTTTTTTTTTTCTCCTTGATTTTCAAATTATAATGGAAAAACTTAAAAAAAGTTTTTACACTTATATATACTAACTATATCATGTATAGCTGAAGCTGGTTTCTTGACACTCATGAAAACAAGGGCAGAAAAATGCAGACACACAGATCAGACACTGTTTTAGACGTTGTCTTGCCTGCTCCAAGCTTTTCCTGCGAGCCAGTTATAAAGGCTTTTCTATATTATCCAAATATGTAGTAATGACAAAGATCCCATTTCTTGGTTGCAGTGTACTATGCAGTTTAGCCTCCTGTAACAAAGCACTTGAAATAATCAATTTAAAAAGAAGGCAGGGTTATGTGGTGCACAGTTTCAGTGGTTTCAGGCTATGATTGATTGGTCCTGTCATTTTGGGCCTGTAACCAGGTGGTATATCATGGCAGGAGTGCATGGTGACAGGTTCCCCCAATGGCCAGGATATGCAGGAAGACAGGGAAGAGACCTGGGACCCCTTGGAATTCCTGAAGTGACCTAAGAGCTCCATCTGGGCCCTACCACCTACAGATTCTGCCATCTCGTAGTCATGCCGCCAGCTGGTGACTGAGTCTTAACACATGGCCCTTTAGGGGGCATGCTATTTTATTGTAGGATCAAATGTACCTAATCTGAAGGTAATTTTATACAGTATTTTTTGTGCACCTAGATTTTAACTACAGCCCAGCACATGAGGCCGGGTGGAATATCATGTCAGTGGTCAAAAATTTTGCATTTTGGAACATTTCAGATTTTCATTTTATAGGTCCTCAATTTATTTGTTTACTTTTTGAAATGAGCTTCTCAGAAATTCTTTAATTCTCTGTATGGAGGTGCACCCAAAGCTTCTGTATCCCAGGCAGCATCATGCAGTGCGTGACAGAATGGTGTGTAGCTAACATGACTGCCTGGTCATGTCCTCTTAAACCTGAGATGGTTGATAGGATGTATCTTGTGAGCACTGACCACATTTGATCTGAGCACTTCTTTAAGACACTCCCCTGGGCCTTTGCTGGGATGAGAGACCATGAGTTCTGGATTGGCGTTCAAGACACTCATCCATATAGAAATTTCAGAGCCCATTGATTTTTTTATTACTTCTCTGGGATTAGTGAAGCATCCAACTCATAATTTGATTCAGCCAGCACTTTTAAGATTCTTCTGTGTGTAATGTGGTTGAGATACTATAGTAAGACCTGGTTCCAGGCTAGGAGAACACTGTAGGAAAGGGAGAGGCTGGTAGAGTCAGGGTCCATGTTGTGTTGAGTCTCAGTGACCCTGGATCCCTTTGTGAGTTTGCCTCAGTGTCTGAAGGTGAGCTTTGCTCTCAGGCAGCAAATACTGTGATCTCTCTTTTTCCTACCAAAGCCAGAGGGAGGGTTACATCGCAAGTCTTGTTACCACAGCACTGAGGAGGACGTTAAGAGTTCCATTGGTTGCCAGTCTTACTTGACATTCTCTTGTTTATGTTGTCTTAAAATGGTCCTGTCTCTCACATGTGCAAGTAACAAAATAAATAGCAACATTCCTGCATCAGTAAATCATGGATGGAGCCAGCTCCAGAGAGGTGGGCAGCATCCCCAGGAAGGTGGAAAAGCTCCTTTGGTTCCTTATCTCGCTTTCAGGTCCTGCCAGCGCCTCACTGTGCTGCCTAAGACTTTCTGGGATGAAATGAGTGCCCCTTGTTGGTGAGGTAAAAGGGTTCTGAGTTGTTTGGTGAACGTGAACCTGAAGGGATTTTGAGTCCAGTAGAGAAGCTGTGATGCCTGGAGTCAGGACACCCACAGATTCTAGCTTCTCTCCCTGCCCCAGGTGAGCCCCCGCTTGGTCTTTTATAAAGTGGGCATCTTTATGCCTCCCCTGCTTATCTTAAAGTATCAACGAGGTTGTTGTAGGAGTGTTGACAAATTAGAGAGACTTTGGGAGTGACTGATGTTATTGTATCATTGCTGTCTCTGCCATTGCCACCAGTGAAACCACAGTAGCTTTGGGCACAAGGTATCATTTTTCTAAACAATTCAGTTCTCCAAAATAAAAGATAGTAAGACTTTTGACATTAAGTCATGATTGGTGGTTTGGCTAATGCAGATGTTTAAATTTTTTTTTTTTAATTTAGTGTTCATGTTCTTTGTCTTTTTTAAATGTTCATTTACTTTTCACCAGCCTGGGAGGCGGTGAAAGAAATGATTCAGGCTCTGACTTTGACATGATGTGCAGGACGTGCACTTGAGCTTTAGGAGAAGGTGGGCTGGAAGGCTGTTGGCATTTCTGTTTTGTGAGTGGGATTGGTTCATTATGTTGGGGTGATGACATGGCAACTCATTTCCCATGGCTATAACACATAATATTGAAAAGTGTCATGGTTTGATGTGTCTCTGGAAGGCCTGTGTGTTGGAGGCATGGCCCCTAGACTGGTGCTATTGGAACCATTTCAGAGATGGACCCTTTAAGAGGTAGATGCTAGTGAAAGGAAGTTAGGTCCCTGGTAGTGTGTCTTTGGAGGGCGTATCCATGGGCTGAAACCTCTGAAACCATGAGCCCAAATAAACCTTTTCTCTTCAGTTGATTTATAAGGTCTTTTGTTATAATGATTTTGTTGTTGTTGTTGTTGTATGTGGTGCTTGGGATGGAGCCCAGTGCCCCAGTCTCTTTGCAGTGAGCTACATCCTCATTCTGATTTTGATAGGGTCTTGCCAGATTGCTAAATTGCCCAGGCTGGACTTTAACCTGTGATCCTCCTGCTTTTGCCTCCCAGAGTGCTGGGATTATAGCCCTGTGTCACCAGGCCTGGCTGTTTATTTTATTTTATTTTTTGTTAAGGTAATGAAAAGCTGACTAATACAAAGAGTTACTAGAAAATCTATTAGTCCCATGTTAGGGTGAGTTGGTTAAGAGCCTCTTAATATTTTAATACATGTGTTTCTGAAGTGAGCACAGAGCCTTTTAAGAAAGAGGCAAAAGTAGTGGAATTAATTCAGGTTCTGGATGATACAATCAAAAAAGGGTTGAGGATTGCTTTCTTGATCTTGGGCAAATTCATGTTTGAGTGATGATAGTTTGAGGATGGCAGGCACTAAAACAGGAATCGGGAAGATTGAAGACACTGTGGACCAGAGGTGTGGCTGCAGGAGCTAGGTGAGTGGGCGGGGAGGAAGGCCAGTGCAGGGCAAGCAGAGACTCACCTCTTTCTGATCACCTCTGTTTGTTCCGAGATGTTGTTTTTGTACTGCCATGTTTGGGTCTGATGTACTAGAGCTCAAGGTAAGAGAGACACTGCTTTTCTTTGGACTTTGCAGTCAATGACAAGATACGTTTTGAGAACATAAGGCCTGAGTAAATTCCTCTTATAAAAACATTCAAAGTTAAAAACTGAGAGCAGCGTGCATTGCTGCTAGATGTGTGAAATGGGTGCTGCTACTGTGAAAAATACTTGCTCAAAGAAATGGACCACATGTAGCATCCAACAGTTCCACTTCTGGGCATAACTCAAATGAACTGAAAGTAAGGACAGCAACAGATAACTTGTTCGTGTATGGTCACAGCTGCATTATTCACAATCGTCCCCGTGCCAAAGCAGTTTAAATGCCTGTGAATGGATGCTCGGATAATCAGAAGGTGGTGCATACTTGGGATGGAATATTATTCAGAAAGGGGATGGAATTCTGGCACCTGTTTCAACATGGCTGAACCTTGCAGACATTATTCTAAGAGAAGTAAGCCAGTCCCACAAGGACCAGAATTGTCTGATTCTGCTTATATGAGGCAGGGAAAAGAATCCAGGTTGGAGAGTAGAATCGTGGTGGTCAGGGATTTTGGGGAGGGAGGAACGGGGTTAGTGTTTAATGGGTACAGAGTTTCAGTTTGAGCTTGAAGACGTTCTGGAGAGGGAGAGTCATGATAGTCTGAATATACTTAATGCCTCTGAACTGCACGCTTAAAAATGATGACTATGTTAAGTGTGTTGTCTGTCTTACCACTGTAAATTTGGGAACTGCTTTCATCTTGCATTGGTAATTTTTTTCCTTTCTAATCCTGCAGAACAGGGTATAGATTTTTTTTTAGGTTGTTTCAGCTTTGGAAAATTAGCCGTTCTTTTCAGTGTCATTTGCTGTAAGAAAACAACAGAAAATCATGTTTCCGTGTCCAAACACACCTTGTTAACATTTCCATAACAAAAGAATAAATTGTAATTTAAAGTTTATCTCACTGTGTGATTGTTAAGCCACAAAGAAGCTGTGTTTACAAAAGATTTTATACTCACAATTAGATTTGCTCTAAATACACCCTCAGGACTGCGTGGCCCTCAGGTGTTCCTGTTAATATCCATCCAAGTTTTCCTGCTCAAATAGTCTCTAAATTAAAAGTAGAACCTATGCCACCTGAGTTATGTCCAAGAAATAGGAATTCAGATGTCTCCTGAAAATCTCAGCACCTTATGGAACGTTCTTTGGTTTGAAGGAAGTAGTCATTGCCTCTATCTCCGCACAAAAAAATAAGTACCAAATACGTATGTATTTCCATGATTGTTGGTTTATCTGTCATGTAGCTTTTTCCATGATCAGATGCCTCCAAGATTTGGAAGAACGTTGAGGCTACCTTCCAATGTGGAAAACAGTCATATCAGTGCTTCATAGATTATATCTTCCATGTGAAGAAAACAGATAGTTTAACCCATCCTAAGAGATGATTAATCGGGCCAGGTCTGGTAGTACATGCCATATAATATCAGCTACTGGGGAGGCTGAAACAGGAGGATTGCAAATTGGATGCCAGCCCGTTTCAAAATAATTTTTTTTTGAAAAAGACTTGGGGGCCAGGCCTAGTGGTATAGGCCTCTACTCCTAGCACTGTAGGAGGCAGAGACAGCAGGATCACAAGTTTGAGCCCAGCCTGGGCACCTAAGCGCTTGGCAAGACCCTGTGTCAAAAAAATAAAATGGGCTGGGGCTATAGCTCCGAGTGAAGGTCCTGGGTTTGATCCTCAGTACCACACCCACAGATAGACACATGCATGCATGCACAAGGACTGACACAACGCTTGTCTAGCATGTGTAAGGCCTTGAGTTCAATCCCCAGCGCTCCATCCAGAAAAAGGAAGCAGGGATTTATCAGGGATGATTTTTTAGATCCTGCCTATACTAACTGGAGAGCATGATCATATCATTTCTAGCGATCAACTCAGTGGCAAATGCTATGGATCCTGAACTGATGGTGCCGTGGCTGACTGAGGCAAAGGACAATTCATTGATGATTATCAGTGTGCCTTAAAAAAATTCCAAAGGAGGTGGCACTTGGAAACTGACCGTGGGAATAAAATTGTCCCTAGAAACAGAAGTAGGACAGACGCTCAGCTGGCACATACCAGCGTGGTCATCGTAGTTATTTGTGCATTGTTATCCTCCTTACTTTTCGTTGCTCTGACTCAGTACTCAACATCTGCTGATTCAGGGAGGAAAGATTTAGTTTACAGTTTCAGAAGCTCTCAGTCCGTTCACAGGCAGGTGGCTAGAACGTGGTAGAGAATCACATGGTGGGGCCGCCGCTATCACCAGAGCTGGAGCCAGTGCTCTGGAGACAGAGATCCTCATGGCATGGTGGAACAGAGAAGTTTGGAAGGAGGAGTGGAATCAGCACATGCCCTCCCCAGGTAACCCGCAGGCATCTGCCCCGTCCATCCAGGCCCTAACTACCAATGTCACAGAGCATCCATAGGTACATGAGGCCTTGGGGGCCACTCTAGACCTGAACCACGACAGTTGTCTTTCTTGATTTATTAACAGCTTTTATTTTGATGATGTTTTTGTGGTACAGAGGATTGAACCCAGAGCTGTATGTGCTGGACCACAGTCTTATCGCTGACCCACACCCCAAACCCCATTGTAAGCACTGCCCTTCAATTTGTAATCCTCTTACCTTGCTTCGTATCCCAGTTACCTAGGCTTATGGGTGGGCATCTGGCTTGTTGCCATTTTGTTTTCATGGATTAGGCATTTCTTCTAATTATGATTAGGATGGAGGCCACATTGGGTGGTAAATACTTTGACTATTATGCCTTCTAGAGGTATTCATAACCTCTCTAAAATTTATAACTTATTTTTACTAAGATTAAATCAAATACTGCTAATTAATTTTTCCTTTTGGTAAAATACATATAATATTTGTTATTGTGTTAGTCTGATTTCTATTGCTATGACGAAATACCTGAGATAGATAACCTAGAAGGAGGACAAATTTGTTTTGGCTTACAGTTGCAAAGGTTTTTCAAGATCGATGTGCCCCATTGCTTTGGGCCTAACATAGTGATATTATATGGGGGAGTGTGTAGAGGAGGTCTCTTCAACTCACGGTGGCCCAGAAGCAAAGGGAAAGAGGAAGGGGACTGTCTCAATACCCCTTTAAGGGCGTGCCCCTAGTGGCCTAACTAGAGCCCACCTGCTATGGTTTGGATCTGGAAGTCCCCCAGAAGCTACAGGCATCAGTTATGGTCTGGATCTGCAGTGTCCCCTCAAAGCCTCATATAAGTGGATGTTGTAAAACATCTATGGAACCTTGTGCTGTAAAGAGGTGGGGTCTAGTCAGAAGGATCAGAACCCTGGAGCTTGACCCGGAAGGGGTGGATCAATGGGACATGAACTGGAAGAGTGTATACTGTCTCTGCCCTTTGGTCACTTGGCTTGCTGTCTGCCATGCCATAAGCAGAATTCTTTCTGCTGGTCCTCTGTTATGTGCTTCCACTATTGCTGGCCAATCATGAATAGACTTAGACCTTCTTGTGAGCTAAAATAAATCTTTCCTCCTTTAGTTGTAGATGTCAGGTATTCTGTCCCAGCAACAAGTAAGTAATTATGACACCATGTCTTAATGGTTTCACTACCTCCCAAGAGTGCCAAACAGCTAATGACCAAACCTTAAGTGTATGGACCTTTGGGGGCATTTTAAATCTACAGCATAGCAATCTCTTTGACTGTATTTAAACTTACTGTTTTGTAGTATTAAATACATTCACATTATTGTGTAACCATCACTACCATCCATCTCTAGAATGATTTTTAATTCCTAAAAGGAAAATTTGTACCCAACAATAGCTCTCCTCTCACCCCTGGAAATGTTCTGTCCCTATGAATTTGCTTATTCTGGTAACTATGATAAATGGACTCGTATAATATTTATCCTCTAGGAAGTAGCATTAATTTAACTACTTACCTACTTATTCATGTTAGTAATTATCTTAAGATTTCATTACTTATCTTAGTAATTACCTTAAGATTTTATTAAATTGTAAATTTATTATCTTCAAAATATAATTTATTAAAATACTATATGAAGATGGTGGTGCAGGCCTATAATCCCAGCCCTCTGGGATGCAGAGGCAGGAGGATGGCAAGTTCAAGCCCAGTGCAGGCAATTCAGTGACTTACCTAGACCTGTCTCAAAATCAAAAACTAAAAATAGGCTAGTGATATAGCTTAGTGTGAAGGTCCTGGGCTCTGTCCTCAGTACCACAGAGACACACCCACCCACAATACTTTATATGAAAATAAATTCTGTATAAATAAGAGAAGTAAACATTAGAAAAAATTAAAACATAGAAATAGAGATGATTGATCAACAAATGTAAAAGTTTCAAGGCTTCTAAAGAAGGGAAGTTATCCCAAAAGCAAATTACATACCAATTAAATTCTGTATGTAAAAATTTGAATGTTGATCAGTAAAATCAGAAGACAGGTAACCTGCAGAGAATGTGAAAAGCACAAGAAGGTTTTAATGTCCTTAATGTATAGTTTCTAATATAAATAGATAAAAGAACAGAGCTTATGAATGGATTTTACATAAAGGGAAACACAGATGGTTAGCAAATATGTAAAAAAATTGTCAGTTTCCCTAGTAATCAAATAAATGTAAACCAAAACCAACACTGAGATACTGTTTTGATCCAGGTTAGCAAAAATTTTTAAAAATTGCAAATTCTTTCATATAATTAACAGTGAATTAATACAGCTATTTCAGAAAGTAGTACTATGAGCTTTATAATTATTCTTACTCCTTGACCTAGTAAATCTACTTGTAAGAATCGATCTTAAGTGAGTAATCCTAACTGCATGAATTAATGCATAAAATATTTCTTGAAGCATTTATTAAGAACTGGAGAGGGGCCTCCCCATTCATCATTGGAAAATGGTTAAATTAATTAGTTGAGCTGATCAGATGTTTTGTTGTCATTTTTAAATGACATTTATGCAAAGTTCTCAGTGTTTTCAGGGAAACTTTCATGACATTAAATGTAGGGGAATGTTGTAATATTACTTACGAGGATGTAATATTACTTGTGAATTATATCCTGGTTCAGACCATTGGAAGTGTCATATGCCAAGAGAATGTGAATGAACTCTGAAGTATTAGTAGAAAACCATATAGATCTCTAGTCTAGTAAACTGTGTTTTAGGAAGTGTGTGTGTTTTTTTTTAAGACAAAGGTCGTATGTTGTTACTTTTTGAAAAATATTTAAATTGTTAATTTTGCAAAATTCTCATACATTCTTTTCAGGAATTCGTTTTATAAACCATCCGGTGAGAAGTGACCCTTTTTTTTTGTTCCATTTATTTTGTGGTGTTGGGTTTGAACCCAGGCCCTTAGCTTTGAGCTACATCCCTAGCCCATTTTTATCTTTGTATTTTTCAGTTTTGAGACAGGGTCTTGCTAAGTGCTACGTTGCCCAGGCTGGGTTTGAGTTTATGATTGTCCTGCATCAGCTCCCAGAGTGCTGGGATTACAGGTGTGATCCACAATGTACAGCTTAAGTAATACAATTTCTAATCCTAGTGTCCTGCTAAATGTCCATCCATGCTGATGAGTAATATAATCTTCCAGAAGAGAGGGAAGGATGATGTTAGAGGTGTATATTAGCCAGCTTTCTGTCACTATAATGAAATACCTGAGACAATCAACTTAAAAGGGAAAAGGTTTATTTTGATTCATGTTTTTTGGTGGCTCCAGCCTGTGATCAGTTGGCCTTGAGGCTTTGGACCTGTGGCAAGGCAAGGACATCAGGGCAGGACTGTGTAGTGGAACAACCACTCACCACAAGCCAAGGAACACAGAAAGAAGGGGGTTGAACTCCCACAATTCCCTTTTAGGGCATGTCTTCAGTGACCTAGGGGCCTCTCACTAGGCTACGCCTCTTAAAGGTTCTACCAGCTCTCAGTGGCTCTGCCACAGGAACTAGGTCTTTAACACGTGGGCTTTGGGAAACCTTCAACATCAGAACTATAGCAGGTACCTGCAAAGCCCACAGAGCCTCCCTTCTCCTGGGGAAGAGGAGGCAGAAGATGTTAGGCAGGATTGAGTTTGTCAACCTTTAGCTCTGCTGTAGTCGATTTCTTGAGACCATGGGGAAGCTCAGAGCCAGATACATGGTCATTTTGCTTTCGTATATAATAAACCTTACACTTTATTTTTAATCTTTTTATTTCTGAAGCCCATATATTTTTTTCTCGTTTTAGGGATGCAGTTATACATTAAGAGCTTATGAGGGGGATGGAGAAATAGCTCAGTGGTTAAAGTACTTGCCTAGCAAATGCTAAGCACCCGACTTCGATTCCTCAGAGCCACATATGCTGGCCTGTAATCCTAGCACTCAGGAGGTGGAGGCAGGAGGATTGCTGTGAATTCAAGGCCAGTCTGGGCTCCATAGTGAGCTCAGAACCAGCCTGGACTGCAGAGTGAGACCCTGTCTAAAAACAAAACAAAACAAAAACCCCCCAAACTTACGAGAAGCCAAATTTTGCTCTCAGCGCTTTGCACGCATTCCATCAGTTACTGTCCATAGGGTCCAGTGAGGTAGGGGCTGTTGTTAGCTCTGTAGGTGAGGAATCTGAGGTGTGGAGAGGCAGGTAAGTGAAGAAGCCTGCATGTTAACCCAGGTGACTTGAGTCTAAAGGTTTTCCACCCAAGTGCAAAGTTCACTTATAATGATTTACTTTAGTTTTTTCTTTTTAATGTGCTAATGGAGATTGAACCCAGGGCCTTTGTACTGAGCTACATCACTTGCCTTTTTTTCTTTTAAAAAAATCTTTTATTGCTTAGAAATTCGAGACAAGATTTTGCTATATTGTCTTGGCTAGACTTGAACTTCTGATCCTCCTGCCTCGTCCCCCAGAGGGCTGTGATTGCAGGTGTACGCTACTGCCCACCCCCATCTTATTTTCTTGGGCTTTATGAAGGGATCAGCTCAGGCTCAAACAGGTCAAGGCTGCTGTCTGATGAAGCACCTGGTGAATCAGAGATCATAGAAGAGTGAGAGCAGGGCAACAGCCCTGTCCACTTGTCCTCTGAGGAACCGAGCTACCTGGAGCTAGGAAATTACATCTACACTTGAAAGGCTCATTTTGCTTTCGGTTGAGCACTTAAGAGTTTTCCGTGATTTTTTTTTTTTTTTTCGGATACAGGGTCTTGCTGTGTAGTCCTGAAGCTGGTTTTGAACTCACTATGTAGTCCAGGTTGGCCTCAAATTGATGGCAATCCTCCTGCCTCAGCCTCCTGCGTGGTGGAATTACAGGTGTACAGCACTCTGCCCAGCTATTAGGTGGTGCTGTGGATCAAACACAGGGCCTCAGGCCTCCTAGGCTAGCGCTCTAATCACTGAACTATGCCCCCAGCCCTTCCATGAAGCTTTGAGAAGAATGCCTAACTAATACGAATGTAATTGTTGGAAATGTTCCATTAGGATGCTGGGTAATTAGATTTTTTAAGGAAAATTCCTTCTACAAAGTGGTAATCCTCCCTTTTACCCTCATATCTGTTCCAGTCTAGTCTTGGGAAGGCCTAAGTCCTCACATCTGGCTGTGCATTTTAAAAATTCACTCCTTGTTTGGAGTTGCCTTGGAGTTTTATATACGTTGCATGATGCGGGAGGTGATTACAGAAAGCCGGGCCATCTCTGAGTGAGTCACATGCGATTAAAGTTGTATAAACTTTGGTAAAATGGTGACCCTGCAGACTCAGTGTGTGGAAACAGAAGAATGCTTTGCTTTTCGCTTTGGATCTGACATTTTAGCCTGATAGTGTTAACAAGATTTAACTGACTCAAATGAAAATATTGGTTCTGGCTCCAGCATAGAAAAATAAAGATGCTTATAATTAAGCACTGAAGCTTTTTTTTTTTTGAAAAGCCCCAAACTTCTAAAATAGAAATATTAGTGATTTCTCTCATTCTGTTTGCATGTGCATCTGTGTGTTTGTTGTGTAATTGTGGATTTTAGCTGTTGTTTGACCAAGTTTCCCATACAGTCCAGATATAACGTACCAGCTCCAAGGCATTTTAGCATATGGAGAAAAATTTAGAAGGGAATAGTTAAAAGGCCTCTGCTTGGGAGGCCTTAATAATTGCTTTTTATGGGCTCTGTTAGGATTCATATAGGAAACAGCATGGCCTTGGGGGAATTCCTTTATAGACCTCCCTTAAAGAGTCACCATTGTGTTCTTGTAGGTCTCACTTGAGGTAGTCACCCTCCCCCTGTAGACTTCCCCTCTCTGCCCATGCTCTGGGGGGGGATCACCCACAGTCGCCTGTGAAATCGCAATCACAGGCTGCTCACGTGAACAAACTTGGGCCAGCTGTGTCTTCCAGTTGTGCTGACGTGTCCCTACTGCTTGTTTGGCACGACTCCGAGGAGTCGTCCTTTTTCCAGGAGGGGAGGGAGTAACATGGCCCGTGCTCTGTGCTTTGAAGTGGGGTGTGCAGAGGTGCCGAGCAGCCTTGTTCCCTTGGCAGATGTGCTCAGTGGGTCCCGGTCCTTGTCCTTCAACAGTGCATCATGTCTTTGGGAGAAATGGGTTGTGGCAGCTAGAACCTGTGACTTTTTTCTGGATTGGGGTGTCTGCATTTGCTCTTGTTCAATCTGTGCCTGTGATCTTCTCGGGAGAGGATGCTAAGCAGAGCGGGGCCTCTTCTTTGTCCCTTGGCCCCCTCTTCAGTGCTGGGGGGAGAGGGCAGGGCTGTGTAAGGTGCTCTGGGGAGGGTCACTGGCTTGTCATGCTACTTCATGGGACCTGGAAGCACTGGCGCCCTTGCCTGGGGTGTTCTTGAGGTCCTTCGTGGTGTCTTTCCTTGGAAGGAGGATTTGTTTTTTTGTGGTCATTGGTTTTAGAACTTGTTGTGTTCTCGTTAGAAATACAGTCACACAATAAGTAGATACTGTCCCAGTGGGAAGACTGTGTTTAAAAAGACCACTGTTCTCCTAATCAGTGATATTTCAAGTCTATGGTCTTCTGCTATCCTCCCCAGCAGGTGCACGTGCTGTGTGGCAAACCCTACACATTCCCGCCTTGTGGCATTAGGATGTTAGTACCCGGCTCTTAGCGTGGTACCTAGCCTTTCCCTCAGTTGCCTGCGTCCATTTTCTTCCCTTTGTTACCTGCTTTGGAATAATTCTCACTGTGATTTCTTCAAGCATATTTTCAGACGTAACTCCTGTAATATCATCGACCTGTTAAAAAACCCTCACTGGCTTTCAGTGGCATGGTGACCTCAGTGTGAATCCCTGGGACCTCCAGGCCTCCTGCACACTTGTCCCCTACGTATGTCCTTTGCTCTAGTCCAGTGTAATTTGCCACCCCCAAGTCACCTGGGTGGGTCGATCCTCTGAGTGTGCAGTTGTGGGAGGTTCCCAGGGGTTTGAAACGCTGCTGTTGCCACACCAGAGAGTTGGGCCTTCACAGACATCAACATTCTCCCGAATTTTTACTGAATTAATAATTTTCCAGTGTGAGCCATGAGACCCAGTGCCTCGCACGCACCAGGCAGTGTTCCATCTCTGAGCCATGTCCATCCCTGGGCCCCTTCCCTTACTTTCAGTGCTCTTCTTGGCTCAGTCTGCCTATCAAAACCCCATGCCTTGCCTTAGACCCTTTCCAAGTGCCACCATTGAAGGACCTGGTTGCCTGCTATACCAGCAAGTGGCTCTGAACACACCCTCCTTCACCACAGTCAAGTTGTGTCTCTTACCAGCGCCCCCTGTGCTGGCGTCCTTTGCATCCCACCTTATTTTCCCTTTGGATCCCATGAAAGCCCCATGGAGCGCCTTCCACTGTGTGCTGGGGGGTTGGAGCTCAGTTTCTAGCTGATGCTGCTCCGCATTTCAGGATTCCAGGAAATGCTTTGAGACTCTCAAAGGGCAGGATTATATCTTATTCACATAGGACTCCTCCGCAGCACCTGTCCTAGTAGACTCAGAATAACTATTTGTTGAATGAATAACAAGCTTAAATACTTAAGATGTTGCAAGCCTGAGAAATAAGGAGAAAGCCCACACAGCCTCCTTGCTCTGTCACCGTAATCCTCTTATAAACTGTGGGCCTTCTACGTGAACATGTGTTATTTTTAATGAACGGGTGTGTGGCATAGTTTAAACATATTTATTACCCTTCACCACTTGGCCTTGAATAGTCCCCATCAGCCAGGGGGGCCTGAAAGGGGCAGGATGCACCAACCCCAGATTATTGCTTTTCCAGAGATGAGCACTTTGAAGAGAGCAGTGAAGGCTGATCTTCTGTTTTATCTCAGTATCATTCCAGTAACCTCTTTCTTTAAAATACAGATGCATACTTTAGAAACCTCTTATGGCCAGTGGTGGTGGTGTAATTACCTGCTGAGAAGAGTTGGAAGCAGGGACCTGAAGGGCAGAAAAGCTATCTTTTATTGAGCATTAGTTTGCAATACTTGGCTTAAAAAATTTATAAGAGCAGATGGTGTAGCTCAGTGGTAGAGTGCTTGGCTAGCATGCACTTGGCCCCGGATTTGATCCCTAGCACTGTCGAAAAGGAAAAAAAAAACATTGTAAGAGTAACACATGTTCAATGTAAACAGTGCAAACAGTTTAGAAATAAATAGTCAAAAGTTTAAAGCACCCCTAGGGAAGTATATTTATATAATTTAAAGTGGTATGTAGAAATGTTTTGATATTTTAATGCCCCCCAAAGTAAATGACATTCACAATATAGACAACAATTAGCTACAGTGTAATTACCCAGGATAAATGAGGAACAGTTTTTCTGGTGACCTACAGACTCTGACCCCTCCTCTGCATACCTGAATTTTGCAAGTATATTTTGGTTTCACATATGTGTGTTTCCCGGTGGTCTCTAACCTGAGCGGGCACTGTGTCTAGATGATGTCGGTCAAGCCATGGGGCAGGCAGAGCTGAAGAACGCGGCTGGCATCCGCAGGGGCTGGGCTCCATCCCTAGTGCCAAACAACAAAGGATGAGGTCTGTTGCCTGCCACTCTTCCTCCCTACCATCGTCAGGCATCCTGCCCCTTATTCCAGGGGTTCCCAGCCCCGCCCCAGGCTGTGGAGGGGTACCGGTCTGTGGCTTTGGGTGGACAGGTCCCTGGGACAGATAAGCAGTGAGCGAAGCTCCGCCTCCTGTCAGCAGGCTCCTGTGAGGTTCTAATGTTGCGGAGGCAGCGCGTTGCTCTCCACTGCCTGCCTGCTGCTGCTTGCCATTTCAAAGTTATTCCCCAGCAGCCCTTCCAGTCCCTGTCCTGGGGAGAATAGTCATCAACTGAGCTGCTCCCTGGTGCAAAAAGGATGGGGATGACTGCCTTCCTCACTGTGGCAGAGGTGTAATAATGACCACAACAGACCCTGTCTTTGCCTTTTGCGAGGTTCTTATCAGGATGCCCTCATCAACAGTCTCTGAATCTGTACGACCTGAGTTCAAGTCCTGGGTCAGGCTGTGTGTTCTCAGGTAAGTTACTTGTGTCTCTGAACCCCAGTTTTCTTTCTGTAAAATGGGAGCGATTGGTACGTACTTCAAAGGAATTCAAGTGAATAATGTATGCAAAATGATTGGAGTTGAGACTAATGTTTGCTAAGTGCTCAGTAAATGTTAGGCATTATTTATAATCAGAGTGGGGGCAGATATTAAACAGTAAATAAATATGAAGGTATAAGCTGAAATTTGGTACAGGAGAGATGAAGGATGTGATGAGAGTATAAAACAAGGCATTATAATTCAGTCTAGAAGGTCCAGGAGGCATAGTGGGCCGTGGTGGTGGGAAGGAGATCGCGTGGCAGGGGACAAGCGGAGAAGGAAAGTGGGTGGCTGACCTGAGGCTTGAGGTCTCAAGTAGGGGTCAGACTGAGTGGGGCCTGAGGACATCTAAGTGCACTTCATTTATATCAGAGATGAGGAAACCAAGGCTCAGACAGATGGTTGCCGTATCCAGGTTACAAGGCTGATGACAACAGGTCTCTCTGCTCCTTATGTCCTGGCTAGAAAAATCTACCCTCAAACTTGGATCACTTTCAGGTCCTGTCAGAAGCATATCTATATGTCCTTAGACCTAGCCTGATTGTAGGGTGCCAGGTTCTTAGCCACACACCCACGTGTATACGTCCCTCTCTCCCTCCCTCCTTTCATGTGTGGGTTGTAGGGATCTGGATGTTATTACTGAGTGGCGGGATAGGAGAGAATTCCGGCTGCCCCTGTGTTGCAGATTTAAATAGTCTGACCCATGTGTTTGTTCATATATCTTTTTATTCATCCATGCTTTTATCCGTTCATCCATTTCCATCATCCATCCATTTCCCATCCGTCCTTCCATCCACCCATCCATGCTTTTAGCTGTCCATTTGTATTTCTGTCCATCCATCCATCTCCCATCTGTCCACCCTTGTGTCCATCCATGCTTGCATCTATCTGTACTTCTGTTCATCTCCCATCCATCTGTCCATCCATCCCATGCATCCATGCTTGCAGCTACCTATCCATTTTCCATGCATCCATCCACCCACTTACCCACGTGTTCATTTTCTTACTCATAGGACCCACACATGCTTATTGAAGGGCAGCCCTGAGCCACACATTTATGTTAGGTGTCGTCACGGTCAGCGAAGCCACCCTGGTCCCAGCCCTCATGCGGGATCCTGTCTGTCGGCAGTACATCCCTGGGAACTCAGCATGGGTCTGCACTGTGCTGCCGACATGTGCAATAGTTGCAGAAAAATACGAGCTAATTCTCACACCCGCCAGGAATGCACACTCCTGTTGATCCCACTAGGCTGTTTCTTTCCTGGCTTATTTATTTTTAATTTCCCTGATAGGGACAGTGATATTCCCATATCTCATTTCTCTCCTAAATCTCATTTTCACAGATGCTCACTGAAGGATGGGAGACTTTGCAGCCGTACTGCTGTGTGTAGCGAGCAACAGGATTTTGTGAACCATTTTTTTTTCCCTCTTCTGGTCTCTTGAGTCTGCTTGATCTTGTCTAGAGCCCCGATAATCTCCTAGACAAAATATTTAAATCTTCTGCAGCTCTAGGGACTTTGAGGAAGGAATATTGTGGCTGAAATCCTAAAGTCTCTTGGAATATCATTAATGGCAGGGTTACACAGCAGATGCTGTTCCATGCAATCTCTATCTCAGGAGACTGTGCCAGTATCTTTGTATTTGGAAATGATCATGTGCACTCTACAATTTCTCTGGCCTCCCACTTCTGTGTGCCTTTTCCCCTTGAGGCTAACCCCCACTTTCCTCCTCCTGCCTCTCGTTACTTTGATATACATTTTTTGCCTTTGTTTTCAAAAAAGGTCAAAAAATTGTTACCATAAATGACTGGCAGGTGCTTTAATTGTTATGTTATATCTTCCAGGGGAACTTGCCTTTTCATAGAGATCAAAGCTTTCATCCAAAGGCACGACTCTAGTTAAATTTCAGATGTAGACCGGGATGATTTGGGGTAATAGGTTTTCCCCAACAGTCTTAGCATAATGTTTAGGTGGAGGCATCATCTTGGGTACATGGGTGAGGTTGGACATTTTCCAAGTGGGGTAAATGTTGGTGCCTCTTTCTTGCTTTGTGGAAGAGGGAGCAGGGTTTTGAGCCTCCATCAGGCTTCCAGTATCACTGCTGCAACAATCCTAGGAAGGAAACACGTGTGTGTGTGTGTGTGTGTGTGTGTGTGTGTGTGTGTGTGTGTGTGTGTGTATAATTACTATACATGTGAGATAGCTCAAGATGACATCAGGCACGGATCTTGGACAAAGGTACAGAAGCATTACAGTTGGTCCTAAGATCTGGGTCGTGGGTCAAGGTCACCTGCCTATGTGAAATAGAGGCTTAACATACGACAGTTGCTCCTCGTAATTTTAACTGATTACAGTTGTATCCACATAGCAGGTTGCTTGCATTTTGAAATAGCAAAGCATTTATAACGTGGATGGTATTATGCTCAAGATCAAACCATCCTGATGGTATGGAAGGCACAGTGACCTGCCTGAAATTTATGTGATGGTAAGGAGGTTGCAGAGATATTTTAATGCCAGGAAGGAGTCGTTAGTGGGTTTCAAAGTTTTGGTATTTTCAGACTTACTCCATTTACCTTCTAACCTGCTGCCCTGCCTTGTTTTCTTCCTTGACCACTGAAATTCTGAGCTTAGGAAGGTTATTAGCCACCTGGATAATTGCATCTTTGTAACTTTTAAGACAACCAGCTAGAGGAAGCCAGTAACTCCAATAAACGGCTCGTAATTCTAGGTTTTAGATCTTTCCTTTAACATAAACTCTGCTTTCCACTTCCTTAGATTCACAACCTAGAGGAATCAAAGCTAAACATTACCAGGAGTCATTATCTCCTATTGAAAGCGTGCTTGTGGGGGAATGAAAATGAGTCTGCCTTCTAGGGATGGGGCTGGGGAGAGAGGGGTCCATTTCTCATTTCATCCTGCTTCTGTAGGAATGTTTTTTTTTTTCATAGGGATAATTTTTTTTTTGCCACTTGCTATTCTGCACCACAGGGGTCTGCTTGTATCTGAGGAGGTGGCCTGGCTTTGTGCTCCAGGGAGAAGCCTTTGATTTCCTGTTGGGGTTTAACATTGCCCTTGTTTAGATTGATGTTGTCTGATAAGTCAGCCTAAATATTGAAAGGCAGGCGGCCTGTTGGTCTGTGTTATGTTGGCCTTGGGGCATTAGAATTACAGAGCAGCTTTATTTAGGATGGCGAGGCAGCCCATATGTGGTCAATTAGCCTGTCTTGAACAACTTGAGTCTCTGCACTGCTTCTCCCCCCCCCCCCCCCCCCCCCCCCCCCCCCCCCCCCCCCCCCCAAGCCTGCCTGGAGGATCACTTGAACTTACTGCCACATTCAGAAAGGCATGGGAAATAATGCCAGTAGGGGAAATTCAGCTGATTGATTGATTGATTATTGATTGTACTGGGGATTGAACCTAGAGCTTTTGCACTGAGCTACCTCACCAGCCCATTTATTTTAAGCCTTAAGAATTTGAGGCAGGGTTTTGTTAAATCACCAAGTTGTTCACCGTGGGCTCAAACTTGCGATCTTCCTGCCTGAACTTCCCAGAGTACTGGGATTACAGTCTTGTGTCCTGGGCCCGCCTTGAAAATTCACACTTGTGTCTTGAATCCTTTAAGCTTCATCTTCTGTCCTCGCTACCGAGTATTTCTTTGTGCCCCTCCACCTGAGCTAAATTTGTTCCAAACAGAGTAATTGCTGAGTTTGTTGACATGCAAATACTGGGGTGGGTAAGGCCTAGTGGGAAGAACGTGGATTTTAAAGTTGGGCAGATCAAAATCCTAATCATGATCTAACATTCTGAGCCTGGGAAAGTTACTGAATTTTTGGAAGCTCAGTTTTTCTCTGTGAAAAATGTGTTTAAGTCATAAGGAAGCTGATTTTGACATTTGTAGGAGAAAGTAGGTGTAATAGTAATTACTTTGTTGTTGCACTGCCATGAGAATCGCTTCTGACTCAGATGTTTAATGTTTATACATAGTTTGCTTCTCTCCTGCTTTTCCCATAGGCTTTCACTCAACAGGTACTCGTGCTTTAAGATGTGTGAATGTTTGAATTTTACCTGGAAAAATGCCCTATTAATGTGGATTTTTTGTTATCGTAATAAGCTGCAGGGTAGATGTTCACAGTTGTTGTGAAGGCATTGCTGGGACACTTGAGATTTCACACAGCTGACATCTGTCTGCTTATGAGGGTTGCCTTACCTGTCCTTCATGTTAAATAAAGAGGTAAGCTTGCTTTCTGGGTTTTGTGTTTTGAGCCAGAGTTTAGCCATGTTATCCAGTCTGGCCCCAAACTCTTGGGCTCAAGGAATCTTCCCACCTCACCCTCCAGAGCAGCTGAGACCACAGATACATACCTAATGCTAGCTTTGGAGGTAGGGGTTTTTTTTTTTTTTTTTGTATCATGCATACAGTTTTTGTGCCATGCCCCCTGCTTGCTCCCTGGAAGGGTCCCCACAGAAGCACCACTCCAAAGAGTCCAGCTCCCTTTCTGCACCCCAAGTGTCTGCACCATGTCTTAGCCTACCTCTCATACTGTCTGATGCTTTCTGTAAGTTTTGTGACTGTGTTTGTGTTCTGGTGGCTGAAGCAGAGAGTCCGGGCTGTGGTGTGAACTTCGGCAGTCAGAAGCTTCAGGATGAAGCTTCTTTGGGATCTGGTGTCACCTGGAGCCTCTCAGGCACAGAGAGGAATGGGTATACATCTCAGGCTGTTCTTGATGGTGCACAAGCAGCTTATACCTTTATGGAGGTATGGTGGCCTGTGTTAATGTATTCTCCTGTGGTTGTTACCACATGAGGTTTGGGTGATAGTGAGGCAAGGAGATAGTGAGTGGGGGGTGTGGGAGGTATGTATAGCCGGTCCAGGAGGGAGGAACACAGAAAATGACTGTGCGACTTTTTGAGTAATAATAATTCATGTGTGGATTATTCTAGGTAGATCACTAAACATAAATATGTATCAGTTAGCTTTCCATTGCTGTAGCAAATGCCAGAGTTAAATCAACTCATAAGGGGGAAAGGTTTGTTTTGGCTCACAGTTTCAGAGGTTTCAATCCATGGTTACTTGTCCCATTGCCTTTGAGCCTGTGGTAAGGAGCACAGCATGGTGGGGAGCCAGTGGTTAAGAGTCCTCTTGACCTCATGTGGCCTGGAAGGAAGTGGGGGTGGGGGGGAGGGAGAGAGAGATTGAGAGAGAGAGAGAGAGAAAGGAATGTCGTCCCAATAACCTGTTCAAGGGTATGGATCCAGTGACCAGATGTTCTCCCATTAGGCCCCACCTCCTGAAGGTTCTCTACTTCCCAGTACAGCCACTGGCTAAGGATCAAGCCTTCAACATGTGGGTCAGAGGACAAAGGAGATTCAAACTATAGTGTTCTGCTTTTAGACCGCAAGGGCTCACATCTGTCTCCAGAAGTCCCCAGAGTCTGAACAGTTAGGGCATTATTACTCAAGTTCAAGTCCAGAGTCTCCTCTGAAACTCGACAAACTGAGCTTTGGGTCCTTGCAAAAAAAAAAAATAAATAAAAAAATGAAAGAACGAGTTGCGTACAACCAGCACACAACAGCAAAGGGTAATCCTATTAGGGAAACCTGTAATTTAAAACTGTAGTGAAACACACCTTTGATGTTCTGAGGATCTAATAAGTTCCTCTTGTGGTTCCATTTCCAGCTCAAAACAAACCCCTTAAATTCTTACCTTTTTAGCTTTACCTTGTACCAAGCTTTGTTTTGTGTGATTTCTCGCTCTTCCCCCCCCCCCCCCCCCCACCGCTTACACAGATTAGTGGGTTTCATTGTGGCAGATTGGAACATGGAGGTCACCTACTCTGCTCATCTCACTCCCATCACCCTTGTGTCCTGCCCTCCCTGTGTGATGTCTCTTAATCATTTGACAGCCTTGATTGGAGCTGGAAAGGGGAGACTGTGTGTTTAGCATCCCCTGTGTGCTCGGGCTGCTGAGGTGCTTTCCAGCACAGTCTCCCAGGAACACTGGGTTGTGCACACCACAGGGTACCAGGTTCTATTAAAAGAGCCATTAAGCGTGGTTTATTCTTCTTGTGGATGCAGTTCACCCTGCGTGCAGTATGCCAGGATTATTTCTAGAATTCACAATAGTGCTATCATTAAAGTTCATGGAAAGTATACTAATTCCTGTTCTAAAAGAGAAAAACAGCTAAGGCACAGAAATAATACTGCCTTATTGAGCATCCTCCTGATCAGGATCTAGAGGAAATAGTGCTTGACGTGTGCAGTAATTGTGGCAAAACCATGCTCCACCAGCAACCCAGTTACCATAAGAGTGATGTGGTTGCGAGCTGCGTGCCCACGACCATTTTGCCGCTGCTGCATTCCCTTGGGAAAGCGGACAACCACATGACATTGCTGGGGTGCCAGTCCCCAAATCTTCTCGTAGAACGCCACTTCTAGGATCTTATTCTGGGCTGGCATTTTCAGAACAACTTCCCCGTGGAAACTTCTCTCAGCCCTCGTCCTTGCTGGGCTCTGAGAACCAGACCCAGGTGCCCTGACTTCCTGTCTGTTGACTTAAACACCTTGAGCATTCTCCTCTTTCTTCAAACTCAGTGTCCTACGATATAAGGAGCCTTTTCCTGTTCTCCAAGACCTGTACAGGCTGACGGTGAAACTTGTGCTCAAGTGGGGGAAAGCGGGGCACCTGGGTCAGAAACGGGACATGAAGCCTAGGGCCCTCACGGTATCCACACCCAGTGTGGTCTCCACTTCTTCCGCTGTTTGCATCTGCCCCAGGCACCCCTGCTACCTTTGCATAACGGATAATGCTTTTCATGTGATATGTTTTGAATTGATTTTTTCTTGTGGGTGGGAAAGGAAGTGGGAATAGAAGACAATTGTTGAATCAAATAATGTGTTTGCTTCTTGCAATAATTTGTTCTTGACATTCAAAGAACAACTTGAGGCTGCGGAGTGGCCCCAGGCACATTTGCACGGTGCTACGCAGGCAGTTACTGATCTGAAGAATTCACCTCAATGGCTGCTTTGAGGGATATGATGAATCGCTGTTTGAAAGAGACCGCGAGAACACGAGTGCGTCTAGACAGATGAGCTCCCAGTCCGATCCCCTGGCTGCCCTTTATTCGCAGCTGTGTTGGTTGTGCCTCAGGTCAGACTATAAATTCCCATGAATCCTCTGACTGCAGGCCACTCCTGTTCCTTCCTTTTTGCCCCTTAAAGACATTAAATATCTTAAGTTGCATATAAAAAGTTGTATTTTAAATAAGTTATAAAATATTTTTCTGGTAATAAAAGTTAACATATGCCCATCTTAGAGATTGTAGAAAATATAGAAATAAATCAAAATAATATAAAGAAAGAAACTAATGACATAATACCACCATAGAGGTATCACAGAATTAAGAGTTTAGGTGCTATCTGTGGTACTGGGTAGTGAACCGAGGCTAGGCAAGTGCTGTGCCACTAAGCTGCATTCCAGCCCTTTGTATTTTACTTTGAGTAAAAGATCTTGCTCAGTTTCTCAGGGTGACCTCAACCTTGTGATCGTCCCTCAGCCTCCAAAGTAGCCCAGATTCCAAGCACAAGCCACCGTGCTGAACTGAGTTCAAGTGATTTGGAAGGGTTGGGCTGATCAGTCTGAATTAGTCTATTACTATGTAAGTGCAATATGTTTTGTTTTGAAGGCGTTAGCCCTGGTCTGTAGAGGGAGAAGCCTGTGCCCGAGGCCTCATGTCGTGCTTGGCACTGAGAATGTTGCTGATGCTGAATGAATGAATGAACAAAGCAAATAGCAATGGATGCATGGAATGAAGGCAGCCCTCCCCAGAACACACAGTCCGTGGACAGTCACTGTGGGCAAAACCACAGTCTCTATTCTAAAGGCTTTGGGGAGGAGGGTTGCTTTTCCCCATGTTAGGTTGGTAGTTTCTGTTTTCTCTGCCCACTTCCCATATCAACGCTGAAATACAGAAATACATCTGATTTTCACACTGTGACGTTTTTGGTGGGTTTTCTGCCCTCCTTTGGTCTAGACCTTACTGGAATGGTGTAGGACTGTCAGGAAGCCTGGAGCCGGGGGGAGCACAGCAGGAGGTGTCTGAGGAGGGGGCTGCTGCTGTTCGCTTCCTGGCTGCAACTGGGAGGCCCACATGGGGCTGGGCTGTACAGTCGAGCACTTGGAGGGACACGCCTTGGTGTCCTTGCAATCTTCTTTTAGTAGATAATTCCCTTAGCTAATCAAGGGCTCCGGGAATCCTAGGCTGAGCCCCCTCTTCTATACACACCTCCGTGCCAGGGAAATTTTCTTGGCAATTGAAACCAAAGCGATAGATTGGCAGTGGGAACTCTTACTTGGCTGGGGGTGAAATAACCAATGATTGCACATAATTGCAGAAAACAATTTTGAATTTTATTAATGAGGTACTCTAAACAGCGTTTTTTTAGCCCATTGTTCCACTTAACAGCTAATTCACTGGAGTTCAGTGTGCTGTAATTTACACTTATCTTTCCCCATTGACAACACCAGGCCCTTGTGTTCTGTAATTGACACAAGTTGGTCATTTTCAGGGGTGTTTCTCTAAGGATATGAAGTAAACAGACTGGCTGGAAAGCTGCACTGATTAGCTTCATCCCGAGAGCCAATTGGCTGCTTTTGCCTGGAGCTTTTCTTCCTCCGAGAGAAGAGGTGACACTGTTGGGGAAAGCTCTCAGGTTAGTCGCCCTAAGGCAGAGCCCTGGTGGCTGGGGAAACCTTTAGTTAGAGAATCGGGCTTCTTTTCCTTTTCTTTGCTTCTGGCTACCCTGGCTCTAACCTGGGTAGATTGGGCTGAGTTTTAGGGTAGGCAGTGTAGAAGTAAGAAGTGGAAGTCAGGCTTGCATGTGAATTTCCTAGACTGCCTATAGGTGGCATTTCTCCAGTGTTACCTCAAAATACAGCATGTAGAGTTGGCCACCATGGGTCACTGAGAACTCAGCTAGCTCTGTTCCTTTCTTCCCGGTATGTTTACAGACAAGCTCTGGCTGCTGCCTTGTGTTTACCCACCATCCTTGGGAACCCAGGTCTGTCACTGCCCTTTGGGTATTTATTTGTTGCTGCTGCTATTATTTATGTCCCCAGCGGATTGTAACTCATTTGAAATCAAGGAACCCGTCTTCCCTAGTCTGTCTGAATCTTCTACAGAAACGAGAGTGAAATAGACACCTAGGAAACATTAACAAATGGATTAATCTAGTGAAGGAGTATGTTAGCTTTCTCTTGTTGTGACAAAATACTGATAGATTCAAAAATTCCCCATCACCAGCAAATCAGATCTGTCCTTAGGCTGCTGCTCACGACCCCACAAAATTAAAATACAGATTTAAAGAGAAAGGTTTATTTTGCCTCACATCTTGTGACAAGATGGTGCATCATGGTGGGAGCCTGTGGCAGAGGAAGCTGCTCACTTCCTGGTGGCTGGAAGAAAGAGAGGGAGTGAAAGAGAAAGAAAGGGAGGAGAGGGGGGGGAAAGGGCAGGGCTGGCCAGGGCCCACTATTCCCTCAAGGCTGAGCCTCCAGTCACAATTTCCTCCTGCTAGGCTCTACTTCTTACAGGTTTTAATAGAGTGAAGCTGGAGTAGTAGGAGCTCTGGTAGGTTACAGATAGCTGTACGACTTAGCAAAGAAGGTGTCCCTTTCTTTTGGGGTAAGACAGGAAGCTTTTGTGGAGAAGCTGGCCCAGAGTATGTTAAGATTCCAGTAGGCTGGAGAGCGAGTTTCAGAATTTGTGGAGCCCTGTGTTCATACAAGAAGTGTTGTAAGATGCCTTTGGTGTCAGCTGGAGGATTGGGTGTGTGCGAGGAGTAGTTGGAGATTGAAGAAGGAATACACGTTAGGGGGAAGTTGTGGGGTCTTGCTGAGCAGCAGGCAAAGGACAGATTTGATTTGCTGGTGATGGGGAATTCTTAAAGGTTTTTGGATGTCGTGTAATATGACCATTTCTCACAGCAGTGTTGGAATTGTGGCTTTATGGATGGCTCTTGCAATGATGTAAACTCAAGCATTAGGTTTTTGGCCTGGGGTACAGGAAGGATGGAAGGAGACAGAGAAACCGCTGTTGCATGCGGCTCTGAGACAGCTTTCAGGATATCATGGGAGCCACAGGGAGGCAAGAGAAAATGGGTCCTTGGGGTGACCTCTTGAAAGAAGACCCAGTTCTTAGTGTGGAGAATTCCATTTTCTTTCTTGACAGATATCAGTGGGATTTCATTTCAGTTCTGGGTCCAGTGGTCATGTCAAAATGGAGGAAAGGGTCGTTAAAGGAAGAGAAGCAGGACTTGAAAGGTCAGGGAGCCCTGGGGCTAGTAGCTGTCCTCACCATCCCTGTGTGAGGAGCTTAGCCAGGTGAAAGCACAGGGACTGAGGATGTTCAGACCTTCCTCAAACAGCTATGCCTCAGGAGATAGTTCACAGCATCCCAGTTGCCATAGGCCTAAATGTGTCTCCAAAGACTCATGTGTTAGAAATTTCATCCCCAGATTCATAGGTTGATAGTATTTGGAAGTGGGGCCTTTGGAAGTTGACTTGGTTAGCTGAGATCACGAGGGTGCCCCCCTCCTGATGCCATTAGTCACCTGATCTGCTACCACCCACCGTATTTTGATTCAACAAAAATGTCCCCACTAGAGCAGACACCATTTCCTTGGGCTTCACAGCCTCTAGATCTGAAGCAAATGTGGGATATGATCAAGAAAATACAATGAATGTTTAAATTTTTCAAAATTTTGTTAAAGCACACATTGCCATTAGTCCTCAGGTGTGCTTGAAACACACCTGTCTCATCATTCTTGGCCACTTTCTGAAGTGATCCTGGAAGCCTTTTTGTACATCTTTAGCTGCGCTGTCATGGCTGCCTCCATGTCCTGAATCAGTTGAACACATTTACCTTCCATGGCCCTTTTGACTTTGGGAAAGAGTTAGAAATCACATGGCGCCTTATCCAGTGAGGGAGGATGAGAACACACAGTAATGTTCTCGTGAGCCTGCTTTTCTGCTGGAGTCCCCTCGGCAGCAGCATCATTCATCTTTGGGCATACCACATAAGGATACTTACAAAAGGGGACTTCCAGAACTGCTTTAGAAAGGGGCAGGAACAGTACGATAATTGTTATTTGAAGCCTAGGGAAGTGTTTTGAGGGGGTTTATAATGGCAGTATGTCTTTTATTGTAATGAATCTGAAAAATTTTAAATATTCATATATTTTGACCACACCTGGTAAATTTCCATTATTTATAAAACTACTTCATCTCTGATATTTGTTCTAGCAACAGAAAGGTCTTCTGTAATTTCTTTTTCTTCCCTTGAGAAAGATCCCAGAAAGATGGGAAATCCTATCCTAAGACACATTCACCTCCTTACAGCCTCCCTCCCTTCTTCCCCACAAGGTGGATGTTCTTTTCTCTTTGAGATAACGTAGCAGCCTTATTAGTCCTTCCAGACCAAACATATATCTCAAGGAAGTATGGCAGTGTCTAAGCTCACACCAAGGACTGTGTGTACTGCCTTTGTGTTTTCTTGAAACGCTTAGCAGCTATTGCTCAATGTAGCGTTCCCTTGTGAACAGGAAGCCCCGTTTCCAGCCAGACGGGGATCTGGTGTGGCTGGGTGTGGATGGGAGCAGTCACCACAGGCTCCCCAGGCATCTGTCTGAGCCCGTGTGGCCTGAGGCTCTCCCCCTGAGCCGCAGTGGAAAGTGTCACTCTCTGGAGATTGGAAGGGTCCATTATTAAAGAGCTGGAGTCCTCCCTACCTCTGCCACAGTTGTGCACTCTGCCTCCTGACAGGACCCCAAGCCACCTGGCTTTGGGGGCCAGCTTTGAAAGGTTCATCTTCACGGGCAGGGGGAGCTGAGGTGCCTTCTTGTCAGGTGTCATCCTTTTTTAGGCCCACTGGTGGGATGTCCTGGTGCAGGTACCCTCCTCAGGGACTTGGCTCCTGGAAAAAGCTTTCAGATGGGATGCTGAATTTTTTTTTTTTTTTTTTTATCTTGGGCCAGACTATGCATATATGGTGTCCATTGTATTCTTAATTTTTCTTTTATGTTTTTCAGTACTGGGGATTGAACTTAGGATATTTGTCCTGAGCTTTATCCCCAGCCTGCCCCTACCCATTTTTGGTTACATTTTGTTTTACTTTATTATTTATTTTATTTATGTATTTTGGAGATGCGGTCTCACTACGTTGTGGAGTTACCCCGGTGGGGCTGTAACTGGCAACCCTGTTGCATCAGCCTCCTGGAGCGTTGGTTCACAGGCTCCTCCCACCATGACCAACTTTGATAGGCTCTTTATGCTCTTTTTGATTTCTTAAAGAATTCATGATCATTTAAAATAAAGGAATAAATGAAATCCTCTTTTCTCCCCATCCTCCTCACATCCCATTACTTTTCCCATAAACAAGGACAGAATTTTCCACCAGGAGCCATTTACTTACCTCTTGGGAGATTCATTTTCTTTCTCAATTTTTTAGAAAAAGACGGTCTTCCTTCTTATTGGCGCTGTGCCATCTCAGTGCATGTTTCCTGTTCTCTGTGGCCCTCAGGAGGGGGCTGGGCGGGGCTGCCCTTGTGAGGGGTTCTGGGGGCAAACTGTGGGGTTGGCATTTACCAGAACAGGAGTTCCATGCAGGGGAGCATTTGGAGCCTGAAGGATGCTTCCCGTCCCTTTAGCCATGCCTACAGACACTGTGCCTTCCAGGCAGGACAATTTTCTGGTGGAAGTGGGAGATGCAACTGGCTTCTGCTTGGTAGTTTTATAGATGGAGTCTTCACTCTTAGAGGCACCTCATCTTTGGGAGGGAAGTATATCATTTTGTCCTGCTTTTGCAATGCTGGTGATTGGACCCATGCCCTTGTGCATGCTGGGAAAGCACTGTCCTAGTGAGCTACTCCCCCAGCTTCTGTTCTGCTCATGTTTAGCAGTCGGGCCCAGAGAGGTGAATTGGCTTGTAAGTGATGGGAGGTGGAGTTGAAGTTCTGCCTTTCCTGTAGGACGCCAGTGTTCTCTCACTTCTGGTAGGTGCCCACCCTCAAGAGGGTCTTTTTAATCTGCCCTTCTCTCAGTAATTGTGTTCCTCTCGTCTCGGCCTCCCCATCATACCAAGTGGGTGGTGATGCCTGGCCTGAGGTCAGAGCACACAGCATCGCTCTGAGCCCTGCTTGGCGGCCAGGAGGCCTCTCCTGCTTCTGTGGAAATACGGCAACCTGCTTGGCTAGTTTCTGCTTTCCTGCTGTGGGAACCAGGCCAGTTCTCCCTGGGATTGGGAGTTAGTGCATGTATACTTGGTGTAGCTCCGCATGTGGGTGCTCTTAGAGGAAGTCACTGCAGTGGGGAAGTCCGCTGTTGGCTCCCACCTAGCCTGCTTCTGTCCCCCATTGCCACGCATCGCTGGTTGCACTTAGGCAGAGTACCATTCCTTTAATTAAGACTTAATACTCACAAATTGAATAAAATTGCTTTACAGCCAGCATTTTCATCCCATGACTGTAATTACCAGGGCATTCCACCATTGCATATGGGTGTCCTCGCTGACACAACCACCGAAGAGAAGTTGACCCACTTGCTTTAAAGCTCAAGTTAATAAACAACAGTTTTAGGTCTACTGGCCGGAGAGCCTGTCAGTCAGTGTGGTTTTTCAAGGGAAGGGGAATAAAGTACATACCTTGAGCATTGTTTGTTGTTATTTTGCTTTTATTCCAATTAACCTCATTTGTTTTTAGATCAGGACAGTTTAGGTCAATGTCAGTTTTTTTTTTTTTTTTTTTTTTTTTAAACAAAAGAACCTCTGGAGAGAAGGGAAAACAATCAGTCCCTAAGGAGGCTCAGTTGCCCTAATTAACCCCAAAAGAAGTCTTGCAGGCTGATGGGGCAAGAGAGGGACCCGTGCCCCCTTCAGGCTTCGTGAACACCCTGGTGGTCGTGTCCTCTTTTCCTTTTTGCTGCCTGGTTAAGTAGCTGTTGAGTGCCGGGAGTGTGGCGCAGTCGGAGAGCTTTTGCTTAGTGTGCAGTTAGGTAAACCTTGAAGGAGGAGGTTCCCATTTCTCTCTTCCTTTGAGAATACTGTGCATTCTCTCTTGGCCTAAGCAGATGGGTCTGTAGGGAAGGAAGCAGGGCCTCTGGGCAAACGTGAAGCAGAGACCCAGGAGTAGGGATGGGGTAGGGTGGGGCTCAGGACACAGAAAGGGCGCAGGGCTGGAAGATGGAAACATTTTCCCTTTTATGGTAAAACTCGAGCGCCATTCCCTGGACTCCCACTCCATAAATCACCTTCCAGTCCTCAGAACCTTTCATCACGATTAGGCAACATTTGTGCAGTGTGGATGCGCACGTGGCCCTGCGCGGCACCTTTGGGTCGCCTTCCTGCATTCCTCTCTTGGGTAATGACTGATGCTCCAAGTTCCGCTTGACTGCCTCACTTCCTGATTGAGGCTGGGGCTGGGCTGCCTTGAGGTAATGATGGTGGAGTCCTTTCCAAAATGTGCATGCAGGTGGACCTCCTCTGTCCGTCCCCTTCCCATCGTGATGTTATGCTTCAGAGGGAACAGAAGCTGGAGTTTTGTTAACAGGGGAATCTCTTATAGGAAGGAAGGACATACAGGAGGCTGTGTACTTTGGTGGGAACCTGATACAAGGGGGGCAGTCTCTGAGACAGCTGTTTCGGTAGCTACTGATCCTATATATATATATATATATATATATATATATATATATACACACACACACACACACATACACACACACACACACATATATATATATATATATATATATATATATATATATATGCAATACATAATGGTCACAATGAGCTTAAGTGTTTTGTGCACATATGGATCACATCAACATTATAATCTCTGCTCCTCCCATTTATGGCCCTCCCACACTCTCCCCAGACCCCCCAACTCCCACTATTACATCCATTTGGTTCCATAGAATCCCTGTAATCTGTGTTTCCCAAATCTGAGAAACCAAGCAATATTTAACATACTTAATCTTCTGCATCTGACTCACTTCACCATTCAAATCACAACTCTTTAACTCAGCTTCCCACCCCTAGAATGGGCTGCAATGGCCGTATCTTGATGCTTCGTCTCTGGGTCCAGCAGAGCCCTTTCTTGGAATGATTTGCTGAATTTTTTTTTTTTTTTTGGTATCTTACAATATCTTTGTTGAGATTCTTTAACCTCATCTTGCCCACCAGTCCACGTAAGAACTATAACAGTGGAATTCATGAGGCTAGAAGATGTGAGAAAGAAAAAAGTTAAATTTCTAATTCCTTAGCTGAGCACTGAAAAGTAAACGTGTGTATATTCAAAGGACATTCAGGTTATCCTTACATCGATCAGTTTTCTTAGGCTAAACTTACATCAAAGTCTGAATAAATGAATTGCTCGATTAAATGAACTTAAGTCTATATTGAATTGCTACATTAAATGATTTTAGGTCTATATCACAAAGGTATATTACACATAAAGCAATAGATATACTTATTTCAGAATTGTTTAAGAGTATTTTTTTTTTCTAATGAGCAGGAAGAAATGAGTAAGATCATTATACACAGTTACAGAACATGAAAACTAAAATTCAAGAATCACAGGTTGAACTAAGTTCTTAGCCAGTGGACTAAGGCTATCTGATCTTCTCTCTTTACCACTCAATGACAGCTTTAGGGAAAAGATCCTCTAAACCACTTCTTTACTAACTCTTAACACTTTTAAAACTGAAAATATCCAAAATCAAAACCATTGCCTTCTGCCACTCCAACCGTAGCAAAATAACTGTACACATTATACATATCAAAGAAAGTTTCACAAATTAAGATTTTATACCAATTCCCTGTGTTGAACATAATTATTATGTTTTGCAAACTAATATACTAATAAAAGAAATACCTATGGGGGAAGTTCCACAGATTTTGAGAAAGCTAGTACTCTTTTAATGGGATACAACTGAGATGATTGACGGCTATTTTTTTGTTACACTTCAGATGTTTCCTTTCCTCTGTATTCTCTGGTGCTGCTTGTCTTTTTTCTCTTAAAGAGTCCTTCAAATATTTTCTGCAATGCTGGGCTAGTGGTTGCAAATATCTTTAGGGATTCTTGGTCATGAAAAATTTTGAATTTCCCTTTAATTTTGTGGGATACAACAACCTGAGTTGACGCTTGCTGTCTTTTAAAGCTTGAAAGATTTTGCTGCAGGTTTGCATTGAGAAATCTGCGGTAATTCAAATAGGTTTGCCTTGGTAGAATATTGTCTCTCTCTTGCTGCTTTTAATATTCTCTCTTTATGTTGTGTTTCTCAGGTTTTGATTATGATTTGTGTTGGCAGGTCTCATTGCTGGTTGAGATTACTTGGTGTTCTATAAGGTTTTTGTACCTGAAAATTAATTCCTTTTTCCAGGTTTGGGATTTTTTTTTTTTTTTTTTTTTTGGCGGGGGGGATGATTTCAGTGAATAAATTCTCTATATCTTTGGTGCTGTTTTCTGCTCTTTCTTCTGTTATGTCCAGATTTTGGGGAGCCCCAGATAACCAGAGAACCAGTCACGCATGCGAGAACAAGGAGCTTTTATTCAGGCTCAAGCTCAGGCTCTCAGACGTCACCAACGCTGTGGATTTGTCCAGAGAGCCCAGAACAAAGGCCGAGCAGAGTTTTTATGAGGTAGGGAAAGAGGTAGCTACAGGAAATAGGACATAGGGACATTATCATTTTACATAGAACCAATCGTAAGTATACAGCTCCCATAGTGACAGTGTTGACCACTTAAATTTAACAGAGTGTTCATGGCATTTGGCAAACCCAATCATCATTTAAAAAAGTCTTTTGAAAGTGACCAACCAAGAGTGGTGTTTTGATGGCCGGGGTAGGGTCTAAGGGGGCATCCAGTGATTGGTTAACTGTAACTGGGCAGCTATCTATAATTTTTTGGCTTTGCCCCAGGCCCAGGAATGCCAGATTGGTGTTAACTCTTTCTGATTGGCTGTAACTAGGTAACCTAGTGGCCCAAGGCTATTCTGGCCTTGGGCATTGTGTGGTCTTTGCTGCAATTGTTTTACTATTCCGGGAAGCCAAAACTTACTAACTTTTAGGGTAAATTATAGAGTCTGTTCAGCCTGGGCTCTTCACTTCCATACCCTTAATTCTGAAGTTAGCTCTCTTTGAGTCATACATCATCTGTTGTATCCAGCTACTTTGCTTAATTCCAGTTTTGGAGTCGTGCCTAGTTATAACGTTCGTGTCCTCAGCCTGTCTTCAGTGTCTGAAATTCTGTCCTGAGAATGTTTGAGTCAACTTCCCCTGCTTTCAGATGTTTTCTTGATATCCTGAATTTCAAATGTCCACTTCTGTATCCATATGAATGTTCCTTCATATCTTGCATTTCCTTATTTACCTCAGCCAACTATTTGTTTGTGGCTTCTCTATGCTTTGTATCTATGAGGACTGCTATTTGTTTCATAAGTTCTTCTTTTAGCTTTCTGGTCATTGCTTGTATTTCTTTGAGAATATCTTGCTTGACCTGGCTGTTTGACTAGTTTATTTACTTCTTGACTTCCTTCCTTGTGATCATGTTCTGCTATTTCAGAGCCCATGACATTAATTTCCAGGGACTCAGACATTTCTGTGTGTGTCCTGTTGCCTTGTCTTCTCATGTTTCTGTTGTAGAGGGACTTCACTTTAAAGGCCTAGCTGAGAGGTTTCTTTGAATGAGTATGAGCGTAGGTGGGAGGAGCCAAGTGCGGTCTGATTTCTGTGCATGGACTAGGCAGTGAGGGGGCACCTAATGGTTTTATGGCCTCTGCAGTATCATGATCATCCCTACCCCTCTCAGCAAAGCTCTCCTGCTTGGCCTGGCTTGGCTTCCCTCCCCTGGCGGTGGGGCTCTCCACCCTTGGAGGTGTTCCTACTACACCTGAGCCATTCAGGAAGTCAGCTGCATTTCTCTTCTCTCCACAGCTGTCTCTTGTGCCAGTTTCTTCCTAGGCACTGTTTAAGAGTGACCCCAAAATCTCTGTGTACCCATCTGAGCTTTCTTTAAGCAGTTGAGGCTTGGGTTCTTTTTTGAAACTGCCTGTATCGCTGCCAACTATGGCCTCAGAGCTCTGCTTCTGGTGTAGGTTCTGGGAGACCATTTCTGGGGGAAGATTGCAGTGTGTTTGCAGTTTGCACTGTGTTTTTAGAGGCTAGGGCTACCAGCTGTTGTCATTTTCCATTTCTCCTGGTCTGAGCTTACCTGGGTCAGAGGTTCCCGGCTCCATGCTTCCCCTTGTCTGTAGATGCTGGCAGCTTCGGGCAGCTGGGGTGGCTTCCTGAGCTGCTGTTTTCCTTTGCTTCTGATGTATTCAGGATTTCTGGCCTTCCCGTGGTGGCCTCTTTATTGTTGGGGTGCTCTTTCCTCTCTTAGATAAGTTGAACGGCCAGTTTGTGGACTGGTTGTGGACTGAGATCTCTAAAACCATGAACCAGAATAAATCTTTTCACTTTATAAGATTATTATCTCAAATATCTGTTACAGTAACAGGAAGGTGACGTACATAGGCAGTGATACTGCCAATGCAGAAATGACAAAGAGAAGCCATGAATTGCTTCTTTTAAGTGAAAAGATGAAAGTTTTTGATGTACTATGGAAAATCATGTGCTGAGGTTTCTAAGCCTATAGTAGGAAAAAATTATCTGTCTAGAAAATAGTGAAGGTATTTTGAGGGCGAGAGACCACATTCGTGTAACTGGTACTGCAGTATCCTGGTATAGTTGTTCTACTTTAGTTATTATTGTTAATCTGTTAACTGTGTCTAACTTATAAGCTATCAGAGGTTTTCATGAGGAAAATGTATACATATGCACATATATAGGTTTTGAGCATGTGTAGCATATATATGCCAATTAGCTTTTTGTTGCTGTACTGAATATATAAAATAAATGAACTTAATAAGAGTAAAGTTCTCTTTGGCTTTCAGTTTTGGAAATTTTGGCCCATGACTGATTGGCTTTGTTTCTTTGGGCCTGTGATACGGCAGGCAGCACATGATGGCAGCAGCGTGTGGCCTGACCACCTCATGGGAACTAGAAGCAGAGTACAACAGGAGGAGTGGGGGTACAGTCTCCTTTTACAGGCACACACCCAGCAACCCTGACTTCCTCTCACTAGACCCAACCTCCTGCAGGTTCCACTACTTCTAATAGGTAGGGACCAAACCTTAAACACTCAGCCTTTTAGGGAACACTTAACATGCAGGCTATGGCACTGTGATTATAGGCACCCACTGGGGTCCTAGGGATATTTCTCTGTCGATAAAAAGAGTCTACTGTAGTTTCTTTGATAATTTGAAAATGTCTTGTTTACATTTTTTTTTTTTTTTGAGACAGGGTCCCTTCTTGTAGGCCAGGCTTGTTGTGAACTCACAGCAATCTTACTGCTTCAGCCTCCTGAGTGCTGGGATTAGCCCAGTTTATGTGGTACTGGGGGATCGAACTCAGGGCCTTGTGCTTGCTAGGCAAGCCCTGTAATTGCTGAGATATGCCTCCTGCCCCATATATATTCTGTACGTTATCAATAGAAAGATAATTTTGGCTTGACCTACTCTTTCAAGATTTCATCTTAAAAGGACTCCGGTCCCTAAACCATAGTCGTATTACCAATTATTACTTTAAGGGAAAAAAAATTTCTCTCCCAGATTCTTTTTTTTTTTTTTTTTTTTTTGGCTCAGGAGTTTGAACCCAGGACCATCCCCTGCTGGGCAAGTGCTTTCCCACTAAGCCAGGCTCTCATCCTCTGAATTCCATTTCTATCGGAATGCCTTTCTTAAAAAGAAAAAGAAAAACAACAACAAATTCAGAGCCACCCACCACTGCGCTGATAAAGATAAACCTCGATTTCCTTAAATGAAACTGTGCAAGGGCAGATGCTTTGTGACAGAAAGATGGGGGCGGGGTGGGGGGGAGGTTGGGGGCAGACCTTGTGTTAATGCTCAAGAGCAAGGGAGGCTGCGGGGACTGGGCCACAGTCCCCGTGCCCTGCTGCCCCCACCCCACCCTCCAGTGATCCTGAAGAACAAAAGGCAACTCAGATTACAGAATGCTACTCCACTCTCTGTAGCACCAGACTATTAAAAATAAAACTGTCCCTCAAGGCAAAGCATTTCATTTATTTTTCCTTTGAATGACTAACTTGTTTATTAAGATGAGCTAAGTGGCTACATCTAGATGGTACACAGGCAAGAAAAATTGATTTATCGCAGCCTTTTGGAAAGTATGCTTTATGTTCTCTGGAATTGTCTTTGGATTTTAAATGAAGAAAAGCTGCTTCCCCTGGAAATTAGCATGACTTAGCTCCGCCATGTGTCCTGCCCTGTGTGACCTGGATTCTTTTTGCAGATTAGTTCTTTGGGGACAGGATCGAGGTGTTGAAAGATTTAGTGAGGGTTTATGATTTTCAAGGAAGCCTGGATTCCTGCCTCAACTTTTTAATTTTTTAATATTGGGGATCAAGCCCAGAGCTTTCACACTACCCACTACATCCCAGCCCATTTTTTTAATTTTTGGTTTTGAGACAAGGCCTTGCTAAATTGCCTGGTTGTCAAGGCTGGGCTTGAATTTGCCCTCCTCCTGCGTCAGCTTCTCGGGGACGGGATTATTACCTAGGCCTGGCTCTGCCTCTGCTTTGACTGCAGTTTTTAAGTGTTTCATATCAAATCACTGCACTTTTGCCTCACTTTATCCTTGATACTTTAACTGCTGTACCTGTTAAGAGGGTGGTGGCAGAGTATGGGGGATTGATCCCAGTCCTCCAGATTCTGAGTCCCCCCCCCCCCCCCCCCCGTGTTTTCTGACTCAGCTCCGCAGGTGTGGCCGGAAGGGAAGGGTATTTGTCTCAACAGGGAGTCCTTATTGCTGTCTGCTCTTCTGGGGACAGAGAGGTGATGTCTAATGCCACTTGGATTGAGGTGCTATTTGCTTTAAACCCATGGAACTTGAAAGGAGAAAAAAGTATGAATGATTAAAACAACAACAATAATAACTCCACCCAGTTTGGCAGGAAACCTGTGTAGAGGAGACATACTTTGAGTTTGAGAAAAATTTCTTTTTCCTGTAGAATTTGGAGAACTGATAATTCTTACCTTTTATTCCCCTGTGTAGTGAGTTTTATTATAATGTGCCACACACGGATTATTTCGGATATGCGGATTTACGATACCCTCTTGGTCCCTTTTTGGCGTGATCTTCTCTGTGGCTGGCTTTCTCTCCCGTCTTTGCCTCCCCACCCCCCATATGAGACCCAGGAGAACAGAGGAGAGAATGAGAGGAAAGATTAATGGTGTTTAGATGAAGAAACAGAGGCTCAGAGTGGCTTTGTGACTTTCCTGCGTACACATTTAATAGTAGCAATGGTCACGGCTTGCAGCAAGTGCACCCCAAAATATGTTCTTCCCGTTGATCGTTATTACCTGCCATTAGGTTTTTACGTTCAATTCAATTTTTACAAAGATGACCAGAAGCCCAGGGGAGACAAATGAACTGCTGTTAGTTACCAGCTGTTTGCCTGACTCCATCTTTCTTTCAAGGGCTTCAATATGGCACTAGGACATTTGGTCACTTTTCTTTGTGGCTTTTAAGCTGTGCCTCTGAAGAGTTGAGCAGACGCATGCGCTGTGCAACAGGCAGAGGCTAGGGATCCTGGCTGGGACCCCAGAGGTCTGAGGCTGGGAGTTCCAGGATGTCTTCTGGCTTTCTGCCTGTGGGTTTGTGTCTCTAGACCAGTGAAATTCAGGACCCCCAGGGACAGACTCTGCCTATGGCTTCTAAGTGAGAGCCAGAGGGTCATCTAGCATCTAGGGTCATCTTACTTTGGTTTGTATAAGATGAACAGGTAAAGTAGCTGCCACCGTGAGGGAGGGTCGTGCTCAGGGGGCGATGCCAGTTGGGAACTCTGTGCCTGGCCTTCTCTCACTTGTTTACTTCCTCACCGCCCATATGAGACATGGGAGAGCAGAGGAGAATAAGGGGAAAGAAAGCAGATGGGTACTGAGTGTGGGATCTGTGGGTTTTTACTCAGTCTGATAGGAGACCCCAATACAGACCAGCTACAGAAGGACAAGAGCCTGGTGTTCGCGCTTGTCCTGTTGCCAGCCCCAGTGATCCCAGAGCTCTGCGGCGTGGCTCCGTGGAGTGCCCACAGATGGGCTGCTTGGGGACTGGGCAGTTTCACCATCTGTTTTTATCTCTGTTTCTAGCTTAGAGTTTTTGCTTATTTGCAGTGTTAGGGATGGAGCTCAAAGCTGCACATATGCTAGGCAAGCACTCTAGCATAGAGCTACACCCCCAGCCCTCTAACTAAGAATTTAATAAACAGGGATGCGTTATCCCTTGCCATAGTGGGGTATGCTTCATAACTCCAAACCTGTGAAGGAATAAACAGGGTGAGCATTTTTGAAAATGGAGCCTGGGCTAGAATGAACAAACAAAAACGTCTGACCTGCTTTTTGTATATGTTGAAAAGCTGCTTCCTGTCAAACCTGCTTCTGTCAGCACTTGTGACTCGACTGTCCTGGGTGGCCTCATCCCTTCTGGGGGCATCTTCCTGGCACTGTCCTTACAGGAGTGCTAGGTGGGCTGGAACGGGTACATGCAGGTCTCTGAAGCCTTTCAGGGTTAGTGGCAGATGCCACTTGGAGTCCTCTGAACCACTCTGAGCAGCCCAAACACTGGTGGTGTGCTCTTACTTTTGTGAGGCTTGGTACAAGTGGGAGCCCAGTGGGTCGCCAGCTGGGTCCTGGGGAAGGGCAGGTACTTCTTCCTGGCAGAGCTCACGTTTCTCCCTGGGCAGCACATTGTCCAGTTCACAGAGAAGGCTCATGGGCAGTTTGTGGGAGAATGTAGGCATAAGAAGAAAGTAAGAGGAACAGGCCAGAGTTTTCCTCCCTGTGAATTAGCCATCTGCTGCCCGTTTCAGTGAGTAGCAGTGCTAACTGCCAATAGGAAGGGCTGGGCTCTGCAGGCTCTGAAATCTCCTATGTACCTTCATGTTTAATTCTCATGGGCTTTGAAAAAGAGAATGATGAGACCTTGCTCCGTGTTCCCCTGAGGCCCACACAGTAAGTGACTCAGGGACAGAGTCTAAGGTCTGTTGTCACCTTACCCTTTGCTTCTTCCATTGCTCCTGTTGCTTCAGGTTTGGGAAGCCTCGTCCTTCTGTTTTCACAGGTTATCTTGTTTGGGACTGAAGAGTGGTGGGAAGTGAAGAATCGGGTATGAGAGTCATTGGTCATCTGTGTGGTGGCAGGCCACAATGGGAAGGCCCTCATTACTTAGGCACGATGGAGGAATTGAACACTGGAGGGGGGGGGTGTCACCTGAGAAAACACATGTGTGTGCATATGTACATGAGTGCATAAGTACCTGTGTGCGTGTGCACAGATGCATGAGTGAGTACATGTGTGTGGGCATGTGCTTTCTGGGGGCTGGCAGGTAAGCCTGAGATTTGTCCTCTGAGGCATGAAATACTGTCTCTGCTGAAGAGAGGTTGAGTTCTCCTGCAGCTGGTTTTCTTTAACTACCAGTATTGTTTCAAAAAGCCACAGAATCTCTAAACACAATGGAAATACCGAGAGTGTGGGGTGTGGGTTTGGGGCCTGGGGTGGGTGTGGACAGCCACGGGGAGGAGGACCACAGCCTGAGAAGTGTTTATTAATTCACGTCCCTCCCGCTGCTCAGGCTGTGGTCTTCCCTCAGTAACAAATTTCACACGGGTCCAGCATCCACATTTGGTCTGCTGGATGCTCAGCGTTAAGCTTGGGAAAATGGGGCTCAGGAAGAAGCAGGCCCCAGGGATTGCAGGGCCATAAAAACCAAACATCAGCCCAGAACAGCCCCATTTGGTGTGACCTCTAATGACTGCCTCCCATCAGCTGGTGTCAGAGGAGGCACATGGTGGCAATTAAGTCCCAAAGTGACTTCTGTAGAAATACATTTTTAGTGGGAAATTAATTTTTTTCTCTAGTCTTAAAAATGTGCAGAGATGGGAATAGTTTTAAAATTGCCGCAGCAGTAACAGCAATCATGGGAGCGGATAATCACCAAGACGACTTGTGAGGTTAAACCGAAGAAAGGAGAAGGGGAAGTGAGCAAAACTAGCAGGGTGTCTCTAGGAACAAGGGTTCTCTCATGCTGGGCACACTCAGTGATAGTCATCATAGGCCACTGGTCTCGCTTCCTTCTGAAGTTTGAAGGGAAATCAGAATTGCCCCGTCTGCTTCTCTTCTCACTACTCCTGTTTCACACTCGGTGTTTGCATCCAACTTTTTGTTTGACGAGTGCAGCCACCATAGCCCAACATTAGTGCGATTCAGTTCTGGGTGCTGAAGCAAACTCCTGTAAATAATATTATAAATACTATTTTAATCCTTTGAAGTACAAGGAGCCCCTGGATTCTTAGGCTGGTGGCTCTGTGAAGGAATTGGAATGTATCACTATAGTCAGACTTAAACACAGAGGACTCGGGTGCAAGGTAGAATAGGGCATATTCCATGTGAACGCAGAGAAAGTAAGTTAAAATTCTTCCAACTTATGAAAAGTAGGATTCGGGTTTCTTTGCGGTTATTTGATGTGTGCAGGAAGAGCTATGTGCCAGTGATAAAGAAATACTGCATGTTGACGTAGTGAGAGGGAGAACCCATTACCAAATTGTCTGGAATGGACAGTGCCGGGTATCAACATAGAGTCTGGAGTGATTATTTAATTCACAGTAGAAAATGCAACTCTGAAAGAGCTAGAAGAAAATGTGGGTTAATTTTCATCTGTCTCAGACTAGGGGAGCTTTATTATGATGGCAAGGTGAGAAAAAAATCAGTAAGCAAGATGGATACATTGAATGACAAATTTCACATGCAGGAATATTCAGAGCAGCACAACCCCAAAACTTAAAACAGCCCGTGTGTCTGTTGAGAAGAGAGTGGATAAACTATAGGGCTTTTCAAGCATTCTTTTGGAAAAAAAATTTAAAGCAACAACCCAAATAAATGAGCTACCATGACATATAATCACATGGCCAAATTTAGCTACATGTGTGCAAAAAAGAGGACTTATAGAACAGTATTATTTTTTACCCAGTGCTTTAATATCAAAAGATTTAACATTAAATAAAATAGAGAGAATACCTGTTACACCGCTTACACTGTTCTGTTTTGTTACGTTTCCATCTTTTCCCATTAATGCAGTATCTCTCAGCGTGGGGTGATTTTGCACTCCAGGGGTGTCTGGCAATATTTGGAGACAGTTTTTGTTTTCACAGCCAGGGGCTGGGTTCTGTTAGCATCTGGTGATAGAGGCTTAGATGCTGCTAGATGTCCTGCATTGCCTAGGATGGCCCCACACAGTGAGCTGGCTGTCCCCAGATTTCAGTAGTGCTGAATTTAAGAAACATGGTTTAAATCCATGTTACTGTTTCATTTCAAAGAAAGCTAGAGTCCTTGGTATACTTCTTCCCAAATATTTAAATATACACTGTCTGTGCTAAATTTTAGTATTTGTTGGCAGTAGTTGTTTGCCCTCTGAAATTTATATACGAGGAAAGGCAACAATCTCAAGGGTATGTGTGCTGACTTTTGGCCAGTACTTGTATCCAGCTTACCCAAACCCCTGTTCAAATACAGGACTTCATTATTGCTTTTGAAAGTCCCTCATGGTTCCTCTGTAGGCAAGTCTTTTAGCCACTCCCACTGTTCTGAACTCTTACTACCAAAGATTAGTTTGGTCTGTTCTAGAATTGTGTATAAGTAGAATCCTAAGATATAGTCATTACACAATATGCATTGTGCATTGGTTCCAGGACCCTACGCAGGTGACCCTGGACACTGATGATCCTTACGTAAACTGGCAGAGTATTTGCCTGTAACCTGTGTACATCCAGGCACTAAGCCTGGCCCAGTGGCATAAGTTTGTAATCCCAGCATTCTGGGAGGCTGAGACAGGAGTCCTGCCAATTTGAGCTCATCCTAGGCAACACAATCTCAAAAATCAAGGGTTGTAGCTCAGCATGAAAGCCCTGGTCTCAGTCCACAGGGCCACAAAGAAAAGAGAAAAACATGAAATTCAACGTAAACACACAGATAGTTGTTTAACTACATAATGCGGCAGAAATAATACCAAAAATGTTTATGTCTAGTACAGTCACAATTTTTTTTTTTTTTTTTTTTTTTTAGTTTGAGTATTTTTCAGATGTGGTTTGTTGAATCCACAGATGTGGGACCCATGGATGTGAGAACTGGCTGCGTGTGCCCTTTTGTGTGAGATCCCTGGACATTCACAGTGTGCTCTGTAGATCACAGTGTGCTCTGTAGATCTCTGGGGAGGGGGTTGTCTCCAGACCCTTGGAAGAAGAGGCCCTTTGGGGAGCAGCTGTCTTCACGGTACTACGGGAACTCTTTCTGTCCTTTCACACCAGGCTGATGTTGACACTGGCAGTGGGTACCACCGTGATGCCCCTCCGTGCTTTAACAGGGTGGCATCACGTTGGGTCTTTGCCCTAAGGAAGCAGAGTGAATGATTAATCTGACTGAATCTCCCTAGTGTGTGTTCTCCTAATGCTGCTGTGCTGATGAGATGGAAGGGAGACATAAAGAGGTTTCCCTGTATACCATAATATCAGGATGGGCTCTAAGGAAAACACCTCCACAATTAAGTTGCTTGCTGAAGTAGCTGGGTTTTTTTGTTATTAGGAACTGTGTTATTTATATTTGAATCTGTGGCATGGTGAGTCTGCTACTTCGAAGGAAACATCTAACAGTGGCATTCATTATTGTTGGTAAACCTTGAAATTTCAGGTCTGAATTTTTGGGTAACTCATTTTTGTCACTGTGAACTTGATAGTTTTCTCATGTGATAGTAACACATGAGATTTTTAGACATTCTAGAATGATATGCAGAGCATTTGCAGGACAGCTTAACTCAGCGTAGTTACTTCCAGATGACTCGTATATGATGTTATATATTCATACATGGGTAAAAATTTGATCCCAAGTCTAACGTAGTTCCAGTTGATTTTTATGTAACTTAATACAAAAGTTTATTCAGATAGTTTCAAGTTTCACATTGTAATTAACCTTTAAGAAACTATCACTTGTGAAGTTTTGGTTAGTATCAAAGATGAATAGCTATCATTATCTGAAAAGGCTATTAAAACAGTTCGTTATTTTCTAATTATGTATCTGTAGAGAGCTGCGTTTTCTCTGTGTACTTCAACCACAAGAACTTATCACAGCGGATTGAAGGCAAAAGCCAACATGAGATCATAGCTATTTTCTGTTAAGCTAAACATTTAAGATAGTTGCAGAAAGGTTTTCAAAAGAAGCTCCATTCTGCTTGTTCATTATTAATGCTCACCGAAAATTAGTCTTTCTCAAATGTTATGTTAATTTGTAATAGTTCATTATTTTAGGATGAATTGATAGGTGCTTTAGAACTTTCTCATTTTAACCTCTATTACTACAAAATATAACCCCTATAAATAAAGGACTTGGGGAGTACAAAAAAGATTTTGGGAGAGCTTAATTGCAGTTATGTTCAACCTGCTGCCCGATATTTTTTTTTATTTTTGCACTTTTTAGTATGTTGAAATGAAAACTTCTAAAAAGGAAGTTTCAGTACTTACATGTGTACATGAGTTCTATCATATGCATGTGATATGTGGCCCAAAACAGTTCCTCTGTTTTCAAAAAAACAAGGGCAAAAACCCCAGCAAGCTGCAGGGTGGGAGATGGTCCTGAAATGGGGGGGCTGCTGACTTCGTGTTTCACTTAGGATGTGTGTGTTTATTATTTTGATTCTCAGTACTTTGTTCTTGTTCTTTTTTTTTTTTTAATCGTGAGTTGTATTCCATTCTATAAATATACCACAGGTTGCTTATTCTCTTGTTGGTAGACATCTGGTTGTTTCCAGATTTTGGCCGCCGCAAATAAATGAGTTATGTACAGTGCTGTACGAATCTCTTTTGAACATATTCTTAATTACTTCAGGTGTGTAGATTTGGTTTGTAAGAAACTTCCAGATGATTTCCAAAGCAGTAGTTCGTTATTTAACATTCTGACTAAAGTGTTGAAGAGTTTATACTTTTATTATCAAGTTAAAAAAGCCACATCCCCCACCCCCTCCAACCTACTCTCACCTGTGTAATTTTGCAGGTGCTGTGGATGGGTTAGTACTGTGTAAAAGGAAAGTAAGGGTGTGATGAACATTGGATTTGAGATGATGGTGACCTTGAATAGGAGAGGGCTGCGTGGCCAGGTACAGGCCATTGTGGAGGTTGGGCAAACCACTGTGTGATAAGTCAGCATGAGGCATCCCGGAGGTGGCTGTTTCCAGCAGAAGACCACTTTCTAGAGTGTCCATAGCTGTGGCTACTGGCACCACCCCAGCCTGTACTTTACTGTCCGTTCCCTGTGGAAAACTCCAGATGTCTTCACAGAACAGCCTGTGACCCTGTGCAGGGGTGCTGATGACGTGGACATGCTGCAGATGCTATGTGGACACAGTGAGCCCATGGCTTCTGCTGGTTAATGGTTCCTAGTGGGAGTCAACCATGACCTTCGGGTGCCCTTATCTGTCTATTAATACATTTCTGTCTCTCCTAGTTATAGAGTCTTCTTCTAGTTTCTAAGTCCTGTGCAGGTGGTATAAAGGCAGAGAGAGAGAGAGAGAGAGAGATACAGACAGACAGACAGGCAGGCAGGCAGACAGAGACAGAGAGACAGGCAGCTTAGGTCCAATTGGAGGCAGCTCTCTTCTTTTCCAATCCATAGGGATAGAAGAACTTAAGTCTGAGTTTATTTGCCCTTAGCAAAACCCAACTAACTTTTATTATTACTAATATTTTAGGACATGGGTTATAAAGGGCCATAAAAATAAGAACATAAAACAGCTTTTACTGAACAAACATTATGCTGATTTATTTGTGAGTGAAATCTGAACCATATGGTCTAGTTTCCCTTAGAGCACACAAGGGGTTCAGGATTAAGGGAACAGACACTTGGCAAATTTGTTTTCCATTTCAGTGAACACATTGTGTTAAAAAAGAAAAGAAAGGACAAGTGTGCTCAGTCATCCCGCAGTTGTCAAATACTTGCTGTACTCAGGAAATTGAGCTTTGTGATCTTTATTCATTCTCTTACTTCATCCTCATAGCAATTGTAGCAGTCACCCTCATCCCGGCAAGGGTCATTAGTGGGGCTCTGAGCTCAGTCCCTAATTACCTGTAGGAATTTGTGCAAAGCAGGGGAGATCTGGAATGCAGGCCATGTCCAACAGGACTGCCTTTTCCTCTAAAACCCCCTCCTGATGGTGAAAGCGATGTAACTACAAGCGAGGTCATGACGTTGGGGCCCGCAGGTCAGCTGGCCATCTCTGATTGCACAGAGCCAACTCCACATCCTCTCCTTGGATTGTCACAGTGGAGACCAGGATTTTCCCTACCGTCAGGGAGCAGGTTTTTCCACGCCTTGTTGCCCTTCCTGGGAATCTAGCCCTTGAGCTGCGTTCTTGCTTCGTGTCTGTCTTGAGTTGTGAAGAGGAAAGGGTCTCACTGCCATCATTGCTTCTGGTAATGATGATGATGGCGCGACTCTCATTCAGGGGTTTATGTATCTGTATCACAAGAAAGCTCACCAGGCTTGACCTGTGGCTGCTCATGTGGCCTGAGGAAACCCATTTGTTTCTTCTTTCCATTAGGCACCCAAACAAACATCCAAAGTCTGTATCACTGCTTTGTCAGGTGGCATTTTTCAGATTCTTGGAAGACAGGAGGCTTGTTCAGAATGAACAGCAGGAAATGGCAGGCTGTGAACTCAGTACACTCTGAGATGGGCCAATCCCATATTGTTTTGGGGCCAAGTTTAAGAAAACTGCTTTTTCAGTACCAGGTAACATTATTATCACAATCTGGTTAGTGAGACTGAGGTATTTCTGATTAAACTGCACTATGGACAGGTCACAATGAGAGGAAAGATGTCTCTGTCATGGAGTAAGTCACCATTGTATGGTATTCAGCAACCAGAGGGTTTCAGGTCTCTAGTGCTGCCCAGATCAGTGGCCGTGTGGCCATGCATGAATCAATAGAATGCGATCACGAGACACAGTTGCATCTCTGCATCCAGACCTACACCCGAGGCTTCTGTTCTCCTCTCCCTCACTGACCTTTCTTGGTTCCTTCTACCCATGTATTGGTCTGTTTTCTGTTGCTGTAACAAAATGCCTGAGGCTGAACGTAAAGAAGTTTAGGTTATAGTTTTTTGAGATCTAGCTTAGTTCTCTCAGTTTTGGAGGCTGAACATCCAAACAGCATGGCACTGGCTCTTGTAAGGAAGTCCCTGCACCTTTTTATGGTGGATGGCATTGTAATAGGAAGTTGTGTAAGAAGGAGATGTCGCATGGTGATGCTGGAAGTCAGACCGCAGGAGTGGTCAGGCTCGCTTTCCTGTGACAACTCTCTGTAAGAACTAACCAGGATCCTGTGAGAGCTACATTGAACCTCCTGAGGGCAACTCCCTCAATGACCTAATCACCTCCCACTAGGCTCTGCCTCTTGAAAGTACCACTACCTCTCAACATCAGTAAACTGGGGACCATGCTTCCACTGTGAATGTTTGGGGCAAGCTGTATCCAAGTTATAGAACATCTCACACAGTCCTTTCAGGATGGCTATCCACTGCTTGTATTTCTCACATGAAGAATGGCTGCCTTCAGTACTTGATCCCATGTTGCTCCAGTGTGTGGAATTTAGACGCTATAGGGTATCCCAAAGGTTTAATAGTGTTTTCTCTATGTGGTAACTTTTGAGACATCATGTATATTGAATTTAGTGTTTGAATAATTTTTCTCAAAGCATTCATTTAAAAATATTTAAATTAATCCAGAGGAAACCAATTTTTATAATATATTTTTAATATTTTTATATTTATGGTGACCTTGGGACGCCCTTTACAATGACAGAAGGAAACAAAACAGTTAAAATTTTTGACCTACTGTTTTGTAAGTCACTAAATATATCAGACTTTGTCATATATATTTTCCATTAATTCTTTTCCAGAAATCATTTCCAATTCTGATTATACTTATCCATGGAATCACTGACAGGAACTTTCTACACCTGCCTTCAAAAGCCTCCTTTATGAATAGGGTTACATAAATTCAATTTACAGCATAGATTCCATAGCAGTTTAGGACAATGGGAACACACCTCTCTCTGTTCACTTTCCCTCACTCCTTTTTTTTTCCCTTAAAAATCATTCTGGCAGCTCTTTAGTGGGCCCTTTTAAAGAAGCTTTTAAATTTTGTACACTTGTATGTTTCCATAATGTTAATCTCCTTAGTATCTAGACGTTTGTCTGTTAGAGGCATCATCAGTGCCATGTCTTCTTATGTATTTTGATTTTTAAAACAAAGCAATTTTCTCAGTTACAATTAGAACTCAAGAGTAATGATATTAATGATAACAATAAAACACCCACTATTGTTCAGTGCTTACTGTATGCAGGAAATAGTGCCTACTGATTTATGTCTATTACCTCATATAATCCTCATGATAATCCTGCGAGACAATATTACCTTTATATTACAGCTGAAATTTAGCAAGGTAGCTTCACCCCTGGAGGTCACACACCCAGTAATGGTAGAACAGGGACAGGGACCCAAGTGTGTCTCACCCCGGAGCTCATTCCCCAGTTACTGCATGACATGGTCTCCCAATAGTAGCTTGGAGGGTTTCACAACACAAAATAATGTTATATGCTAGCTATGTGCGGTTGTTTTACCTGTATCTCTCTGATGGGATATGCTGTCAAATCCAAACTGTATTTTTAGAGACGTTGCAAATCTTCCTTCCCAGTGACCTTTTAAGAGCAAAGTTGTCTCTTTGTAAAGTGATATAGATATGCTTCCTAAAATAGGTATTTTATAACTCCTACAGGTAAGGAGCCTTGTGAACTTGCATAGGTAAGAGCAGAGCTCCATGAAATATCCAGTCTGTGTACCACCACCTGATGGTTGGTTACAGTAGGTTTATTTTGGTCTTCCTGTTGCCTGTCAATCTGATATGTAATGTGTGTGTATATTTTCCTTTCTTTTAAAAAGCTTCGTTGTAGCCTCTAAGCGATAGGCACTGTGATTGTGGCAAGTGCTAGTTAAGGGAATGGTTGATAAGTCAGTTAAAGTGTGGTTGGATCTGCTTATCTGTGCATTCTGCATCCCACATTGATATGTTCAGAATCAATATGTGTGTGCCCTAATGTGCTCAGACGTTTTATATACAAGTGCATGTCAATTAAGACAGTAATGGGACATCTGGGAACAACCAGGAAACAAAATGAGGAAAAAGAGGCTGGAGACAAAACATACCATTCAAAGGCATGTGCCTAGTAGTCTGTGTCCTCCAGGTAGGCCTGCCTTTTAAAGTTACCACCACCTCCCAGTGGCCCGTTGAGCTGCCTGTCAATGGGATCAATCAATCCATTAGTGAGCTTGGAGCCCTGATGATCCAGTCACTTCCTAAAGGCCCCATTGGTGAACACTGTTATATTGAGTACCAAGCTGTGAGCACTTGAGCCTTTGGGGGATATTTCAGATCCAAACTATCACACTATCCTACTTGTAGCCTAATTACTTGACATCTTCACATCATTTGTGAAACTAGTGGAATTACAGCTATACCTTTTTTTAAAGCAAGCATTTCATAGTCACTTGGGGCTGGGGTGTAACAAGGTGATTAAGACATATTCCCATTCTTCAAGAGGTTCACAGACCCCAGAAGAAAAGGAACGATTCTGTAGACTGCACCTTGTGAATGTGCTGAATTTTAGGTTATATTACACTTGCCAGTGATTACAAAATATTCTACTTTGTAGAAAAGCATACAATCACACAGACCTCAAGGTTTCAGCTTGACAAAACTTGATGCACAGTTTCTTATATTGCATAATATTCATCATCTCAGTTCCTTGCTGCTCAAAGTGTGACCTGAGACATTATGCAGGAACTTGTTAGAAATGCAGGATTCCAGGCTTCATAACAGCACTACTGGAATGAAATGTGTGATTTTTTAAACCTCCATGTAGTTCTGAACTATGTTACAGTTTAAGGAGCATTGAACACTTTTCCAGCATGTTCTCTCAAAGCAGGGATCTGTTATCTGCCCCCTGTGATTTTCTTTGGCCCCATCCTCACTTTTTTCTTTTAATCTCTTAGCCACTCCTAGGCACTTGCTCCAAATATCACTTCCTCTTCTTGCCATAACTTTCTTGTGTGTAAAGTGGAGCTACTGTTACAAAATGGCTATACTTGTATATTTGGGATCATTAATATTCCCCAAAGGCCAGTGTATTATAAGGGCTTTTTCCCCAGCCTGTGGTGGAAATATTAGGAGGTGGGGCCTTGTGGAGGAAGTTAGGTCACCGGGGGTGTGACCTTGAAGGGGATATCTGGACCCCAGCCCCTTCTTGTTGCTTTTTCACTTCCTGGCTGACACAGTCGAGTGGTCTCCTCTGCCAAGTGCCCCTACATGATGTGCTGTCTTGCCACAGGCCCAGAAGTCGTGGCGCCAGTGGGTTATAGGCTGAAAGCTCCGAAACTGTGAGCCACAGTAAATGTTTTTTTCTTGTAAGTCGATCCTTCCTGTGTTTGTCGCCATGACAGAAAGCTGATTAGTACAAATACTGTTGGTGCCTGTCACCCAGCATGACTGTGAGGATTTCCTGGGGGTAATAATGCACATCTGGAGTTCCATATAGTGCCAGGCTCAGTAAATACCACTTTGTGAGTGAAGCCAGTGATACTAATTTAATGGAGAATTGGGGACAGAGAGTAGCCTTTTGTATACTACCCTGCATCTTGGTGAAGGGACTTCTGCACATTTGGACTCGACCTCCATAGTTTTAAGGAAGGGCTGGGGGTCTCTACATGTGCACTCCAACAAAAACATGCACACGCACACACACACACACATATGCACAACACATGTGCCTGGTGAACTCCACAGGGAGACAGGTTTCTGAGTTCCGGTGCTACCTGGTGGTTTCCCTGTTCCTCTGAGCTGTGAGGAATTGCTACAAGACTAGTCACAGGGGTTTCCCGGCCCAGCAGAGCTACTGGAGAGGCAGCAGCATTCCCTGGGCCACATGTGGGCAGACCCAGGTTGAGGAGAGGCCAAGGTCTTGGGCTCCTGACCTGGCTTCTTCATTCCCCATGTGGGAAGGTCCTCCTCATGGGGCTCACCAAGACGCAAGGTAGGAGAAGCCACTAATTTATTCAGCTGTGAATTCCCTTGGTTTGATTGAAAGCTTTTGACTCGCATGAGCTCAGCGGGGGAGCTCCTTTTCAGTCTCCGCAACACCAGCCTGCTATTAAAGCATTTCTAAGAGAATAAAAGCCCGTTGTGTTAAGACACAGTGTCTCCACCAGCAGCCCTGGGCTGTTAGCTGATCTGTTAGACACCTGGTGGTACACAGGCAGCTCTGTCGGAGGTATCCTTGGCTTCCAGGGTCTTCCCAAGGCGGTGCCTGCAAGAGATCAGCTTCTTCACTCTCCTCTCTGGCAAAACAGTCGTGAAATGTCAGCTGACATTATCCTTCTGTCCCCGGCTCGCTTTTCCTGTGCTGGGCTGAATTGCCTGTGGAGGGAGCATCACTAGCTCTCCTTGGCAGCTGGTGTGTTCAGAAAAATATTTGCAGATTTTGGATTTTTGTAAATTAGATGGTTACTCTCTTTTACGATTGTACTTCAAAGGCCATAGTTAATTAAAGGTAGGTATCCTTTGCCAAAGTGAAAGTGTATGCAGTTCAATAAAACATGCCTCTTCATTTCTGTCCTAAAATATGTCTAGAAGATCTCCATAGCGAGGAGAAGCCCACAGTTCTGAGTGACTGCACTGTGGTAGAAAGATCGCTGGAGGACAGTAGGAAGGTCCTCACGTAGTCACTGTACCATGTGGATAATTTAACCACGGGTGAGTGATGAAATAAGAGTTTGTTACCTCTGGCGTAGGTCTTGAGCAGTTAGTATGAGACATGCTGATCACCTTCCCAGACCGCACAAGGCTGCTTATGTAACTATATTTGCTGACCAAGTGTGAGTAAGAAAATTAAGCATGTGTGTGCTAAGTTCATATCTTGGTTCTGTCATTTACCATGGGAGAGACTTTGGACAAGTTGGTCTTGATCTTCAGCATCAACTTTTTATGTTTTTGTTTTTTGAGAAGGGGTCCAGACTAGTCCTGAACTCAGTATGTAGCCCAGGTTAGCCTTGAACTCATAGCATTCCTTCTGCCTCAGTTCTCTGAGTGCTGGGGTTGCAGACATGTGCCCCCACAGCCGGCTTATGGGGTGCTAGGGGATTGAACCCTGGTCCCTGTGCTTGCTAGGCAGACACTGACTACTGAGCTACATCCACAACCCTGTCAGCATAAAGTTCTTAACTAAAAAACGGGAATGAAGGGCTACTCATCTTGCAAGTATGTTGTGTAAATTACAAGCTATGCATAGGAAACAGTTTAGTGCAGTGTCTGGGGTTTAACTGATAGTTCATCAATATTGTGATTACTAAGATATCAACTGTAAGATTTCTGATACTTGAAAGCACCTTGAGACAAATTCCTTTATGATCTTAAAATGTTACTGGTCAGTTCTGAATTAAACTTGTTTAGAATTAGAAGTTTGGAGTGGTCAGCTTTCTTTAAGCATACTTATCTTTGTAAAATTTATGATGCTTGGTTTTCCTATCTTTTTTGATTTTGGGGAAGAAATCCTACACTAGTAACTCAAGGGTGCAGAAGTTAAAGCACATGATCCAGCCCCAACACACTAGTGCAAAGAGAAGCAGTACTAAATCCCCGGGACAAGACCGTGTGGCGGTGAGTGTCCCCAGCTCGAGCACTGTGCTTGGCTCGTGGGCAGTGCTGAGTGGATATGCTTTGCTTCAATAAATGGATGAAGTCACATAGCTCAGCACCCTCACTTTATAGGTAGAATAATAGTGTACAGAGAAGTGGTGCAGCTCGTCTAGGCAGAGCAGGGACTGGGGCCTTTGCTCAGTAATGATCACAGATTTATTTGTTATTTATGAGACAGAGTCTTGCTCTATAGTCCGGGCTGGACCTGAACTCTGTGTAGCCCAGTCTGGCCTCAAACACACAGTAGTCCTGCTGCCTCAGCCTCCTGAGTGCTGGGATTACAGGTGTGTGCCACCACGCCCGGCTTATGTGGTACTGGTGGATCGAACCCAAGGCCTTGTCCTTGCTAGGCGAGTGCTTTCATTAGCTGAGCTACACCTTGAGCCCTGATTGTAGACTTTCTAAGGCTTCCCAAAGAGCAGCATTCATCTGAAATGAAGACTGTACTGTTTTCCAGTAGCAGAGTGGCTGACTGCTTCCTCCCGCCCTTCTCCTTCCTTCCTCCCTCCCGCCCTTCTCCTTCCTTCCTCCCTCCCTCCCTCCTCTCTCTCCCCCTTTGTTTTATTCCTTCTTTCCTTCCTCTTGATTTTTCTTCCCCTCCTCTTTTTCTCGTCTTTTATCCTCCCATGCCATTGTCTCTGCTGGTGTATTCTTTGCCCGCACCAGGACCTGGGTGAACAACTGTGACCCACACAGCTCTCTCTCATACCACCACACACCTGACAAGCCCATCATTACACTAAGCCTGTGGCAGATGTGTTTAATCTCCCTTCTCTTTGCACTGTGGCATGTTCTGTTTCTCTTAACAACTCTGCCCTTTTACCACCTACTTCAAGGTACCACTGGATCCAGGAAGCCACCTGGATAGGGTTTCGTTACAGAGGAAATTTATTCTCTAGCACCCCGGAACCCTGAGTGGAGAGCTGTGCTGGCGACCACCCAGGCGTGGGAAAGCTGGTTCCATGCCTTGGAGAATTTGCACCCTGGTGAAGGGTGATATTGAAGCTCTGGGCCTTGGTGGCTGTAGACATGGTGGCCCCAAAGTCTTGGTGGGACTTCCCAGTCTACTCCTTCCAGTTGTTTTGGAAACAAACATATTTGTTCCCCCCCCCCCTTTTTTTTTTTTTTGCTGGCAGGGCTGTCTTCTGTACAGAGTACTCTACTTTGGGTTATTCTGGGGAATTCATAGATTTCTGTACAAATAAGAATATTATTGTTATTCACAGAACTCTGGTCTTTTGTAAGTATTGAAGGGGCATATGAAGCAATACTTTTTCAAATTGTCGTGATGAAGAACCAGTTTTTGAACTTTTTTGTTATATTGTGAGCTAACACATTTCTAACATACAATAAAAATTAAAGAAATGAAAAGCCAAACCTTAAAGATACACCAAATTCCAAGCCCTCACTTTTTATTATTAAGAGTCATTGTGTGCTGCCAGAGATTCTGAGTGCGCATACCCAGTTTCTGTTCTTGTCTCTGGGAACCAGTAAACTGCCTGCAGACCTGACTTGGAGGAGCCCTTGTGTGGAGATGCAGATTCTTACCTCAACTTTTGTTTTCCATCATATGTGGTCAGTTTCACTTTCTGCCTCATTTCCGTCTCCTCTGCCCACCCATTTGTCTGACTTCTGGAATCTCAGAGTGACTATGTGGTGAGAGCTCGTGATGCTCGGTGAAAGGAGCATGACGTGCTGCCGCCTCCTGAGGCGTCTCCGGTGTTCCCTGAGGATGATCCCATGATCCTCCTTTCTCCCTGAAGATAGCAGGCAGAAATCCCACAGGAAATAATGACACTGCTCATAGCAAAAATGGGAGATGTCAACTTGAGGCCAATAAAAAAGGTCATCAGCTAACAAAAATGACCATCTAAGTCATTTTCCAGAGGAACTACATTGAGATGATTTATAAGAAATTAAATTCATTCTTTTCATTGGCTTTTATTTGCACTCATCAGTTTGTTAGGATAAATGCCATAATAGGTGACTAGAACTTATTTTTGACCCAGTGGTTAAGACTGTAGTTAGAGTGGTCTTCTGAGTGTTTCAGTATTTTTTTTCTCCCAAAGGCTGTCTTTCTGGTATACTTTATATTTTTATGACTTAAGAGTTACCTCTAGTGAAAAATCACATTTTCCTCCCTGATACCTAGGAGTTGTGCTGATGGCTAGTGACTTCCTGAGTCTACTTCTGTAGCTTCTAGTGCCATCTTTCTGTGGTGTATGGTGAGACACCGTGTCCGTACCTCTGTTTGGGAAGCTGCAAATTGTAACTTTTGGATTGCTTCCTGGAACTTTGAAGATCTGCATTTTGGATTTGTTTAGAATAAAATGCATGTATACATATGTGTGAGCGTGCGTGTGTGGCTGTGTGTGTGTGCACATGCGTGTGTGCAGGAGATTATTGTGGAGAAATAATACTCTCCCCAGATTCTTAGATTTGCATTTAATATTTTCTTCTAGGAAAATTTTTGAAAAGGTAAGAGAGGGCTAATATGTATTAACATGTCTGCCAAAAGCTTTGGTAGGGTCAGAGGTGAGTAGGGAAAAACTGAAGGGTAAGAGCAACAAGGGAAGTGTCAGTGATACCAGAAGGACTTGGCGGGATGGCGTCGAGCCTGGTGGTGAAAACCTTGCCTAGCATGTGCGAGACTTCCATCCCCAGAACTGGAAAATAAAAGGCCCAATTTGAAAAGCATTGTTTAGAGAAGCCGGTAGAGGTAAAAGATGATGTGGAGAAAGAAGCTGAAAAGTTCCTGGGACTTTCTGGCAACGTTGGATTTGGGCCAGGTGGCTCAGGAAAGACACTGTACCCTCTGTGCCCTGAGATCCAAGAGAGAGCGCTGTAACCTATCCGAAGGTACGTGCCCAACCTCATCTTCCCTGGGTCTCAGATCTCTGCCTTTTCTTATTCTTGGTGGGTCCTGGAAGGTGTCTGGGTGGGGAACTAGAATATCACTGAGCCTTATTAAGAAGCTAAGCTGTTCCTTGTGTCAGACACACATGTCGGGAATATTACAGTAATTAAGAATTTCTTCCCCGCTAATGTCAGTATTTCCTTAGTGTGGCTTTGGGGTGTCATTCCTATAGAAAGAAGCAGGGGTCCATGAGGATGGAGCAAGGGTTGTTGTGGCTGGAGTTGGTGGAAGATAACACAGCCTGAGGGTGCCAAGGTGTAGCGAGGTAGCTGGCAGACTGTAGACACTCATTTGGCCAAAGGATGCCAGCTGGGAAAGCTGATATCCAAGAAACCATGCTGCATGGATGGAGGTCCTCAGTCCATGACTTAGCTCTCAGTAGGAGAAAGCGAAGAACATGGAGTGAGGCAGGAGCTGTCACTGCAGAGAAACAGGATACGGTAGAATAGAAGAAACCTGGCTCCCCAGGTGAGAGAAGGGCTCCTAAGTCTTAACAGGCTCAGCACCTTGATAAAAGCTGTCGCAAACAAGGCAAGCTTCCTGGCCTTGATCTTGCTCTTCTGGTTAATCACTTCTTCATCACTGAGAGAAAATACTTGATACTTGTAACTTCATGGAGGAGAAAGGTGTATGTGGCTCATAGTTTCAGTGAGTTCAGTCCATGGTTGGGAGGCTGCACCAGAACAATTAGGGTGAAAGGACATGGTAGAAGAAAGCTGCCTAACTATAGCAATCAGGAAGCAGAGAGAGAGAGAGAGAGAGAGAGAGAGAGAGAGAGAGAGAGAGAGAGAGAGAGAGAGAGAGAGAGAGCAAGCATCCAAAGTTCCCGCCTCCAGTTGTCCACCTTCTCCAACAGGATCCCACTCCCTAATAGCATAATCACAGGAACTTTTCAATGGATTGATTCATTGATGAGTCTAATTCCCCATGATTTACTAGTTTTCCAAGAGCTTCACCTCTGAATATAGGAGAATTTTGGGAGTCATTTTAGGTCTAAACCTTCACATTGGCCTAGTGCATGTGGGCAGTGATGGGGACTGTTGAAGGTCCACAGATCAGCAGTGAGGGCAGCATACACCACCCATCTCCTGTGGGCAGGTGCTTAGCCGTGGCAGCAGCAACAGGAGCAGTGTCCCTAGGGCACTTGCTCTAGGGAATCAACCTCAGTGGTTTCCTTTGCCTCTGGTATGAACTCAGCCTGCATTCCTTAGCTGGCTTTCAGGCTTATGCCCAACTCATCCAGCCTCTAATAGGAACAAATTGCTGTTTATTATCTAAGCATTTCCCTCAAGGCTCATGTGTTCAGAGACGTGACTGGATTATGAAAGTGCTAAACTCATCGATGAATTAACCCAGTGGTAAGTCCATTAGCTGCCTGGGCTCTTAACCTGCTGGAGGAGGCAGGTCATTGGGAGTGTGACATTGAAGGATACATCTTTTCTCTAGCTGTTTCCCTCCCTCTCTGCTTCCTCGCTGCCCTGAGTGGCTTTCCTCCCTCATGCTCTTCCGTTTCTGCCTTGGAGACAGCCATGCATGGACTGAGACCTCTGAAGCCATGAGCTGAAATAAACCTTTTCCCTTTTAATTTGTGTATGTTAGCAATAAAAATCTAATACACTATTCCTTAAACTTCTCATGTGTTCTAGAGCCTCAGTGCTTCTTGCTATGACATTTTGTCTGCCAGGCATGTCTGTTTTTCCTCAGGAAATAGAGGAGAAAAATTCCTGATTGTTAAAATAGCATCTTGAAGCTCATGGTTGTTGTTCTTGTTGTTACTATTTTATTGTTTTGTGTTGAGACGCAAACCCAGGGCCTTGTGCATGCTAAGCCTTCACTCCTTCACTGAGCTCAAGAACAGCTCATGGGTATTTAAAAATATTCCTATCATGTAAATGAGAACAGAGAAGAACAAATTGAGGGGACATATTGACTGTCCATCACCAGCTTTATCAGATTTTAACACTATGTCATATTTGCTTCAGATAATTTTTTTGCAATCTCTAGTCCAGGCTGGTCCTGAACTCACTATGTGGTCTAGATTGTCCTCAAACTCATGGTGATCCTCCTGCCTTAGACACCTGAGTGCCGGTATTACAGTTGTGCACCACCACACCCAACTACCTATTTTAATTTAACAACTTGAAGCAATATTTAGCAGAGCTGTTGGGGTTATCATTCCTATGTTCCTTCTTCAGAAGTGGTAACTTCTAAAGTAACTCTGTCACTCATTTCTGCGTGCAGTGCTCTAGTGTGAACTTCATCTAACAAATCCAAACGTATATGGTTTATTGAGCCATTGAAAAGGTGCGTGGAACCGGGTTATGTGTAACGTTTTGCAGTTTGCTTTTACCCTGTTAGGAAATTTATTCCAGGTCATACAGTAATCCTCTTAGTTGTTGCAGAGATCCCACAGTATAGGTGTGTAGCTTTTGTACTTGTGTCATTGATTGACTTTTGAGACTTTTTTTAACTCTGTTATCCAGAGTTCTATGTGCGTTCTTGTAGTCTTTGTACATATATGGAAATTTTCTGTGATACATACGTGATACATATATTGCCAGGTGAGATGTTGCCATATGAACCTGTAGTCCCAACACTTGTGAGGCTGAGGCAGAGTCCAAGGCCAGCCTGGGCTCCATAGTGAGTTTGGGACCAGCCTGGACTACAGAGCGAGACTCTGTCTCAAAAGAAGAAAAAAACAGGAGAAATCTTGTAGGGTCTTTAATTGTGCATATTTTCTACTTCTCCCCGTGCTTGCTCCAGTACATATCCCCATTCTGTTTGTCCCTTCCCAGCACTTGATCTTATCAAAATTTAAATATTTACCAGTCAGTGGGTGAGAAATGATGCTTCATTGTTTCAGTTAGCTTTTCCTTGATTCCTCCTGACGTTGGTCATCTCTGCATATGTCACTGGGTTTTCCCTTCTGTAACCCACCTACCTGTTCAGGCTTCCTCCTAGATGCTTGTCTTGTGATTCCTGATTTACAGTTCTTTTTATATTGTAAACAACTTTTTTTGTTGTTTACATGTTTGTTTCTCTTGCCAGTCTATGGATGTTTTCGTCACCATACTTAGAGTCTTTATTGTACAAAAATTTGAACTTTAGTCAGAGTTACCCATGTTTTTCTGTATTTATAGCATTTGTATGTCTTATTTAAGAAAAATTCTCTTAGATACCATTCTGTATTTTTTTTTTTTAAAGTCTATCTGCTCCATTGTTCCTAGACAATTTAAGGTATTTCTAAAAAATATAAAAAGAGACTTCTTTTCTCGAGACAGGGTCTTGCTCTGCAGTCCAGGCTGGTTCTGAACTCACTATGTAGCCCAGGCTAGTCTCGGATTCAGTGGCTCTCCTCCTGCCTCAGCTTCCCATGTGCTGGGAATTCCAGGTGTGTGCCACCATGCCCGCCTTATGAGGTGATGGGGAATTGAACTTAGGGTCTTGTGCTTGCTGGGAGAGTGCTGTAACAGCTGTGTTGTTCCTCCAGCCTCTCAAGGTATTTCTTGAGAAGTACAGGATGACACCTGGAATATTGCCATGATAACTGGTTCTACTATAACAGAGTCAGTAAAGGATGAGATAGAGGGTCTTTTTTTAGTCCTGGGGATCAAACTTAGGACCTTACACATTGTGGACAAGTGCTCTGCTGATGTGTTTACACCTCCAGGCCCTACTTTTTGAGATTTAAAATAAAGTCAATTCAGTATCGAGATTCATTGTTTCTTCTTATAACATTGAAGTGTAGACTTCTGCACAGGAGCACATAAACCTGAGTAGCAGATTGGTGAAGGATTAAGAATGAAAAAATCATCTTTGGGGTCGGGGTGGTGATACATGCTGCCTCTGATCTTAGCACCTGGGAGGCTGGGAAAAGACCACCAGGAGTTGGAGGCCAGCCTGGACTACATAGTGAGTGCAGAACATCCTGGACTCCACAGTGAGGGCCAGTCTCAAAACCCCAGAGAGAAAACAGTTTGGTGGAGAGTTGACTGTTGAAAGATGGGGACTGAAAGTCTGTGAGTGCTAGAGCCGTCCCTGGATTTCTCTGGCGTCTGTCTGTCTGGCTACATGGCTAAACTGCCAAGTCTGTCTGTCACAGTTTGTATCCCCAAAACCCTATGAAGATGGGCCACTGATGGTCAGAGTCCTTGTGCGCACCTCTGTCTGCCTGCAGTGATGACCAGGATGGTGGGCTTGAGATGCTAACCCTTGCTGTATCGGCCCTCTCTGGAGTGATCCTGGGTGTTGATGCTCTCAGCAGAGGGCAGGGTTCTGGAAGCTCTTCCTCACACATCTGGCTTCACCCAGACTGCAACCTGTGGGTCTTTGAAAGGTTTGCTGAGTAACTTTGTGTAGTTTCTGGATCATTTGTGGGTGGATTTAAGATTTATAGCCAAGGCGAGGGTGGGGCTCAGTAGAAGAGCCTTGTCTACCATGCATAAGGCCCTAGCTCCGTCCCTAGCACTTCAGAAAGAAGAAAGGACAGAAGAAAGGCAGAAGGAAGGAAGGAGGGAGGGAGGAAGAAAGCATAAAAGATTGATTTACAGCAGAATAAAAGACAGCTTTGGAATTTTTGCCTCTCCAGGTGTTCCTATTGCAAAGACTCCTCCCCACAAAGTTCTACATTTTAGGAATAAGCCCAAGCCCTGTATTCAAGGCCATGCTTGTTATCATTGTCAGTTCATCCAAGGCTGGGAGACTACATTGTCCTCATTACCTTCATCTTCAGCAGCACGAATAGCAAGGCTAGTAAGTAACGGGTGTGCGTATGTGTGGCCACGCCGATTGGTCAGATATTTGAAACACGGCCACATGTGTTGGTCAGTAGCTGCTGCCTTGAATCTGAGTCCTCAGTCCCCTGCAGACCTGCCTTCAGGACCTCTGCGACAACCCCACCAGTGATCAGCTAACAGGCTAACACCTGGTAGAGCAGTGGGTCCCTCTAGGACCCTCCTCAGGATGCTGGCTGCTGCTGTACGGCTGGATACACCTCTACATGCATGCCAGCCATCAGGGAATTTATTTTGATTGTTCGATGTCCGTTCCACCAAAGTTGTTTAAATACCATGAATATCAAAATATCCTAAGACAGAAATTTGGGGCCTTTTGTCCAGTTAGAGTGGAAAGGAATTTCATCATTTGGACAGCTGTGTGCTGCGTTCTTTGACAATGTACTATAGATGAAAACCTTACTCGTAAGGGCAGCATGGGTGCACTCATGATACATGTCACCATATTGACACTGATAGAACACAGGTGTAGATGGATAGGAGACCAAAGACCCAACAAGACTGTTCCAGAGTGGAAACTTTTCTTTCTGTGTTCTTCCCAGTGCCTGCCCAGTGTGGCTGCATAGGCTCTTAGCAAAAATTTACATTTTAATTGATTGTGAGAATATAAAATAAGTGACCTTTTTGGCAGGGAGTTGCTGGAGGTTGAACTCAGGACCCCTCACAAATGCCAAGCCCATGCACTGCCACTGAGCTAAACGCCCCCAGGTCCATGTAAGTGAACGTAGGACGTGGATTGATGGATAAGAGAAGGGAGACCAGCATTCTGGACGGGGAGGAAGGTGTGGGCCAGAGCTACAAGTGTGGGTTGCCTCAGTGGCCAGGAGGTAGGTGATGGGGGAGTAAGGGTGAGTAGGCCTGAGAGTCACATGGGGTGTCTTGCAGGACCCTGAAGATTGGACATTGGATTTTGGGTTCAGTGTGAAAGCATGACACAGTAGAAAAGTACCAGCGATCTCTTAGGCCAGACTACCGATTTCTTGTGTCATAACACTGAAAACTTACCTTTATGGGGAAAAGAGGGGAGCGGAGGGTGAGTCCCTGCCTCAGCCCTGCAGCTTGTTGCCACAGCTTCAGAAGTGCTTTCCCTTTTTGCTTTTGCTATGTGTACTTTTTGAATTCTGCAAGGAGATGTTGCAGCAGTTGCTCTCTGCCCACCGGGCCGTGGTTCCTGGTGCTGGGCCTCAGTCTCACCAGGCAGTGGGAAGGGAATAAAGAAGAGGGGAAGCCACTTGTCACACCACCAACAGTGGCACCATGGCCCTGCACATTCACATGGCTTCATCATGTGCTTAGTATCCTGGGGGTGACTGAGTCTTATAGCTGAGCCCTTGCGTGGAGATGAGCCAGCTCAGCAGCGTTGCCTGGTGTGCTGTCTTGGAGCACAGGGACCTCGTGTGGGGAGCTGTGCTCAGAGGCCTCAGAGCTGGTGTTTGGCACCGAAGCACTCCAGGCTCTTGGCATTTTCCAGCCCCCTGTGAGCTGGCACAATGACTCTTCTGGATTTCTCGGTTAGCTCTAGATTCTGTGCTTCCCCAACACTGGCAGCCTCTCACAGGTGAAGACACAGGTGTTTGGCCAAACCCAGGCCTCTGGCTATTTGCTGCCCTTGGGAGCAGTACTCACCAAATCGGGCCATTAGCAATGGTTAGCAAAGCGGCTCTTATGCGTCTGCACGCTCAATGATGAATGCTGTTCATGCCGACAACTAAATCGTAATGAGCTTAAATGCTCATTCACAGCAGGGATCTAGGCTTAGATAACACTTTGCTGCTTTTATGGTGAAACCTCCTCGTGAAATTTCTTTGTGAGTGAGCGCATCATTATCCCCCACAGTAATTTAAACTGAACTTGATTTGTGAATTTATTTCCTCTTTTCTGTTTGCATTATCAATGTCTCTGCCTTAGATTCTCCTATGGAAATAGATGCTGCTACATCAAGGAAATCAGTTTGTAAGTCAGTCGGCAACCCAAGCGGGGATGAATTGTTGGAGTGTGAGTACATCCAGTGTGTTCTGATCTCTCTTATGAAAGAAGTCTTTGCGGAGATTTCACATCTCTGGAGAAGCTCTTGGAGGTTACTCTGGAGAGAGATGTGTGAAATGAGAACAAAGGTTTTTTTTTTTTCCATTTGACTGGTAGAAAGGAGGGTGATGGATAATGGAGGAGGGGTGAAGGGGCAACTCCTAGTGGTGGAGCAAGAAGAGTTTTAATGGCCACACTGACACCCTGCCGTACCACAATGACGTAGGTCAGCTCCCTGCTACAGGTTAAGGCAATGTAATTTGGATGCAGAGCCCACAGAGCTGTTCTTGGGAGGAGCACTGTTTTAGAGTTTGCACAAGACAGGTTAAAATAATGTTGACCTTTGGCCTGAAGGCAACCTTAACTCATGTATCTGTAAATTGATACAGTGTGAAACTGAAGAAATGCTATTTTTCTACGTAATAGAAGGTCCTCTGTCTCTGTGAAATATTATCATCTACACGTCTACCAGGTTTTCAAAATTATGACATTTAGCAGCTTAGCGAGACCCTAGTCTCAAAATCAAAAATAAAAACGGCCTGGGGATGTAGCTTAGGGTGAAAGCCCCGGTTTGATCTTGGCCTCTCGTACCATATATATGAAGTAATAATTTTGTCCATGTGTCCTTCACCTGTATTTGATATGTTGCCATATTTTCTTCAGATGTGGTTTTTAATGTATTAAGACATTGTGGTTAACGCCTTCTCATTTTTGCTTCCTATTCCTCACTCCTCCTCTTCCTTAGATGGTGACATTAGCCTGGGTTTCCTCTCACAGATAGCTGCATGTCTGTATAAACAGGAAACTGTGATACTCTGTGTTTTGCGTCTTTTAACGTTATTCCCAATCATAATATCACTGCATATCAGTTAAGAACTTGCCACTAGTTTCAGGATTTCCCAGCCAAAGTAGTGTGACTATTGTAGATCTCTAATGAGTGTCTGTGTCAGGATTTACCTCATTCTTTTCATGAGGACTGAGGTGCTTTTCTTTCCCAGGGTTTTCCTGTTACAGGCAGCGCCACAGTAAATATCCTGGTGCAAAGCCTGTGGCCTGAGCTGGCCTCACACCTGTGTTGCTCGTGTGACCCGCTGGTTCACGGGACACCTGTGTCTTCAGCTTACCAGATGTGGCCAGGTTGTTCTCCAGCATGGTTTCCCTACCATCTTAACTACCATTCTGTGTTTTCAGACTTTAATATTTTGCTAATTTGGTAACAAAAAAGGAGTGCTCCTTTGCTTTAAGATTGAATGTCTTTTCATAGTTTTATTGGTTCTGAGGTTCTCATCTAAGAATAGTCTGTTTCCTTTGCCCATCTTTCCTCTTGCTCATCTCCTTCGTATTCAGTTTTTACAAATGAACTTGGGAAATTTGAATGTGAATCTTGCATTAGATGAACACTAGCATAGTTTGTTAGAATTCTTGCTAGAAGACACAAAAGCTATATATATTTATTTTGTTTAAAGACTGGATCTTGTTCTACTCTAGGCTGGTCCTAAACTTACTGTGTAGCCCAGGCTGGTCTGAAACACGCTGTAATGCGCCTGCCTCAACCTCCCGGGAGCTGGGATTACAAGTGTGTGCCACCACACTCAGCTTATGTGGTGCTGGGGACTTGAACCCAGGACCTAGTGCTTGCTCGGCAAGGACTCTTAACTGCTGAGCTGTGCCCTCAGACCAGCGCTATTTTTTGTTGCTGTGAATGTACCTTTTAGGGAGTTATTTGCATTTTCTAATAGACTGCTGACTTTCTATATTGGGATGTGTAACCACCTAACTGAACTTTATTATTAAGTCTTACACTTTAAGGCTCTTTTGAGTTTTCTGTGGATGTTATAACATCTGTAATTATGACCCTTCGTTTCTTTTCAGTCCTTATTCTTCTCACTGACTTTCCATGTTATATTCCTCTACCTAGGATTCTTTGCACCACATTAAGAGGAGTCAGTGGTAGGTTTCCCTGTCAGTCCCAAATTTTGTAAGAGAACATATAATGTTAGTTAACTATTAAATATGTTTAAAGCTGGAGCTGGTGCACAGGAGGCGGAGGCGGGAGGATTGCAAGTTCAAGCACAGTCGGGCAATTTAGCGAGACACTTTTTGAGAAAAAAAAAGACCGAGGAAAAGTTATATATCACATGGTTTCTCTAGTATGAGAAATTCAGAATATAAATAAATAATAGAATTAAGTGAGCGAAATGTTGGGAGTTGCGGGGGATGAGGGTGGGAGTGGGAGGATAAGCAGGGATGGAAGGAAAGGATTGTGAAGTTGACACAATATATATATATATATATGCACAAAATTCTCAAGTTTAATACGGTCATTTATATCACATATACGTAGTAATAAAAATGGGGAAAATGAAATACAATTGTAGAAATGTAAAAATATAGGCTGAAGTTATAGTGCAGTGTGAAGGCTCTGGACTCAATTTGTAATACCACAAAAAAGTTTGGTTCATGTTCCAGTGGATATCCTTTAACACAGTAAGGAGGTTTTTGTCCCAGTTTGCTAACATTAAAAATACGTTTGAATGGGAATTAAATTTTATGAAGTTCTTTCTGTATATAGATATTTTTATTCTTAATATTAAGAGATTTTTTGATATTAAACTATTCTTAGTAATATTTGCATTACAGATGCCTTGGACATAATAATTATTTTAATACAGTGCTGGGTGGGAGTTGCTAAATTTTGTTTCAGAGTTTCACATCTGTGCTCATGAGTGAATGTGGTCTAAAACATTCCTTTCTTGTACTGTACTTACTTGGTTTGTTTTCAGACTTATATTAGCCTCACCGAAAGTGTTGAGGATGCCTTTTTCTACTTTTTGGGAGAATTTACATAAGATTGGGTTAATAAAAGTTGGTAGGATCTTTTTTTAGAACTATTAGGACTCTGGAGTTACATATGTATAAATTGTAAAGCATAATATAATTTAAAAAGGATTATGGAACTTGCCAGTTTATTCTTAAATCATATATACAATGAAAATCTTATAATACTGTCTAGAGAATTTTGAGTCGTCTGTTTCTTCTTTGACCTTGCAGACAGTGGTAGTATTATGAGATACTCACCAAGAAGGTAAGTTTCAAATCACTTACTTTTAACAATGGGTTTTTTTACGATTAGCTTTATTTCTAGACCTCCATAAGTTACATACAGAACATATGTAAGGTAGCACAGTTAGCAGCACCAGGCACCTAGTACACATTTTCTGCTGGACACTGTGCCCAGAACTACCGACCAGATATTGTACCTTTCCAGAGCAGAAAGTTGGCCTTTGCTCAGGCTTTCTGCTCAGGGTGAGGGCAAAGGCAGTTCTGTGAAAACTAGCAAAGTAGGGAGGGGGCTTTCCTTTGTGCAAAAGGGAAGAATAACACATTCTTTTGGAGTGATGACTTATTTTTAAAACACATCCTGCCTAAACTGATGAGCTCAGGGCTTTTCAGCCTGAGCAGTTTCTGTTAAAAGACATGGGTAGAGATTTCTGCATATGAAGGTGGCAGGTTTTTAGTTCTAGAGGAAGAATAACCCAGGGAGGGAATTTACCTTATTGCTTTATGGAGCTTGGTTTCTGTGGTGGATGATGTAACGTTTTGGGGAGCTGTTCTTGATGCCCCGCCCCAGGGCTGGCACCTTTTGCTGCCCATGTGTTCTGAGAGATGCCATACATGAGAGCCACAGGCAGCTGCTCTTTCAGGGCTTTATACCATGTTTGTTCCAGGTCTCAATGCTGGGCCCTTCAGTAGCTTGGTTGGTGGTGTTGCAATTACATGTTCTACACAAAAAGAAAACACTCTTCTCTTCTGTCCTCTCCTGCCCTCCCACTAGCAGTGGGATTTGAGCCTCTGTGCATGCTAACCTGCGCTGCCACTGAGCCCCATCCCCAGCCTGCGCTACCCTCCCCCTTTCCTCCCCCTCTTTCTTTCTTTCTTTCTTTCTTTCTTTCTTTCTTTCTTTCTTTCTTTCTTTCGTTTTCAGATTTGAACCCAGGACCATGAGGCAAATGCACTACTATTGAGATAGTGGCCTTCTCAAATTTTTATTTTGAGGCAAGTTCTTTACTACCAAGATACCAGCGTTTTAAATTTTTTATTTTGAGGCAGGGTCTTGCCAAGTTTTCCAGGCTGGGTATGTACTTCCAACTGTCCTGTCTCAGCTTCCCAGGATCCCCTTTTCATTTTTTAGAAGGTCTAAACTTTTCCTCCCTTCATCTCTCTACTACAAAAATCACTTCAGTGTTTGGCTCACTGCAGCCTTGGAGAAGTCTCTGGAAACTCCTGCTGAATTTCTTGAAGAGCCGTGTGAAACTCAGTGTAGGCTGAAATCAGAAATATGGTCAGGCTTGCGAGTTATCCTTCTGAAGAGCCCTTCCCCCAGCTGGGGGTATAGCTGTGCAGTAGAACGTGTGTTGAGCATGTACAAGGCCCTGGGCTCCCTCCCCAGCATCACAGATAAATTTATATGTCATAAAGAGTGCTCCCCGATCCTCAACCACCTTTTCTTAGAAGTGGTCTGCAGCTACATTGTGTGTATATTTTTTTCTTGGTGCAATTACACAGCCTGTTACAGCCCACCGCCCACACGTGAGCTGTCCCCGCCACCCTGGGTTGCACAGGGAGCCTCTTAGGAAAAGCAATTTGTCTTCTTTTGAGACTTTCCTGTTCTGACAGTTTAAAATAAAAAATATGCTTGAAGGCAGATTCACAGAGTATTTGTAAAACTGCATGCAGTGAACCAGTGTTTAAGAGAAAATCTGGGGACATGAAAATATTCCTTCTTGCATTTTAATAAGATGCTACCACCAATGTTTTCTTCTCATATTTCTGCCTGCCGAGTAGCAATTTCTACATCATTAGGGATGATGTGTCTGTGGTTTTGCATTGCCTGTGTCTTCATGGCTCTTTACATGGGTGAATAGTGGTGCTACTTCCGTGAGAAGCAGAGATGAAGTGTAAAGATACTACAAGAGTCACTTAAAGTCACTCAAGGAGATTTGTTTGTTTTTACTCTTGATCTTCTGTCTTACATATTCCTTTCTTACCCCTTTGCTGGAAAGTCCAAGGTCATGGGTATGACCCTTCCCAGCTATGTGACCTTGAGCAAGGTGTGTGACCTCTCAAGGTTGACATTTTCTTGTCTTTAAAATCTAAGATTCTGTGGCTGGAGGAACAGCACAGTAGGTAGAACATTTGCCTAGTGAACCCAGGGTCCTGGATTTGATTCCAGCACCGCATAAACTGGGCATGGTGGTACACTGCTGTCATCCCAGCACTCGAGAGATTGAGTTAGGAGGATTATCATGAGTTTGAAGCCAGCCTGGGCTACAGAGTGAGTTTAGCACCAGCCTGGGCTCCCGTATAAGTACTAACCAGGCTCAGCCCTGCTTAGCTTCTGAGATCTGATGAGATCGGGGACATTCAGGATGGTATGGCTGTAGATAGGACCAGCTTAGACTACAGAGCTAGACCTTGCCACAAACAAACAAGATCCTTTCTTCTGTTGACCCGTGAGTTAGGGAAAAAATGTTGGAATTCATGGTTACCAGTGCCACTGGCTGGGAATACTACCTATAACTTAGATGTACAGTCCTGGTATGCCTGGGTGGAACCTGGGCTCATGGCTCCTATCAGTTGCACACCAAAACTGGTATGTTACCTCATGACACCCGCAGGTAGACGTTGAACATTACATGTGGAAGAGACCATTATCTTCCCTCAGTCTAACAATTTCATTCCAGATAAGGAAACCGAGGCCAGCTAAGTCCTCAGGGGCTGCGCCGCTGGGATGCTCAGGCTTACTCCTGAGCAGCGCTCTCTGCCGCTCCCGTTTCTGAACCTTTGGTGAATGAGGTAAGTTGAATTTGTGTAGGATCCAGGTGGGAATCACAGATTTTATCTTTTGTCCCCAGCGAGTACATGGGTGAGTCCCTGAAAAACTGTCTCACTGCACCTCTCACTTAGAGTGTGTGTGGAGAACCTTCTTTCTTTTATCCTGGAAGCCTTGTCTTCATGAGGTGTACTTCAGGAGTCCAGTGTCTGGAAAGCCTTGCGCCCCAGCAGCTGGAGAGAGGCTGGAAAAGAGAAAGAGACTCCCCAGGGACTAGAGATACCCCTGTGACCTTTGCTCAGATGTCAGAGGACAGATACAGGTGTTTGTGAGTGAGTCTGTTGGTAGGGCCTTGAGATTCTTCCCTGGAAGTGAGTTAGGAGCCGCCCAAGCCTGGGGCTCTAGGTGGCCTGACGTGGCTGCTCTTCTAGACAGTGCTCGGTTTGTCGTCCGTCTTGTTTTTCTGTCATTTTCTCATCGTGATCTCCCCATTGTGCTTATTGAGTAAGTGTTCCAGCCTTGAGAGAGAGCTGTGTCTTCTAGGAGCTGCCCCACCCCCCCAAGGAGGCCAGGCCAACACAAGGGATAACAGCACACTAGGCTCCTGCCCTGAGAAGTATGAACTTCAGGTGCCCTAGTGCAAGAGAGAAGAGTCCCTGGGCCCCACTTGCAGCCTGTGTTGCACACCAGGCTTCGCTGCCTGGCGCGTGGGCAAACAGTGGTGTTGGCATTGGAGCGGGATCAAAGCTCCTCCCTGGATAACCTGCAGGAACGAGCAGGTGACCCACAGGGAGCTGTAAAGCAGAGAGAGGCTACAATGGAAGTTTGTCTTTCTGTGACTGGTGACTGGCCGCCTTCCAAACTCCACCTGCCCTGGGTGGCGCTGCGGTTCTCGTTCCAAGTGTCTTCTCACAGCGCCTGACCCGGGGCCTTGGGTAACAATACACAGGTGCATGCCAAGGATAACAATGGAACAAGCGTTAGAGACAGGCTGGAATCAGAGCAGGGAGGACCCGCAGGTGGGGCGGGAGCCGGCCGTGAGGCAGAGGCCACCAGTGGGGTCTGAGAGGTGACCTGACCTGTGGCTGCTCCTCTTCCCTGCGTGTGAACCCTCGGACATGTTTGGCGTGCTGCTCGGCCAGCTGGCAGGAAAAGTAGACATGAGACCGCCTTGGATGCCACGTGCCATGTGTCTGCAGTTGGGCTGCTTGCTGCTTGCTTGGGTAGGGGTGACACGGAGTGATGGAGACAGTCATGCCAGCGATTTCGGAGTGCCAGCTGTGCCCCTAGCATGGTGGATCTGAGGACATTGTGCAGTTGTCTTAAGCTTCACTCTGCTTAATGCTGAAAGAAGCTTTGTTGGGTGGCTAATTCCCTAAAGTTTCCCGCAGTAACACCCTAACACTTTTTTTTTTTTCTTTTTAAACTGGGGAAGGAGCGCAGGGCTTCGCAGTCAGCTACATCCCAGCACATTTTTATTTCTGATTTTGAGACAGGGTCTTGCTAAGTTGCTAGTTTGCCCAGGCTGGGCTCTAACTTCGGTCCTCTCCCCGCCTCCCTAGATGCTGGAACCCTAGGCCTGTGCCATGAGGCCTGCCTCACACACGCTTTTTTGGTTAGCACTGGGAATCGAACCCAGGTCTTACGCTTGGTTGACAAGTGTTGCGCTGCTGCGCTGCACTCCTGGCCTTACCTGCTCGCTTTTGCTGTTCCTTTGACTGCTTCTTGGAGCATAGCCCTGATCAACGACTGCCCGGTAGTGTGAATGGAGAAGCAAAGAAAGACAACATCCTCAACTGTCCCCTTTCCCTGCCTGCACTGTGCCGCCCTGTGTGTCTTCCTGCTGGAAAGAGGCTGTGTCTTGAGGATGCACAGGCGTCACTGGGCGGGGTGCTGGGCTAGTTCTGGGAAACTAATACCCTCATCAGATCAGCGCTCCTGATTCTGGATAGTGAGGCCCATGGGAGTGAGCACACTGGAGATCAAAGCATGGGGAAGCAGGACCCAGGGCTGTGGCTGTGATTAACCGTAACCATCGCCTCCTGGGAACCTGGTGGTAAACCTCCCATCTTACAGAGGAGCATTTCCCGTGTTCATAATAATGGAAAACAATGTGGACTTACCCTCTGTGGAATGTTCTTGAAGTGCAGAAGAGCTGGGGACAGTGTGGTGGGTGGGAGGGGAAGGGTCACACCTCCCGTTGCTCTCTCAGGGAGTGGGGGAGGGGAAAGCCCTGAGAACAAGGCGAGAAGAGGAAATGGGGAAGCTCTGGTTGAGTTGACTTGTGACAAGCCTCCTGGTAGGCCAGTGCTCCCTGTGGAACTCAGCAACACCTTGGCCTCCACAGTCTGGAAGCCACGTTAGCGCCTTTGAATCTGTACAGCACTTGTTCTTTCCTGTCACAAAGACTATGACGTAATTCAGCCCAGTGCAACGCCTAGATACTGTCAGGTCTGCTGCACAGGCAAGAGGTTTATGTCAGCTTTTCTGGTGACTTACCTGATGGCTCAGGTAAGAACAGGTTATCTAACTTCTCTGTGGAACTCAGGTACCAATAGGAGAAATGCACACGGAGGACACTCCCAGATGACCTGGAAGGAATAACGGGTCGAACTTTAACACCTTATAAATATGTTTGATAACAGCCTTTCTGTGAGACCTGGAGGTGGGTATACCAACTTTCCAGGCTTGTGTCGTGTTGTGGTCAGTCCTCACCTCACCTGGTGGCATTACCTTCCTGTGAATGGTGGGAACATGGAGGTTTTTTTTCACACCTGGGTTACCTTACACTGAGTCTTAAGATCACACTGGCTTTTGTGCATGAATCATCTCCGTGTGCCCTTGTAGTGGGCCTAAATGACATAAGTTCTCGGCAGCTAGACAGACGCAGACCTGAGCATCCAACTGCAGACACAAATCATTGGCTCATGGACTTCAGATGCGACATCTTTGTTATTAGGTCATTAGATCAATGGCTCTTTTGACTCCTGCTTTCTTCTGTCTTCCACAGCCTCTGGTGCAGGACTCTGAATGTAGCTCTTCGTCAATGGTTATTGATGACTGACTGACTAACAGATGTAGTCTGAGAGGTTGACAACCCTTGAATGTTATCATGGCAGTTTACATGTAGAAATCTGGGAGCCACTGGTGGCCTCTGGGTCTAACATTAGACCCCTCTCCACAGAAGCTTGCCTCATTCTCCTTTGGTCACTGATAAGGGTTGTCAACATTTTTCAAATATCCTATCTGCACTGGGGCATGAAATGCACCAGGTGGGGCATGTTATTACCACCGGTTCCCATGCTGACAGACAGATTGGACATGTCTTTGCATTTGTCTTGGAGAACCTTAGTCTGCTCATATGCAATATATATACCAGAATGCATGGGTAATCAATATCGTGAGGCATGTAGGGGACAGCCATCTATCAGAGCTCCTGTCTGACTGACTGAAGAAAAGCCCAGGGACTACTAACGCTGATTACTTGTAATTTAGCTTTGTGTGCAATTTTATTTCTGTGGTGACAGCTACCCACTTGTTTAACTAGCTTGTTGGCTCCTAGGAGACTTAAGATGGTGTAGGGAAGGTCTTTTGAACATCTGTTCATGTTTCACTTTTTAATCTCTTTCCAGGTAGAGTCTCCAGGGAGGGACTGGTTTCCTGCTCTCAAGAGTCTCTGAAAGTAGGAAGGATTTTTTAGAAGGATGAGTGGCAGGCGATCAGTTAACAGAACAAAATGCTATCTTCCCACAGAACAGAGATGTTTCGGACAGTGTTAAAGGGTTCGTTAAGAGAACTTCATGCTGATCTTCACACACAATCCGTACTTTGTGTCTGTGAGTTCTGTGTCTGGGTTCAGCTTACCAGGAACTGAAAATATTTGGGGAAGAAAGATTGCATCTGCAGAACATGCATGGATTATTCTTCCTTAAACACAGCTATTTACATTGAATCAGGAATTACAGTTAACATAGAGATTTAGAATATATGGGAGAATGTGTGTTGGTTTTGTGCAAATACTTTGTCATTTTCTATCAGGGGCCTGAGCACCTGTATATTTAGATATTCTGAGGTCCTGGAACAAAGTCTGCTTCTGCTTCTTTCTAGATGGATGTTTTCTTTGGCATCACTTGGACTGGTTAAAAATGGTAGGTACTTGAGTCTTAAAGAATCTTCCGTGACAGTTCTTACTTTTCTTTGGAAGTGGGTCTTCTAAGTCACATGTCTCCCAAGGGATATGAGCAGCCTAATTGTCTATAAGCTCCTGGGCCAATTAACCGGAGCTCCTGGGGGCAGGATGTGAGTGAAGTCAGCCGTGGGGTGCCTTTCATCTCTGTCCCTGCACCTGGTTCAGGCAGGACTCTGAGGTATGACTGGGTATGCTTGGTAAAGGATGTAAGAGCCCACCTGGGATGACGTCTTCTATTCAGTGATTCACGATGAGGCTGCAGACAAGGATGGTCATGACAAAGGAACCTCAGAAGCCTGAGCCAGGCTTGCAGGCCATTGCTTTTACAGCCCCAGAAAGGGAGGATATTCATTCCTGGTGAGGTGGGATCCTCATTAGTAGCCATGCATGGACGGTGCTCCTTCTGGCCGGTTGCTTTCCCTTAACCACTGTGCTTCTTGCCAGGGGCTCCCATGCCAGTCGCCTGATTCCCTCTGGAGAGAAGGTAGCTTGTATCCGATGGCCTGCCTCCATCTAGTATAATGTATCAAGCTCCATTGTGGGTTTCCGAAATTCTGAGCTCCCTCTCCACTCTCCAGTCATGATGTTAAACATGGTTGATGAACTGGCAAGCTGAGATACCATTCAGATACATGTCATGAATCTTCCACAGGGATATGGAGATGCAGGTCACAAATACTGCTTGAGTCCTTAGTGTTGCTGGGCACTGAGTTAGGGACAGGGATGAACACATGAAAGGCAGCTCTGACTGCTGATTCTGGTGCCATCCTGCCCAGGATCTTAGGGGCTATTGCATGGCTGCCTAGACCCTTTGGAGATATGACTTGTAAAATCCCTTTTCTCAAAGGAAGTAAGATCTACCATGGAAGATTCTCTTGGAATCAAGTACCAGTTATTGACCAGGCTGAGTGATACCAAAAGATGCACTTGGGAAAAAGAAGCCAGTTTGTTAACAGATGTCAAAATGCTGACTAGCTGACGTGGAGGATCAGAGAGCTAACGAGCTCTGTTGTCATCCTGTAGGCATGGTCTGTTTGTGTCTTCCCGGTTTTCTTAGGACAAAGCTTTTCCCTCAGGATCATCATCAGATTTTTTTTCCCCCTGTACTTAGATGATTAAACTCACAGATGGCAGCTTCTAAGTTATTATGCCACTAATTAAAGAATTGTTAAGGCAGATTTATTTCTCTAAGTACAAACACATGCACAACTGAAATTTTGGCCACAACTTTGCTAGACACAATAGTGTATTGTTTCTCTCTTCAAATGTATTCCACGAAAACCTTGTGTCGTACACTAGCAGCGCCTGGCATTTTTATTGTTTTATCTGTCTCCAAAGGATTCGAAGCTTTTGACCATGTTTTTAAAAAAGATTTGGTTTCTGTAGTTTTTCTTCTCCTTTGTTGTATCGTCCCCAGCATCCATAGAGGCAATATAATATGTGTAGCACTGAGTTACATCCAGAGAATGCTCACTCGCTCTGCCTTCACTGGTGACCCCAAAGATGGCTCGAGGTGGGTGGTCCTGGTCACTCTGCCCCATTGCTGTATCTCTGTTTCCTTTGGCGGCAAGCGGAAATCTGGAGTTTGTTGTGAACTCTTTGCTATTAACACCGTCTAAGTGTTATTTAAAGAAAATGGAAACTATTGATTTGTGTCCCCTGCCAGCTGCTTCTAGGTCATTTTTTTTTGGTTGAAATCTATCATTGCCACAGATATAACTTCTTATATACACTATGTACAAGTAAATGGTTAATGTAATAAAAGTTGAGATTTTTGGTCAAAAAATTAAATTGTACCCATTAATATTCACCAACTGGGAAAATTATCCAGAGAAATTAATTAAAGATGCATAGAACTCCTATAGAGAAAACTATTAAAATTTTAAAAAGACACAAAGAATTTACTAAGAGCTGTTCAGTGACCATGATGGATGGCTCGGTGTTCTGAAATGTCAGTTCTACACAAAACGATTTAAAGATTCACTGCTTTTCCTAGAAGAATTATGACTGGATTTTGGAGGAAGGGGGACTTGATACAGTGTTTCTAAAATACATATGAGAGTTAAAAAAATAGGGATTTAAGCTAAGAATAGTCACAACACCATGGTGGTATTACAAGAAGAAATGGATAGATAGAGTTAGAAGCAAACTCCCACATGGGGAGTTGGCTTTTGCCAGGTAGGCATTGAGGGCAGTGGGAGAAGGAAGGACCATCCAATAAGGTCAACTGAGAAATTATTAATTATATTAGTGTGTTGAAGGTAGCAGTGAAATCAGATTCCTATGTATACCAGATGCAAAACAGTCATAATTATATGTAGATGAAAACGTAAGTTAAAAAAATCAAATTCTGAACATTTAAGGGAAGAATAGTAGAAGATAGTTTTATGACCCTGACCTAGGGAGGGACATAAAAACATTAGCCATCAACTAGAAGATTGATACATTTGATTGTATTAAATGAAGGACATCTGTTCATCAAAAAACCTCACTATAAAGTTAAAATATCCACAAACTCAGGGAAGTTATTTCTTGTATGTGCAACTGTAAAAAGATTAGTACTTAGCATATATAAAGAACTACAAATAAATAAGAAGTGACAGGTAATTTTGCAGAAAATGTGCAGAAGACTTGAGTAGGCATTTCAGAGAAAAGAAAATGATAATAGCCAAGCAATACATAAAAATGTTTAACCATCAAAATTTAGGAACTATAGTGATGAAAAATGTAGTATGCATGTAGAAAAAATACTACATTGAAACTCTATTTTGTGAAATTAATGGGCCATAATAAAAATAATTTTTTTTCTTGACAAAAAAGTTTTAGAAACTCCACAAATTAAAGCCATCATGAGGTACCATTTTTTTACTAGCCAGACTGGCAAGAATCTGAGTCTGTCCCACACTCAGATGGAAGGATTACAAGTCAGCATGACGACTACTACCAAGCCATGGCCGTATGGTCCCGCCCTCTGTTCCTAACAATGGACCCTCCCGAAAAGAGAATGTACTTTGCAAGTGAATTCATCTCAGGATTTCAGTTCAAGTCTTGTCATTTCCTACCTGTGTGGCTCTGAGCACAGACTTTTAGTTCCCTCATCTGTACAATATGTGGTATCTAATGATAAAAATTCCTGGCACACAGTAAACCTCACTTGGGGTAGCTGGGTGCATAATGCCCATTAATAGCTGTGATGAATTTGATTGAAGGATAAACTCATTGTGGATCCAGTTTTATACTTTCACTGTCCACATTGCACATAACAAGTGGGAAATAAAGCAAGGCTTGACTTAGATGTGTGAGGTCCTCACCAAGTACCCAGCTCCTACTGTATGCATTTTGTTCTGTGCAAACCTCCGTGTCCCCTGCCCCTTTGAAGCTCTTATCCAAGATGCTCTTTGCATGTGAAATTCCTAATCCTCTTTTATTCTAACCATGTGGTGGCCATCTTCTCTGCTAATGAAATCAGTCATAGTATCATTAGCTGTGGAGGTTACATATTTAGAGCACAAAAGATTGTAACACTAGATTATATATATCCCTGGACACCTTAAATACTTTCAGCAAGTTATAAACCCAGTATTGCAAAGTTCACTAAACAAAGAATGATGTACGAACAAAGTCACTGCACATGTTTAATGGCTACTTTTTTTTAAATACACTAGTCGCAGACATAAATTAATCTTGTCTGAAATCTCATTTTTATATTGGTATGTACAGAAAAGCTCTACTGGGGTTACCTGCATTTGCATGTAAGTGATTGCTGTGCTCAGCTATATATTAAAAAGTCAGGATTGGCTAAGAACAGATATTACTGGTGACATCTGAGTACCTAGCAACTAAGTGGGGCAAAATGATACAGAGGCAGTAATTCCAGGTGAGGTACAGGCTGCAAAGACGTCACCAGTTCTGAGGAATTCTTAAAGTGTTCTGGTGAGAATAAATAATGTGTCCATTTAGATGCTTTGGGTGGCAGATATTTCTGACTTACAAGAAATTTTAGGGAAGCTTAATAAATTCAGGATACCTGGGGTCTAATGGTCATTTTTTGTACATTTTAGGATCTTTCTTATAGGCAAGATTTTTCTTACTCAAAAACATGTACAAGTTTTCCTCGTTACTGTGAAGAGCCTCAAAGATAACAGTAGCGGTTGGGATTTTAGACCAGCATGAAGGGCTTTAGGAATATGTCCTTTGGACATCCTTCTTGTCTCACAAGCTAGGTCTCTCCCATCCCTGTGCCTGTGGGAAGCTATTTCCAGGGTGCTCTGTTAGGACCACTGGTGCTTTTGAAGTTCACATACACAAGGCAACTCATGGGCATCAGAACTTCTGGTGTGATAACCCAGAAATCATTGCCATGTTGAATGTAAAGCTTTACTCCTGTGCTTCAGGAGTTTTGTCATTCTAGGTCTGTCTTTAAAGTCTTTTAATACATTTTGATTTGATGTTTGTGTGTGATATAAGGTGAGTAACTGATTTCGTTCTCTTCCTGTGGATATCTAGTTTCCCTGATGGCGCTTGTTGAGGCTGTTGGTTCCCCACTGTGCGGTCTTGGCACCTTCCTTGAAGGTCATTTCACTGTGCATGTTTGCGCTTCTGGTTTTTGTATTCTGTTTCATTGCTCAATGTTTGTCTTTGCCAGTATCATATTGTTTTGATCATGGTAGCTTTGTAAAATATATTGAGGCCTGAGAATACGAGGACTTCAGCTGCATTCTTTATTATGATTGTGTCAGCTATTCAGGGTTCTTTGTGATTCCATATGGATTTTAGGATATTTTTTTCCTGCAAAAAATGCCACTGAGGTTTTGACAGGGATTTCCATGAATTCATGGGTTGCTTTAAGAGGCACTTTAACAAGATTGTATCTTCTGATCCACGAACACAAGAGGTTAAATTTTCAGTCCTTATTATGTTGAGATAATTTCATTTTATTCTTGGTGAGTTGAGTATTTTCTATCATGAAATCGAGTTGAATTAAATATTTTCTATATATAGTCAGGAGATCATGTGATTTTTATGTTTCATTCTTAACATGATATATTGTATTGATTTATTTTTATATTGAACCATCCGTGCATCTTCTGAATAAATGTCCTGTGGTTAAGGTGTATGAACCTTATGTACTATTGAATCCAGTTTTCTGGTGTTTTGTTAAGGATTTTTACATCTATATTTATTAGGGATATTGGCCTGTAACTTTTCCTTGTAATGTCTCTGACTGGATTTAAAAAAATAATCAGAATAATGCTGGCCTCATAAGATGAATTTGGAAGTGTTCCCTCCTCTTCATTATGTTGGGAGAGTTTGAGAAGAATTGGCATTAGTTTTTCTTTAAATATTTGCTAGAAGTCTCCAGTGAAGCCATCTGGTCATAAGCTTTTATTTGTTGGGAATTTTTTTTATTGAGTCAATCTCCTTACTAGTTATAGGTCTGTTCAAATTTTCAGTTTTTTAATGATTTGATCTTAAATAAATTTCTAAGAATTGACTCATTTCTTCAAGGTTATGTAAGTATGTGTAGTAGCCTCATAAATCTGTTATTTTTGTGATATCACATGTGATGTCTCCTTTCATTTCTGATTTTTTAAATTTGCCTCTTCTTTTTTGTTAGTCTGGTTAACAGTCAATTTTATCTTTTCAAAAACAATTCTGAGTTTCATTGCTGCTTTTCTGTCATTTTTTATCATTTTTTCTATCATTGTGCTCATGCAATTTGCTTCTGCTGTAATCTTCATTATTACCTTCCTTCTCCAATGTTAAGCCTAGATCTTTTTCTAGTTCCTTTATATATAAAACAGGGGTGTTTACTTGAGATCTCAGTTCTTGTTCATTATAGGTGTTGCTACCATAAGTTCCATCTTGATGATTATTTTTGCAGCATACCTTGTGTCTACATTTGTTACATTTCATTTTTGTCTGAAGATATTTTATAAATTCCCTTGTGATTTATTCTTTGAATAGTTGGTTAAGAACAAGTGTTTTATTTCTACATATTTGTGGCTTTTCCTTTTTTTTTGTGTGTGTGTGATGTTGATTTTTACTTTCATTCCATTGTGGTCAGGAAAATATTTGGCTTGATTTCAGTCTTTTTACATTTGTTAAGCTTTGTCCTGTGATGTGGCCTGGGGAATGCCTCATGTACTTTTGCAAAAAAAATGTGTATTCTACTGTTATTTGATGGAATATTTTATAGTTATCTGTTGTCTCTTTGGTCTATGGTATTGTTCAGATATCTATTTCTTTTCTGATCTTCTGTCTGAATAGTCTATTAATAAAGTGGGATATTTAAGTCTCTAATTTTTTATTCTCATGTTCTTCTATCAGTTTTGTCAGTAACATAAGCTTCATATATTTGGATTTGCTGCTGTTGAGTAAATAGTATGTTTATAATTGCTAAGTCTTACTGATAAGTGATCCTTTCATCATTATATAATAGTGTTTTTGGCCTTTTGTGTAGATTTTTGTCTGAAAGTCTTTTTGGTATAAGTATGGCCACTCTTGCTATCTTCTTGTTAGAATTTGCATGGAGTATCTTCTTTGCTTTTTTTTTTTTTCCAGCTTGTATGTGTTCTGAATCTAAAGTGAGTCCCTTGTTGACAACACGTAGCCAGTCTTTGCTTCTTAGCCCTGGGACTGTTGGCTAAGGAATTTAGTCCATTTACATTTAAAATAGTTTCTGACAGTGAAGGACATTCTGTTACTGGGTTTTCATCTTTTTCCTTTTTTTGTCCCTCTTCTCTTGCTTTTTGTTTTGTTCCTGTTTTCTAATCTAATGGGAAAATATTTCTTTCTCATTTTTGAAGGACAGTTTGGCCAGACATAGTACTCTTGGTTGACAATTTTCTTTATTCAGGATTTTTGACAAAAATGTGCCATTTTGCTACCCCTGGCCTGCAAAGTGTCTGTGATAAGTCCATTGATAGTTGTCTGGAGGGTCTCTTGTAAGTGACAAGTTGTGTTTTTCTTGATGTCTTCAAAAATTCTTTCTCTTTGACTTTTTTTTTTTTTTTTGTTTCTGTTTTTGAGACAGGGTCTTGTTCTGCAATTCAGGCCGGTCCTGAAGTCAGTATGTAGCCCACACTGGCCTCAAACTCAGGCAATCCTGCTTCAGCCTCCCGAGTGCTGAGATTACAGGCATGCACCACCACACCCCGCTTATGTTGTTTTGGGGAAATGAACTCAGGCCCTCGAGCTTGCTCAGCAAATGCTTTAACTGCTGATCTGTTGCTCCAGCCCTTCTTTTTGACTTTTGACAGTTTGGTCATAATGTTTCTCAATGTGGACTTCCTTGAATTCAATCTTCTTGGCATTAGTTAGGCTTCTTGAGTTTGGATGTCCATATTCTTCCCAGGTTTGAGAAGCTTCCTATAGTGTGATCTTCAATAAAGTTCCTCTTTATTTCTTTATTACTTTTGGGACACCCAAATGGGTGAATTGGTCTTCTTTATGGGTCCCCTAAGTCCCTCAGAATCTTTTTATTTCGTTTTTGCTCTTCTGACTGGATAATTTCAAATATCTGTCTTGAAGTATGCTAGTTCTTACTTCTTGATAATGTGGAATCATGCTGGCAAATATTCCAATGCATTTCTTACATTCTTTAGCTCAAAAACTATTGTTTGAGAACTAAAGGAGTGGCTCAGCTGTTAAAGTGCTTTCCTAGCAAGCACTACATCAAGCGCTAAGTACCTGAGTTTGATTCCCCAGCACCACATAAGGTGGGCATGGTGCCACACGCCTGTAATCCCGGCACTGGGGAGGCTGAGACAGGAGGATTGCCCTGAGTCCAGCCTGGGCTCCATAGTGAGTTCAGGACCAGCCTGGACTACAGAGTGAGACCCTGTTTTTTTTTTTTTTTTTAAACATTTTGTGTCTCTCTTGATGTTCTCGTTCTTTTTGTGCATCTTCATGGTGGTGATTCAGATTTGTGGTTGGGTAATTAATGTACCTCTCTTTTTCTTTCTTTCTTTGTCCCCCCCTTTCTTTTTCTCCTTTTTGTTTTTGAGACAGGTTCTTGCTATGTAGTCCAAGCTGGCCTCAAACATGTGGTCATCTTGCCCCAGCCTCCCAAGTGCTGGGATTACAGGGTTGTGCCACTATGCCTGGCTTATATGCTATTTCTTTAGAGTCAGTTTCTGGAGATTTGTTTTGGTCTTTTGGTTGAGCCATGATGTCTTGTTTTGTGTGTGTGTTGAAACTTATACAGTTGAAATAAATGTTACATTTCTTAGTCTTTGCAGGCTGGCTTCCTATAGGAAAATTTCCTCATTTATAGCCCCTCTGGAGACTCTGAGAACCTCTCAAATCTTTTCTGTAGATGTATCTTCTCTAGACCTAGAGGTGTGTATGTGTCAATTCTCAAGTAGAGGGATTTGCCAGTTTCCTTTTTCAGGACCTCACGATACTTTGTTCTCTCTGGTATCTGTCGTACTGCAGGTCATTTGGAGCTCCTTCAAGTAGCTCATCTCTTTCTGTCCTCAGTGGCCTCTGGGCTTCTAGAGTGTATTACCACTCAGAGATGGGGGTTCAACCTCCTTGGTAGCCCTCTGGAAGGCTAGAAGGTAGAATGTGTGCTCCAACTCTTTCCCTCTCCAGTGGGGATGGTAGAAATTGAGAGTTTTTCTCCTAATTACACTGCACTGAATTGGAATAAAGGGCTGTAACAAATGTGTGCTACAAAATCCCCACACCTGGCTTTGTACTATCCTGGATACAGGGGCCTCTTAATTACTTTCTAGAGTAATCACAAAAGAAATAGTTAATGTATTGTTAAATCCGTGTCTGTGAGGGTGGGTAAGGAGGGTCTGGGGCTTCCTATTTTGACACCTTGCAAAATCATCTCAACAGGTTGTCTGACAGATGCAATTGTGGTACAGATGACATCATCCTGGATTAGGGTAGGCTATAATTCCAGTGATTAAATGTATTTATGACAGAGAGAAAGAAGACACAGTGACTCATGATAAAGGTCATGTGAAAGTGGAAGCAGAACTTGAAGTGATGTGTCCTCTCAGGAAGTAGATGCCCAAAGATTATTGGTGGCCACCAGGAAAAAGGCATGGAATTGCAGCCTCCAGAGGGAACCAGCTTTTCTGAAACCTTGATTTCACACACATGGTTCTCTAGAATTATCAAGGGATATATTTCTATTGTTATAAACCAGTATATTTATTTTTTCATTTTTCCCACTGCCCTTTATATTAATATATATGCAATACATGATGTTTACAATGAACTTGAGTATTTTGTGCACATACATATCAAATCAACATTATCCCTGCTGCTCCCCATTTTTGGCCCTCCCATACCCTCCCAATCCCCCTCACCCCCCGTAACTCCCACTATCACACCCATTTGGTTCTATATATTGATGATAATAGTAGAACATAGGAAGTGATTTGGGGAGTTTTCCTGAGCAAAGCTAGGAGGAGAAATTTAGACCTTTCTCCAGTTGGCTCTCTAACCTCTCTTAGCTCAGAGTGGGCCTGCCTGTGTCTGTAGCTGTTTTCCACATGGGTGTGTCAGCTGAGATTTGTATTCAGTGGCATCCCAACTGCATTCTTTCAGGCTGTGGTTCTCCCTGGAGGCGCCCTAAGGTACCTTTTGGCACCAGGAAATTACTTCATGGAAGATACTTTTTTTCACAAATGGGTGGGGCCAGGGGGTGGGAGGCTGGTGCTGCATCCCTGCCACCTTCTATCTCCGGGCATTAGGTTCTCATAGGGAGTGTGCAACCCAGATCTCTCTCATGTGCAGTTCACAGTCGGGGTCACCTTCCTGTGAGAATCTCATGCAGCCACTGATCCTACAGACACCAGAACTCACCTGGTAGTGCAGTGGGAAGCAGCAGTAAATACAGGTGAAGCTTCTTATGCCTGCGGCTGCTCACCTCCTGCAGTGTGACTTTGTTCCTTCCTGGCCATGGACTGTTACTGTGAACAATACTACTGTGAACAATACGGGTAAATTGGAGGGACCTTTATCCTAGAGGCCACATTGTGCAGAATGGGCCTGGTGAATGCTGAGGGAGGGTTTTCAGACCCTGACCCACCTAATCAGAACAACTCTGTTTCAGGTTGAGTGATTTTTAGAGGCCCAATATAACATTTTGAGGAAGAAAAGAAAGTCTCAAGCAGTCACAGTGCACTGCCACGTAAAGAAAACGAGAGAACAGAACACCTTGTGCAGTCACATCAGTTTCATTCTTGTTCACTATTCTCTTCTGACACCATTCCCTGTCCTGACATTTTCTGTCCTTTTCCAGCCAGTGTGCTTTTGGGGTTCAGCAGCTTCTGTTATCCTGGTTCCCCTCTGCAGCTGTGGCTGGTAAATGGAGAGAACGCTTGCATCAGAATATCAGAGGGACACGAGTTGTGACCCCAAAGTGATGTGGCTGCCTTAACACCCTCAGTTCTCAACGATAAATTCTTAGATCCTCTTAGGACTGGTATCTTGCCAATAATCCCACCCTGGGATGATTTCTCCCTTCTACTGATGGCTCTTGGCAAAGCGTGTAGGGGGAAAAAAATCAGAAGGAGTGAAATTATTAAATATCAGGAGAAGGAAAAGTGGGCAGGCAGGAAAATTATTTTAAAAGGGTTAGAGGAAAAGGGAGGTGTGGTGATCACAAAAGGAAAAACTGTCCCTACATTAGAGCGCTATAATTTTCCCAAGTATCGCCATAGAAATCACACCTCAGACTCTGCCACGCGTAATGTGGAGGAGACAATTTATCTGCATTGTTCCCTGTGCGTCCTTTGCTCCGCATCCGTCTGCAGGGCTCATTTCACACATTATCATCTGAAGCAGTTGAGTATTCATTTCTTTGTGGTGATTTTGCTGCCAGAGTGTCCTCTTTTCAAGTCACGACGTCATTAAGTCCACTTTTTACTTTATATCACGTATCATTTTCAGAATGTCTCTATTTCATTACTTTGCATTCAAAAATTCCAGGCCTAAATCAATAGGCTTGGCATCAAGGCGGGTCCTCACTTTCTCTGTGTGGCATAAGCAGTCCGTTTCCTGAATCAGAATTTTCTTTCTCTGCAGAAGTTCAGCATGGGTGTAATAGCTAGCCTGCTCTCCAAGGCCCAGGCTGGAGAGGGGGAGGGAAAGCTGAAAATTGGGGATGGGGAGTCCCTGCAAAAGTGACTCTCCCAGCCTTTAACTTTCCATGCTCTGCTACCAGTGCCTTGTGTGCATTCTCTTTTTCCTGTCGAAAGAAGGAAACTTCTTTCTGGGAACAGGGCACCCTGTTAATTGGTTCTGGCCCTGCTCTGCCACAGGCTTGCGTTCAGCTCTTAGAAAGTCAGCTCAACTTTCTATGTTCTTTCCTATGAGATGCAGACTCACTGGCTTCCTTAGGGTGGTATTGGCCGAGATACCTACTAACCATCACGAGAGGAAGCTCCATGTATGAGTAAAGGATAACCTAATCCCAGAGCAGTCACGTGGAACAGGCTTAGGCTCTGCATCCCAAAAGCTGGAAGCCTTGGCCACGTCTGTGGGACGGGGTGTGCTACCCTGCTGAAGAGAGTGGGGAAGAGTCAGGGAAAGTTCACACCTATCCCACAGGTGGAGGGGTGCTGGGCAATCCAGTGCGCCAAGTGATCTCTGAGCCTTGTGTATCTCAGAAGGACCCATCATTCACTGAAGCAGAAGAGGTCGTCTTAGTCCCTTCTGTTGTTTCAGGTTGTCACCAGAGGATGGGGCGCATCCTTCCTTACACTTTGGGACTAAGGCACCTGTGCTTTTCCTGCCAGAATGGAGTGGTGACAGCGTGGATGTCCCTCAGATGCTGACCACTCTCCTCTCTCCCTAGGTAATCTAACTCCCATATGTGTTCTCGTCAGAGCATTTCTTCCCAAACCATTAATGACAGGTCTTTAGCCCATCTGTTTTCAATTTTCATCACCCTTGGAAAAGAGGAAGGCTACCTGATGGCCTGCTGACAAGCCTCACTGGCATGGTGAGTGCTGTGAGAACATCCAGACTTGGGCCATACGGAACTGGCACCCCTATTGCCTCCCTCTCCCTCTGTTATATATGTAGTTTTCACTTCTATTTTTTATTGTCAGATACATGTGAAAGACATATTTAGTGTAGGTATGAGGTTTATAGCAATGAAAGGAGCACCTGTGTACAGATTAGGCTTTAATCCAAAACCACAAAATTTGAAATGCTCCAAAACCTGCAACTTTTTGAGCCCTGATATGACACCACCAGTGTCATGGGACCACTGTCATGTCAGAACTTAACATGTAACAGTGTGGCCACAACATACAACTTCGTTTTGTGCATACAACTATTAAATATATTGTATAAGGTTACATTCAGGATATATAAATGAGGAGTGTGTGAAACAAAAATGAATTGAATGTTTAGATGTAGGTTCCAGCCACAGGATCTCATTGTGTGTATGTGAATGTGCCAGCCTGGCCTGGTGGTGCAGGCCTATGATTCTCTGGGAGTTGAGGCAGGAGGTTCACCAGTTGGAACCCAGCCTGGGAGACTTAGTGGCTCAGTGAGACTGTCTCAAAACTAAAAACAAAAAATGGGCTATGGGTGTCACATAGTGAGGAGGTTATGGGTTTGAGTTCTAGCACCACACATAAAAATGATTCAAAATTAAAAAAAAAATAGAAATGCCACATTTCAGGTGAGGGATACTCAACTTGCATTATCCTCAAAGCCTAAGAAGTGGGCCATTACAGTGCTTTTGAAGTCCCTTTCACCCCTCATTTTCCTTGTCTCGCAGTCTCATCTGAGATAACATCTGACCTGAAGTTAGTGTTAATCAACCCCTTGGTATTAATATAATCTTTATTATATAATATTACATGTTTAACATGTTACATACTTTATGTATGTGATATTTTTTCTGTAGCTTGTTTATTTTCTAAATTTTAATTCTTAATCTTTTTTGTTGATTTAACTATATTTAAAAAATTAGGGTTCTTATTTCTTATAATTTTATCTCTAGGGAAATTTTTGAATCTTGGATTTTTAAAGGGCCTCCCCCCAAGAAGGATTTGGGTTTTATTTCTCCAGATTCTCCAGGTTCTTAGGGTTTTACCAACCCAGGGCATCTAATTTTCTTCTACATTTTTTAATATGCATGCAGTGTGAATTCTATCTCCAGTCCCAGTCTTAGGCAGAGCTTGTATCTTCCTTGTCATTTCTGTGAGGTAGGTTTTTGTTTGAGTTTACCCATGGAGGATGGTGACTTTTGGAGAATCCTGTTTTTTGTTTTTCCTCCCAAAAAGCTCTTATTTAGATTCCTGTGCTTCTAAATATGTAAGTGAGATGGTTTGGTAAGTGACAGTAGAATAGGGCCAGCCAGAGCCTGGTCACCTAGCATGTGTTGGTTGGGCTGGGCTTTGCTCAGCTTGGTGTTCTGCTGTGGTCTGGGTTCAGTCTGTGCCACTTGTCTCTTGCCCTCCTGGGACTTGTAGAGTATACTACTCCAGCTAGTGGCAGTAATTTAAGAGTGCTGACCACAGTCTGCAATGTCTTGCACCCTTCGTGTCAGCCCAGGTTGCTGTAGTCAGAGCAACTTACATGGCCCCTAGTAGCATTGGAAATAAATTCTGCCTCTAGAAGGAAAAATGGCAGAGTCACATGAGAGGAAGTGTAGATACAGGTAAAGGATTTGGAGCAGTCCTTCAGCTTGCCACAGAGACATTGCTTCTTTCTTGCCATTGGTCAGTGCTGTGGATTTGTGCTCCAAAATTGTATATTTCCTAAGCGTTTGATTTATTACTCAAGTGTACTCATTTCTGCTCCTGAGGCTTCCCAGGATATTCCAAATGAGATTTTTTTTGAAATTAGAAAAATACTAAAGCGAATCACTCCAAGTTCTAACTCAAAAAGACCAGTGTCCCCCACAGCTTTACCATACCCTTAGGGAATGGCCCCTGGGAAGAGGGTTCCGTAGGGAAGCCTTCTTCCTTACCATCTGCTCATCAGAGGCCAGGAAGCCACCCGGGTTTCCACAACCTCTGGGTTTTTAGACTTGGATGAGTAGGGGAGGATAGAGCAGAGCTCAAACTCATGCATTTTAGATATGGTTTCTGAAGCCACTGATGAGCTGCATCCTAATTGTGTGGAAAATTACTGCGACAGAAAGTGGTCCATCTTTGAGACCTGTTCTATGCAGGTGGCCTGTTTAGGAGAAGGGTAAGTTTGGGGTGGTTATCGTAAACCACAGATTGTTCCCTTTCTGAAAGGAGTTGGTACAAGGTAAATGTAAGAGGCAGACTTTCCCAAAGGGTTAGGAATTTTACTCATTACAATTTTTTATTTTGTTATAAGTTTTTGAAATTGTCTTTATCATGTATAACAAGAAAAATCTTTGTGTGTCTGGAACAGTTTTTCCTTTATGGTGTTCACTATTTTTAACTTTTTATTTCACTTTTATTAAAAAAAACCCTTAAGGCTTCATGTATGGTTCATTTTGTGTACTTACTAATTTTCATTACTTTAGTTACTAAATGTTCACATGAAACAGAATCCGAATGTCTTAAGATTGGCCTAGGCTTGCATATTATTTTAGATATCTCTAGTTTTTTTGTAATCTACATAAATCTATCCTTTTCTGTCCCCCAAATGATTAGGATTTGACCCTACTTTCAAGGCTGATTAAAATATGAGTACAATCCTTTCCATATTGAACTGGTACTTGTTTTTATATTATAGTAATTATAGTATTCGTGATATTGTTGTTAAGGATCATTGACCTTTGATCTGAGGATGTCCTAGCCTCTTGCTCCTGACATGTGGCCCAGGAAGGGAAGAAACTCCTCACTGCAGCGTTGACTAGGGATTTTATTGTAGGGTGGCTACTCCTTTCCACCTCTTCATTCTATTTCCCCCACCAGCTTTTGGATCTTGATAATTATCTTTTTAATATCTCCATCATACTATGAAAGATTTCTTTAAAAAGAACGAATGAGTAAACAAAGGAAAAGAAAAACAGCTAGAAAATATAGCAGCCAAGTCAATTTCCATGTTCCTAATCATTTCTTTCACTGTGCCTTCCCTCCATCCTGCTCTGTTTAGTAGCGAGCATTCTTCCTGGGAAGAACTTTTGTATCTTCTGGGAGTCCATCTGCCCTGACTACTTACCTCCTCACCTGAAGCCATAATGTTCCATCCTGGACATCGTCATCATTTTCACAGCGACGAAATGTGATTTCACACACAGCAGATTATGTCTTCTGTGGGGAGAGAGCAGTGTAGAATGACTAACCCCTTAGGGAAGGGACCCCATTCACACTAATCTCCTTAACAGCCTGCTGAAGGCCCAAGAGTGAGCAGCCTAAGTGGATTGGGATAATACAGCATCCCATTTCATGATCTGTTCTGAGTGCCTCCAGGAGGTATTCTCAGCCAGAAATTATAATGGACACCAAAGAATGTAGAGCAGATTTCCCAGAGAAAAGTGGGACTCACGAAGAAGAAGGGTGTAGGGGTGTGTGCCGTAAAACTGGGGCTGGGTTCATGGTGGAGGATGTTCTGCACTCCAGCTGTGGATCACCGGGCCAGTAGGATTTCTAGAGAGAGTGTGTCACGGCGTGGGTGACAGAGTTAAGGGCATATTAAGTCTCAGTTGGTTCAGTTTATGTCTAGTCTCTTCATATTTCCAGAAGGAGATGCCGTAATATGCATAGGTCTGTGAATTCCCACCCCCTAATTAGTGGCAGTAAGAATAACTCAGAGGTCTTGATTCCCTGCCAGGAGACCTGTGGTGTCTGTGCCAGTCAAATGCCCTGTGTTCAGTTAAATGTGGCTTCCTTAAGGGAGTTTTTATGAGGAAAAGGAAAGTCAATCCAAATATTTTGGTAACTACTTTTCCTGTCTCCCATGTATAGGGCACAGGCTCCCGCCACAAGGTGCTCCATTGTGTTCACTCACCACTGAGATTTGTGCTGCCTCCTTACGTGTGGAAGAAATTTGGTTTGGTTTTAGCCAATAGCTGTTAGAACAGGTGACAAAAACTAGCTTAGAACTGTTTCCTTTCAATCACCAGGTATTTTGGAATCCTCACCAGGGCTGGCCAATCAAGTCGGGCTACTTTCTTCACGTGGTGTTGTGAAATTGGATTTTTTTCCAGTTGAGTCATGGATGTGGTTACAGGGTGGGATTTGCAAGCATCTTCTGTCTCTTTAGGAGACTATCAGTGAAGAAATTACTGGCACATTGCAGGTATCCACGCATTGTTGAACCCTTCTATTACCCTCGGCAATTATTATTATTATCATCATTCTCGTGATTTTTCTACTAGCAAGTGTATAGGCTTGAAAAAATCATCTAATAAACATTTATTAGTAGCTGCTCTTTGCCTGATAGCAGAAAATTAGAAGGAACCAGATGCACCCACTTTAATTAATTGGCATAATCAGGGGCAGTGTACAACATCAAGGGTGAAAATTGCTATCCTAAATTGTGGCTTTGTGGCTCAAACAAGGTTTTGTAGTCTTGAAGTCCTTGTTCCCCGTGAATAACTGCACGTTGAGAGCTACTCTATTTTTCCCATCATCTGATTTTCTTTCCTTATTTTTTTGGAGGAAGGGGGGCGTTCAATTAAAACTTTTTATGGAGCAATAGGTTTCCAAACTGGCAATTATTCTTCAATAGAGTTGGGAATTCCTTAACTGAGTGCTTTTTTTGTTTGTTTGTTTGTTTGTTTTTTTCAGTCCATTCAAAAGACCAGCAAAGAGGGCAGCAACATCAAGAGATAGGTTGGCAACCCAAACATTATATTTCTTGATGATGAACAGGGCAGACTGAAAATAGCAGTTCTCGTCCCAGAAAACCACTTCCTGATTTTCCCAAACATTCCATTTTTGGTCTCTGCTTAGACAAGGCTTTGTCTGGGAAGCCCCATTCTCTGCGGGCCACCTTGCCCTGCCTTAGTAATTCAGACACTGTACTCTGAAGTTGCCTCTTTGTGACCTCTGTCTGCTTTTACCTGCATCAGGAACCATATCTTGTCTTTTTATATCCCCAGCATCTGATACAGAGTCTGGCATTCAGTAAGTGCTCAATGAAAACTTTAAAAGAGTGAATGAGTGAATGAACAAATGAATGGAAGTGGTATCCTTCTCACCCAGGTGTCTGGCTTTTGCGTACCTTTTCGTCCCTGCATCCCCACTGTGCACTCGTGTGTCAGATGCAGAACAAACCACTCTGAAACTTACTATCTTAGAACATCCACTATTTGTTTAGCTGTGGTTCTGCAGACGAGCAGTTTTGGCAGGTTGGGCTTCACCGTGCCAGTGCTGGCTTCCTGGATCTATAGTCAGCTTCCTGGTCAGGAGGGGGCTGAGGGACTTAAGGTGTCCTCCTCTGCTCTTTCCCGTGTGATCCTTTGTCTTCCAGAAGGCCAGCCTGGACATGCTCAGGTGGCACCTGGGCAGGGTTCCCAGAAAGTGAGCAGAAGTATGTGAGCCTGGTCTCTGGAAGTCTAGGCTCAGAACTGGCACAGTGTGGCCTCTGCTGTATTTTCATTGGCTAAAGTAGTCACAAGACCAGTCTGGACTTAGCGGAAGAGGAAATAGATTCCACTTCTTGAGCGAAGAATCTGCAAAGTCAGATTGTGGAAGGGACCGGGCTCTGGGGAGGAGAATAATAGGCACATTTTTACAAATTACCTACCACAGTCAGCACGTTGTAGGTGTTCTAAAATGTTTGTATTGTATGACTCCAGCAAGTATTAGATTTAGCCACAACCACAGAAAATCTTTCAAAGAAGATAGTGTGTATATATATATATATATATATATATATATATATATATATATATATATATATATTTTGGTTCCATTCCACATTTCTATCATTTCTGTTCTCCAGCTTCCCAGTCACTCTGCCCCATCATTACCCAAGCACTCAGGCCATTGTGCTGTCCTGTCAGTGCTGGGTCCTGTGCCAAGGACAATATGCCCTGAGCACATGCTGTACCACTGAGCGCCTCATGTGAACTAGACTCAGTACTAGGAAAGACTATGGCGGTGAGTAAGGAAAATGTGATTCTAGACCTGATGTTCAAGCCTCATGAGATTCAGGGATGGTTGGGAAGTGGTGAACTCAGGAGCATTTCTCCCCAAGGAGAAGGTGGTGGTGATTGCATGAGGCAGAGTAGGCCAGGTGCAGGGGCCACTTCCAGGGAATAAGAACTGTAGGAAGGTCCTGGAGAGGGAAAAGAGTGTGTTTGAGGAACAGAACAGCAAGGCTGAAGGTGAGGAGAGGTCTGTGAGGTTGGATCCCAAGGCTGGGCAAGAAGACTTCTTCCCTGAGGACTAATGAAAGGCTGTTGAAGGGTCCAGGGTACAGATGCAACCCAGTATGCTTCTTAAAATCTTCCTACGTTCCATAGAGAACAGACTAGAGGTGTACAAGACAGGCCATGAATCCTTCCCATCGCTCCCGTGGGCACTCCTCTCCATAGCAGGGTTTGAAGAGGGAAGAGACCCCACTGGTCAGGTCACACCGGAGTCTCTGATGACCTGCTCAGTAGCATTTGTTCAAAGATACCTTCAGCATGCAATCTTAGCGTGCTCCCGAGCCCAGGGTTCCACAGTGCCCTCCCAGCCTGGGAGCAACCTGCTGTGTGAGGAGGCAGGTCTCAGAGAATGGACAGGCTGCCATTGCTGGCTGGCTAGTGCCACCCTCATTCATCCTGGGGTCTGGGCTGCCCAGCTGGGGAGTGTCCTAGGGCCTCAGTGCTGCGATGCAAGTTTCCAAGCAAGAGTTGAAGTGGCTTATCTGTGTGGGGATGATGGCTGCTTTTCCTGGGGTCTTAGCGAAGATGCTTTGCCTTCCACAACTTCTTCACCCATCTCTCCTCTTTGGGTGTCATTTCTAAAACACTGTAATCTGTCGGAGCCTTTCACTGCCTTCAGGTGCGTGGTTTTCAGGGAGAAGCAGAGGTCTTCTTTTGTTGTTGCCTCCTAGGCCATCTTTAAGCCCCTCTTTTCAAGCTTCCCTCAGCTGTTCTAGGAATAACTAATGCACAGATCCTTGTTGATGGGTCAACTGGGTGTGTGTCTGCGGTCCCATCACCCTTCCCAGCTTCCTTCATGTTACTTGGTTTAAATCTAAAGTGTCTCCCTCAAAGTCTCATGTGTTTGAAGATTGATTGGCCCATGGGGGCTGAGATTCTCATCATGGATTTATCCATTGAGTTCACATGATGTTGGAAAGTGGGGCCTGGTTAGAGGAAAGGAGCACTGTAGGTGGGACCTGAAAGGGTGTATCTCCCTGCCGGACTTTTCCCTTCTCCCTGTGCTTCCTAGGTGCCATGCAGTTCAGAGTGGTCCTCTGCTGGAGTCTCTTCCACCATGCCCTCTGTCTTTTCTTTTTTGGCTGTGGAGCCAGTTAGCCATGCATGGACTGAGACCTCTGAAACTGTGAGCTACAATAAATCTTCCTTTAAGTTGTGGGTGCCAAGTATCATTTTCCAATGATTGGAAAGTGACTAAGATGCTGTGGTTCTCAGTGGGTCTGTTGGAATGGCCCGGCTTCTTCCTAATGAAACACACACAGTCCCTCCCTGTTTTCCTGAAAGTCGTGTTCTATATTAGGTTACTTGCAGAGTGGAGTTATTATCTTTAATGTTTAATAACTGTGCCACAAAGATAACATAATAAAATCTGAGAAATGTAATATAGAAAGGCTTTTGAGTCAAGCCTTCTGTGAGCGTGTGTTTTTAATCTTCTGTAATCCTGTCCCCAAGGCTAAGAAAAACCTCGTTTTCCCTCTCTCATCTACTTGGTTTGTCTCTTCTGTTTTGTTGCTGTCTTTGCCCGGCCAGGCATGGATTGGCAGCGTCTCTGTGAGGCCTGAGTACGGGAGCTGAGACTGATGGTTCCTGACCATGACCTTGCTGTTGGATTTGGGGATTGGCGGCAGGAATGGGATGTTGTTGGGCATTGGAGCTTTACCTGTGGTGTATTTGATATGGTGTGGTAGACACATGATGTGCATGATTTTGTCTTTGACGTAAATGAACCAAATATGCAGGTCTCTGTTCCCCAACTCTGGCAGCTTCAGACAGCAGATAGCTCTCCATACATGAAGAGATTCGAGGGGCAAAGCTTGGCCATAGAGAAGAACAATTTCTTTCTTTTCATTTTTCTGTTTTGGAACTTGCATAACATTGAATTTAGTCGTTCTGATTTGTCAACTTGAGAGAAACAGCAAGGTGAATAAGTCTCTGAATTCGTAAGTCCAAGTCGGATTTCTGTGGGCAGAGCCCCCTCGAGAAAGAAGGCTGTTAAGACTGTTTGGTGTTCCTCCTTTCAGGAATAAAGACCATAATGGTGGCCCTGTTCTGCATCCTGAGGGGCCATGGACAGGAAGTCTATGGCAAGGCTCATAAAACACTTAGAGGTTTTCCAGAGAAAGGATCCATAGAAATAGAAGGCAGTCTTGTTGTGTTGGAAACCTCCCACTGGGCCTCCAGGCTCTCATGTCTCCCAGGTCATAAAGGGAGAGCATCTGTTCTGCGCCTTCCCTCCCTCCTTCCCTGTCCTACCCGCTCTGTCCTCCCACAGAGAAATAAAACCCTGTCAATACCTGAGAATCCTTTCCACACGTAGTCCACATCATCCTGTCTTATACTTTTGAAGTTCAGGAATAGGGTATTTTACAAAATTTGACAACTCATTTCCTTTTTCCGAATTGCTTTATAAGCAGCCTTGTCTTCTGAAGGAGTCAATAAGACCACCCTTTAACGACATAAAAATGAACCACATACATAGCAGACATTTCCTTGTTTATCTATGTGACTGAATTCTTTCCCCGGACCACTCATAGGGAGAATAGAGAGAGAATTGCTGGAGGTGGAGGTGAGGAGAGGGTCGAATCAGTTCTTAAAGGAACGTTCTTAATTAGAGAGGGAGAGTGTGATTTCCACGGAGACTACATTTTTTTGGGCTGCTTTGATATTTTTGTAATGTATTCCTTGTCTCCTTCATCAGAGAGTTAGAGCTCAAGGCAGAATGTCGCACTGACCAAGCCACAAATAACTCCGCAGATGTAAAAACCTTGATTTGGAATGGAAAGAAATGATCTCCCTTCCAGTATGGGGTACATGGTCACATATTCTGGGGAAATGTTTGTACACACCATTGGTTTAACATTTTAACCGAATTAATTAGACACTTCAGTTCAACAAATGGTCAATTCCATCAGCTTCTTAATTGGTTTTTAACAAAGCCCAACCCATCAGCTGCTTGAACCAACTGGCTGTTTGTGGGAGATGGGAATGGACCTAGAGGCATGGCTGGGTTAAGCTGATCAGTGATAAATTGTTGTCATGTTGAAGGAAGAAATGCAAAACTCTATTTGTGGATCCCTATCTCCCAAAGTAAAACTCCAGTCATCATCATCTCCTCCTCTCAAGACCTCATGTTTCCCGATAAATGGCACCCTGTCCTATGTCTGTCTTCCTCCCTCTGTCCCCTTCTTCTTCCTCTTCTCAGTACTGGGAACTGAACCCACAGTCTTTGCTCTGTGCTACATCCCCAGTCCATTTGAATTTAAAAAAAAAATTTGGAGTCAGAGTCTTGCGAAGTCACTCAGGCTGGGCTTGAACTCATGATCTTCCTGCCTCAGTCTCCCAGAGTGCTGAGACTACAGGCTTGTACTGCCAGCCTCAGCTGACACTTTCACTTGGCATGTAGTAGCATTTGAAAAGATAATGCAGCACTGGACCTGTGGCTAACCATGCGGTAGAAAGAGAGTAAACTGGGCATTAGATAAGACTATTAAATGTCTTTATGCGCCCTTTTTGGGGAAACATTAGTTTTTTTTCAAACCAAAACTGATGGAAAGAAATATTATTCTTGAAGTCTATTTAGAAAAATTTTGTCATCTACTTTTGAACCAGATTTGTCTGAGAAATCTATTTCGGGTTTCCCTCTGAGAGAGCCTTGGGTAGGTTTGATTGATGGCATTAGGGCATAGGAAGGTCTTGATCAAGTGTAGAACTTTTGACAATTTGGGTTCGCTGTAGGCAGATCTGGTTCAGATTTAAACTCATATGGAGACCTCTTGGCCTCTCTGTTGTTCCTCTTTGTGTTGCTGCACCTAGCCTAATGTCGATCCCCAAATAAGTAGTCAGTAAGTCTTCAGAGTGTGGCTGTTTGCCACTGTAGAGACACTTGGGGTCATCCAGGGAATTGGGCTGTGTTTGCTGTTAGGATCTATGCCACTGGGGAAAGAAGTTTTAGGGCTTGAAGTCTTGGTGTGTCATTATTTTTCTCCATATAGGCTAGAAGATTTACCCAAGTTGGAGAACTTGGGTGGATGGTGTTTTACATGGTGTTTTCCATTTAGGAACCAGTGACTAGTATCCCATGTGCATTGGGTTTCTCTTCCTTCGGGTTCTATGCAGAAGAACCATCTCTGTAGTTGACACCCTTTATTGACAAGTTCAAATCTAACGATTACAAGATAGAGCTATTTGGAGAACAGAAGACAAGCAGACCTGCTAAGAGGTGCAGGTGGCATCCTGAGGGGATTCTGAGGGTGCGTGCAAAGGTGCAGTTGGGCCATATCTAAAGTAGACTGCACAGTGTAGACCAGGGTTAATCCTGGGGATGTCTCACTAAAGGACCCTTCTGGAGAGTTTCCTCTGGGATCCCATGCTTGCGCCAGTCTAGGTGACCTACCCAGAATGCTAGCTGAGGAGCGACACACTTGCTTTGCAAAGCTGACCTCAATTTTCTCTTCCCAGCTATTGATTTGCACTTTGTCTTTGCTATGAACTTCCTGTCTCTTAACTAGAGTTCTGTCCTACCAGATTTCTCAGGTTTCACTCTTCCTCACTGTCCCCAACAGCTCAATTCAAACTTAGCAAATAATTTTCATTATTCCACACATACGTTACAAGTGCTCTTTAGTGACTTGTGTCTGACCTGTTAGGACACTGCAGAGCAGTGAACTCCTTCTTTTTGTGCTTGTGTGCCCACGTGAGTGTAAGTGACCTGCACACACAAGGCTGTTGTGCGCTCCACTCTATCCACTTGCAGTTTGGGAGGCTTTGTTTGCATCTCACAGTAACTCTGCGAGGACCATTCTGGTTATTTCCATTTTTTCCCCACATTTTATTGATACGTATATGTGCAAAATTCAAGGTTTACAATGGAGTTGAGCATTTTGTGCACATACGTATCTTGTCAAGGTGACAAGGGCTTTCCCACTCTCCTTTTGTTCCATTTTACAGATGATGAAACTGCAACTGAGAGGGGTGAAGTGACTTACCTAAGGTCACCCAGCCAGATTAGTGGCAGGGATGGGTTTTGAGTCACTGCCTCTCTCGGCTCTGTGTGTGATATTCTTTCCACTTTTAGCACTGTCTTTTTAGTTAGTTGATGAAATAAAATGTGCCTTCAGAAACAAGGCTCACAAGGAAAGGAGAGAAAGAAAAAAGAAAAAATCCTTTCTTAGGAGGAAATAGTCCCTGAGAAGATAGGATTTTTTTAGAAAGTAATTTGACACAGTGAAAAGGACTCTGCTCTGCTTGGGGAAAAAAAGGACATTCTCCTGGATTACCCCTTCTTCCTCTCTGGGCATCACACCCACAGCCTGGGCCTCCTAGGCAAGCGCTCTACCACTGAGCTCTACCCCTCGCCTCTTCTATTTTTTTTTTTTTTAACTTTTGTTTTATGAGACAAGGTCTTGCTCTGTAGTCCAGGCTGGTCCTGAATTCACCATGTATCCCAGACAGGCCTTGAAGTCAAGGCAGTCTTCCTGCCCCCAGCCTCCCCAGTGATGGCATCACAGGCATGAGCCATCATGCCCAGCTTATGTGGGATGAGGGAATCGAACCCAGGGCCTTGTGCTTGCTAGGCGAGTATTTAACCACTAAGCTGTGCCCTAGCCCCTCTATTTTATTTCAAGACAAGGTCTTGATAAGTTATCCAGACTGAACTTGAACTTGTGATCTCCTCAGAGGCTAGGATTACAGGCATGTGTCCCACTATTTTGTTCTTTATCAAGTATTTTTCTTTGTTTCATTATTTTGTGGTACCATGTTAGCTCTTGGAAATGGTTTTAGATGAGGGCATGGTTCCACCATGCCTGAACTCTGAGCCTAGTCTCTGGAAGATGGAACACGATGGTGGCAGATTTTTCCTGTGCTTGTGAATCTGGAAGACTTAACTAAGGCCTACCATTGCCATGGTCAGGTACATTTTACCTTCACTCCCTGTGAATAAGCTTGTGCTACACAAAAGTTAGATGGAATCTTCAAAATGGGAACAGGGTTGTAATTCTGACATTTGCTACAACACAGACCTTCAAGACATTTTTCTGAGTGACATAAGCAAGCCATAAAGGATATTTTACCATTCCAGTTGGATTAATAGGCAAATTTGTAGAGATAGAAAACAGAATAGATGTTGTCAAAGCCCTAGAGGAGGGACGATGAGCTAATTGTTAATGGGTAGCAAGTTTCTGTTTGGAAAGATTAAAAGTTCTGATATGGATGGCAGCGATGGTTGCACAACATGAATAGAATAATGTCATTGAACCGTACACTCCAGAATGATTTCATGTCATGTGTACTTTATCACACACACACACACACACACACACACACACACACACACACACACACGCACACACACTCTCTAAAGTAGAGGTTCGTCAGCCAGTTATGCATGTGTACACCTCCAAGGCAAGAGCAAGGTGGGATTGGCCACTAGCAGACCGTTTTTGGAAAGCAGAGGAGACCCACATGCTCCTGACTGGTTTTCAGCATCCCGAAAGCATCCGGAGATGCTGCCCAGCTGTCCTGTGGCCCGCGAGCTGCTTCACCAGCGTTTAGAACCATCCTGGCACAGGTGGGAAAACTGGACGAGGAGTTGGTAACTTCACAGTTGATTGGGAGATCAGAGGAGCTTTTCTCGGAGAAAGGCGAGCATGTGCATTGGAAAGCTGCCTTTGCTTAATGTTCCACGCCATCGTGGAGGCCAGATGGCATTTTATGTGGTTTTCACAACTGTGATTTTGGATCGATCACTACACCTGTTTTTGTTCTTACTCCGTTTCCTGCCTCCTGCCTGCCTCGTGGCTGAACCCTCGATCCCAGAGCTGGCGTGGAAGGGCCACAGTGGCTGTGCTTCTTTTCCTTATTATTATTGTCGCCGTGCCAGCCTCTGCTACCTTCAGGCTGACCTGCCTGTCCGGAGTCTAGCTGAGAAAATGAAATTCTTTTCCAGCAAGGCTTTCCCTTTGTACTTTTCTTAAACTCTGGATTTGATTTTTGCTGGTTGGCTCGCCTACCTGATGGGTTCTGAGAGGACACGTTCTGGCCCTGCGGTGCCTTTTCCTCCTCGCCCGCCTGACTGACATCAGACAGTGTTTTCTTAGGCAAAGACAAATTATTTTTTATACAAGAAAACATTATTAGGAAGGCTGTAATAAATAATATTTATGAACACTTTAGAATTTTCAAGATACTTTTTGTACAAAACTCTTTCAATCTTTACAATAGTGCCAAGAGGAGTTGATCAGGTATCCTGTGTCATATGAGAAAACTGACGCACAGAGAAGTTAAGCAGTGTGATCGGTGTTGCCCAGAAAATGTTCGATAAAGCTGGGTCTGGAGATCATAACTTTTGGGATCACATCTAGAACTCTTCACAGTCTTGCTGTACTTTCTGTTAAAGAGAATTCAGTTTAGTCTGAAGAACTTCAGCATGATCTACCATGATGAGTAACCTTGCTGGCTGCTGTCTTTTCTTAAAATGCCAAAATGATGATTTTAACTTAGGAAAAATTCTTTTGTTACTGTGTACATTAACAACTCTTACAATAAGGGTCATTCAGTCCATTTTGATGGTCCAGCAAAGTGAGACAGAGATGTGAGGAGAGACAAAATGGAGGACTGGCTCTTGGGAGCGTCATCTTTGGCCTCTTGACCTGGGATCTTCCTTCTCTACAAGGAAACGGGAGGATACTGTGTGTTCTCAATTGTACTTCTGTGGAGGCTTCTGGAAAATTGGAGTTGTATTGGTGAAGACCCAGAGTTCTGCTGCCCACCTAGAATTTTGGTGAGCTTGAGAATTGTGCATTTCACTTGTTTTTCTCTTTCTTCCACTCTTCTCCAGTTCTTGGCTTTACAGGACCTTGGCACCTATTAGTTGAATGGAGCTTCTGACGATACCACTTTCTTCTTGGTGCATTGTGATTTCTTGATGTGCTCAAGGCAAGATCATTTTGTTAAGATTTCAGGCTGGTTGCCTGCTCAGAGTCCCCCAGAGAAAATACCGTCTTTTTCCAGTAGGGCTAGTCCAATGAACGGCTTTCACTTTGTATTTATCTTCAGCCCCGGGTTTAACTCATCTATTCAACTCTGGATTTCACGCAGACATAACTCACCCAGCACTTCCATCTCTACTTTTAAAAAGGCGTTTCCTGTCTTGATTGTTCAAGTTCCTCTTAGAGCAGAGCCATTATCCTTCCATGGGTAGACACAGAAATGAATTGAAATGACGATGAACAGTGATGGCTCTGCTGTGGTCTCCTGGGCGGATTCTTGGGCACCTCCTTGTCCCCCGCCTGCAGGGGTTGAGGCCGGGCTCCCTGGCTCTGCTGCTGTGGGTTATTACAGCCATATATCCTGGAACTGAGCTTGAGCAGGGATCATCCTGTTTCCCGTTGGAATTGATTTTCTGTCCAACTTTTACTTCCTATTGTGTGTTCCTCTGGGGTCAGTGCAGCTTTGTCAGACAGAAGCAGGGTTTTCGCCTTTGGAGGTAGTCCTGGCTTCTCTTCAGCTCTGTGTTTAGACAAATGGATAGCCGGGCAGTGTGAAACGGTCAGTTCTGGCCGCACAGTCTGGTTGTGCACTGGGGTTGGACTCAACAGAGTTCTTGAACTTGGGCTGGAGTTCCGGTTTGCCTTGTATCTTAATTTGTGGGCATTTTTTTTTTTTTTTCATAGATCAGCTGCGCTTTGTTCTTTGAGCTCTGCAGAAGACGGGAATGTTATGTTGCTGTTATCATTTCAAATGTTTACTGCTGATATGAATTCGGTTCAAGTTTAACAGGCTGTAGTGAATCACACAGTTGAATCAGATCTCATCGCGTTCCCTGGTCAAGCTCTCTGCCTCGTAAAGTGTGATTATTTACCGATAAACATTAAGAATCACCCTCCAGATGGCTCCACAGTAGTTGAGATGAGTAAAAGCTGATTCCTTACCACCTTATGATACCAGGTAGCATCAGCCCGGTGGTTGTGCTCTCTGTGACTGCTACTCAGCACTACCTGCTTGCATTCTAGCGTCTCATCTCATTTCCAGTGTCCTCGGCCACTGCTTCACGGCATTCCAACTAGGTGAAATGTCAGCGTCAAAAAACTCTACTGTTTTATTAAGTTTCCAAAAGAGGAGGAACTTTGATATGTTTTTTGACTTACATGAGCACATCTTCCGACAGTCATTTTGCAACATGGTTCTGTGATTTATGCTTGCTTTACAACAACAGTCCGTCAACATAATTGGCTACTTTACAGTCCAGTCCTGTTTGAGGATGTGTCATCATAGCAACAGGATTACATCTGTCAGTAATTGTCAGACAAGTCTAATATAAATTTACTGTAATGTTATAGAGAATGCCAGTTCTTTTGGCCTACGTAATCTCTTTTTGGGAGAGAAAGCTGAAGATTGATAATGGCATTGAAGGACTTGATTTCGGATTACTTCTAAAACATGGTAGTTGGCTGGTACACAGGCCAGTTGACATGACGCATGTGAAGGTGTCAGTTTTCTGAGTCAAAAATTAGACATTGTATTGGTTGGATATAGTATTGAAGAAAGGTGTTTGTGTGAGTTCAGTGGCAAGGAAGGTAGTTACTTATTTTTTTGAGACAGGGTCTTGTTCTGTAGCCCAGGCTGGTCCTGAACTCACTGTGGAGCCCAGGCTGGCCCTGGGTTACTTCTCTTTTTGTCCCACCTTTATAGGTATCATGAAAGCAGTAAGAAACATTGAAAAGTATTCCAGAATATCAAAGAATTTGGCAACTTCTTCTACACCATGGAGAAGGATGTGGAAAAAGATGGGGAATGATCCTATATAGGATGATTGAAAAGTAGACTAAACCAGGAGGTCTGGGTTCTGGTCTCAGTTCTGTTTCTAACGTGTTCAATGACCTTTGGCAAATGTCTTTGCTTTGTTGGACCTGAATTCCCTTAGCTGTAAAAAGAAACTGTCAGAATGCATGGTCTTGACAGTCCATTCCACCCTGACATTGAACTCAGTATATCAACTTATGTGACTTATTTATAATCTTAGTAGAATTAATTTGACTTTGTTAATTGTTGGTGTAATTGTTGTTTGTAATTTCTGGCATTGTTAATATTGTTGGCAAGCCAATTCTTCCTTGCACACCTAAAGAATATGTGTATTGGTTTGGATCTTGAAAGTTCCCCAAAGGCCCATATGTGAAGGTGGTACTGCCGGGAGATAGTGGACTAGTTAGGAGGTAGGGCCTCAGAAAGTTAGATCCTTGCAGCATCTCCCTTAAGGGGATACTGAAACCATGGTGCTGTCCCTCATTCTCTTTGTTTCCCAGCTATCATGAGGTCATTAGATCTCTTCAGCCACACATTCCCACCATGATGTGCTTCGTTGCTGCAGTCCCAGAACAACAGGGCTAAGCAACTATGGACTGAAAACTCTCAAACTGTGAGCCAAAATAAATGTTTCTTTTTAAGTTGATTTTTCTTGGGCATTTTGTCACAGTGACAGAAAGCAGACTAATAAAAATATCTTCACAGTTTCTTACAGTAACTAATAGTACTCAGAGGGAAATGTGGAATTCTTCCAAAATCAAAACTAGAAGAAATTTCTCTTTTAGAGAAAGTATAGATTGTGTAATACAGAGGCACTCGAGTCACACCCTTCTGTTCCCTTTAGCAAGCCTTGAGGCATGCAGAATTCTCACTTTTTGTACCATGAAATGACATTCAGTTTGGTTGTGTGATGCTGTAGGAAAAGGGGATTTCAGGGATAAGCCAAGTCTAAATAAAAATCAGGTGTTCCTTGATCTTGCAAGCCCCTGATGGTTGTCCTAGCTCTCCATCCACTCCCCAGCTCTTTGAAAGCAAAGTTGATACTTGTCACAGCCAGTGCCTCAAGGCAAGCTCACTTCATCTTTTGCAGTTAGTTGTACACTACGTACACAGTCCAGAAACTAAAGTGTTTAGTGTGACGAACAACTTCCTGGTTGCCAAACTAACCACCAGTTCCATCACTGCTTTATGAGCCCTCATCATTTTGTTTCTTAAATCCCATACGATACTATTGACTTTATTTCCACCTTGGAAAATGTTTTCTTCCTTCTGCTTTCTTTCATGGGGTTGTAATGAGCCAGGTACGTGAAACACTTGGAAACTGCTCACATGGAATTACTTGATGAATATGAACTGCTGCTCTTGTTATACTGATGAGCAGAACTGTTGGGTCATACGATGACTCTTAATAATTTTTCATGGCACACAGCACCACTTGCCACAGCAGCTGCGCCATTTTATAATCCCACAGGCCATGTGTGAAGATGTAATCCACCTGCCCTCCTAGCAGCCCTGCACCCTGTCGTGTGTCTTTATCCTCTCCACCGCAGTGTATGGCTGGCATCTCACATGGTGCTTTCTAATTTTTATGCTCCTGGCCTCTTTTCTCTTGGTTTTATTTATTCTTTCTCTTCCTTCAATGCAGACATCTGCTTGTACCTCCCTTTTCTCGTGAGGTGTTGCCAACATGGATTTACTGTAAAGCTGATGAAGTTTAATCTTCAAAACCTCCTGCTTGAACAGGAGTGTGGGGCACTTGCTCTGTGCTCATGTGGGTATGTGTGTGTCTCTTGGATTTAAAGGTGAGCCAGTAACTCACACTCCTATTTACTCTTCGCTTTGCTCCCGCTCACTCCCTTGTGGGGGTGATGGAGTGGTTGTGGGTATTTTTTTTGACATTCTGTTAATCAGAAGAGCTGGGAATACACTTACTTTCCTGCTGTGGGTTATATATATGTAATTCCTAATCACTTGTGTATTAAGTTGCTGCTGGGATCCCAGGGCAGATAAGGCTCTCTGTGCCCATTGAGCCATTTGCTCTGGCCCAGAGGTAGCATCGTGATGAGAGTATGTGGTGTGATGTCTCCAATAGAAGCTTGAATAGAGTGGGTGGGAGACGGACTAGAGCTGGAAGCTATATGTGAAGAAAGTTTAAGTTATCAGTTGTCTACTGTGCTAGACAAAACATTGAGTCACATTTCTGTTCTCTTAAAGAGTTGCTGCAAAATTATTTTTTAAATGGAAGTCAAGAAATCTGCTGACAAAAGATGTAGGAAAGTCAAATACATAAAGAACAAAAGAAAAATAGACTGAGGGAGATGGAGACAGGTTGAGGGTCAGTACTGAGTTATGGTTACTCTGGGGAGGAAGTTGTGATGTGCTTTGTACAACTGGGTGACTGCAGATCACTGTAGTGTACTGTACACCTGCAAAGCTAAAAGAAAGGATTTGGGATGTTTTTACCATTCAGAAATGTGAAGCGTTTGAATAGATAGGTTTACCCTGATTTAAGCATTATGTAGTACGTATGTGTAACAGAAATCAGATGTTATACCGTTAATGTATGTAGTTTTCATGTGCCAGCTAAAATAAATAAGAACCAATAAATAGATAAATTGGACTGCGTCCAATTGGAAAGGTCTCTCTGCAAATGAATCAAGACAGGGAGGAGCAGCCCACGGACCGGAAGCAGGGCTGGCAGCTTGTGTATCTGACAAGGAGCCTGCGTGTAGAGTATATAAAGAATTTTTACAACTCGGTAATAAAAAGACAATCCAATTAAAAATGAGTTAAAGTTTTGAATAGACATTTCTCTGGAAAGATCTGTAAATGAACAATAAATACGTGAAAAATGCTCAACATTCGTAGCAAATCAAGACTACGGTGAGACAACCAGCCATATACTAGGATGGAGAGGATAAAAACACATGACAGGGTGCAAGGCTGCTAGGAGAGCGGGTGGGCTGCATCCTCACACATGGCCCGTGGGTTTATAAAATGGCGCAGCTGCTATGGAAAGTGGTGTGGTGTGCCCTCAAAAAATTATACTTATAAGTCATCATATGACTCAACAGTTCTGTACATCAGTACATCATTGAGTGAAATGAAGACAAATATGTCCGTATAAAAGCTTGTCTCTCTGAACGTTTATAGCAGCAGTACTCATAATAGTCCCATGTGGGAACACCAAAAGTCTATCAGCCGGAGAATGGATTAAACACAATGCGATAGTGTCCAAATATTCCATTGTTTGGCAATAAGAAAGAATGAAATACGGTTTATTCATAAGGCATTATGGCAAGTGAAGGAGGCCAGACACCAAAGACCACTTACTGTGTCATTCCATTTGTATGAAATGTCTAGAATGAGCATATCTGTAGGGATAATAAAGAGATCAGTGGTTGTCAGGGGCTGAAGTAGGTGACAGTTAACAAGTGTGGGGTAGGGAAGGTAAAAGTACTTTAAAATTGATGATGCTTGCACAACCTTGTGCATGTGCTTGAAAGCTTACAGTTGTACACCTTAAGTGTGTGAACTATGTCTCAGTAAACTGTTTTAAATGTATAGAGGAAGTGGAATTGACGTGAATGCTTTAAACTCTATCCACTGTCTTCTAAATGAAGACGTGGATTCCCTTCCGAGGTCTGTCTCACATGGAAACTTGTTTTTACTTCACCTCTACATTTGTAAACCTTACACATTATTCAGGTGTCCCAGTGCATCCAGTGGGCTATGTCTCCTACCAAATAGATACCTTCTTTCTCCTTCTGTGACAGTACCGAGCCTGATCTGCTTTGTGTTGTACTAGTTTCTGTTTGGCGTCCTACCTCCTTGAGATTGAGAGCCCATTAAGGCCAGAGAGCTGCGTCCCTGCCAGCACCTCATCTTCCCTCACTGCTACTTGATAAGTTTCTCTCACTTGGTACAATGAATGGATTGTGAAATGATTAGAAATGATCCTAGATATGACACTTTTTATCTATGTCTTTTGCAAGGGTCGTTTGAGAACAAAGCAAGAGCAAACGTATGAAGATACTTTTGAAACTCTGAAAACTCTGTGCAGGGTATTATTATCTGTAACCCTGGTAACTGTTAACATTAGTGTCACTTCACTTTTGGTGGCACCCTTAAGAGTCCTTATTATCTGCATTCGTTTGTCAGATGAGGTAATGCACTTCTTCTGGGTACAGTTGTCTCTGAGAGATTGGCAGCGTTTCCTAGTTGTAAACAGAACTGTCTCATGTGCAGGACCATGACAAAGAGGGAACAGGGTGCCAAAAGCTCTGTGAAAACGCATTTATTTCAACAAGGAGGGACTGTGCTCTGGCAAGTAAATTAGTCTTCTGGTCTCTTCCTCGGCTCCTTGGCTAATGAACGGGCCCAGAGACTCTGTGTCCTCACTGATAGGCCTCTAACATCTGTTCAAAGTTCAGTGTCAGGTTTATTTTCTTTAGAATCTTTGTTTAAAACAGGAATTTTAAGGTAGATGTATTTGTCAGATCAAAATATCTCTGGTGAATGCAGAGAGGGCAGCATAAAAAAACTAACCACTGTGTCTCACAAATGCTACGTTCTGCCCTATCCATTTTTTTAAAAATGAAAAACAATTTGAAGACAGTTAGTGGAATCACTCTTCTCCTCCCAAGTCCCATCTCCCTACCCACCTCCCCACACACAGAAGGAACTGTTACTTTTATTTCAGGAGTCGTTAGCTGTCTCAGCATTCAGTCCAACCTTGATGGCAGTTGGTAACCCTCAGAACCATTTTCTCCATCAAGGCTGTCTGTCTGACTCATTTCTGGTATTCAGGGTCCACCTTCAAGTCTGGTAAGTCAGAGTTTCTTGCCACTCCTTTCCCCCCTTTAAACTGGTCTCTGGGTCTGGGGAGGAGTGTAGGCTTTTAGGATAGTTACAGAAAATTGGTCATCCCTATATCCTTGGAATTCTGGGGTAGGTGAGGAGAAGGCTGTGTGGATTTGTATGGAAATAGGTGGAGTAGAGAGAGGAAGATTAATCTAGTAGGTTAATATCGAATGTCCCTCAAGAGCCCAGGTATTAAAGGCTTGTTTCCCAGCTTCACGCTGTTGGAAGTTCATGGGACCTTTAAAAGGTGGAGTCTGGTGGGAGGTCTTAAGTCATTGAGGATTGTGAGATACCTGTCTAATCCTCTTTTTTTTTTTCCCATTTCTCACCCCAAAAGGTGAAATGTGTGTTCCACCACAGCATCCCTACTATGATGTGTGGCTTTACCACATGCCCCCAAACCACTGACCACATACCAGTACTGCCAGAACATTTCCTAAGTTTGTATCTCAGGTGTTTTGTTACAATAACAGGAAGCTGACTAACATGGTGGACATATGTGCTCAAGTGTCTTATTTGCATATAGATCTGTTTCATTCAAAAAGAAACTTAAGATGTCTTTTTACAATGCGAGAATACAACAGAGAAATACAGTAAGACGTGGAGGTGAAAGTTGAGGAAAGACGAGGCCTGGAATCATAGCGCCAATGCTAAGATAAGACCAGCATGTGGAATAGATGTCCTCAGGGATACGGCTCTGGCCGGCACAGATTTGGTCCTGAACATCTCCGTACACAATGAAAGAAGGCTAAAGGGATCAGTGACACAACTTAGGGCCTTAACACTGAAGCATACCTGTTCCCTAAGAAAGGATGGCTGTCGAGCACAGATGCCTGAGAGCTGTTGCTTGGAGGTGTGGTCCTCATTCTTTTGGACAGTTGGGACATTTAGCCATCTGTACATTGTGCCCTGGCATGATATGTGTGCTATTAAGGAGTGTACTTGAGGCACAGAGGGAGAAGTGTGCACTGGAATGCCCGGAATACCAAGGGTTATTAGTGCTTCTAATTCTGCCAATGACATTGTGGTGGCGAAGTTTATGTATCAACCTGATTGAGCCACAGGATGCCCAGATAGGTGGTCAGATGTTGCTCTGGAGTTTGTGCTCACTTACGTGGGTGGGCCTCAGTCAGTCAGTTGAAGGCCTGGATAGAACAAAAAAGCTGACCTCACGAATAAGAAGGAAATCTTCTGCTTGACACCTTGGTCCGGGATGTTAGTTTTTTTCTCCTTTCAGCCTCATACTGAGACATCATCTCTTTCTGAGTCGCAAGACCTTTGAAGTGGAAACTACGCCATCAGCTCTCTTGGTTCTTCCACCTTTGAACTTGGGCTGAAACTAAACCACCACCTCCTAGGTTTGCAGCTTGCCAGCTGCAAATCTTAAGACTTGCCAGCCTTCATGACCACATGAGCCAATTCCTTATTATAAATCTTTCTCTCTCTACATGTACAACCTATTAGTTTTGCTTCTCTGGGGAACTCTAATGCGAACATTCTATATGCAAAGAGATAGCACTGGTTTTAGGTACTAGTTATAAAATTATTGTGTATTTCAATAGGTCTGTCTTTAGTTTTATAGGCTTTCTAATGTGTTGTTGAATGATAGGAGGGTTTTATATTCTCTTACCATTAACCTTAAGTGTTCTCATAAAAATAATGACACAACTAATAACATTCATGGTGTAATTCTAAGTATTTTTCATGCGGTATCCCACTTAACCCTCATGCAGTATTCTAAGGGACTTGAGACACCTAAAGGTTAGGGACTCTGTTCAAGGTCACATAGCCAGGAAATGATGTGTTTTCAAGGCTGCAATCTGAATAAAATAGGTCTTTCATTTACTCTTATGTGGAAATAGGGAAGAAATGCCTTATGGAAGGTAATTCAGATATTCCCTTCCTTTGCATTGAAAGGTCCTCTCAGTGGACCAGCAGGCGCATGTGCAGTGTGGCTGCCTGGCTCTGTGGAGAGGTGGCCTGCAGAGCAGCTGCCAGTGAACCCTTCATTTTCCCAGAGCCAGTTGCGATTGACTAAGCACTCTCATGGTGTCACACATAGCTTGCAAGTACCTCAGTAGTGCACACTGAACCCTGGCTTCTCCCACTATACCTTCTTCTCTGGCCAGTTCCATTTCTGCCTTGGGAATTTCTATTGCTGGTCTGTCTAGTACCAGCATGCAGCAGCAGGAGGCAGGAAGCGGGACAGTAACGTATACAGAGGTTCTTAGAAAGCTGCAGTGGGAGAAAGAAGCTAGACGGCCATGGCTGTGGGTAGGGCTTGGTGTTATCCTTGTGCACTCGGCCCTTCCCCTTGGTCTGCGCTTCAGTTCAGCAACAGCTCACGTGACCTGTAGAGGAAGGTGGCCTGAGCTGGCGCTGGAGGGTGGTTCTACAGCAGGTGAACAGGTGTGTGCTTAGTGAAGTCACTGCTGAAAGCGGAGGCTGGTCACCCTTGTGTCATCATCTTGTCCTATTAAATGTGTGTGTGTGTGTGTGTGTGTGTGTGTGTGTTTAGGTTGTTCTTTGGGGAAGTTAGCGTTGCCTGCTATTCCTAGCTCAGAATCGGTCAAGCTAGATTGGGGTGAAGTTATAGGTATTCAGAGGCTCCTGGAAAACCAGACAATGTGTTTACCCTGTGAGGAATAAAGGCTTTGTCCACATGGCCAGGTCTGCCACAGTGTGGAGGTGGCGTTTGGGAGTCATTGGCACTGGAATTGGAGGATTCTGAATGAACCACTTCCAGGCCTGTTGCTCCCTTCCCCTCCCTTCCTGCCAGGTAAATGCTATTTAGACACTGGCATCTGATTAAAGCCACATGATGGAACTTGTACCAAGGATGCAACTGATGGCCCGTGTCAGCTTGTTGGAGTTAAAAAATATATTTTAATTTGTTTAGCTCTCTGGGGAAATTATCTGAGCCTGCATGTGCTAATCAACTTTCATATGAGCTTTCAAAGAACCTGAAATGATTCAAGCAACAAAATGAGATTTTTAATCTACATAAATACAGACATCTTTTACCCCTTTTTTTGTTGAGAGGAGATTAAAAAAATTTTAATTCATTCCTTCCCCTCCTCCCCTAGGACACTGTCATTAGCAGTCCTGGGAAAATGAGCATATGAGTAGTACCTTTGCTGCTGTTGTTGCGCACGACTTCCCTTTCTGATGTGAACTTTAGACCCACTTTTAAGATCAGGAGTGGCAGCAAGTGTTGCTCCCCCTGCTTATAGAAGGACATGGGTCTTGGAGATATGGTGCACTTTTCCCAAGGACAGGTGGCTGAGGGGTTGCAGTGTCCCCTCAGGGTCTAACTTAGTGCTCTCTCACGCTACTGGCTGCCTCACTGTAAGAATAGTACAAACGTTAATAGAATTTATAGGGGAACAGAATTCAAGGTAAGATGGATCTACAGTACATCCCTCCTGCGCCTGTCAGGATAAGTCAGTTTAACTTACGGTTGACGCATGTTCCATGGTTTACCTTGTTGATACAAGGCCTAGCGACTCTCCGGGGAAGTTGCACGCCATGTCTCCAAGCTGCTTTGATCTCCTGTCCCTCTCGTCTCACAGGAGAAAGCAAGGAGGACCGAAGAGTTGCCTGTTGGCTTTTAAGCTCCTCAGCCCTCAGGAGACAAGTTTCATAGCCTGCCACAGCCTGGAGGCCAGGTGAGACTCCATCGCTGTGCCCAGCTGCACAGGCAGTTGTGAAGCCCTGCCTTCTGTGTCTCCAGAAAGGGGAGGAAAACCAGAAATACTGGTGATGATTCGCCATGACCGCCACACCATCCATAGACCCGGAGGTCTGGCAGGTGGAGCAGGCTCGTCTTTGGCTTGCGACCTGGGGCACATCGCCTGAGGGAACCACTCCAATCACTGGAATTACCTTGGAATAGCGTTTCAGTCATCAGATGTGTAACAAGTATAAACCGTGCAGCCTCCACTGAGTGTCTGCAGTGTCCAAGGATCGCAGTTCTTGGCTCACAGACACATTGTCCTGGTTACACTTTTGATGAGTCCCTGGGTCTTCAGGAAACAGAAGTCCTTCACAGGGATGGAGGACTAGCTCAGTGGCTAGAGAGCTTGCCTAGCAAGTGTGAGGCCCTGGGTTCAGTTCCCCGGAACCGCCTAATAGTGGTGGTGCACTTCTGAGTCCGGAGGATTGCTGTGTGTTGGAAGCTGGTGTGGGCTGTTACTAGTCTTGGCCCTGGAAACTTTCCTCAGCCTGATTTTTTTTTTTTCCTCCTCTTTACTCTGTGGCCCACATTTGGTGACTTCGTTGAGTTCTCCCAAAGGAGTTTCCTCATGCCCACTTAGGCATGCCCTCTCTTATGAATCATGGTTCCTTCTGCTTTGAGACAGTTTTTCTCCTTACTTCCTTCCTCCAGGTTAACTGTACTCCTTTTCTTGCAGTGTTGGGGTTTGAACCAAGGGCCTTGCACAAATGAGACAAGGGCTCTCTTCTGCTCAGCTACACACATTGCTTTGTTCAGGTACCAGCTTGAATAGCATTTTCCTGGCTGGGTTAGATCTGTGCTTTGTGTCCCCCAGGTTGGTTACTGCTCATGTCCATCTGCCTGGGCCCTACATCTGTGACTTGCCATGGGTCTCACCACCATTCTTAAACGTGGGCAAATGTCTTTTATCTTAAAATTAAGCCATGTTCTAGTCCTATAGGACGGTAAAGTTCATATGATTGTGTTGTTGGCTTATATGTGCCTGAAGCTGCTTTTTCTGTCAGAATGAGTCAAGCTAACTTATGACTCTGAGCTTATATTAAAATATGTGACCACAGTTAGAGAAATTACAAAGCTGAAGTCTATTAGAAAGAAGAGACAACAGAAGCTTCCCATCAGGCAAGAGGACCCAGAGCTAGAAGTCTGTTTTGTTTACACAGGGGGTCCCCTCTTCTGAATTTTTGTCTTTCTCTGTTGTCCAGGTGGGCCCAGGAATTGGGCTTATCCCATGGAAGAGAACTATGGCTGGTAGATTACATCCTGTAGTCACCTGAGTGGTTATGTGAGCTGGGACATGACATTGCTTTCTCTCCCTCCCTTTATCTTCCTGTGTGTAAAGCCCATGAAATGTGCCTTCCAAGCACTTAAAGGGAAGACCCACAAGTGAGGGAAACAAAGAGCCTGACAATTGGTCACCATCGCAGAGCCTACCGCTTCCGTAATCTGACCTGTGGTCCTGTCAGCTTCCTTAATGACATATACAGAATTAATGGTAAAATGCCATTAGATAATGAATTATTTGGCTACAATTGCATGAGAATGACTGTTTGATAGGTAGAGTTTCAGTCTGTGGTGATGAGAATATTCTGAAATGAAAGATTGGGGCAACGCAAGTGTTCTTAATGTCACCAGGGAACTGTACATTTAACAGCGGCTAACATGGAACATGTTCTTGCCGTTTTACCTCAATAAAGTAGATGTCCATCATAAATAATTAGTTCCATGATAGAATAATAACACAGCTATGGGCTTAGGACATGGCTGCTGACCATGTAGTACAGAGTCACCTAACTGGACCTCAGTCAGCCTCAGGTCCCCAGGCGCTAGTACAACTGTTCTGTGAGGAAACTTGCTGGGGCCGAGTAACGTTTTGGTTACCTGGCTGCTGCTCCCTTAGGAAAATTATGCCCCAAGTGAGTCTCATTTTATCTCTTTAGAAAATATTTTCTCACATCTTTTCTCAAGATGAAAATTCAGCGATTCATCAACTTTTTCTTTTAAAATCGTCGTAAGCCTCTATTATTATTTTTATCTGGTAGAATGTGCTTTAAAAATAATGTCAAACCATTTCTCTCTCTGCATTTATAAAGTAAAAAAATGTTACCTGCCTCTGCCCCACCTTCCACCCTCCACTTCTGCTACTCTTGAGCTTTAAAATGTCTAGACACATATTGATTGGTTCGGATGGCCGATTTCTTTACACTGGTTTAACATAATTTCTGCACTTGATATAGTATTTAAGTATGAATAAAAGTATGATTTTTGTGGGGCAAAGGGGCAGGCTTGATTAGCTAAAATCCCTCCTCTGAGCCCTTACCTCAAGGAAGCAATATAGCTGCATCTCGTTTCCTTTAGAAGCCTGGGCCCAGGTTGTCCAGCGGTGGTGGAGGCCCCCCGCGGCCCGGTGATGGATGTTCTAGTCAGGGCCGCATATTGGATCTGTTACTGCGGTGATGTACGACTCCAGCAGTTCAGGGCTGCTTTGGGTGTTCTGTGCTCTTACTGGAATTTTGCTGCCATGTTGTTTTCTGCTTTGCTGTTCAGCAAGATAAAAATAAATCTAGAAAACCTGCTTAGAAATGGACATCCTGCCTTCTAGTCTGTATTGTTGAAAGATCTTGCGAAGCCAGGTCTGTATGTTCTGCTCTGTACGAGGCAGGAGTTGAGTGCAAAGTCGCTGCCCACTGTAGACGTTCTAAAATCCTAGCTAACAAATTGCAATATGAAGGGGACCTAATATTCTTTCCATTCTTCTTGTGTGACAGGCCCAGAGTGCTCATTGTCTGCGGGGGTTTTCTTGGGGTTGTTGCCATCCCCCAGGGTTGATTGATCTGTTTATTCTAAGCTTGAGGCCAGAGCCTGAAGGCAGGCCGTTTGTTTTGGGCACTGCTGAGAAAAACAGACTGATCATCTAAATACCACCTTGGGGAGTGAAGTAACTCTGAAAGAAACTGAGTGGAGCCAGTGTTTTTATTTGGATTGGGAAGGAAGAGGAGTGGGAGGGGCAGGAAAACCTGGAAGGCTGTAACCTGCTGCTGAGGTTGAGGAAGAGCGCAAGTTCCTGGGGCAGCAGCCAGAAGGGTTTGGTTTCTTTTAAACTGCCCAAGAGTGAGACTGGGCCCTCTTTTGCCCCCCAGATTTCCAGAGGCTGACTCCTCGGCACAGGCTTCCCCCAGCCCCTGGTCTTGGAGCTGGGAGCGTGCTCAGGGGCAGGTGCCCTGGGGCAGAGAGGACAGATCAGATGCCCCACATCTGCCCACATGCTACCTCTCTTGACAGCAGTTTGAAGATGTTCAGATGAAGAGTTAAAACAAGGGGACTTTGCTAAGGTAGAGTGGCTGTCAGGTTTCCTTTCTATCTTCAGTGATCCTGAAACAAACTGGGAATTTAATACTTTTAAACATGCTGATGTCTCTAAGATTGCAGGTTTAACGGCACCTGCCATCCTGGATACAACAGCACTGACCTCTCTACTGAGATGCCTCTTACAGGCGTACACTTGAGCTCTTCTTAGTTCACATTGCTGCTTGTTTTGAGGACTAAGACTCAGAGAAGATCTGAGAGACCTCCTAAGTCTATTCGGATTAACTGGGGGTCAAATCAGCAAATATTTATTAAGTACACACATGAGACAAGGCACAGTAAGAAAACCAAGCAGTTAATCAACATCAATGCTTGTCATTGTTGGGGAGAAAACCAATATAATGAATGCCTGGCAAATACAGGTGTGAGTTCCACTTAGGCCCCAGAAAGACAAGGGGCAGGAAGATTCTGGGAAGGAATAAGTCAGCTGACCTGGGGGTTCATCAGGGGCGTGGCCAGTCACCTCCCCTGCCTCTCCAAGTGACTTTGTCACCCTGGGAGGAATATAGCCTGGTGGAATTATTTGCCTTTTTGGCCCTGAGTAGCTGTATGTAAGAGACTAGAATTTTTTGGAAATTGAGGTGTGGATTTTCCAACTTTGATTTTTTTTTTTTTTTTTTTTTTTTTTGGTACTGAGATGCAGCCCAGGGCCTTCCCCTAGGCAATATCTCCAGCCCATCTTTTAATTTTGATTTTGAGACAGAGCCTTGCTAAGTCACTAAGTTGCCCAGGCTGGGCTCCACCCTATAATCCTCCTGCTTCAGCTTCCTAGAGCGCTGGGACTGCAGACCCAGCTCCTACACTGGTCTTTTGCAGCAGGAATGTTGTTGTGACTCTTTAAGGTCATAGGGTTAAGTCAGAAAGCAACGAGGATGAGTTGGGAGTCTCTGGCATACCCATTAGAGTTCCAGCATGACAACTCTGTAAACTATCCGTAACTTAGTCCCCCTGCCTGCTGTGTGCCTGTCATCTCTGAGATTTCACAGGGCCGAATTAGGTCATCACGAGCTAGTGAGACGAGATCTAACAGAATAAAGAATGTCTCATTAGCAAAGGGGAAACTTTACTCTTTGAGGTTAGTTTGAACCAAGGATGACCAGGATTCAAAAAATAAACGTCCACTCTATTTTACTCCCAGAAGGAGGAAGCTTATAAGCAGGAAGAATATGGGACTATTTTGATAGTTCTTTGGGGAATGCGTATTAACTGCTACCTATTTGTTCTCCCTTGGATAGGAGGAATCTTTGGCTTAGGTGGAACTCAGAGATTCACAAAGTGTAATGCGCTGAAAGAAAGAGCTTGGGAATTTTGATAGGAGGCATGTAGGACAAAATTAAGCCTACAGTAATTCTTTAAGGGGAAAAATGCCTTCCAAGATGCCAGGAGAGCCAAGGAGAGGGAGAAGGCCGCTGTTGAGTGCCTGGAGTTAGAAGATCCAGCAGAACCACAATTTTGATTGTTAGGGAGAAGATGTGTGCGTAGCCCTTGAGCTAGGCCATGAAGAGGGACCGGGGTTGCGGGGCAGGAAGCCAGCGGAGTCTGGAGTTAGGTCAGCTGTGTAGATTATGAGCGCCCTTTGCTAGGATGAGTACACATAGTATTTTTGATTCCATCAGCTCTGTGATGATATATCCCTGCTACTAAGGGCTTAACTCCAGGTGCTGGGACTTGATGTTGCCGTGGGTGTCCTGTTCCCTTAAGGTACAGCTCCCTGGATGTAAATAGTAGATAGCAAAATGCAGGCTGGACCACTGACACCCAGCTTTATAGCAGAGTCTCCAGACCTGATTCACTTGTTCCCTCAGGTTCCGACACCTGTGTGCTTGTGTGTTGATCTGCTGGACTACCCGACTTTGAGTCTTTTCACAGCTGTCATCATTTAGGATAAATAGCAGCCTGCCAAAGAGTGGGTGACAATGTGGCATTTTGCCGGCCCATGTCTTGCTCAGCATCGCTCACGAAGTCTCCTGCCTCTGGCCATGAGCCAGGCCTGACAAGGAGCCGTGAAAATGACTTGTCATAAAATGATTTAAAAAAAAATACTGTTGAGGTTATTTCATTACTACATCTTTCGTGCTTGGCAAAATAATTACTATACCGTTGGGTTTTTTAAAATTAAAAGAAAACATTGATAAAATGTTTTCCTGTCACAGGATTCCAGACCACTCCATGTTGCCTCAGCTTTGTTATTGTGTGTGTGTAGGCATGGCATGCAGTCTCTGTGCTTCCTGGGAAAATGTATCCGCACATTACTGCAAATGAACTCTGACTAGAGTTGCTAGGTCATTTCCCAGGGAGTTTTCTTTTTTTGTGTGAATAACTTTATTACAGTGCCTTATTACTATGGATAAAACAGTGGTCCAGTTCTAAAGCTGGGTTGGAGTAGAGAAGATTGTACAAAAAATGCAGCCCGGTAGTTTTCTGAACATGTGACTGGCCGTGTTGTGAGGGTTAGAGATTTGTGAGTCTGTGATGCTTTCTGGTTGTAGCTGAGGCCAACATCCCCTAAGTAGTTCTCTAGAAAATCTTTTTGTTTCCACCAGGACATTGAAATGGAATTATAATTTTAGAATTATAAATGAAATTGATTTAGGATGTTGCTGTTTTCAGAGTGCTTTTAGGTTTATTATTTTCTTTGATGGTTATGACGGTCAGCCCTGAAAGGCTACTGTTAGTCTCATTTGTTCCAGATGTGAGACCAGAGGCTCTGAACTGTGGCGTGAGGTGTGCACAGACACACAGTGGGAGCACAGTGGACACCTTGACTGTGGTCCTCTTCCTCAGAAATCTCTCCACTGCTTTTGTTTTTCTTTTTTAAGCTAGCAGGATTTTCTTAAAAAGCAGTTTTAGGTTTATAAACAAAATCTGAATGAAAGCTAATGTTCCCAATAATTTCCCCTAATTTTAACATCCTGTATTAGTGTGGTACAAAATTGATAACCCAATATTGATACATGAGTACTAACAAAAGCTGACATCAGGGGTCACTATGTTGTACACTCTGGGTTTCGACAAGTGTGTGCAGAATCAGTGTCCAGCTTTGATACCTATCATGTTCTTTGGCATTGTGGGATCATATAATGGGATTTCATTGGCCTAAAAGTCCCCTGTTTCCTTATTCAGATGTCCCTTCAACTACCCTAATCTCTGGAAAACATTTTCTTCCTTTTTTTCCCTTCTGTTCCATACTTTTACTTTCCAAGTTGATTTTTTTTTTTTTCATGAAGACGTCTGATTTTCTCCACTCTCTCCCATGCCGTTCTTAGAATATGGTCAGTAGATTTACTTCTAGGTAAGTTAACTTTCTTTAAGGGAAACACACTTTAGTGGCCGTCTATATCAAAGCTTTTGTTACTCTGAGGAAAGCAAAAATCTTTTCTGTGTAACTTAAATAGAACTACTTTCTTGAAAATTAGGGATGTAAGTAGAGAACGTGTATGTATTATGGTTAAAGAAACAATTCTCCTAAGTAAAGATCAGTAGAGGAGAAGAAATTAACATCCAGGGCTTCCTTATTCATATTTAGGTGCTACTAACTGGAGCCACGATTGGCATTTTTTCCCAAATGAAAGCTTGGAGAAGACACATTACACCGAGTATCTTAGCCATTCAATACAACAGCTCTGACTGTTGTGGCCAATGCTGTAGGTTTTGTTCCCCTACAAATCAGTATTGGCATGGAATTTAACTGCTGGGAGCTTTCACAGCTACTTTGGGCATAGTTACAAAAGGACTCCAAAAAATAATGGTGGCTACCGTCAACGTTTTAACCCCAAATCCAGGACTAGAACAACTCAAGCCTGTTTCCTACCAGAAACAGGTAAACACACTGTGTGTGTGTGTGTGTGTGTGTGTGTGTGTGTGTGCGTGCGTGTGTGCGCGCGCACACGTGCGTACACATGCATCTTCTTGAAGGGATTGAGTTCTCAGATTAGTTGATGGAAAGGACTGGATACTGAATTCAGCATTATAATGGACAAAGAAACAAAACATCTCTGTAGTAACTTCAAGAACGGACGTTCTTTAAAAACTGATTGCCCGTTTACTTGACATATTTAATGATTGTGTTTTCTATTCTTTGGGTGGTTTTTTATTGTTAGAGATGCTAAAAGTGACAAAAAGAAGGACTGCAAACATTTAAAAAGCTTTCTTCCTATTTAGCAAGGGCCGAGTGGCAGGCTGAACAGATGACCAAGAATCAGCCAGCCAACCGCATCTGTGATTGCTGATGTCATAAACACGGGTGTTTTTAACCTTGTCAGTTAGGTGGCAGCATAGTCTAGTACAAAATTGCTATAATTTGTGGGTTAAAAATTTCCCAGTTTGCTCTTAAGTCTTTTTTTAATGTTATATTTGGGTGACCCTGGGGAAGTCACTGGAATTCTCTTGCTCTCTCTTTCTATGTCTGGAAAATGTGGACAGTCATTGTGCCATCTGACTTTAACTTAAGACTAAGGAGGCAATACAGACTGAGATATTTGTGCAGCCATTGAGCAAATTCAAATATTTTTCTAGACTTACAGTGTTTTACCTTTAAAACTTACTTTATACGAATATATTAATACTTTTCTAGGTGTCTTACTAATGTTCACCACATGGATATATGTGCATATATACATGTGCCTGGGTGTAGATGTATGTGAATGTGTGCATACATATATGTGCGCATACACACCCACATATGTGCTTTGTACCTTAAAATTTCACAAAGCTGTTGTGCAAGCATTACTTCATCTGATATTCTTAACAGTACCTCAGAAAGGGAATGCTTTTGCGTTTATTATATAAACATGGTTGAGAGAAGTTAGGTTCTTGAAACATGATGTAATTACCATGAAATACAGGAAACAGAACTTCATTGTAGATCATTGTCACAGTTTCAAGTGCCTTCATAACCAGATTGTGTGAACAAGTTTGGAGGAGTTGTGAGAAATCCATTGAGCAGCACCAAGAATATGTGCCTTTAATCCAAAGACAATGCAGTGTCTTTATTGAGTCCCAATCTGCATGATGGATTGGATTTCTGAACAAGGATCTCTCAGCACAATGCCTTTCAATTAACCTGAAAATGCTGCTCTAAATTGTTAAGAGAGGTGTAAAAAGGCTCCACTTTCAAAGGTACCATGTCTTAGTTACTTATTTGTTGCTGAGACAAAATACCTGACATCTACAAACTACGGGAGGAAATATTTATTTAGCTTGCAGCTTCAGAAGGTCTCATATAGTCCACGCAGGGGCAGCCAGCTTTTGGCAGAGGCTGGAGACAGCAAGCCAAGTAAAGCAGGAGCCAAGTGGGATGAGGAGTGACTTGGTATCTGCAGGCTTAGGCTAGGCCAGAGCTTTCTAGGAAGAAGCTGTAATGATGTTTCATTTTTCTTCCTTTACTTGGTTCAAACTGTCAGTTTGGCTACTCACAACTAGGGTAGGTGCCTCCTCTTAATTCCTGGCCACAAGTCAACAAGACACACCTGAAAGCTCTGCCCTGGCTGCTCCTCTCGCCAATCTCAAGAAACTGACGAAGTCTTTCCAGGTCAAACCCTAAGCACCTCCTCCTTCCAGCCAGGCCCTACCTTTAAATAGTACATAGTTTCAGAGTTATCCCACTATATTCAATTGCATGAGGCTTTTGGGGGACATTCCAGATCCGAACCATACCATATCACCTGTTTATGTAGTCATTAACTTGTTAGTTAATTAATTAAATTATTATTATTTTTTTGGAGACTGGATCTCACTCTGTAGCCCAGACTGGTCCTGAACTCACTAAGGAGCCCAGGCTGAGCTTGGACTGAAGGCAGTCCTCCTGCCTTAGCCTCCCAAGTCCTGGGATTACAGGCATGTGCCACCACACCTGGCTTATGTGGTGCTGGGAAATGAAACTCGAGTACTTAGCACTGAGCCATTTCTCCAGTCCCAATTAATTTATTTATCTACTTGTTCATTTCCTCAAAAATATTTACCAGGCCCCTAGTATGTGCCCCAAGAAGACTAGCTGTAGTGCAACACAAAGGAGAAGCAGACAGTGGAGTTAGAAGTGGTCTTGGCTCAAGACCTGCTGGGTGAGTTGAGGCAGACTTGGTGCAGGTTTTCCTGGGGTTACCTGAGGTGGTTGTGGTGTGGAGATCTACTGGAGTGGGTGAGGTAGACTTGATATGGGATTTGCAGAGGTACTGTCTTAGTTACTTATTCATTGCTGAGAGAGAATATGTGACACTTACCACTTAAGAGAGGAAAACTTTGTTTTAGTTCATAGTTTCAGAAGGTCTCATGTAGTTCGTTCATGGGTGTTTGGCAATGGTGGAAGCACATGGCAGACGTCTAGTCAGATAAAACCTCTTTGCAGCATGGCAGACAGCCAAGTGGAGGAGAAGTGAGCCAATGTCTGGAGACTCAGGCAAGGCCAGAGCTTTCCTAGGAAGAAGCTATAATGAAGTTTCTTCTTCTTTCCTTTATTTAATTCAAGCTGCCAGTTGGTCAATCACACACACCTGAAATATTTGCCCTGTGTATTACCTAATCTCAGCAAGTTGGCATCGTCCCTCCAGGCCAAGCAAGCCCCAAGCCTCCACTCCACCCAGTCAGGTCCCAACTCCTAACAGCACATGGTTCCATAGGTATCTCATTACATCCAAATACATGCGGATTTTGGAGGACATTCAGATCTAAACCTTAACAGGCAGGTTGAGGTAGACTTAATGAAGAATCCAGTGAGGGGGTTGGGATGGGCTGAGTCAGATTTAACCCATGTTCTCCACGATCAAGACTGAGCAATATGTAGATTTTTCAGACCAGAAATAAACTCATGGTGCACGGAGTTTATACAAAAAGTAGAATCATATATTGTTCAGAGTGTCTGATGTTTGATAGCCACATTCATCCTCAAATTTATATGCCTCTGCACTTTAAGATATATTTACAATATGTAGGTTTTCTGACATATTTATATCTTAAAATACTTGGTGGAAGTCATTTCTTACAGCAAAGTATTTATCAGAGGTCATTCCAATTTCGGGCTAGGAAGCTTGAGTCTAATAGGGGTAGGTTGTGGAGGAGCAGGCTTAGCAGTTGACAGAAACTTCAAGGCAAGCCTAACCCTTGTGCCTTCAGCCTTGGCATGTGTAGAGACAGACTTCAGAATCCATTTTACCTGGCCTTCTGAATCTAGAAATAGGAATTTCAATTCTTTTCTGTGCCTATTTGAGCAGCTTCCTTGGTAAGGAAGGAAGGGGCACATAGAGCGCGTGTGGGAGACAGGCGATGGTGGAGATTTTCCTCCAGAACTGCTGTTTCAGGCCTGACCCTGTTGTCCTGCTTTTCCCAACACTTACCCCAGAAGCCACACGTTTCTGTTGCTGTTCCTTTGCTTACTGTTAAGTCAAGACAGGCCTAGGGAGAAGATCTTGAAAATGAAAATGATGACCTTGTAAGTTGGATTTGATGTAGAGATGGGCAGGCGCAGAGACACGTCTCCCCCACGGAGAACAGTTGGCCAGTCACAGTAGAGGTGAGGCCCACCTAAGCAGAGTCCAGCCTGTGTGACCTCCCTGTCCTCTTTCCAGGGTGCATTTTAGCACAGTCTCCCGCAGTAAATCTAGCTGATGTTTTTCAAATGTAAACGAAAAAGCCTTCAAGCAGCGGGAGTTTATCTCTTGACTTCATTTTTATTGTCACAAAGGTGTTCTGTTTGGAAAGAAAACAAGCCGTTAGAATATTCCAACAGAAGTAACATTAATATGATTTAGGAGGTGGGTTATTTAGGGCTATTTAGCAAAGAAACAGTGTTTCTGGACACTGGTAAATTTGTTCAGCATCTCGCAAATCCAGTGAAATGGCCTTTATTTCTTCCCACCCAGGTAGCTAGTGACCCTACCCTCAGCCCACGGATTCAAATTCCAATGGTTGTCAGATTTATTCCAGAGCAGTCAAACACAGGTTTTGGGGCCTTTTTCTTTTCCAATTTCTGTGGCCACGTAGTGCTCAGAAATGTTGACTTTTACGAAGAGGCCAAGAAAAGTCTGAACGTGTGCCAAGGCTTTGGTTACGGGCTTTGCACCAGGAGCAGCAGCTGGTGGGGACGGCAGGCAGCCGGCTTTTAGGGTATGTTTCTCACAGAGCCATATTCAGAAGAACTGTCTTTTTTGGGTTCCTATGAATTATATTTGTGATGTGAAAAGTATACATTTGTCTACAATTAGAAAATATCATAGCAAATAGCAACTGGATTATGACTGTAATCATCTTTGGCCGGTAATGTCCAGTTGCTTTTGCAGACAAAAATCAGACCCCAAGAGGCCAAGTGATCAGTGGAATTTTTTTCTTTTTTTCTCATATTTTCCTCTTTTTTGAGATAGGATCTGACTCTGCAGTCCAGGCTGGTCCTGAACTCACTGTGGAGCCCAGGCTGGCCTTGGACTCACAGCAATCCTCCAGCCTCAGCCTCCAGAGCAGTGGAAATCCTTTTTGCCTTTCCACTGTTCTCCCAGGTTTCATTTCTTCTCATCTCTTGCAGTTTTTCTTTCTCTCATTCTTCTCCTGCTCTTCACAGCTGACAAAGTGAAAAAATTATCATCACCGTGATCTTGGGACCAAGGGTAAAACCATGTTAAGCATTGTATAATTTGGAGAGTTTTATTTATTTTCTTTTATTTTATTTTTAAAGAAACAGATCGTAAATAACTGAGCATATTGCTGGGGCCCCTTGTAGCATCTCAGGAGGCACCCCGGCAAGTGAGCGTCCCTGCATCCTGACTTCCCACCGCTCGTTGGGGCCTTTCCTATTTCTGTGGTCATACCCCCACCCCACTTCTAACACTCATGCCCTACCTCTTATTAAACAGATTTGAAGGGTTGAGTTCACTCATTTCCTGCTCACCAGAGAATACTTGCTGGCAGAGCTTGTGGCTGCTGCAATGGCCTTGAGATAATTCAGAGACTCCAGTCCTAAGCTCACCCCTATATTTTTCCACCAAATAGATCACCCTAGTGTATGGATAGTCTTTGGAAACAACAACAAAAAAAAAATCATTCTCTTCATAACATTGTGTATTTTAGTAGTGATATTATTTATAGTAATTCCTGATTGCTGCAAATTAAATGAGTTATGGAAGCTAGCTGCACTTTTATTTATTGTTCCTAAATAAGAAGACTTCTTTAAGTGGCATGTCGGTACGGATGACCGAGTGTGTGGAGTACGTGCAGGCGAGCTTTAACTGCCCCATCTGGTTGTTAGGTAGGTTGTTTTTCTTGCCTTATTTGTTTTCCTCCCTCCCCCAAACTTTTTGCTATTCGATATCTCTTTAAAAAAAAAAAAGTTAACGTTTGCCAGAGAATCCAGCAGGGGTCCCTGACCTGGAATCCATGAATCCTGACCCTCCTGACCCTGTGAGCCGAGACAGTTCTCGCTGCTCTTGTCATGATGACACTTTCCAAGGGCCTCAGGCTTTCTCCGTGCCAGGCCATGCGGGGTTCTGCCTCACCACTTCTCACAGGGTTCCATGATCCCAGGAGAACCACTGTTTAATAGCTCTGACGAGGAAGGAGTCCAGCCACTGACACCTTGTCTTTTGTGGTGCTGTAAAACATCAGCAGTTTAATGCTCTTCTTAAAATTAGATGTATTTTTCCGGTGCTCTGGGACATTAGACCAATGTTTAAAATGACCGTGTGTGTTTTTATGAAGGTAGCAGTTTCATTGGCACATGGTGGTTTTCAGAAATCAAGAACTTGTGGCTTCCAGAAAGCAGTAATGGTTTAACCTGGATCTGAAAGACTGTCTTTATCCTAGACATGCCAGTGAACGCTCAGCCAAGTTGAAGGAAGGGTGGCAATGAGGGGGCTATCGGGGCCCTGTCAGAGCCTGTCAGGAGAGTGACAGGTGAGGGCAGGCAGGGGGTCCTGTGTGTACTGACAGGACTATGTTTAGCTGAGGAGGGCAGAGGGGTAGATTCTAGCCTGGGGACAGGAGACCTGAGCTTCTGCTCTTACGTGCCATTTGGAGCCTATCGTAATGGAGGAGGCATTATTTCAGAGGCGAGGTTCTCAGGTTTTTAATAATTTTGAAAATAAAGGATTATGCTGGAACTGTCCTTTGTAGCCTCTGATAAGTTTTTTTTCCCCATTTATTCTTATCTCTAAACATGTGTCCCTGACATAGGCTAAGAAAATGAGAGAAAATGAAAGTCGTTGTAATTTTGCCTTCTCTCCTGGGCCTCTGATGCTAATTTCACTTGTTAAGTGCCTGGATATATCAAGCGTGGATCAATTGGATCAATTGCCCACGTAGGCTGTCAGCGTTGCCCGGCTCAGTTCATACCATGTCTGCTATGTGGTTTCTGTGTAGTTCCCCGAATGGCCGGCTGCCTCATTGCTGCCACCTGACAAGAGGCTCCTTCGAGCAAAGACCAGTGGATACGGCCGTGTTATTTGCCTGTTGATAAAGGTCTCAATCCCACGAGCATGAAAGGGCCTGTCACTCATTTTGGCACTGTGACCGCTCTCCTCCTGGTCACATCACCTGGTTGCCATACGAGCTGGGTTTTAGGCCCGCCACTTGTCACTCACTGGGAAGTTGTGACGACAGGCAAGACTGCAATGACTAGAAATCAACCAGGATGTTCATTGTCCTCGGAGGGGGAGCTGCATCTCCTGTGCAGCTCGTTGTGACCACGCGAATTCAGTGTTGCATTGTGTAGCCTTATTAATCTATTATAATCTAGCAGAGTGATTTTCTCCAATTTTCTGTCATTTTGTAGTTTTGTACAAAAGGCATTAAACTGTGGATTGAAGCAAGGGCGTCTGGATATTGGTGGAAAACACCAGCTGAATTCACAGGCTCTCTCAGAGCAGCAATCTGTTTGAAAAGGCTTAGCCATTTCTGCAGTTTTCCCTTATCTAGAAGAAGCAAGATAGGATAGGGCCGCTGTCCCTAGAAACTATTCCCTGTGATGTGTTCTGCAGGGACAATCAGATTTTTTTCCTGCTGGCTTTGTCTCAAGATAGGACTTAATTCTACTGTCAGGCCTGAGGGAAGTGTTGGCTTCTCAGGGCTGTCAGCCCACCACCTGTCACCAGTACAAGTCAGGGGGACAGTCATCACGGGTGTATAAATGGGAAGGACAGAGTTGCATAAGTAGCCTGTCAGTCCTGCCTGTGGCCGTGGTGATCCATGCGCAGCCCTACTGTCCCCTCTCCCGTTTGAACCACACATGGATGAGACACCTGAGATGAGCTGTATTTGGGGACAGCAGAGGATCAGCCAGCCCTCTTCCCATGATAGGACAGTCCAGTCCTTTCTTCTCCTCCTCTCCAGCGACGGAATGGCAGTTAGTACCTCTCACACTTACTCACCAGTCATATATCTCCCATCCCCTGTGACGTCCTGTTCTCAGGCTCCCAACTCTGTCTCTTCTAAGTGCACTTTGAAGATTCATCGGATAGTATCATAGTAGGCACAGCCTAAGTTGTTACTCAGGGAATGACAAGTATATAATTAGTAATACCAAAGGTGATTTGAGTGTAATAGTTCATGTAATAGTTTTATGAGTAGGCACAGTCAGTTCTCTGGTCCTCAGGCTCCCCATGGAAGCATCCCTTCTTAGAGCGTGGGGTCACCAGGGCTGGCCTGAGAAGGGAGGGCAGCCATGTTCTCATGACCGAGACCCACCACATAAGATGGGCGGTGAGCAGTAGTGCATCTTCATGTAGATTTCTCCCCAGGAATCTCAGGCAGACGGCTTTGGACAGGAGGCTGGCATGAGTCCCATGGCATGCGACCACATGGCACTCAGAAAGACGAGCAGCAAGGATGATTGGTGCCAGTGGGGGTGGGAAGAGGGTGAGGCGTAGGGTGAGCTCTGATTTGGGCACTCACTCCCTTACCGCTTTCAAACTAAGTGATTAAAAAATAAGACACATTTACCAGTGAGGTGGGGGGAACCTCAGGACAGAGAGTGTGAAACAGAGGGATTAGGGAGTCCAGAGAGGCAGGTTGTGAAGTACTTACCCAGAGGACCTGGAGCCGTGACCCTGAAATGCTGGTACGTGCGGGGAGGAAACCTCAGAGCAAGGATGCAGAAGTGATTCTGGGGTGGTGGGAAATTGGCACATGATATGGGGTGGACAGTCTTGGGTGTTAGGGAGTGGCACGACAGAGCGGGGCCTGCCACTCCAAAGCCCAGAATTCTCATACTGAGTTGAATCTCATGAAATAGCTCTGTAATTCTACCACTCTGGGAGGCTGAGGCAGGAGAATCACATACTGAATGAAGCCCAGCCTGGACAGCTTAGCAGTTAGTGAGACCCTGTCTCAAAATCAAAAACCAAAAAAATGGGATAATGGGCTGGGGTTGTAACCTACTGTGATGGTCCTGGGTTCCATCTCTGGCATTGAAAAAAAATTATTGTGGTGTCATTGACAAATAGCCCCACGTTCTGCTTTTAGATGGATGCGTCAAACCGCTGTGCCAAGTGGTTGAGCTCTTGGAAGATGACATTTGGGGTGAATCTTTGGTGGGATGGGGTACAAGTTAGAACGATGGTAGCCCTTCACATTCTTTTACATTATTGATACTAAAAGACCAAGTGAACAGAATGCTTTCAGAGAAAGGCTTTTATCAGGGCTTTCAGCTTAAATTGAAAAATACAGACATGCTAGTCTGCTTTCTGTCACTGTGACAAAACCCTTAGAAAATGTGCTTAAAGGAGAAAGGTTTATTGGGGCTCATGGTTTTAGATGTTTCAGTCCGTGGCCATTCGACTTTTTGCTTTGGGCCTGCAGCTGCACAGTGCCTTATGGCAGCAGCAGAGGCAGGGTAAGCTGCTCACTGCATGGTGACTGAGAAACGGAGAGAGAGGCTGATTCCCAGTATCCCCTTCAAAGGCACACTTCCAAGAGTTTACTTTCACCGGGCTCCACCTCTTAAAAGTTCTCTTTCCCAAGCTGAGGACCAAGCCTTTGACACATGGGCCTTTGGGGGTCATGCTAGATTCTACCAAAAGAACAGATCTGAAATTTGATGGAGGAAATTCAAGGGAACCGCATTTGCTGAGACATCATTGTTTGTATCATGGAATAAGGTGCTGTCCATGGTGGGCACTTTTGCGTCATTATCAAGGCAGCATTTTCAGGGAGCCTGGGACTAACCCTGGATTGGGAATTAGGAACTGTGGAGGAAGGACTTGATTTTTCCACGGAGCTTTGTTTGGCTGTGAGATTCTATCAATAAATTACATATGGTTGATAGAGATCCACTGTTCAATATTTGCTATCTGATGTATAGTAATAAAATAGTTATGAAATGTGAGAGCCTGTAACTTTTGTGTGTATGTGTGACCCCCACACCTGAGATTGAGTGTACTTGTTACATGTACAGGAAATTCAAGGATTTAAAAAATGAGATTCTTTTATTGTTGTTGTTTAGGCTAAAATTACATTAGGGAATGTAGAAACTATATGATCAGAAACTGGATTAAAGTGATGTGGAATTTTCTTCTAAAGACATTGTATATTGGTGGCTGGAAGAATACGTGTATGTCCTTTTTTTGAACTGTTGTGAATTCATTCAGGCAGATGACTAAAAATGACATAACCCCTGCCATCTCTCAGGGGCAAGGTGGGAAGTGGGTATAACATTTCAGGTTGGAATGGGGCTTCTCAGTGTTCATTCTTAACAACTGGATGTACAGTTTGAAATTCTATGTGTTCTTTTTTTTTAAGTCACTGCTAGATTTTATTTCTATATTTTCTTTACAAATTCTTTGCTGAAGGAACTTACATCCAATCAAGCTGTCCTTCCCCTGGTTAATTTCTGCCCCTTATACCTTTCCTTTCTTCCTACATACTTACCCCACCCACAAGTACATTACCTGTCTCCTGAAGGCCACAGCCCATTGAGGTGCCAAGTAGGTGACAGGGTCCCTGATGAGTGCCCATGCTTTGCACAAGACTAAGGAGCGTGGGCCAGCTCTCTGGCTTCCCATTGTGACTTGGCTTTTGTTTATGGTTTGTCACTCTTCTTTTCTTTGGGAGGGTGCCTGTGGCTTTACTTTAATCACACCCTCTTTTCTGCGCAGGAGCTGGCATGTTTGTCAATGGCAGGGTTGAGAGGGGAGTCCAAAAAGGGAGTAAACATCTCGGTGGACTCTCTGCTAGAGACGGGGTGTGCTTGCATTGTGAGTCTGTCCAAACCAAGTCCATCAAAATGAGGGCAAAATATAGAGTAGAATGTCAGCCTGAAACCGTCATGGTGGTATGAAGGATTTGTTGGGCAGCCATAATCAGAGCACTGGTGGAAAATGAGAAAAAATGCAGGAGAAGGGCAGGAAGAGACGCTGTGGCTGGATTGCTGTAGTACTGGAACTCTCAGTGGAAACTTGTGCACCCTTGTTCATAGCAGCATTATTCATAAAAGCCAAACAGAGACAACCCAGGTATCCATTGATGGCTGAATGGAGAAACAGAATGTGGTTTGTACGTAGAATATTATTCACCGTAAGAATGAGTAAAACCCTGATACATGCTACAACACAGAAGAATCCTGGAAACATACTATGTGTAGTCAGACACAAAAATGCAAATATTACAGAATGATTGTGTGGGGTACCTACAATAATCAGATTCATTCAGAAAGAAAGTCAAGTGGTTATCAGAGTTGAGAGGGGAGAAATGAGGGTTTATGTCTTAAAAGGATGTAGGGTTTGGTTTGGAATGATGAAAACACTCAGGGCATAGTGGTGGTGGTGACTTCACAGCAATGTGAATGTACTTAATTCCATTGACTTGTTCATTTAGATTAGCTAAATGGTAAATATGTGCATATGTGTGTGTATTATTAACATGGATGTACATGATTGCAACTCTACTTTTTTATTCTTAGATTCTTAACATTTAACTTTTCCAAATATTTCATTTGAGTATTTCTCTTATGAGTGTGTGAGAGTAGGGCACGGACTTTACTTGGAGCTTAGATGAAGCAGAAACGTGTGGTGGCCTCCTGTTACTCATACAGGAAAAGCTAGGAAACTCTGTGGGTGGGCATCCGTGATGGCCTCTCCCAGTTTCATTTTGCAGAGGAAGTGGTAGAAGCTCCTTGGAGCATCTTGCATTCTACCCACCAGCTTTAACAACTACACTAGCATATTTTAAGCAATCCTGTGGCTGCCTACTAACTTATTTTGTGTTTTGCTCATTTCAAATACCCCGGAATGTAATTAAAATGGTCCCCCCCCCCCCCCCCGGTTTTACTTAAAGTTGCTCAGTCCTTGTAGATTGGTTGATTAATGGCAGGGTTATTGCCTCTGTTTCTTTGGTGGAACAGTACCACCTGGGTGTTTACTGCCCTGCCAGCAGATGTCCTGTGCAAAGAGTGAAATTCCTAGCAGTTAATCCGTCCTCATATAACATGTAGGTGGGAAGCCACTAGGGTGCCCAAAAAGGAGATAAGCAAACAGCCCTGGAGACCTGGTCGAGGTGGTCCTGGGAGGATCGGTAGTACACAGATTCTCTCTGGGGAGGAATATGGAAGCCAGGCAGGCAAAGGAACAGAAGCATTAAGAACAAGGAGTGAATTAAATTTGAAGTGTGTGCTTGTGTAGTGGTGCTGAAGAGCTGATTCCTTTTCTGCCGTCATCAAGGATCATAGCTAACACCTCTATATCAAAAGATGCGTTAACAAGGGAGAAGTGCCAACAATTTTTTTTTGATCATAGTCTTATTTAACTCAGCAATGTTCAGACGGGAGGCCTCAAGACCGGGGTAGCACTAACCATTTTTAGGCTTAGATGTGATGAAGCAGGGGTGGTATCTAGAAATCTGATTGGACAAAAAAGCTATGAGATAATGGTGCTGGACTGGAGAGAGAAACCTGGCGAAGTCTGCCTGTCACTGTCCTCTTGGATCTTCATTTTCAGCACGTCTTAGTTACATATTTGTTGCTCGGACAGAATACCCAACATCCACTGTTTAAGGGAAGAAAGATTTCTTTAGCTCACAGGTTCAGAAGGTCTCACTTCTACCTTCAGGAGCAGCCGGTTCGTGGGCAGCTGGCAGTGGTGGAAGCACATGGCAAAGGCTGGAGAGCTGCTCCCTCTGTTATAGACAGAAGCCGAGTGGAGCAAGAGCCAAGGTGTCTGGAGACTCAGGCAAGGCTAGAGCTTTCCTAGTAAGAAGCTGTAGCAATGTTTCTTCTTTAATTACTTTAAGCTGGCACTTGGGACTGCCATGCGCAGGGTGGGCGCCCCTCCCTCACTTTCTAGCCCACAAGTCAGCAACACATACCTGAAAGCTCTTGGCTGGGCAACCCCCAATTTCAACAAGGTGACACAGTCCTTCCAGGTCACACCTCATGTATCTGCTACCCCTTCCAGCCAAGCCCTGCCTCCCAATAACACACACTTTCAGTTATCCTACCGTATCCAAAAATACGAGGCTTTTGGCAGACACTCCTGATTTAAACCCTAGCGCAGCAGTTCTTCTTCCAGGGCAAGGAGTAGAAGGCTGTGGATAAGGGTCTTAACCTACAATCAAGCAAATTAGGCCAGAGGGTTTCTCTGTGGCCAACTTGTATACAGAAGGGTGGGGGAGAGTTACAGTGGGACTTTTAGGTTGTATGGCTAGTTTGGGGAAAAGGGCTTCTAGTTTCTCTGACCTGCCTTGGAGAAGAACATTTCTAGTATCTGTGGCTTGTCTTAGGGTAGCAGGGATGGGGAGAGGCAGGGGGGCAGGAGTGTATAGAGATTTTGCTTCTGCAGCTTTTATTTGGGGGCGTCACTTCTGAGCACCAATTATCTGTTCGTCTTCTTTGTACTAATGTGAATGTGTTTGGCCATTTGCTAGGGTCTGCCTCTGCTGGTGCTCTGGCCATTTTTTTGTTTTGTTTTGTTTTGTTTTTGTTTTTATAGATGAGAAAATGAAACTGCAAAGCCGGTTAACATCCTAGACGTTGCCTCTTTGTGTTAAATGTAAGAACTGGAATTTGAACCCACATCTTGTGTCCAGAAGCAGAGAAGGAATTGGATCTAATCTGGGCCTCTTGGCATATTCTACTATGCCCATGATTTCAGTTTTCTTTAAGAAAGTAAGGGAGGGCTAAAAGGACTCAGAGTCAGTATTCCTGTCTGGCTTGCTTACAGGGTCTTCAGCCTGTCCCACTCCTGTCTTGATTCTGCTGCCCATTGGACCTTCTGTGCTCAGTGTGAAGGCATCATAGGGTAATCCTGGGCCATGGATGGGCCTTGCCACCTGTGCTAGGATCCTATCAGTCCTCCCACCATTTTCATCTCAGTCTTGGGTTTCTGCTTCCACTTTATGACTTGGCCTTGTTTTCTGCAGGCTGGGCCTCTCAGACCTCAGCACCTGCTTTACCTGAGGGCTACGGTCCAGCACACATGTACTCTCTCTCTCTCTCCCTCACTCCCTCTTGTCTAGTATCCAACAGATCACACTAGACGTTGGTTTCCTTAGCCCGGTGAATTGGCATCTTTGGGCTGGATGAGGTGGAAAAGTCTTTAGGAGTCAGAACCTCAAGGAGGAAGCATGGGAGGCCAGTCACAGTGGAAGCCCCTTCCCACCATCGATGGAAGGGAAGAGCAAAGCCTGTGTTGGTCACTGTCTTGCACTGTGGCTTTTGGCCTGCATGCTGATGGATACTTTCTAGAAGAAAGTACAGTGTGCTGTTTCTAGAAAGAAAGAAGGGAAGAGCTAAAGACAGTCCAGTAGAAGAAGAAAGGCTGCAGAAGGGACTGACCGTGTGAGTGTGTGGCATTTAGGGGCACAAGGAGGACAGTGAGACCCAGTTGCTTGTGGGCTTCAAGGTGGATCTAGCCAGTTGGTGAAGGTGAAGGCCAGGGTGCCCTGATCTGCTGTGGGGAGGGCTTTGCAGTTCTGCCTTTGTTCACAAGCATGATTTCACGACCAGCGGATTGGCAGGGTAATGTTCTGCTATAATGATGGTTTGTTTCTTGTAGGGATGTGCAGTGGTAGCTCTGTGGCCTTTCATTCTTGGGGTAGTCTGTCAAGTTCCTCGGAGTTTCCTCCTTGCCAGTGCATGTGCTTTGGGGCTTAATTTACCTGCATGTTGCTGATAGTGCAGGAGCCTTTTCTTTCCCTCCTGTCTTCAGGGACTACAGGTCCAGCTTCAGTAAACTGGAAAGACTGGAACTCTTCTAATTAGTCCATTCTAATGAAACCAAAGCCCAGGCTAGGATTTTTGTTTCACCTCCCAGATCACAGAGATTTATGGCCTCATTAACAGGTGAATAAGCAGTTTTAAATGATCCAAGAAGTGGCTGACCACTTGGAATCCCTGGTAGTCTTTTAGGCCTTCTGTCTTGCTGGTTTGTGACTTAACTTTGCTTCCTTGGGAACCACCCTGAGAGGAAGGAGGTAGGAAATGAGATGATAAGAAAAAATTGGAGGATGTGGGCATGCTGGTTTATCAGATACGGGGGAGGGGGGGTGGTGTGGTGTGTGTGTGTGTGTGTGTGTGTGTGTGTGTGTGTGTGTGTGTTTACGCGCGCACATGCATTTCTGTGTGTGTGAAGGAGAGGGAGGCAACTTTAGAAGTTTTGTAATTAAAGATCATTAGTCATTTAACCTAGTAACCTGGAAATATGTAGAAAGTAAGTGTGTCTTCAACTAAGCTTTGTTAAGAGCTGTTCATGTTTAGTGATTTAGATCTATTTCTATTTTAGGGCAAAGATAATTTATGGATTTGTTTAATTATCTGTCTTCCACTATGATAATATAAGCTACTTGATGGCTGTGTTTGTATTTGGATTTTTGTCTTTTGTTCACTAATGTATATTCCAGGCACTTAAAACAATGTCTGGTACACAAGAATTCAGTATTTATTGAATGAATACATAAATGACTATAGGTGTGTGTGTGTGTGTGTGTGTGTGTGCATGCATGTGCATGTATGTGGATACACATACCTAAAGTAACATCTCACACAAGTCATTTATTGAATACCTCAAGTGTGTAAAATAGGTGAGGAATTATAAAATTGTCTGAAAGGGTATGGGATAGCCATGTTTGTGGGAGGAACCTTCTGCTCATGTTTGTTTATTTTTAAAGCAAGCAAAAGCTTATTGACTGAAACAAAAGAGAAAACAAAGGCTTTTGACTGAGAACCTAAGAGGGGACCCAAGTGGGTCTCTATCAGAGAGAAGAGGAGGAAGGAAAGGTCTTGGCTGAGGAGCCAAGAAGGGACCGGGGAGGTTGTGCTTGCTTGTGTTTCTTTAGACTTAGGAGAGACTTACCGCCTTTCACAGCAAATCTACTTCAGATGCTATTCTCAGCCCAGACCCAACAAAGCGACGGTAATAGCTTGACAGAAGGAGAGAAGACAAAAAGCAGACACTGACCCTCGAAGGATAGCCAGCTGGAACTGTTTGGTTTAGGGCAAACAGCCTTCCGCACTTTTCTGTGTCTTTGGAAATTATGTCATGTAGCATGGCATGAAATTAATTTGTATTCATGGTGGACACTGAATTGTTCAAAGCTTAAATTATACCACATGATGTTATAAGATGAGATCACTTCTAAGATTTTTTCAGGAGCTTCCTTGAATAGTTTAACTGTTTCTTAAATTAAATATGTCTCTATTTTATACACTGGCAGTGATAATAGCCTGAAGGGAAAGTATAGCCTGTTTTCTTTTTTAAGTAAATAGTTTCATTGGAACTATCATGATCATTCATTGACATGTCAGCCTGTGGGGACTTTTTTTCTTCCTCTCAGTAGAGTTGAGTAGTTGCAACAGAAACCATATAGCTCACAAAGCCAAAATCCCCAGTCTCTGTGTTAGGTTCTTCTTGGATATTGGATTCTTCTCGGGTATTGATTTCTATTTCTGTTCCATGTCACTCATTTGTATGTATTATTGAGCAGTCCCTATCATGAGCATGTACACGTTCGCCTTTCTGTGGGTTGTAAGCACAGTTCAGTGTTGCATATCGCGTTGTATTTACTTCTCAAACATAGCTTCAGGAAAGAGTTTGGATAAAATCAGCTCTTCCTGTTTCACTCAGTTGATGACAGGGAACAGTGAATTGTGATTTCTGATCCAAAGGGCAGAGACCTTTTGGAGGTGTTGTAGCACCCTTGGGAACCTCACTTCATCTGCAACATTCTGGTGGTGGCTTCTTGAACATAGGTGTATTGGTTGTACCCAAAGCTTCCATGAGATGCACATCTTTACCATGTGATGATTCACTGCATGGCGTCCTATGGCACAGTTAAATTGTCCTGAAGTTGACTGAGTGGCAAGAAGTAGTCTTTGCTTCATTAGGTAAAATTTTGCTTTCAGGTTCTTCTATGATCTTTGTCTTTGCCCATAATGGAGACAGTTTCTCCAGCCAAGGCAGCCTGTTGATTTATTTTTCTGCACTAATGTAGCCAGTGCCATGTTCATGTTACATTTTATTGCTTCTAACTTTGATATTACTTCTTGCTCAGCCTAGTTAATGTAATACTTCACTTGAGTCTATTAATTTTCAAGGACCAAGAGCCAAAACTCATTATGAAAAATAAGATTCTGAGATTATAGACTCCTAATAGTAACATGTGTACATTATCATTAAATGAAGACCTAAAACATGATATGAGTTGGGTTGAGTAGGAAATATCATTTTGTTATTGAGATATAATTCACATACCATAAAACTGATGTTTAAAATATATAACTTAGTAGTCTTTAGCGTATTCTTAAAGTTGTTCTTTTTTTTTTTTAATACCAGAAGATTGGTTCATTTTGAGAAATTCTATATAATCCATGCCAAAGTGGCTGTTGGAGTTCTTCTGAGACCCACGTATTTATGCTCTGTTAAGGTTTGCCAGTTTGCAGATATGCCTCGGGATTTGCTGAGCATTATTATTTGACAGTCTGAGATCCTCTGAGTTTATTTGACATACGGAATTGCTTCTCCTAGTGGTCAGGGTCAGGAACAGCAGCGTATCCGGCCTTGGTCCTGACCTGAGGCCACAGGGATTTGACTGTCACCTATACCCTCTGGGATGCCTTCCCTCTCCAATACTGGCTGCCGGGAAGGAGGCGTGTTCACCTGTTTGTTGCTGTCCTTATTCCCACAGAGACCCAGGGGTAGCATAACAGGAAGGACAGCTGTGCTAGATGAGTATACACAGAAACGTGAACCAGGCCATCCCGACCTTTTTCTAGCTCCCCACATTCCTGTCTCCTTGTCCTAAGCTGTCCCATGCAGGTAACCACTCATTTGTATACTCATCTACTTCTAAGAATTATTACAATCCTGCTGCCTATAAGTTACTATAGTAGGCCCTAGGGATATGCAAGTAAGACCAAGTCCTGCTCCCCTAGTGTTTTCATTCCAGTGAGAATCAGAGACCTTATGCAGCTGATTAAATTACTATATAGCCATTGTTGTGGCATGTTTGCCAAAATACATATCGAGGGTTTTTTGATAGTGTCTTAGTTACTTATTCATTGCCGTGACGGAATACCTGACATGCACTACTTAAGGGAGGAAAGATTTATTTAGCTCACAGTTTCAGAAAATCACACAAGGTCTTGGTAGTCCATTCATAGGCAACTGGTAATGGTGGAAGCACGTGGCAGAGGCAGGAGAGCTGCTCAGGGCATTGTAGACAGAAACCAAAGGAGAGCAGGGAGAATCTGGATACTCGGGCAAGGCCAGAGCCTTCCCAGGACGAAGCCATAACCATGTTTCTTCTTTCCTCCTTCCTTTCCTTAGTTCAAGTTGCCGGTTGGGCTGCCCACACCCAAGGAGGGTGCCTGTTCTCATTTCCTGGCCCACAGCTTAATAACACACACCTGAAAGCTCTGTTGTGGGAAATCCCCAATCTCAACAAGTTGACACAGTGCTGTCAAGTCAAGGCCCAAGCATCTACCCCTTCCGGCTAGGCCCTATTTGCCAGTGGCCCATGGTTCCAAATACACAGGGTTGGTTTTTGGGGACACTCAAGATTCAAACCATAGCCCATTAACAGGGGCAAATGGGGCTGACCTCACCTCTGAGGGTGTTATATTTCAGCCAAGATTGGAAGAATAGAGTGGCAGTGTGTGTGCAACAGCTGGGGTGCATGCTGCAGGAGGAGAATGGTGTAGGAAGAGGCAGGAGGGCAGGCTGGAGGTAGTGTGCTGGAAGAAAAGGGATTTTGGACTAAGCAGGGGGAAACTCCCAAAGTCCCAAAATGCTATGGAGACTGCTTTATGTTGTGTGGTTCAAGGGAAGCTAGTTCAGAGCAGGGAAATTCAGTGCTGTCATCCTGGGGAGAGATGATGTTGGCTTCAGCCAAGAGTGAGTGGGGACAGCAGTGGATGTGAAAAGTGGGCTTAGGCACATTTAAGTGGTAGAATGGACAGGACCCACGGTGTCTCATTTATTTATTTATCTTTCATCGCTATCATTAGAGTCTGTGTTAGTCAGCTTGCCATCACTCTAACAAAAAAATACCTGGATAATTAGCTTAAAAAGTGAAAAGGTTTATTGTGGCTCATGGTTTTAAAGGTTTCAGTTCTTGATTGTTTGGGCTTGTTGCTTTTGTGCCTGTAGCAAGGTGGAACATCATGGCAGGTGCACCTGGCAAAGGAAGCCGTTCACCTCTTGGCAAAAAGAGAGAGGCAGGAAGGGCCTAGGGTCCCATATGAAGGGCATATCCCAGTGACGTAAGACTTCCCACTAGAATGTACCTTTTAAAGTTTTCATCCCTCTCCAAGCTGGGAACTAAGCTTGGAACACATAAACCTTTGGGGGAACATTCCAGATCCAAACTATAGAAGAGTCATCCTCTCTACGCAATCCTAGTGCAAGAAGCCATTTTAGATGACCTCATTTTTCTGTGTGCCTAACTGTGTGCTAAATATATTCTAAAAACCATGAGTTAAATGTTTTAAGTAAGTGGAAGTAATTTTAGGGGCACTTTCGAGCTGTGGATACTGTTAAGGACTCCCTGATTTATAAAAGTGATGTTTCACCGTATCATTTTATGATACTGTTTCTGGGAATTTTATTTGTAAAAGCTTAAGGCTTCAGAGGAAGTGAAATCTTGGGGCATCTAGAAAACAATTGGAAGTTGCCAGACTGATTTAGAAACTTTCATAAGTGTAGGAGATTGTAATTTTTCATGTTGAAAAATTCCTCCATTTAAAATTTCGCTTCTTATGCACTCACGTTAATTGCATATATTTATGGGCTTTGGTGTGATTTTCCGTGCACGTACATGAAGTGCACTTAACAGATGTCTTTCTAGAGCATTCACATTGTATGTGTGTCACTCTAAGCAGGTGGACAGGCAGAGAGGCCCCTAGGTGGGTCAGTTCTAGCTTCTCAGATTCTCTACAAACTAAGCTGAAGGTAATCTTATTGTTTCCTCTTGAGCAATGAATAAGAATTTGAGCTTGGGACATCATACCGGGTGACTGACTAGCAAACATCCTCAAACCTGTTGCCCTTTGGCTTTCAGCATTGAATACAGAGCCTTCGATGGAGGGTGAAAGTAAGTACAGATCGTGTATGCGTATTCGTAGCAGAATACACCCATGACTATTGAAGATGGTTCGTATGTTTAGCCAAGAAAAGGGCTTCTTGCCTTCGGTGAGATCTTCTCTCAAGATAAGCAATTCTTGTACCAAGGTGATGAAGTTCCAGATTAAAAACATTCGAGTCAGTGAAAGGGTTTTCTATATCTGGGGATCCAGGGAAGAAAAGTAGAGAGAGTTTTCTATGTTTTAAAATAAATTAGTTGTGCAAAAAGTATGTTGTTGAGTAAGAGGTGGAGGTATAGCTCAGAGGTAGAACATGTGCTTAGCATGTTTGAGCCTCTGGGTTTGATCCCCAGCACCAGAACAGTCCATGTTTTCAGGTGATTAAGAACACTAATGATAGGGATGAAAGAAGGAGAGAACAGTATGGATGGGAAAAAATAGGGCCGTCAACCAAAGATCAGCCCTCAGTCTGTGATCTTCAGTCAGTTTTCTTCCTCTCTTTTACTCTGAAATCAATACTGGGTTGTTGGCTTTGTTTTCTTATCTCCCCCCAGGGACTCTGCCTGGGGGACTGTTGGGCACAGGGACTGTTGCACGGTTGCTCCGCAGTGTAGGACAGTTCGTGGAGATTAGAATTCAGTACCCTGTGCAGTTCAGTGAAGCCTTTGTGGGAAGAATAGGGCAGAGCAGTAGAGAAGGGAGGTGTCAGTTCCACAGAGGATTTGGACAAGAGGAGACGGAGATTAAACATGTAGGTTAATGTTGATTTTTAAAATAAACAACCAAAAAGACATGTTCCAGGTGTCTGCCTTCACTCTAAGTTTGTGGATGAAGGTGAAAAACAACTTCCTTTGGTATCTTGAGAGCGTTAGTTGCTTGGGTGGGATGCTATAGTCTGCAGGAAGACAGTTAATATGTTCTGCACAGGGATCCTCTGGGATTTGGCGTTGGATCTTCTAATGCCTTTAACACATAAAAACTGTCTAAAATATTAACGAGTTCAATACAATCCGGGTTTTTTTTTTTTTTTTTTTTTTCTGAGACAGGGTCTTGTTCTGTAGGCCAGGCTGGTCCTGAACTCCTCACTATGGAGCCCAGGCTGCCCTTAGATTCACAGCAATCCTCCTGCCTCAGTCTCCCCAGTGCTGGGATTATAGGCATGTGCCCCCACGCCTGGCTTATGTGGTGCTGGGGAATCGAACTCAGGTACTTGGCTTAGAGCTGGCTAGGCAAGTGCTGTAACTGCTGAGCCCTTCCTCCAGCCCCACAGTCTAGTTTTTGTTTGTGACAGCTAATCTCCACTTGCCACTCTCTGTTGTGGGTACATCCTGCCTTGTACACAGGAAAGTCTGTGTCCACATCAGCCTAAGGAAACTAGCGTGGAAATGTATGTGGCATTTTCATGAAGTTCTTCCTACTTTCTTAAACTTTGATTTCTTTCCTCCTTCCAATAAGAGGTTAGAGTTAGCCTAGAAGCTATCCTCCTAATTGACATTTAAACCAAGATTTCTTTCTCCTAAGTGATAACGACTTCATTTATGCCAGCCATGAGACCCAGCGTCATATTCCTTCCAGTGCTTGACGGTTTTGACAGACTAGAAAGTCTCGACTCAGACAGACGCATGTGAGCGTGAGATGTTGACTTATAATTCACGAGCCTGCTCCCTTTCCACCTGTGAAGGGGAAGCCCGGGCAGAGGTGTGGCTGGGGTTGATGGGCTGGAAGCCCAAAATAAACACGAAAGCCTTTGTTCTGTCATGGCGGCTGGTGACAGTAACAGTGATCAAAATGAAGTAAGCCCAGAAGGCTTCATCCTCCTCCATCCTCTGTGGGAGCAGTGCAGGGAGGCCAAGCTTCCTTGTGGGCTGTCTGGGCTGTCTTGGGATGCAGCGGGAGGTCCAGCTCTGCCCCGTGCTAGTCAGCTCTACTGCCTGCCTGGCCCCTCCTCTCCCCCTCCCCTCTCCTTCCTTTCTTCTTCTCCCTTCCTCCCTTCCTCTGCTTCTTTACCTTTTTCTTCTCCCTCTTTGTTTTTTGCATCTTCCTTCCGCCTTCCTGCCTTCTGTTTATCTTTTCTCCTCTTCTTTCTTCTTCCTCTTTGCTTTTTCTTCCTCCCCCTCCTCTTCCTCACTATTTTAAGAGAGTTGTGTCTGCCTTTAAAAGCAGATCATAAAAATGTGGGATGATAGGGTCCAGAGGACACAGGACAGTCCTTCTGGCTATGCGGAGGGCTCTGAGTCCCTTTTCCCTTCACGAATACCTGAGCCCTCCAGCTCCAGCTCTTCTCTGGCGTCCCTAGGCCTTCTGCCGGTACACTGGCCCTCTGCCAGCCAGCCGTTGGCTCTCCACCAATCCACAGGTGACCTTCACCAGTGTGGGGCAGGACCCAGATGGACAACATATGTGGCTCTGTGTTTTTCTACCTGTGGCACATGCTGAGTATATCCCTTTGCAACATGATTTTTTTTTTTTTTGTTTAATGCTATATTTTTTCTGTATGTGTTGATACATATAACAAACATGCAGTCCTGCCCCTCACCTTCTTCCTCCTCCCCAGCTTGGATGTATTCCTCCTTCCAGCTCTGCCCTGATGTCTCTACATGCACACTTCGGCTCATCCTGGAGAGATGCATTGTCACACGTGTGTCTGGACGTGGAGGGCAGGTGCATAGCCATCCGCCCACCGTCATTCCCCGCTGCCCCACTGTTCATGTCTTTGCTTCTCTCCTTATCTAGTTTAGAGTCCTTGATTCATTATTATTTTTATTGATATTGTTGTCATTGTTGTCACCAGCAGGGCCGGAAATTGAACCTAGACCCTTTGCACCGAGTGACATACCCTCTTTTTACTTTTATTTTGAGACAGGCTCTTTCTAAGTCATTAAGTTGCCCAAACTGGGTTTGAACTTGTAGTCTTCCTCCAGACTCTCAGAATCCTGGCCTTACAGGCTTGTCCACCAGGGCCACCAGATCATTCGCTTCAATCATGACTGCTTTACCGCCTTCTTTTATGAGCTCCTTTACTCTGTTCTCTCTTCGTAAACCACCATCTTAGTAGATTTCAACTTACCACCTCCTTTCCGTTCCTACTCACTCAGCTGCCCTTGGGTAGAGTGAAATGCAGAGCTGTAAGGATTGTTTTTAGCATGTGATGCTAATTTCCAGTGTGCTGTTCATCCTGGCTGGCAGTTGTCCTATCCACTACTGTACTTTTTGGTCAGCGTCAGCTATTTTTATCTTCTCTTCCAAATCTGAGACAACTCTTCCTCCATCGTCACTCCCTGCCTCCCGTCATCAGCCACTGACCTGTGTCTTCTGCAGTTGCTCTCTGTCCCTCAGGATTCTGGGAGGGAACTGCTTACCACTCTAGGCCAGCCTTGCACTGGGCCCAGGCCCCCAGGCACTGCTCTTTCTTCTTACTTGTTCAAGAACAACATCCAGTAGTTCCTCTCTTTCTATGGGATTATTTCTTCCCTTGTTATTAGGCAGTTTCTTTTAGAATGCAAATATCCTGTTGTTAACAACCAGCTTAAAAAAATTAGAAGCTCTGTTAACCTCATAAATGACATTCAGGGCTGTCTTCTTTCTTGTATTGTCTTTGCAGTGAGTTCATTCAGAAAAACCAGCCAGGGATGGTGGCACATGCCTGTAATCCTAACAGTCAGGATACTAAGGTAGAGCGATTGTGAATTTGAGGCCATCTTGAGCTTACAGCAAGTTCAAGGACAGCCTGGACTATAGAGCAAGACTGTATCTCCAAAAAAAATAAATCACAAAAAAGCAAATTATCCCTCTCAAACAATGAAGGCTCATTGGTATGCTTTGTCTGCAATTTCTCATCTTCCTTCTGACTTGAACCCATGTCATTTAACTGTTAGTTGCTTTCCCTCAGCAGCTCTTGTAGACATCAGTGATAATAAATACCAAACCAGAGATGTGGTGTGGTAATAATAACACATTCCTTTATTCTGTGAGTATTTGTTGGCCATCTACTGTGTGCTGGGCGCGGTTCTCAGTGTTTTAGATACATGAGCTCATTCAAGGTAGGCACCCTTTTGTCGGTGACAAAACTGAGGAACAGGTTAAGGAATTTACATCCTATCCCATGAATAGTGTACGGCAGTCAGCATTCGGTCTCGGCCTACCCACAGCATTCGCCTGTAGAGCATTGCTTCCCTAGGGTGTGCTCGTCGTCTTATTTCTTGAACATCACTCTCCTAGGCTTCCCCCTTTTATCTCATTACCTGCCTCTTCTCAGTAGATTGCTGGTTCCTTCTCAGTTGCTCTGAATAAATCCCGGAGAGCTGATCAGCAGACTCACTTGCTACCTGCGTTCTCTCCCTGTGTAACTGGGCCTGGTCTCAGAACTTCAATACTGTCATTAGATATGTAGTGTCAGTCAGCTTATCACCAACTGCCAGAATTCTGCCTAGCGCTGTTCTTGTCCACGGACACGGTCCTTGTGGGCTGCGATCACACCACAGTCTGCGATGGCTTATACGCAACAGAAACTTATTCCTCACAGTTCTGAAGACGGAGAAGTTCAAGATCAAGGGCTGTGACAAATTCTGTGTCTGTTGTGAGAGCTGCTGCTTGCTTCGTAGATGGTCGTCCTGGGATGTCCTTACTTTGGGGAAGGGGCTGGGGAGCTTTCTGGAGCCTCTTTCACGAGAGTACTAATCTCTTTTAAGAGAGCTCTGCCCTCGTATCCTTCTGAATCACTTTTCAAAGGTGTCACCTTCTGCTGCCACTACCTTGGTGATTAGGATTGCATTTAAAAGTTTGAGAGCATTCAGTCTGCAGCAGCCCCCCCCCCTGCCCCCGCCCAAACCCTTGAGCTCATTTCCCACCATTTTCCTGCTTCACTCTTTCTACTCTAGCCCTATCAGTTTCCTGCTCTTTCTAGCCGTACTAATTTTGTTTTCACCTCAGTACGTTCGCACATACATGCTCCCTTGAGAATGTTCCCTGAGATGCCTGTGACTCACACATCACTTTCTTTAGGTCTCTGCTTGAATATTTTTAGTAGAGAGGTTGCCTCTGGTCATCCTATGGCAACTTCTTACTCTAACTCCAGAAGTCCCTTCTCTCCTGCTCAACTTTATTGTTCCCTGTATGTGGCATATGATAATATCGTAGAGTTAACCTTTCGTTTTTCTCTAGAAGAGAACTCTGTGACAGCAGGAGCTTGGTTTTGTTCACTGTTCTATCATCACCGGTGGGAATATAGTAGTTATTCAACAAACTGATTTGTTGTGCAAATTGAAGTCATGCTGGGAGTGTGTAGACATCCAACTTTCAAAACTTTGTGTGCTTAGTTTTTTAAAAAAGGTCTTTGATTATAAGTAGACTCACATTTACAGATAGAAGAAAACAGTGAATATATAAACAAGCCATCTTTCTTTACCCCTTAAATTTTTAGTCATTTGTAAATGTGCCTAAGTTATAATAAAAGATTCCAGAAAGTTTTATGTTTTTATTGATAGTATGATACAATGTTATGATATGATATAGAATATGATATATTTTCCATTGATAGTGATAGAAATATTTAAATAATACTATTAGCTTGTTAGAGTTTTGCTAAAAGGCCATAGTATTTTTAAAAGAAAACCATCAATAAACCCATTTTACTGCTTCCTTAAACCTTTGAAATACTCAGTACTTGTTCATGTTGAATTATTTAATAGAAATAAAAAATTCATCCTGATATTAATTGCCTAAGGTTTAAAGGGTCTTAATAATGCCTCCATGATCTGGGCTTAATGAACTAGGTTCTAAGGAAACCAGGCTTACTTAACAGTAAATCAAGCAGTACTATTTGCAGAAGAAACAATAAGAATTCTGCTTGTAAGATGTGGCATTAAGCCATTGTCCACAATGGACTCTATTTTCAGCTCCCAAACACAGTGGACTTGATATTAAGTATATCTACATTTGAAGCTTAAAGAACAGAACCTTGGAGTCCTTTGAGAATAAGCCTTTATAAAAATGTAAGAAATTGCGCTTGAAACCTAATTATGAAGTCATGGCCTCAAAGGCTTTGTCTTAGAACAGCTTTTAAAAATCTCATGGGTAACCTCTTGTCCATATTACTGGAGTATGGAAGAGTGCGGAGGTATGTTTTGCATTAATAATTTCCATTCCATTTCTCCTGAGTATATATTCCAATTCAGCCCAGAAGTAGTGAAGACAGCTGGCTCAGGGCTGTTTCTGTGGCTGGCCCATGGAGTCTGGGTTAGGTGCCAGCTCAGCCTGTCCACAAGTGTACACAGTTTGCCTAAAATGAACTGGGCATAGTAGAGTTGACGGTCTAGGCAACGGCTAGGAAGACAAAGATCTTGTCAAATCAGAGTCTGCTTTCTGAAGGAGATTTCTAGATAGACAGAAGCTCATCGAGAAGTGAATCTTTATGTGGCTTCGCATACCACCATGAAGCCCTGTGACACTCTGAAACCTGCCTTTATATCTTAGGCCACTGAAAGTTTTGCCAGTCCTTTGCAAGCATGGTTGATAAAAATCCTTATCTTAGGCCTGAATGTTTCTGTAGTCCTAGGACTGGAATCTCCAGTATAGGTCCGCTTGTCCTCTTGCGAATCTCTGTCCATGGGTAGACTCAGGTATGTGACCTGAACCATCAAATCCCAGGAGAGCTATGCCCATCTAGGTGTGTGTGCCCTGGAGGTGTCCTTCCTTTCTGGTCACTTGGGCCCTGCCCAAGGACCCTAGTTCTGGTTCCTGAGGATAACTATGAGTTGCACAGGCCTGCCCCACAGAGAGCATCTTTTGATTTTGATTTCCTGCCTTGAGGCAATTCGAAGACCCCTGGACGTGAATTTTTCATGGCTATACAGGGTTTATTTCCAGATCACTTGATGATTTTCTTTGCTTGGCTCACAAGTAGGTTTGTTCAGATGGCATGAAACTCTTTTTAGGAAGTTCTACATCTCTGCCTGATCACCACAGCAGCGAGGAGAGGAGGCCAGGGAAGTGACCTCTCACCTGTGTTCTCATGAGCATGACATGCATGTGGCTCATACATGATGCTGATCTTAATAGATACCAGGGGAAAAAAGAAACTACTTCTGGCTTTATCTTTTCTGACCTATCTGCTGTGATACAATCACCTGAGATTGTGTCGCTCTGTGTGAAGAGCCTGGAAGAGCAGCTGAATGTTGAGCAGGGCTTGGTGATTTCATCTTGGCCTTTTTTCATAACCAGACAAAGGCTTACCTGGTTGGGCCCCCTTTGTTCCTCTTGTTCCCTTCTCATTGCTTGTGATACTGGGGTCTTGAGCTCGCAGCTGTGAACTGGGATGGGCGTTGATTGGACCTGGCTTAGACTTTTTTCACATACTAAATATAGAAAAAAACCCGTGATATTTGCAGTAATTATGTTCTGTGTTCCCAGAAGTCTTCATAGGTTGCTTTTGCATTTATGGTTCTGTTCAACCCTCACATCAGAACCAAGAGCTAAGTGTTAGGCCTGTCTTACTGCCCTGTGACAGACAGTTTTAGGAAACTAAATCACAATAAAATCAAGTGATTTGGCCAAGGTGATGAAATTATAAAATGACAAAGTGTAGACCCAGGTCTTCTGAGTATAAATTCAAAGCTCTGTTTATTCTGCTAATTCCAGCTCAACCTGGTTGCCATGCCTGTTAAGCCCAGCACTCTGGGAGGTTGAGGCGGGAAGATCAAAGGTTAGAACCAGCCTGGGCACTTTCACAGGTTATCGAGACCCTGTCTCAAAATAAAATGAAAATAAAAAGGAATAGGGATGTAGCTCAGCTTGAAGGCCCAGGTTTCAACCCCAACTGCTCCCCAGCGTCCTAAAATCTTTTTAACTCTTTTATCAGTTACTTATCTGAAGAGAAAGGACTATTTCTCTTTTGCATCTTCAGTTATCGTTTGTTCTATAGCACACCATTAAGTTTGGGACCGTATTTGTTTTACAACACTTACCAAAGGACTTGCTATGGATACTTAATAAATGTTTCATAAATGAATGAAATCAGTGAATGCAGAGATACATGAGTGAATATACTGAATGTATAACCAGGCAAAAATCTGTCTATCTGCATTTGTTCTAGGATGTACTACACAGAAAGTGGAATTTTATAGAGTTTAAAAAAATGTGGCCATGTTCCCAAATTTTTCATTTGTTCAGATTACCTGTCAATATAGAATGTCCGGATCTGGTTCAAGAGTGTATTTCTCAACCGTCTAGAATGGAGTTGGAATCTGTAACTGAGTTGAAGATTAAGATCAATTTTAAAATGTCTTGTTCTTGCATTACTATTTCGCTTTTACACTTCCCTGGGAAATATTTGGGGCACAGTTTTATAGTCTGAATCCTTTGTTAGGTCACACTAGTCAGAGTGTGAATGTTTCTAGAATTACTTTTTTTTTTTTTTTCCCAGAATCAAACCACAGAAAAACTGGTAGAGGCAGGCGGGGGAAGGAGGAAGAGATTTCTGCTCCTCCTTGGCAATCTCAGTTTCTGAGCCTGTCTGTTTTTAACAGTTGCCCCAAGAGCCTTTCCACAGGGTCAACTTACTGCTTTTCTCCCAAAGAGTAGTGAATAGGCACATGTGTGTGTCTTACAGAACGACACCCCCCACCCCCACCCCGCTACTGTGATTGCATTCATAAACTGTTTTATACTCTTTTCCATTGAGGCTATTCCCATTCTTCATAAGATTAACATGTCATATTTTGGTAATATGGTGGTTGTTTAAGTTTCTCATTCAGTTAATTTTGTATAGGTAGACAGTGTACACGAATTGTTTTATTCAAGCCTGTCTCTTGTAGAGCCTAGTAAAGATGGTCAGAAAGCCCCCCCCCCTTTTTTTTTTTTTTGCTTAGCTAACAAGTGCTAAGTCAAATGCTAAGTACCTGAGTTAGGTTCCCCAGCACTACATAAGCCGGACGTGGTGGTGCACTCCTGTAATCTCAGCACGTGGGAGGTTGAGAGAGGAGGATTAACCATGAATCCAAGGCCATCCTGAGCTCTATAGTGAGTTCAGGACCAGCCTGAGCTGCAGAGCAAGATCCTGTCTCAAAAAAAAAAAAAAAAAAAAGAAAAGAAAAAAAAGAAAGAAAAGAAAGAAAGAATATGAAGATAACTGGGCCTGGTGACACTTGATTCCAGCTATTCGGGTGTTTGGGACCAGCGTGGGCAACTTTACAAGATCATGTATCAAAATAATAGTGAAGATGATAAAACAAGAATCTCTATTTTAACAGGATGGTAGATAAATACAGCTGTGCTCTGTCAGGTTCTAGGCTCCCATGTTTAGAATGGCTAGCGACAGAGTCCTGGCTTATTCGTACCCTCTTCTTTTCAGATACCAACTTCAGTGGTTTTGCTTGAGGCTATGCAGGAGCGTGGAGAGGGAATCCTTCAAAGCACACGGCTTCAGCATCTTCTCACTTCCTCCAGCTGATCTTCCGGCTCTCCTAACCATTATGGTACTGTGAGGAGCCAGTGGAGATGTGGTCCTTAAAGAGGCCAACTCATGCTGGTCAGCTGTAACTAGGAGCAGAAGGATGTCTGTATTGCCCCGCACATGGTGGCTTGAGGATTGAGGAGGGGAGGGCTGTTCCTCAGGACCTGGCTGAAGAAGGATGGGATTTCTGTCTTAAGTCCTTGTGTCTTGGTGTCCCGCAGAGAAAGGCATGTGGTGGGATGGAACCACTCCTGGAGTTTGCCGGCATGCAGCTCCCTCCGGACTTACCTTCCATGTTACCCAGCTACTCCACAGGCCGGAGGATCATTTGAGCCCAGGGCTGACAGGAAGGGCACTAAGAAAGGTGCCACATCATGGTACACACCCGTGGCTCTTTCCACAAATCCTCACTTGTCTTGCGGTGACCCCCTTAATGAGGCCTTCTGGCTCTGTGACTTTTGGGTATGTAATAGCTTGGGGCTACTGGCTCCTGAGAGATGAATATTAGCATGGCATGGACTGAAAATGGCAGGTGTGGTGGTCAAGACCCTGCGGAAGGGCTTCCGATCCCTCCTCACCCCTCTTGCCCGCCCCAGCCCTTCTAACCTGCCATGTTCAAAGTTGCTCATCTCCAGAAATTTTCAGTTCAGAACTTCCCACTGAAACTCATGAGGAAGAAGGAAGGGCAGGAAGTATTACTTGGCTATCCCATGTCCACATAAGCAACCAGGGTGTCTGATGAGGAAGCGTTCAGCTGGAGTTGTTAGCTGTGAGAGTACAGAACCTCTGTCAGATATCGCTGAGAGGTTCTTTCCTCTGTCCTGGGAGGCGTTAATCACTTCTACAGTCTCGCGAATGGAAATAAAAATATATGGCTCATTTCTCATTCTCTAGGGGTTGACCCTGGGCTGGAGCATTTAGGGCCAAAGCTTCATCACTTCTCTTTCCAAACCATAGCCAGCTTGATTGAGCCTGGCACATGGTCTGAGCTACGTAAATGAGGTTTTTGCAGGAACAAAGAAATCCTCTGCTCCTCTATGATTGTGCCAAATTACATCTTCAAGATGACTTTGTATTTTCATGTTGTTGGTTTTCCTTCTCCAGAAAGGAAACTGTGAAGTTACCATGATATGAAATCCAGCCAGCGGCTTGAAGTGATTTCATAGAAAAAGTCACCTCAACTGTCCCTTTTCAAATCTAAGCCAAGAAGCAGAGATCTAAATGACAGGCTGTATAAGCAGCCGCCCTACACAGACACAGTATATCCACAGATCACCATGGCCAAAACTTTGCCTTTTGTCCACTTCTTCCATCCTACTTTTGTAAACAGCCAGTCACGTTCTCTGCTGTGCCACCGTCACCAGGAAAGACAGTATAGCAAGCTAGAAGGGAAGGAGGGAGGAAGCTGGGGCAGGCAGTCTGGCATCTGCCCTCCACGGCCTGCGAAGTGTTAGCAGTCAGAGGGAATAGGCCCATAAACACAAACCCGACTCAGCCGTGACCAAGGAGTCCAAAGGTTAGGTGAGTATGCTTTTTAGAGTTTAGCATCTCCACACCCAAGGGAAATAGAAGTACAGAAGAACTAGGGTTCACATGTGAATGTAGGACACCCACGTTGGCCCGCAGGGAGCTTCCTGTCTGATGAGATAGCTGGTAAGAACCATGCGAAAGAGCTTAATCAGGTTTCGCCCATGGCCCAGTTGACACTGGGGATGGATAGATTTATTTATTTATTTATTTATTTTTTAAGGGAAGACGTGTTCTGGCCACTGTAGGATACTTAGCAGCATCTTCGCCTCTACCCCACTAGGTGTCAGTAACCTGCTCCCAGTTGTAAACTCAAAAAAGTCTCCTGGTACTTCTAAATTCTGCCCCGTACACCCTGGTGGTGAAGAGAATTTGATGAGAAGATCTTTATTTACATTAGACATTTGATTTTTTTTTTTACTGTCTTGAATTATTATTGTCATGAGGAACAATGCTCATCAGTGTGGTTTTCAGAGGACTTGAAGGCTTGGGTGGGACAGAGACGTACCTCCTCATTGAAGACTGAAGCTCTCCGTGTGTCACACATAGAGTATGCTTGAAAGTGTAAGACAGATGTCCCTGTACTTCTTCCACTGTCGTATTCCAAGGTCCCTATGCCAGAGATTCTGATAACCCACAAGTTCTGGCAGGCTTGGAATCTGCTGTGGGATAAGTTTCCCAGGTGATTCTACTGCAGGAGGTCGTGATGGGGCAACACATGACAAACATTCCTGGAGGGATGTAGAGACAGACAAAGTCCCCAGCCCTCTCAGGATGCTTAAACCTATCATAAATAAGGACAACCCCCCCAAAAAAAACCCCTTAATAAACAGGGAAACAGATAGGGGAGCCTGTGGCCCTGGAAATTGACATACTGATTCATTCAGTGGAGTATGAGTGCCAGCTCGCCTGTAGGCACTGCTCAGATCACCAGTGATTGAGCAGGATCAAAAAAGATGAAAGCCTTTGCTCTTATCCAGTGTGCATTTTGCACAAGGAGACAGACCACCTATTTGTTAGACGATGACATTGCCATGGAGAGAAATAAGGCGGAGGAGGGGGCTTGGGAGAACTTATCCTTAAGAGGCAATGCCTGAGTATCTTGAAGATTGTGAGGGATGGATGGCTAGGCAGACATCAGCTGGGGATGGGGGTTGCCTGCAGGAGGAACAGCAAGTACAGGGTCGCTAGCTGAACATTCCTGGTGTATTTGAGGAACAGCAAGAAGGCTTTTTCTTTGTGGCTGGTACAGAGTGACTCAAAGGACAGGTAGGGGCTGAGGTCACAGAAGGACCAGGAGGCTGTATCTTACTCAGTGTAGAGACATGGACTTTGACTCTGAGGTGGGAGGTTGAGGGTCAGGGAAGGATTTTAAACTCAGGAATGCCATGATAGGATTTAAGATTTGAAAGGATCACCGTGGCTGCTGTCTTTAAGGATAGACTGCTCAGCAGTGAGAGTTAAGAGTTATTATTATTATTACTGTTATAACATGGTTTCTGGCCTCTAGGAATTTCTAATGATTGTGAAGATAGAACACATACAACTCGTATAAGGAAGTGTTTGCTAAGTGGCATGAATGATTCAGACCAGAGACCACTGGGCCCCAGGATGAATGAGCAAGAATTTTGTTTGGTCTGATGGGCAGATAAGTATACACTTAGACATATTTGGACATATGTATGTACCCATGAAACCACTCCCCCAGCACAATAGTGAATCTATCCCTTACCCCACCTTCCCAGTCTCATGGTCTACAATGGCAGATGAGAACTTTCAAAGCAAAGATACAGAGACTAGGAAACCCAGAGGCTTCTATGGGACAAAGGAAAGCCCATTCCGACCCTACGAGAGCACTTCATGGTAGCTTTGGTGAATCTCTGACAAAAATGGCTTGAAGAGAAACACTGGGCCACAATCATTAGGTCACAGAGAAGCAGGGAAATTTGTTAAACGTGTTACAGGACATGGTCAAAATGGCGTTCTTCTGTTAAAATTTCATCTTTTAAGCGTAATAGCAAAAATACTGTACCTTATCTTCAGACATGTAACCTTTTTATCTTTTACTAAAGATAGTATCACCATCACCAGGCCCTAGGTATTCCACCTTTTTTGTAGAAAATTTATGAAAATAGAGCTGATACACAGATGTAGAATTTCATGCACATAAAATCAATTAGAAGTAGAATAATCAGGCAACTTCATAATTAGATAACTAATAGAATTTTAATAGTTTTATATGAATACAACTACTGACAGAGTGAGAACAATTTCATTTGTCACCTGATGGTACCTTAAACCCTATACAATAAAAATACCTCTAGCCTAGAGAGACTTTAAAAATTCAAAGAGAAAATTTTAGAATGTCTTGTTAGAATCTTGATTGGTCCTTATATTTGGAAAGTTTCACACTTGATTTTGGTGTCATGCTGAACATGAATATTAGAGACACCATGTAGTAGGAATTGACTATCTCATCTTAAGTTCTTAATCTATTTGTGAGTGGATCCTCTTCCCCAGGGCCAAGGGGGTGGACTGGGGAGTAAGGTTTTCCACTTTGAAGATGCTCATGCTGATGTGAAATCTTCCTTCTCTGTCTGCATCTTCTGGGTGACATTGGCAGCTCCTAGGAGACATGACCAGTTGGGTGGCTCTGATTCTAACTGGACGGCTAGCAAGTTATTTTTTGGAGCATTACTCAAAGGGAGAAAAAAGGAACCCTTTTCAGTTGGCTTGTTACAATGAGAGGCAGGTTTTCAGTTCCACGGAAAGGCAGAGATCTTGGATTATTTCATCCTTTAGGATAGGGAAGAAGGCTGTGAGCCATTCTGTGTGTTCAGGAACCAGCTCAGGAGAGCCGGGGCCTATTCTTATTTGGGTGTCCTTTGAGAAGACATTGACTTGCCCAGCTGCAAGAGATGGGCTGAAGAGCATGGTTTCTGTTCTTTGCTATCCCCTCCCTTCTTAGGTCTGAATGTACTTGGCCAGACGCTACCAGATGAAACCTCGTCACCACCACCATTACCATCCCTTGCCACTGTCACACCACCATAGGAAGCACTCAGTTTGTACAAGGCTCTGTGCTAGATACTGAGAACAGTGACCCTGGAAATGTTAATATTGATCCAACTCTGACAATAATTGCTGCCACTTAGTTAGCATGTACTAAGGAGGGAGGCTGCGCTAAACATGTTATTCATTACATATTATCCTTACTTAATAAAATCATTGGTAGGCCTGGGGGCAGAACTTAGTGGTCAGAGCACTTGCCTTACATGCGCATGACTCTTAGCACCACATTAGAATTAACTGGGATGGTCGTGTGTGCCGGGAATCCCAGTCCTCAGCAGACTGAGGTAGGAGTATGGTCCTTAATTCAAGGCCCACCTGGACTGCAGAGTGAGATCCTGTCTCAGGAAAACAGAATGAAATTGTTACTATTATAAATTCTCATTTTTACATTTAGGGAAATGGAAGCAGGAATAAATTTTTTGAAAAGTGGCTTCTGCTCACATAGCTACTAAGTGATAGAAGTAGGACTCTAACCTCATACTGTCAAAAGCTTTCAAAAGATCCAATAGGCACTGTTCACATTAGCCTGTTGGAAAATATGAGATGTAGATATTAAAAATAATTGTTTTGTGGTGGCAATGAGACATAAATTGTATATTCTTTTGAGTAACTCATGAACTGGCCTTGATAATATGAAATTCTAATTAAAATTCTGCCCTTTGTTTTGGTTATTATGCCTTTGGGATTATTTAGCCAACATCTGACATACCATGCTTGTGAATTATTTACAGTTCTTAAAACAACTCTCCAATTTAGGTATTATTTCCCATTTAACAGCCGAGAGAACAGAGACTGAGAAGCTGTGCACCTGTCACTAGGTCTCTAGGAGGCCATGGTTTTTTTCATTTCACACCTTGTGTGATTCCTTCTTATTTTGGCAGAATTGTTTTGTTTTGCTCAGTTTTTGAGAGTTGTATCCCGTCCTCCTGTGTTTATGAGTGGTCTTGGAGTTTCAGGGCATGACACTGGCATTGGCTCAGTTCTGGTGATAACCTTCTTGGTGGCAGTGTCCTGAGATGGCACATGGCAAGGTGAGGGGGCATGCATGTTCATGGCTGTCTGATGTATTAAAAGTCTTATCGTCTGCCATGGTTTTCAAATATCGTAGCAGCACGCAGCCCTGTTAATTGCCTTTCTGCTGCTTTTGTTCTTCCCACCTACCTGGTGTTCAGAATACAGTCATTCAGACACAGGCCACACATGCCATCTCTGATAAAACCAACTCTCTCTGCACTGTTCCAGAGTAGAATCACTTAGGCTGAGCACAGTCACTGCATCTTAGGTTAATTTAATTTCTTATGTAGAATGACTTTGGTCTGACATTTAACAGTTCCTCCTTTGGTGGGTATTTCTTTCAGCTCTCTGAGCTCATTACCCAGCGTGCCTTTATGCCTTTACATTCATTTTTCTTCTTCCCACACTCTAGGATCTGTGTTTGTACACACATCGATATGATTGTCATTCCTGGGTAAAGTCCTCCTGGCGGCACACAAAGCAGACTGATAGCAGTAGCAATAAACCTTGGGTTCAGATGCTGCCTGGTGGACCAGAAGGAAATTTCTGTTGAAGTTTTATGCTAATGAACCAGAATGATGGCCCATCTCTTTCTGTCACAACTACTATAATTTGGATGTTCCCTACCAATCAGTGATGTACTTAAGGATTTCTCTAGGTTACATGTTGCAAACATGGCAGAACACTTGGGAGTGGTAGCTCTTAGCCACATTGCAGTCCATATATTTTAATGTTTAAGTAGGAATCTAGACCATTGGTATTCTGGGTTCCAAACTTTCTAAGTTATGCTACTTGCTGGTTTGCAAACTTTTTACTTCTGCAGTTTTGTTAAAAAAAATAGAGAATCATGAATATTGACACTTGCCTTTGGGGATACAACTGCTATAAAGTTTGAGATTTTTGAGAAAGAAATGACACTGTAGGGGAATGTGACATGGGTGGGCAGGGGGTGGGAATTCAAACCTGTGCCCTGCAAGGATTCTAAAGAGTGTGAGGTAAATCCCATTGATCTTTCGGGAAGCTGCCAGCGGTGGGAAACAAAACATTTTCTTAGGGCACCATCGTCCATTCCCAGCCTCCTGGGACAGCATTTATGGAGGAAGAAAGTTTAGGAACAAAGTAGAAAGAGACTGCCTTTGAAGAAGGACAGCTTAAATCTTGTTGGGCTTGTCACGAGAGGCCTCTAAAATAATAAACTAGAAGCAACCATCAGCAGGCACTTGTATAACGTGCTGGATGCGGACTCCAGATGCTGCCCCTGTATCACAGACGCACAGTCTTCGGCGGAATACACTTAAAGTATTCTTGTGGCTAAAATGATGTGGAAAATCACCCTGAATTCAGCAGTGGTGTTAGTACTTATTGCTAAGCAACCTGTCCTGGGAGGAGGCAAGGGAACAGGGAGCGACAGGGAACATTAGTAAATGGTTTTGTTTGCCTGAGCTGTAGTTCCGATATTCTTGCTTGGATTCTGAGGACGCCACAGCCCTTATTAGCAGCCCCTCCCCTGGCGCTGAAAGCTGACTAGCGGCTCTTGGAAAATACCTTGCTGTCTGCGTTCAGGGCTTCAAACCCTGCTGAACCGAGAGTGTAGCTCTGGTCTGGAATTTTCCTTTAGGTAAGTTTCTTTTGTCTTCTGCCTGATGAACTGGCCCAAAGGTAAAAAACCATTTTTTTTCAAGTCCTTTTTTTTTTTTGTAACTTAGGAAAAAAAGAAGCCAGAAAATCTATTTTTTACAGCTTAAGGAAAATCAGTAAAGGAAAATGGCACACGTGAGGCTCTTTCGTCGTGTACAGTTATGGTTGCAAAATTTCTTTAGCCTTAGATTTTCAAGAGTTTATTTCATGACATTTGTTTAAGTGACTGTGTTGGTCACCTGTCACTGTACCAAGTACCGGACATAACCGACTTATAATGAGAAAAGGTTCGTTTTGCCTGAAGGTGTGTAGATTTCCTGTCTTTGAGCAGGTGGACCCATTGCTCTAAGCCTTTGTTGGGGACATTGGATGGCAGTGGTGGGGTGTAAAACTGTTTACTTTGTGGCCAGGTAATAAAAGAGAGGGGGGCAGGGCCCAGGGTCCCACAGCCTTCTTCGAGGGCACATCGCCAGTGACACAAAGGCCTCCCACTAAGGCCCAGGCTTTCAAAGGTTCTGGAGTTTCCCAGTATCACCAAATTGGAGAATAATCCTCAGACACATGGGACACATTGGGGGATATTTAAGATCCAAGCTGCAACTGAAACTAATTCATTTAGAAAATAATGAATGAGTGGGCCTAAGATATTTTTGTTACTTGGCTGTTTCAGTCTAGGTTGCATCTCATTCATTCATTCTACAAATATGTATTGAGACCTTACTCCATAGTAGGCATATTCTAGACATTTAGGGAGTTAATGACAGAGTACTTTCCCTGAAGGAGTGTAGAATCTTATGGAGTAATGTTCTCAGAACTCTGCAGACCGTACAGATATAGGAAAGCAATGGAATGACATGATCAGAATTGCAGTTTGGGAAAATCTTTTTTTTGAGGGTTGGGGGAGTGAGATAAATGAGTTCAAGGCATTAACATGGCAGTGGGCATGAAGAGGTGGGACAGGCCAAGACCTTTGAGGAAGTCTCGTCTGTTAAATTTGGTGATTGACTGTGAGGGCAAAGGAAACAAGGAAGATTTTAGATTTCTAGCCTGAGTTTTTGAGTGGATGATGACATTGTTTAATTGGGTAGTGACTACTGAAATGAGGTAGGTATAGGAAGAAAAAATTTAATTTGTCATTGCGCATTAGAAGGGTGTTTGCCTGGGTGATGTTTTCCAAGGGGTCTTTACATCTAAAGATGGCATTTACTTGGAAGATCAGGTGAGGACAGAAAAATTCAAGTCCCCAGGTCTTGGAGGGTTGTGGAAGCCATGGGCTTGGGTGCAACTTCCTAGGTAATGAATTCTGCACAAAGATGTGTGAGTCAAGCTAAGAGCGTCACTAGACTGTGAGAGAACCATTCTCCTGAAATACCCTAGAAGATTCAGGAGAGCAAGAATGGATTGGAAAACCATCTTGAGGAATTTTCCATGTTCTTAGTTGTTATTAATTCATAAAATATAGATGTCTGGGCACTGACTTAATCTTCCTTGTGAGGACCTTTCCATTTCTCAAAATGTCTTTTAACGTTTCTTTTCATGAGAGAGAGAGAGAAAAAAATGTATGTTTTCTTGAAAGTTAAGAGCATTTTGAGTATTTTAAAAATTTAGGATGAGAACATTATCCAAGTACCACTTGCTGATTTTTATGTGTGCTAAAGAAAAAAATGGGGAATTAAAAAATAGGGGTTCAGTTTGCTGCCCCCACTTGACTAGCTTCCTGATGTCACAGAATGGATCAGAGATAGTCAGTATCATTGGTTTTGAGGCCTGTGAGCGAGGTAGCACACCAGACTGGATGTCTGGTTCCTGCTGTCTCTGAGTCCCGGTTTCTGGGTCTAGCTGATCCTCAGAAGGCTCCCTTTGTCCAGGCCCTGGGGCCACTGTGGTTCTTTTTGTTTGTCCACGTTGGGAGAGCACATGTGTGTTTGCTGCCCATGGCCACAAATGCGTTTGTTCTCATTTTTCCTGTTTGTTACCCTTCTCTCTCGCAACAGCATTCTTTTTCATTTTAGCACTTACAGAAAGCTAACTCTGTTGACTGTTTCTTTTTGAAGTTTTGAGTTGCACTAAAATATTTATAATGTGTGGACAAGTGCTTGAAAGGCATTTTAGTTTTCTTAAGGTGCCTCTCTAGACTTGCTGAAGCCTTTTGATGGTAGGAACTAGCAGAGGGGCTCAGATCCAGGGGGGCTTCATTTAAGAAGCACTTCATTGACATTGGCCAGCAGCAGCATCCTCATTAAAGAATCAATCTCAGCTTTTCTCTGCAGGGGATCACAATGGGCTCTTGGTTACTTCCTGGCTGTTGTAAGCTCAGCTGTGGCACTTGGCGATGGTCTTGTTGGCTTTTGGAGGGCTGGCTTTAGTTGGTACACGTGTGGGTGGAAGGGAGCAGAGGGAGCTGCAGTGCTTGATGTCTTGTGGACGTAGGGGAAGTGTCGAGCTCCGTGCTATGTCTTGTTGATTGGTATGAGTCACTACACATTGGATGAGAGGTGGCAGTGAAGGGATGTGGCATTTGGTAATTTGGGAACCAAAAAGGGTCACTAGATTGTGAACACCTGGAGGACAGGAGTTGTCCCCAAGTATTCTCAGATCTCTAGCCTGGTATATTGTCTGGCAAGTTGAAGTCCAGTATACCTGTGTATTAAATATTAGAAGCTGAACTGTGAATAGCAACAGGGCTGTGAAGATGGGACTGCTCACGAGAGAGTCATACAAACCCAAGAAGAGAACACGTCCTCTGAGGACCAGAGATGGCTCATGCAGTTTCTGTAGAGTGGCTGTGTTTCCATGTCAGAGTTAAATCCATAGTTTTAGATGCTAAGGTGTCTAAACTCACTGGAATGTATGAATCAGTCTGTATGTCTCTCTGTCTCTCATATCACTGTATTTCTCTCTACACTGGGTATTAACCCGGAGCTCTTGCACTGAGCTTCATCCCAGGCCCTTTTTATTCCTTTACTTTGAAACAGGAGCATGCCGCTTGTAAGTTGCCCAGGTTGGGCTTGAGCTTGTGACTCCCTCCTCCTCAGTCTCCCAGGGGCTGGGATGACAGGCCACAACATGACCTCTCTCATAGCTGCCTCCTTACTGTGGCACTTCTTTTATATGATCACATTAACAGAAATATTCATTTGAGGCTTCTTGAAATGAGTAGGTTGGTGCTTTGAAAGCATTTGCCATTGGCTGTGGATTGTGTTAAATTCCATTCTACTGATTTCTCCCATTATCTGAAATTGTACAGGAGAATATGAGAAGGCATAAGTGAACTGTGAAGCAACCAAAAGATAAAATGCCATATGGTCATTAAAAATAACATTTTCCAAGGGTGGTCATGGATAAGAGAAAATCCTCATTATGTAATGTTATGTGAAAAAGCAAGAAATTATTTCTCGGTACATATAGAGATTCAAATAAATTCCTTTGGAATCAGTGAATATTTTCTACAAAACTATATTTCTGTGTAAAACTATAAGTCTGTTGATGGATATGTCTGTTCGGCTCTTGAAATGAAAAATTGTGGACTGGTGACCAAGGACTCTGGTACAGTCCAGACTTTTTTTTACCTCAGGGAGCAGTTTCTTTTTCTGTCAACTGAGGAGCAGCCTGCTCTAGGATGGTCTCTCAGGGTGCCTCTTGGGTCCCACATGCTTTGAGACTGATGGGGACTGTGTGGACGGAGCAGCTGTCGCTGAGGGACGCCACTGTTGAGCTTGGTAGGGTTCACATCACTTCACCAACTGTGACTTGGTCAACCTTGACCTCCTGTTGTTTCCCATCAGTTTACACAATTGTCTTGAGTTTCCACCTCTTGAGCCACTCCTGTGGCTGCTGGGTGAAGAGGCCTCTTGATTTATTAATCAATTAATCAGTGCATGCTGAGGAGCTGTTTGGGGTAGTTAAACAGAGAAAACAAAAAGCTGGAGCCCATAATCAAGACGGATCGTAATTAAGAACAACCCTCCCAGCGGTGCCCTTCCTGTCTAGCCCGCCTCCTTACCCACAGCTCACTGCACTCCATTCACTCCTCAGGGCACTCTGGCTCCATGAAAGCCGGTAATGAATCTCAGAAGGGCAGATTTTCTCCCAATATCCTAGAGGGGCATAATTTCTGGGGTGAGCCTCATGAATCAGTACCTGCAACAGTTGTTGAACCTCAAAAGTTCAGTGAGGTCCAAGCCATGTGATAGTTCAGACATTCAGGTACTGTCCTTGCCTGTCCCATTTCCCCTGCAAATGAAGTCAGGGACCTAGAAAGTCATTACAGTGAGTAGAAGCTGTGGCCTTGGTGTGACACATGAGAGGTTCAGTGAGATTAAGTAGATTGCCCAAGCTCACGAAGAACTCTATGGTCATAAGTGACTTCCTACATCAGTTAAAGCAAACAGATGTCATCCTTGTTAGATGCATTTTCTGATTTATTTTAAATGTTGGTCTCTGAGCTGTCATTGGTGAATGCTAGATTGGGGTCTTTTTGTTTGTTTTGGTGTGTGGATGTGGTGGGGGAAGGGATTGGAGTCACTGTGTTACCTAGGCTGGTCTTGAACTCCTGGGTTCAAATGATCTTCCTGTCTTGGCCTTCTGAGTAGCTGGAACTATCAGCTCACCTAGCTCTAGGATTTTCTTTCTAGTAGTTTTCCATTAAGTTTATGGGAAAATGTGTGTTAGCCTATTATAATAGATGAGGAGTTCACTTACATGGCTGTAGACCTGACCAGCTTGGAATGGAGCAGATGCTAAATACTACTTAATCTGCAGAGGTTTGCTGGGCTTCTAGAGCAGGCTGGATCACTAGTCCAGAATGTGTTAAGCTTGGTTATCTTCTGGAAACACTTAGCATACGATGCTGATGAGGTCAGGGGTTTCTTAGAATGGAATTCTGTTCCTGCTCACAAGTAGCGCTTACATTCATTATCAACTTTCTATGGACAACAGGGGCCGGGGCCCAAAATGCATGCATTCAGAATTACCCAGTCCTACACCCCTGTTGCGTCTGGATGGACACGTATATATCTTCTAAGTGAATCCCTACGGGGGTCCAGGTTGGCTACGGTTCTTTCGTGGACCCGATAATCTGAAATCTTATTTGACTGACCATTGTGGATACTCAGAAATTGTGTTTTGCTTGGTAGTACATTTGAGGTTTTCATGATAAAAATTGTACCTTTTTCAGTGTTGGTGAACAACAGAGACTCCTGTGCTGGTCAGCTTGGCCTCTCCTTGCTGGTGGGCCTCACCCACACTCACGGCCTTCACTTACAAGTCTCTCCTTTTTTCTGCTTGTGTGCTCCCCAGGACCCTGCCTTCTCAGCTGTGATTCATGACAAGCTCCAGGTCCCCAACACCATCCGGAAGGCGTGGAATGACCGAGACAACCGCTGTGACATTTGTGCCACACACCTGAACCAGCTGAAGCAGGAAGCCATTCAGATGGTGCTGACGCTGGAGCAGGCGGCTGGCAACGAGCATTGCGACGCTTCCCCTGGCTCGCCCCCACCGCTGTCCAACATGGCCACCCTGGTGGGCTCCCGGCACGCAGGTGGGCTCCAGCAGCCCAGGGACTGGGCCTTTGTTCCTGCCACTTATGCTACTTCTAACTACCCAGGACTTGTTAACAAGCACAGCAGCAAACCCAGCAGCCTCGGGGTTAGCAATGGAGCAGAAAAGAAGAGTGGGTCCCCAACCCACCAGGCCAAGGTCAGCCTCCAGATGGCCACCAGCCCTAGCAATGGGAACATCGTCAATGCGGTGGCCATCCAGGCCCACCAATACCTGGATGGCACTTGGTCTCTTTCAAGAACCAATGGGGTGACCCTGTACCCCTACCAGGTAAGTACCTCTATGAGCAAGGAAGGGCAGGATTGCCAAGAGTCATGACAGAAAGTGGGAAGCATTTCCTTTTTCCACTCTTATTCTTTTATTTTGGGAACTCCCTAGTCCAGAGCCTAGTACTGCCACGTGCCCACCCTCCCAGCACTCTTACCTGGGTTTTCCTGGCATGAGGGAAGAGAAAGGTAGAAAGATCTCAAAGGGGATTTTGTGGTCCAGCACGACTGGGAAGGGGTAGATTGCTTCCATCTGTACTTCAGTGACAGGAATCTGGGGTTCTGCCTCACTTTCTTACAGGGGAAGCTGGGAACACCAATCTGTCCTTGGGCTCAGTACTCTATGACACAGTTTTGTTACCTGGAGTAAAGGTACAGGGAAATCTAAAATGAGTTAAATGAGACTGATGAAGTTCCTGGTGACTTTTCTACAGTATTTGAGGAGACTGTAGATTGTGTAGCCTGATGCCTGGAAAGAAAATGGAAAGCTGTAACTATCTTCCTAAAAAGTTAGAGTTGCGAAAGTCTTCATTTGCTGGGTACCTTGTCGTTTCCAAAATGAAATGCACACATCATTTTATTTAACCCCATAGGAGACTGGGTTGTGAGGCATTGAGCTAAGGTGCTAGATCTTCCTCTTAGAGGTGGGGAATGTGATGCTTGGAGAAACTGAGTGGTCTGTAGCCACACAGCCAATGACAGGCCAGCGCCGTCCCTCTTTTTACCTGGAGCACCGGGTTTCTTGTGACAGCAGCTTCCAACTTCCCCAGCTTCTCTAGAGCAATCTTTGGTTACCATCTTTTTCAGATATGATTCTTTTTCAGACCTTGCACACCAGAGAAAAGGCCGCCTGTTCTGACCTGCTGGGGCTGCACTGTCACTTGACTTTTGCATGGAATTTTCTGGGTTATTTATATAAATATAGTCAGGAACCATGTCATCTTGGAGACACTTGCTTATCTAATCTTGAAAGAATAACTGTCCAAGGCAGTGTGTTAACCGGCTTCCCATTACCATAACGAATGCCTGCGGTGAGCAGGTTATAAGAACCTCACTCTGCCAGGAAGCAGATGAGAGTGATGAAAGAGTTGTGGGGACACTTTCCCAATGACCCGAGGACCTCCCGCTAGACTCCACTTCTTAAAGTTTCCACCATCTCCTGATAATATCACTTTGGGGGGACCATGTTTGTAACCCCTGGGCCTTTTGAAGACATTCAAGGTCCAAACTGCAGCAGGCAGGGACAGAATATGTCTTCTTTTTCATTGTGGTATGGTATGATTTTTTTGTTGGCTAATAATTTGAAATGTATGATTTTGAAAATTACAGAAAAGTAATACATGTTTGTTGTAAATAACATTTAAGCTAGCTATATGGAAAAGTTTAAGACTTTAAAAGTCAGTGTCACCCATAAAATAAACTATGTAACATTTAGGTGAATTTTTTTCCTAGTATTTTGTATTTTTACACTTTTATATATAATTGTGAATAGTCTCGATTCTGGGGACTGCTTTTTACTTACGAGTTTGGGTGCATTTTCCCATGACGTTAGCTATTTTTTTTCCTCAATGATATCATGCAATTCTGTTATGTGACTCTTAGACACTCTATAAATGTATCCTACTTTATAGAACCAAGCATCGGTTACTAGAGTTGAGGCTTTTGCTATGATGAATAGAATGTTCAAGTGAACATCCTTCTACCCAATATTTTCAGCACATTTCCCAGTTGGGGTGACCGAATGCTCACTTTGTATACACAGCTCTCACTTCACGTGGCACCCCTCGCAAAGCCTTTACCACATGTTTTAGGAACTCATAAGATGATTCAGTTTCTGTACCTGTACTGATGAGTGTGGTCAAAAGAACCTGAAGCTTTTGTATAAAATATTCAAATTATGGGGAAAATTTGTGTGAGAGGGAGAAATCTCAGGGATACTTAACAAGAAGATTAGGGTTTAGTGGCATGTTTCTTTCGTTTGTGCACTCGCTCTGTTCCTCATCTTCCCCTTTCTCAGATGAAAGAGAATTTCTTATGCAAGAACAAATGCTTTTAAAGCTCCAACCAAGTACCAGGCACTGTGTGAGGCGTTGGATAACAAGACTCCCGCCTTCAGCTAGAGTCCAGGTTCCTGTCTGTGGCCTTCACAGTGAGAGAGGGGCAGGTGTATGAGGCACACAGTGAGTGCAAAGGTAGAGAGATCCCAGCTGCTCGGAGAGCAGGCAGGAGAGGTTGGCATCTGATCTGTGGGTCAAGGATGGGTTGATGTGACACAAAGGTGACTCATGTAAGCCACAATTGGAGATTGTCCTGGATACATTTTATTGCCCCTTTCCAATTCCAGAATAGATCAGTTCATGCATTTTTCCCTGAGGGATAGATCAAGGGACCAGAGGAAATCTCCCTGGGATAAAGAGATTTGGGGCCTGGGTATGAGTCAGTGTCCTCCTGTGTTGTGACTGTGTCATCCTGATGCCCTGGGGTGGGCTCAAGGTCTGGCCAGACTGAGTGTCTCCGGTTGCGACCATCTCCCTGTAGTAAATATTCTGCAGTCACAGTCTGGCCAGCTCATCAGAGATGGTTGACTGCTCTGAAAGCTGACCTCATTTTTCCTGCTCACTCACACTCCTACTTGCCTTTCCACAGAACTGATCACCCCTGGATTTGTGCCAGAGCTGTTCCCTGGGCAGAGGGACATCTAGGCTTGGTCACTACGGGAGGGTGCTGCTCTCTATCTACAGAACCCAAGACTGTGGGGATGAGGGGTAAAGGAATCGTGTCCTTCTGAACTGCCACGCAGTAAGAATGAAGAGGACGTGGTCAGGGAGCCTGGTAAAACCTTCATTTGGGTGACAGACGGGTCCCTCAAGTCCCTCAGGCCTCCTGTTACCACATGGCTGTGTCTTAATCTCCCAGGCTGTAGTAAGGAGACTCTTAACTCTCTTTTGCTCTATGTCTGTGTTCCTAGAATATGTCTGGAAAGAGTGGAAACCTGTAATCATCACAGGTAAATATGAATTGATTAGGGAGTTAAGAAAAAGAGTAACTGAGGTGACATAAAAAACATTGAGCAAAACACAAAGGTAATGTCTCATTAAATATCTTGTACACATCAATTTCATAGAAGAGAATAAGATGATCCCTTTCAAAGAAATCACTTAACTTGCAGATGTTTGGCACAATCCATAGACACATGTAGAAGTCAGAAAACGTTCTCAAATCTCTAATCGTTTAATCATATGAGTTTTGACTTGAAGTAGAGATGTCTAGAGTAGTTCATAGAGATCCTCTACAGATAGATTAGCATTTCTTGAATGTCAGCTGCTTTAGCCTGGCGTATTACAGCAAATAACTTCAGGAGAGGCTACGCATGAAACACTCAGAATCTTCGGTTATTGGTGGTAAAATGCTCTTTTGTAGAGTGGTAACTGGCTTTTGCATCATGGTGAGACTCTTGGGGACCAAGTTCTACCTAGTTCAAGTTCATGGCTCCATGACCTGTGAAACCATACTTCAGTACATTGATATCTTGGAATTCCTACTTCACAAAGTGATTGTAGGGACTACTTAAGAAATGTGAAAATATTTTGTAAACTATAATGTAGAAAGGCCATTATGAATAACCTATTTTAACACCCTCATTTATTAGAGGAGTGGACAGAATGTGAGAAATTTGAAGTTTCTTTGGTTCAGAGCTTCACAAATTCTACTTTTATCTCTTTTGCTCGATTGTAAGTTCCTCGAGAACAGGAATCCTTTTTATTCCCATGTCCCAGAAAGTACTGTAATTATTTTCCATGCCTGGCTCTAGATTTCGGGCAAAATCTTCAGGTTCATAACACCTGTCCAGATCTCATGATATTTGGTGGAAACCACCAGTTATTTGACTCCAAGCTAATTTTTAACCTGAAGTATCTTAATTATTCTCTATAAATCCTTGGAGGCAAGGACAATAACCTGGGTACCATCTTGATGTTATATACAACACAAGGCCATTTGAAAGGATAGAAGAATTTTGTTTCATAGGAGTTCACTTGAATTAGACTGGTCAAGAAAATCTAAACATTTTAGCTCAGTGCCACAGTGCATACCTAACATATATAAGGCTGTGAGTTCAATCCCCAACAATTCCCCCTCAAAAATAAAAGAAAATTAAAGATGATGTTATTGATATATAAATAAGAAATCCCTCATCAATGTGATGAAGGCATTCAGCGTGTGTACCTTGAATTGAAGGAAAATGTCTCTAATAAAATTTATTCTGCTTTCTCAAAAGCCTGCATTGGAGTCAATATTGGATATAATACTATCCTAGACTCTGAAGTCATTGTGGTATCATCTTTATCTTACCTAGATATAATTATGTCCCTTAATCATGGTCATGGTAGCATTCAAATTTTTAAGATATTAGCACAGAGGAATGTAAACACAGCCCAAACTGTGAAATATCTAAAGGTTTGTTAAACTGCAGGGCCACTGTGGCATCTAAACCTTGTTCCTCAGAAGTCAGGATCCTTGGGGGATCTTGGCACTGGCACTTGTTACAAGGAACTCCCAGGTGCTTCTGTGGGAGGAAGGTGACACTCTGTGAGGCCCGCCAGGTGCCTTTGTACCCTGAAGCTTTGTTTATGGGAGAATACGTAGAAGCCAGAAGCACACATTCAGGTAAAGCTGGTGTCGGGGGGATGAGAGCCACACGTGCTCCTGACTGGCCACGTTCATGAAGGTGCAGAGGTGCATAACTGCAGTGTGTGCCGGGAGTGAGGGATTCTCATTCATGGTTTTTGGAAGACTCAGCCATTTGTCCCCTAAAATATGTAGGCAGTCCTGCTTCAGTTGCTACTACATCTGGTCAGCCAGGGAACTGTCATAATATGTCACAGTTCGATAAATAATTATATTGAAAATATTTTTGGAACCGTGGATACTAGAGTGTGTAGCTTAATGTTTTGGGACAAATTATGAAACACAAGGGAAAAAAAAGTCAGCTTTCACATTTTGGCCATGGGCAGAATGTGTTTCAGGGATGACATTGCAAAAGGATAGTCGTGATACTGTTTAGGGCAAAACTTTGAAAGAACAGTCATGTCTAATGCACCAAATAGGGCTGTGGTCTGAAGGGAACACCCAGGCTTCATGTGGAGATTTCAAAAATGTGTTTGATCTGACCATGTACTTGGTATGATAGGCTTCTGAAGACCCCACCCATGATGTGTATGTCCTAATCCCCACAATCAGTGGATAGACTACGTTACGTAGTAGAAGAGGCTTTGCAGTTGTGATTTGACTAAGGATCTTGAAGTGCAGGGATTGTTTGGGGTATTCCAGGTAGGCCTATTGTAATCCCAATGGTCCTGATGAGAGGGAGGCAGGAGGGACAGAGCCAGGGAGAGGAGGCGAGACAAGATGCTATGCTGCTGGTCTTGGTGATGGAGGAAGGGGCTGCCAGCAGAGCAGGAGAGGTAAGCTCTGGAAGCTGGAAAGGGCAGGGAATCAGATTGTCCCTTTTGCTTCCAGAAGGAGACAGCTCTCAGACCCATGCTAATTTTCTGACCTTTAGAACTGTACGAGAATAAACTTGTGGTAAGTTAGGCTCCATTTTTGCTTCAATGTTGGTAGGAGACTATGAACATTTGGCAACTGGAAAGCGTGGTGAAAAGAAGTGCGCTGAGGTGCGCACACTGAGGGGTGCCACTGGAACCCACAGGATGGCCGCGAACACGGGCTTTGCATCCCACACAACAAACTACATCCCCTTGCGGATGGGCCAGCGCATCAGCCAGTCGGATTGTGTCATCTGGATGCCCCCGCAGAATGAGAGGTTGCTCACACTGCACCGCTGGTTTTCAGTTGTCTCAAATTTCCCTATTGTTAGAGAACCATCCTAACGACCACACCACAGCCTCTCTCTGGTGGTAGCTAGTCATCCCCATTATGTAAGGCTCTCATCTGTAGCCATGTTGAAGCTACTGAAACCATCCCACGCTGGGGGGTGGACAGGCCCGACTGCTATCCTCGCAGGGGGAAGGTTAGCTCCAGCAGAGAACCTTTCCACCCAGTACAAAAGAGTTTCACCGAACTGCCCCAGTAATAATTCTTCCCTCATCTGGTGTCTTGAGGTTCAGATGTGTTTGGAAGCACTTTAAAAATCATACAGCAGGATGATTCATTGCTTGCCATCACTTTTTTAGTTCACTAGACAGGAGATAGCTGCTGGAGATTATGGAGCAGGGAGATGAGAAGATGTTCTTCCTTCAAAGCAGGCGTTCTCAGTTTTGGCTGCATGCTGGAATCGCTTGGAGTGATAAAAAAAGTATTCTTAATACCTAAGCCACTCCCTGTAACAGTGAAATGAGAATGTCTGCAACTGGGACCCAGACCTTGATTTGAACTTTCAGGGCCAGAACCAAAGCCTCATAGGGAAATTTATCTGACGTTGATCTAATAAGTAAAGGAAAAGAACAATGAATGCATGCATGTAGATAGTGTTGTAGTTTTCTGTCAGTGTAAGAAAATGCCTGAGTTAATGAACTTACAAAGGGCAAGGGTTTATTTTAGCTCACAGTTTCAGAGGTTTGTGTCTGTTGGCCCACTGCCTTACTTGTTTGTACCTGTCGTAAGTGGTACATCACAGTAGAAGCACAAGGTGGACCAAACTGCTCACCTCATGCTGGTCAGAAAGAAAAGAGAAGAGGTAGCAGGGGTCCCCTAATCTTGAAGGGCACCCTGTCCATGACCCAACTCCCTCCCACTAGCCCCACTTCTTTAAAATTCTACCACCCCTCTGCTGTATATATGTGTGCCAGTTCCCCAAGTTGAATGTAGTAGTGACATATTGCAAACACATACTAATAAAAGTAATAATGTGGGGAAAAAAGAAGCAAAGTACACCTAAAACTTGTGATAAATGTTACCGAATGTAATTAAAAACTGAACTAATGGATATAATCCTGTTATCAGTGTATATGAGATAAGGTACATGCTTTTATTAGCAAACCAGCCACATGTACTCCTTGAGGCTGGACCAGGGGATTTCTTTGCTTGACTTAAAACACCTCTTCTATTTAGCAGTCTTAGTAGATTTTCATATTAGACAACTGAAAAACTTGATACTAAGTAATTTTTTGTTACTGTGTTATGGTTCATCAGGAAAAAAGTGATGTGCAAATGAATAAATTATTTTACCAGTGTTCAAAAAATGAGACTCCATCACCTCCCAGGAGTCCTAAGTTGAAGATTAAACCTTTAGCACATGGTGTTTGAAGGGGCATTTCAGATCCAAACTATGAGGGGTTGGTGGAGAGAGAGAGAGAGAAGGAATTAGTATCCTAGGCCTTCCGTAACAAATTTCTACCAGTTAGGTGGCTTAAAACAGCAAAAATGTATTCTCCCATAGTTCTGGGTGCTAGAAGTGTAGCACCAGCCAGGTGCACACTCTAACTGTGCCAGAGGAGTGAAATGAAGGTGGCAGCAGGGGCGTGCTCCCTCTGACCCTGTGAGAGAAGAATTCTTGGCTTCTTACAGCCCCCATTGTTTGGCGGCACTCATTGGCTTGTGGTGCATCCCTCCAGTCTCCGCCTCTGTCTCCATGTTGCCTCACCGCTTTTTTTCTCCACTTGTAATAAAGAATCAAGCCATTGGATTTAGAGCCCACTTCAATCCGGAATGCTACCGTCTCAATCCTTAACTCATTATACTTGCAGTGGCCCTATGTCCAAGTAAGGTCACATTCTGGAGTTCCCAATGGCCATGAATTTTATCTTAGGCAAACGGTGCTAAACTCACAGTGGATAGAGATGGAGAGATAGGTGATGAATGGGAGAAAAGCGAATGGGGACTTGAGGCGAAGTACATACAGGGTCCTTCCTCATTGAGCCACTTGCAGAAAAGGGGCAGGTCCATGTGTCTGCAACCGGATTCCCCTCTGTGCTCTTTGGTTGGGAGGAATGAAGAGAACAGATGGTGAAGATGAGAGAGAGAGGGAGGAAAGAAAGTGATATATCCTTATACAGCTGAGCGAGAAAACCCCAAGACAAAATATTCGTAGACAGGGTAGAATCACCAACTTACATAATTTTAATGGAAGCTTTTAATGGAATAGCAGCCTTCTCTTCTGAGCTTGTAAAATAACTTTCAAGCCATTTGTGCATTCATACCCATAGGCATACATGTAAATAGCCCTTCTAAAATTAAGAGTAAAGGCTTTAGTCTGACCAACACTAGAGGAGCCTGGTTCCATTTCTGCCGACCAAGCTGACAGTTGGGTTAAGTTGATGGGATGGTTGTAAAGTTTTTCTTCTTTGGAAGAAGAGGTACAGAGGAAATGGTTTCAGAAGGAGGCTATAGATAGTAGACATGGGCCCCTTGAAATAGTATTTCTTAGTTGACCTCCCTGTGTTGTGGGGGTGGGGTGGTGGGAAGTGAGAGACGGTGCAGAGTGCTGGAGTTGCTTCCCTGGCTGCCCTCTCCAGGCCAGGCTGGGGTGAGGAGAGCTGAGAATTGCTGAAGAGGTAGGTTGGGGAGGCTGGTGAAATCATTAGTGAGAAGATTCTCTAGATGCGGACGGACGTGTTTTCGCAGCTTATCTTTGCGTTAGACAGCTTCCCTCATCCCGCTCCAGTCAGCCCTCTTCCCCAGGTCTCATCTCCTCAGGCAGAATTTCACTTCCTGTGGCGCTAAGCTCCCTTTCCATTTTGAGAGAGCTGACGGGAGACCTAAGTAATCGCTTTTTTTCTCTTTAATAGCAAAGTGAACAGATTGCTTGGGAAAGTTGAAGGCTGCAGCTTATCAGTGGTTTTACCCAGGGCCCTAAGGATGAGGGCCTGGAGACAGGCTGTTCTATATTGACTGCTCCTGCACCAGAAATAAAACCCAACTCCCCTGTGTGTGACCTCTGGCAGGTCTCCTAGTGTTAGAGGTGGGGGTTTCACTCCTCTGTAAAGTTCCAGAGTTGTTATGGAAGGAGAGGAGATAACGTGTGTTACATACTTAGCCTTGTGTCTGACACAGTTAACTTTCTTGAAACTGGAATTTAGTCCCTGTATAGTCAAGTTAAGCTCACATGGCAAGTTCCATGGCACTGGGGCCCTCTTCCAGTGCAAGCATCTGTGGTAGAACCAATCCCAAAACCTTAAAATAAGAGTTCAGGTTATGAAATAAATGTTACTCAGTAACTCAAAAAACACCAGGCCCCTCTCTGTGTTACTAGAAATGGACTTCCTATACGTACATCACATCTTACAAGAGAATCTCATTTTGAGTAGATATTATCTTATACCATCAGTGAATAAACTGATACACTGAAAGGATCATTGACCAATTTTCTCCCATTCAGGGACCTTTTTAGGGAGAAGATGAAACAATAACCTAGACTTGGATCATTTCATATTCTACAAAAGTTTGGAGAGGGCACATTCAAAATTTAAAATAAAGAGTAAAAACTTACTCTTTGGAGTTGATTTGAAATATTAAGGAAGTAGGCATGGTTCATGGTTCTTTGTTGAAAAAACACTCTTGAAACAGAATATGCAGGCCTTTCATTCTTGTGTTCTTTTGTATACATTTGGTGTAAATTACAATTTTAATATACTTTATTTACATCTTTATAAAATGTAAATATTGTAAGTTCATTACATAATTTGAAATTTTTGTTAGATTGAACATACTGACATTTCCTCTGTACCTACTTCATCTTAGACATTGACTTAATTAATTTAAAATTGGGATTATACTGTGCTAATAATCTTTAGCATGACAAATTGGCATGCTTCTGTCTTACAGAGGTATTTGTGAGGATTCGTTAATGAGTCCTATATTTCATAAGCCTAAATCACTCCCGGAGAAGTAATTTAGGTGTTTAGGAAGCCTGTTAGTCATTATTTGGGGGGATGCTGGAGACCATTTAGCGCCTGAATCCTGTAGCAGTGGCCTCAGAGGGTTAATATATCACTCTGTAGCTTATCTGAGAGCCTGAGAGTGAGAGACACTGTGGAGAAAAAGGTGTCACCGAAGAGCAGAGCAGCAGAGCAGCGCTGGGTCTACATTCAAGGCGGTAACCAGGAGTTTTCTAATTCCAGAACTAATCTGAGGCAACCTGACAGCTCCCATCACCCTGTTGCATCTGGTTTCCCTCGTGGAGGAGGCTCTGAGGAACTGGGCGCTATCAGTGGGAAGATCGAAGCCATTACCTTGTGCACGTGCTCTCTTCGCTAGAGCACACGGATATCAGGAACCAATACATGTCTGCCCCTGTGAATTACAGATGATAAATTCCAGGCCCAGAAACGGCAAGTGACCTGCTCAAGGTTGAGCAGCCAGGTTGTGACAGAGATAGGACTCAAGTACGAATCTCTGTGCCCCTGCCCCTTGCCCGACTCTCACGGGAAGGAGGCCATGTCCTCCAGTCAAATATACACCCTCCCCCCGGGGGCCTCCCACAGCCCACACTGCTGGTTGCTAGTGTGACTTTCTTGGGGCAATTCTGCGTAACCAAGATGCAGGTTTCACACTGTATCGGTCTGCATGGTAGTGCAGGAATGTGTGCTGTGTTATGTGTCCCCATGGGGAGCTGGGGAGGGAAGTGAGGATAAAATCTGAGACAAAGATGGGCCCAAAAAATGACCATAAGGCGTGTGAGCAATGCTGCCACCTAGTGAGCCACGTGCAGCTTACCTAAGAGAGACATCCCAGGCCCAGTGGAAGCATTAATTTCCTAAGAGTAATACAAGGAAATACAGCCAGTTCCTCTTCACAAATGTTTTTGAAAGAACAGAGTGATAAGTAAGTTTAAATTCAGTATCCTAACACAGTATCCGTGGGAAAAGATCTCGTCGTTGAGCCCAGGCTGGGCAACTTAGTGGGACCCTGGCCTGAAAAAAAAGTGAGGCTGAGGCAGGAGGATTGATGTGAGTTCAAGGCCAGCCTGGGTTACATCGTGGGTGTAGGAGCAGTGGACCTACAGAGCGAGACCCTGCCTCAACAAAACAAGACAAAAAAGTGAGCTGGGGATGTACCTTAGTGTGAGGCCCTCTCTGAGTTCAATCCCCAGTATCACAAAATAAACAAAGCCATGTAATAGATGCAAGGTGATAGTTCGTTGTGGTTTTGATTTGCATTTTCCGTACAGTGAGTGGTGCGGATCTTTTCACGTGCTCCTTGGCATGGTTTTCTTTTCTTTTTTTCTTTTTTTTTTTTTTTTTTGTGGTACTAGGGATCGAGCTCAGGACCTTCACGCTGAGCTCCCACTTCAGCCCACTTCAGTTTTTGGGGAAGGATGTCGCCAGTAAGCTGTCCAGGCTTATTTGTGAAGATTAAATTCGTTGTTCTAGGGGGAAAACGTTGTTTGAGTTCTGTGTACCGTTCTACACACTGGGTTATATGAAAGTGTGGGTACCTATAACCTTACCGCTACCTATATCTGTATCTGTATATACAGTAACTCTGAGACATTTTACAAAATCAGTCTATGCAGATTATTTATAGAGCATTACTCTTTGTCTTCTTTTAGACAAACAACACTTTAAGAGGAGAGGCTGACCTACCTGAACAGTTACTGTGCCCGTGACAAACAGTCATGGAGCCAGTGAATGTTTATATTTATTTCTTTTAACTTTTTCTGTATATCACATGCCTTTCCCCTTCCCACCTTCTCATCACCCCCTCCTCTCCCGCATCCCCTTTTCCTCTCCACAAAGTCCACCTTCTTTCTTTCTTCCATCTGTCTTCTACTTTTTTATGGTTTTGGAACCAGTGAATTTTGAAAATGGTAGCATCTCTCATAGGTAAATGGGATCAGGAGCCATTTCTAGGAGTGACTTAGTGATTAATGTCTTCAACATAGGCTTTCTGCAGGGTCCATCTTGAGACTTGAAGGCTTGTTCGTAGACCACTGCAAAGGAGTATTTGGGGCAGGGGGGAGGGTGTGTGTGTGTGTGTAAGTGTGTGTGTGTAAGATAGCAGGTTTTCCTTTTGAGTTTCCTCAGCTAAATAGCCTTTGCTTTTTGACAGAATGTGGGTACCTCAAGGGATTACTTGCTGCTATTAAAGTAGGTGGCCGCTTTCTCCAGATACTTGGGTCAAGAAAACCTGTGTTTTATCCTAGTTGATGAAGCATGGTTTAGAAGCAGCGACTTTGTTGAGTCCCGAGAGATCCGAGGCAGGGAAGTAAAAATCCTTGTGCGTGAATAGTGAGCAGGAAAGATACTTGTTGACCGCGGATGCTTTCTGAAGAGAGTGAGGGGAAGAGGTGCTGTGTGCCAAGGAGCGTTGTTGAGCCTCGCCACTCTAGAAAAAGGGCCCTCAGCTGGGGACACGATCTGCTGACGTGTTCCTTAATGTGTACCTGGAGAGGTAGAACTTGCCAAATGCGTTAGCCCTCAAAAGGCCTTTCCTTTGGAAGCAATAGAGAGAGTACCAACGGCCCACTTCTTAATTCCACTCCCACTTCTACCACCTACATTATGACCTTGGACAGATTTTCCAACTGCAAGGAGAAAACCAGGAAGTCCCGCCCTGCTCCTGGCTTGGTCAGCCTGTGAGTGGAAACTGTGGACCATTTAGTGTTTCTTATTTTTTTATTCTGATCCTACTTACTAGCTTTTGTTTTTCTTCAGTGTTACCAAGTTTACACTCTGTCAACTTTTGGATCCCTCTGTGAATAATTTAGTATTGTAGGAAGAGAAATAACACTTAGAGCCAACACTTTAGTACTTACTATATGCCTTGTCCTGCACTCGGCTGAGTGCTTTATGTATATTAACTTGGTAAAGCTTCAGGAAGGAAGTAGGTAATTATTTTCATTGAAGAAAGAGGAAACTGAGGCACTAGTCACTATGAATAGATACCACCTGAGAAGAGGAGTTACCCTTTTCTGAACTCCTAAAAATCTAGGCCACAAATGTGTAATGAAACATTTACTAAGGACTTCGTTGGAATTAAGAGGATTTGTAAATTTCATTTCTACAGGTTAATCATAATATAAGTTTTTGTTAATAATGAACTGGGTTGGAGGGATGGTATTGTCTGACTTGAAATATTCAGGAAATCCTGATCTTAGGATTGTTCGCATATAGTTACTATGTAGTCTCTCCTACACTCTGTTCCTTGTCTTTTTTTTTTTTAAGTTGGATTCCAAGGTCATCTCCAGGTAGTGCTAAGACCTGATGATCTGGCTTATACATTGTTCTTACCTTCACCCTCGCCTCACCTCTATCTTTTGAATTTTATTGCAGTGTATTTGCATCTCTGAGAATAGACGGGTAAAGACAATAGAAAAATTTGCAATGAAAACAAGTATGTGACTTATTAGCAACTTATACGAAAGATTTGGTAGAAAGGTAAAAGGGAACTAACACGGCACACTTAAAAGGCAAACAGTTTTTAAATATTGTGAACCTTTCCACCTCTTTAAGTAGCTACTAACATCTAACTAACAAACTTAGAGGAAAACAATCCAGTGAGGCAGTGAGGGTTCATTGGTATGTCTATATTAATTACTCTGTGTAGTCAATAAATATTTTATAAAGATGTATCTTTCTAGCATATCTCTACAAACATCTAATGAAGGTGCATCTATTACAAATATCTCATGCTTAGAACCTGGCACTTAAATTCTTTAGAATACTCTTCTACCTTAGCAGCCTAAATATACACACCCGTGTATTACCACTGGGAAGCACATCCGGGGAAGGATTCCAAGGTGATAGGAAGGACAGCAGGTCTTCCAGTGTCAAGGGTGGCCATAACAATGTGCTGGGGAGATGGGAGGGGCCGGGGTGGAGGTCAGGTGTCCCTTAGCAAGGCCCTTGGCCTGTGATGAGAAGTCATAGTCATACTAAATGTGTCATAGGTAGAATAGGTGAGTGGCGGGGGCGCATGCCACTGTAGCTGAGGGAGAAGGAAGTGGCAGGTCCCTGTTGTGGGGAAAAAAAAAACAGCCGGAAGTTTATTGGCTTCTAAGATATCTGATATCTGAAGACCTGGAGGGTTGGTGTGAGGCAACGAAGAAGGCAGCTGAGGGGAACTTCTGTATCTGTGCTGGGTGTAGCACAGGTGGGGATGAGCCACTAGTGCAGGAAAGACTGAAAGAGTAAGGTGCGAACAGACAAGGGAAGGGCCCGGTTTTGGACACAGGCCCGTCCGCATTCAGGAGACACTCCAGGGCAGAGACAGACGTGCCGAGGACGTGGTTAGCCAGGCTTTGCTGTGTCTTGGTGGTGGGCACCGTGAACATGCGCAGGGGAGGGAAGATAATAAAGCTAGTTCTGGAGCCCAGGTCTTTCAGGTTGAAGTGTCCTTGGTTCTGCGCTGTCCCTTCTTGTCAACATCTAGCCAGGGAAAGCAGTATTACTCTGTGCTAGCCCGTGAATGGGCTCACACAGTTACTCATCCGTTAGCCAGAGGTTCAATACTGAGGAAAGTGTTTTAGACAGTTGAGGTGGGCCTTTGCCTGTCATCATTGTGGCTTGGTACAGGAAGTCAGTGAGGAATGATGGGCTGTAAGCATTGTTTCTTCTTGACCTGCACTAAAGTGTGTGTGTGCGTGCGTGCATGCATGCGTGTGTGTGTGTGTGCCAGCCAGTAGTACCCTTTAAGGAAGGGTGAGGAATAGCTGGCCCATGGGGCTGTATAAAGCCCATTATTAAATCATTTGGTCTGGCCCAACCTGGGCCTCACCCCGGAGAAGCAGTTTAGTCATCACATTAGAGGTGTTAATTAAATGTTTTACCAAATAGAGTAGGCTAATTTTAAGTTGATAATTTTGTATGGCTCTGAATGATGTCATAAATACCTACATGGACCTTGGCAGAAAAAGTTTCCCTCCTACTGCCTTTAAGGAATGGCACAGTGCCTCCATGCCCTTGGCAGAGGGCAGGGACTCTGACCCTAGTCCATTTGAGTGGTAGGGGAGCATGACACTTGTGAGGTCATGGCGTGGGGCTCCTGCTGCTCAGCTGGGGTGCCCTGTGGAGGAGATTCTGATTGCCCACCTGCAGAATGCACTGACCTCCCCCTCATCCTGGTCGCAGTGCTGGTCAACATAGCAGGGTCATAGGGACCCACTCACCTGGCTTAAGGATTCACACAAGCATTGTTTTCTTCTTTAAACAATCTCCTTTGCAAAGCTTCCCGTTGATAAGATAAGCAGTGAACGACTTCTTCAGCTAAAACTGTGGCGGATGTCACTAAGTATTTTTTCACTCTCTGACCCTGGGTGAACAGCAGCTTGCGACAGACTACTGATTTCAGTATCCTGGTTCTTCCAGCATATTCGGACATGCACAATATGCCAGGTGCTAGGTGGGGGCTGGGGTTGTAAGACGAGTAAGGCTTAGTCACTGTCCTCAAGGGACTCACCAGACACGCTTCTCGGTGATGCAGGCCACACCAGGGTCATTTCCGCAGCAGATGCTCCCATGTTTTGTGGTAGGAAAATGGAAGGGAGCTAGGGATGAGTTCCTCCAGGTGTCTGGAAAAAGGCATCTTAACATTGGTTACTTCCATGGTGATGAGTTAAGTGAGCTGTTCACATGAGCAGAATTCCGAGAAAGAAGCAGTCACCATTGTGCTGATGTTGTAGCGTCCAGTCTAGTGCTGGGCTCCATCTTTAAAAGAATATTTCCATTTCTCTTACATGCATGTGCCTCCACCAAGGGCAGCTGGATGTTTGTAGGGACTCACGGGACTTGAGTAGAATGGCAAACCATCAGAACAAAGTGCTGGTCCCACTTTCCTACCTCATCCGCTGCCCCATCTCTAGTCAGTCACTCCGGAAATACTAAAATCATGGGCTGCAGTTTCCAGCTTCGATCTAATAGGAACTTCTATTTTTTTGAGGACACAATAAGCCATTTTGGAGTCTTGAGTGAAGAGGTTCTCTTGGTTTGAAGCCTCCCCTTAAAAACTGGAGAGTTCTTATCTTTCTTCCTGGTGTTTTTTTGTTTTTGTTTTTGTTTTGTTTTGTTTTGTTTTTTGAGTTCATCTCCCTTAGACTAGTGGTGGTTCCATTAGTGATGTGGAAACTGTTGGGACCTTGATGTGTTCACCTGAAGCTCCTGTTAGTGTTTGGTGAGAATTAATCTCACTGGGGAAATAACCATGATGTGAACATTTCTGTGTTTTTGTTGTAGTATTAAAGAAAAAAATGCGTTCTAAACATACTCATACCATTATTTTCCATCTTGATGCTTTTTGAAGGAGTGGAAGAGTCCATCGAGTAGCTCACATTAAAAATACTTTCTGCTGCTTCACAATGAGATTAACATGGAATTATGCACTTTTAATTGCTGTAGAAAAAGCCAGCTACTTTAAATGCTCAGTCACATCGATGTCTCAGTCTTGATTGCCCACATTTGCTGTTTTTTTCCATCTTGCACATATGATGCTGTTAGCATTTATCGCTATGTTTGAAAACTGCTAAGATAATGACTGTGGTAATTAATCTGGCCCTGTATATTTTCATCATCAACAGAAGCATGACTGGGTAGATCCTTGTCCTTCCACATCTTAGTCATCCTGGAGGACACCTTGTGGGGGAAGGAATACCAGCCTTCGTTTCAAATCCTTCTCTTCACTGTGATAAATCTGACCTTTAAATTCAATTTGTCTAGAATTGTATTTCTATTAGGAATGCTGCTCAGAGTCTGTGTGTGTAGTAGAAGAGAAGATAGTACAATCGATAGGCTGTTTCTGAACCTTGGACTTGCCCAAGGCATATATTAATGAAGGTTGGTGTGGGGTTGGAGGGGTCTTCACCTTTCTCTATGTGCCTGTGCGCCATTCCACCTGAAAGATGGGGGTCGTGCTCAGTTTTATTAGATCTAGTGCTTAATAATTATTCTGGGATGTACCCCATGTCCACTCTGTAAAAGCCCATCTTCCATACACACATTTACGTGAACAAACAAGCATGTATTCTCCTCACAGAACCTGGGTAGGTTACCACTTATCAGCTTTTATTACTACAGTTGGCTGGCAGAAAGCCATAGTTTATGTGACATTAACATGAAAAATGAAATTGTATTTCAGGGTTGTGTTTACCTTTTGGACACTCCTCTAATTATTCGGATAATGGAGCCATTATGTTTTGGAAGTATGCTTCTCAAGTTATGTAGGAAGTTGAAGTTTCTAAAAAATTTTTCTGCTAGTTTTTTAAGTTAAAGTAATGCATGTGCCTAATCAGAATTACATGATTTGGCAAGGCTTTCTAGGAATGACACCAGTCTCCCCCTCTCCACCCTCCGAGTGTGGTGGGTGTTCCTGGCTTTCTTAAGATTCATTGTCCTCTTATTACACTCATTTATTTTCACTTTTCCTTTTTTTCCTGTTTTATTGATATGTATAAGTGCAAAATTTAAGGTTTACATTGATCTTGAGCATTCTATGCACATACATATCTTGGCAAGGTAACAAGACCTCCCCCACTCCCCTTTCCACCCCCCCCAATTCCTTTTATTTTTCACTATAAGTTCCATGAGATAGTTGTGATCTGGATTTTTCTTATATCAGAGAGACCATTCAGTATTTCACCTTCTGCTTCTGATTCACTTCACTAAACATGATGGTTTCAAGTTTCCTCCGTTTGCTTACAGAAGCCTCCAAGCTGTCAGACTTTATAGATGCATAGTATTCTATTGTGTATAAATACCACAGTTTGTGTATCCATTGGTCTGTTGATGGGTATTTTGGTGACTTCCATATTTTTGCTATTGTTAGTTGTGCTGCTATGAACATGGGTATACATATATCTCTGCTGTGTGTTGTTTTTAACTCTTTTGATAATATTCCCAGGAGAGGTATCACTGGATCGAAGGGGATAGTTGATTTGCTTAGTTGTTGATTTTGTATGACAGCAGTCCTCAAAGTGAGCTCCGTGGCCCGTTTGGGTTCTCTAGACTCGTTGGGTTTGGGAGCCCGAAACGGAAGCTGCAGCCCTGTAGTAGGCTCTGGGTGCCGGTGCCAGCACTACAAAAAGAGAAAGGACAGAAGGAAGGGCCACTCACACCACTATCATAAACTGTTTTTTTTTTTTTTTTTTTTTTTTTTTGTGCAATGAACATTGTTTTCCTTTTGTGCTGTGTTGGCATTTGTTATGTTGGCGCAGGGTCACTGGCGGGTATGCCTGCTGGCTTCTGAGCACAGACCACGGCAGTGCCACGTTAAGCCAGTCAGGGTACTCTTCATTGTCACACATTTGGAATTTTCTTTAAAAAAATATAGTTCAGCTTGAAAATGTCCTTGATAAAGTAGCAAAAAATTATAAATTTTATTAGATGTGGAAATGTGTGTTAACATGCGCAGTGTTTAGGTGGCATACAGCAGGGTTTTAAGTAAAGTACATGTGAAGTTGACTGAGTTGCAGCTTCTAGATTTTCTGTTATTTTTTTCATGGAATAGACTTTTGGGTGGAAGACTAACAGACTGTGATTATTCAGATCTGGATATTTTGAAGACATTTCTCAAAGAGGAGTGGAAGCATATTCCTGTAAGAGCACTTACACAAGAACAACTAACCGGATTCATTAAGCAGTCATTAAATTTGATATTTAATCTTTCAGTTGAAAGATCAAATTTTGGAAACTTGATTATGCCCACTGTGAGCCTGAAAGCTTCCTAGTCCTATATGACTTTTCTGATAAGATTAGTGCTCATAATAACAAACATCATTTATTGATCCTACGTAGAGGAATGTGTCAGCATCTGGAAGCTGTGTAGAAGTCAGAAAACCAGTTTTCCAAATCATCTGTGCATTGTGTTAAAAATCTTGTAACCTAAGATCCATTTTGAAGTGCAGGGTAGCCTGATGGGCTTTAGTACACTAATGTACGCAAAAGCTTGTTGATAGAATTTCGGAGAACCTTTAAGAAACCATCACTTCTTAAAACTTTTCCCAGCAGTATCAAAAAAGAGCATCCACACTTACCTGAAGGCGCTATTGAAAATTTTATCCATTTCCCAGCTATATGTCGGTCTAAGTTTGGGTTTTCTTCATGTATTTTAACTGAAACAATAGATCTAAGCTACATATCCCAAACAACATAAGCAAAACATTGAAGAGATTTGTGTAATTGGTATGAAGCATTATTCCGCCTTTGTGACTTCTTGACAAAAGTTACTATTGATTTTTTTTCTTGATTTACCTGTAACTACAATAGTATCGACTTATGCAATTAAAAAGTAAGCAGTTTCGTTTTGGTTGCAACATGGAGCAACTATATGTAATATTAGAGTCAAACTTGAGTTGATCTGAGAATATGTTCATGTTGCATGTAAAGTGTTTTAAAGATGCTCTGGTTTTCTAGGATGGGTGCTACTCAGGGACAGGGTGGCAGTGAGTTGTGTTCCGGGGTCTTGATTTCCTTGCCTAGGTTTGTATATTGTACAGCCTCTTCTTTCCCTTTCCTTTTCCAGAAAAAAGATCAGCCATAAAATTAATGTAAAAAGACAAGGAGTGATAGAGGTTGTGCAATGGGGGGGGGGGAAGAGAGAGACAGAGAGAGAGAGAGAGAGAGAAGAAAGGAAAGGGAGGAGGACGAAGAGGAGGAGGAGGAGGAGAGAGAACCAGATTTCCATAGTTCCCTTGAAAGGCACATCCCTCATGCTCTAACTTCCTCCCACTGTGCCCCAACTTTTAAAGGTTCTACCACTTTTCAGTAGCCCCAAGCTGGATACTGAACCTTCAACAAGTGGGTGTTTGGGGACAATGGAGAGTCAGGTTATCCAGCATTACTGGCAGAACAAGTCCTCTAGAGCTGGTGGTGTGCTAGAGCTTACACATATGCCATATGGGAATACTTATACTTTGGAAATGGGCAAATGCTATGAGTCAGGGTATTCTCCCACCACCACCACCACCACCACCACCACCATCGGAAAGCTGATATTGGTATTTAAGTATTTGTCAACAAGCTACTCCCTGCACTTGACTTTACTCTTGGGGCAACCTGATGAACCCTCGAAGCTTCATAATCACTCTGGCCTACCCACAGCATGGTGCACTTAGGCCCTACATTGTGGGCCCCAGGGAGGCAGGTGATACAGTGAGCAAAGGGCAGAATCTGGAGTCAGACAGCCTGACCTTTAGGTCCTTCCATTTCTAGTTCTGTGACCTTTGGCAAACTTCTTTGAGCCTCAGATTCTTAATCTGCAGAACAGGAGAAACAACTTCTGCCCAGCAATGGTGGTGTAAAAATTAACAACTGTGACAGTTTGCTCTCCAAAAGCTATGTCCTGTGGAGAATCCTGCCTTTATGAGCAAGCTCCTCTGGGGCCTATTTCTGTCTGGCAGCAGGATTGTGACATCTTTTTTCAGGATCTGTCTTAAAATGCTATCTCTACCCTTTGGTTATCTATTGGTCTCTAAAATTTGTGAAGCCACTTAAGAATGTACTTCCAAATGTCACAAAAGAGTTTATCATAAACTTCTGTCTCTTCAGTGATCAAAATCCCAGGAGAGGAACAGTTTTGTTAAGGGCTGCTCACTTTAAGAATGACTTGAATTATCCAAGATATGGCTTTGAATGAAGTTAAATTATTTTTAAAAATGTGTACATTTGAACCAGATGTACTGGAATTTTTTATCCTTACTCTCAATTATGTCTTTATCTTACGCCTTTAAGCCTTCATGGTAAATTATTGTGAGAAACAAATTTTGAGTTTTTGAATTTGTTTCAGCATTTTCTATGAACTGTGACCTGGTTATCTATGCTATGCCTTGATGTCTCCAATTTCTAGCACCCTACACTGGACATCTGTGCTTGATTAGGGAATGAACCTTGTCCCTTCTGAAAAACTAGGCCTTTTTATCGTCTTAAAAGGAGATGAGACTGCTGTTGTTTCCCTGTTCACTTCTGTGGCAGGAAATTGGGATCAAATCTTCTGATCAATCGTGAGAACAGTGTATACTTCATACTTGTCTTGTTACTTTTCTCCTCTTAATACTGTTTTCATTTCTACTTTATTGATTTTGTTATAGTTGTCCCTTTAACGAAACACTGCAAATTCCTTTTGGAAATACATATTTTATGCTTGAGTGAAGGAGGGTCAGTGACAGCAAGTAATCATATTTTTAAAAGACGTGTAATGTGAAGCATCATAATGGGAATTGGGAATTCTAGGCTAGTTAAGAAGAGGAGAATATGGAGGCATCTTGAAGTGCTTGAGGTGCTGTAGTTTGGTAGAGACAGTGGCCTTGTTTTTTGCTGCTGCTGAGAATAGAGCAAGAGCTCATGTGTAGACTGTCCATTCAGTGACTGACTCTTGCTCACCACTCTCTTGAGGCATGTGGAGGTGGTTCTGATGGAGGTGAACGCCCTGCACTCAAGATTTTTTTTTTTTTTATTTTGGGGAAGTAATTTTTGGTTGACTTGGAAAGAACATTCTGGCAGTCAGAACTATCCGGTACTGGATGTATTGTCTTGCGAAGTGGGAAGTTCTCCATTTCTGGAGGATCCCAGAAGGGGCTAAGTAATAACTCCTGCATCAGAAGAGGGTGGGTGTGCTGGCCTCTGAGGTTTAGACCTGTTCAGCTTGTAGTTTTTCTCTCTCTTCTCTCTGAAAGTTTTCCCATTAAACTGAAGGATAACACTGATTCAGATTAAGTCGGATTTTTGCAGGTGCACAGGGAGAAAGGTCATGAAAATACTTTGACATGTCAGTTCCTCTACTCTGCGGCTGAGGTGGTTTGTGTAGGTGCCTTTACCTTCCATAAAGTAATCCTGGTTGTTGGTGATGGTGGTGTAGACGGCAAGGGTTCAGTTGTCTCCACACACAGAATTCATTATCACCCCTCTGAGCTTCTGGGAGGTTTACTTTAACTGTTGATCAAGAGCCTCCTCCTGAGTCTCTATGTACATGAGGTCAGGAGACAGATACCAGGGCTGATCCAGAGACCCAACACCCCAAGCCCACATATCTCCTGGTGGAGAAGTCAGGCAGGGAGACCCACACTCTTAGCTCTGGGAGTGGTGAGTTGGTGAGAGGAGAGGTAAGCCCCTTACAGATATGAACCAAGTCATTGCTTTTTAAGTTCTGTGTTTAAAGTCTAGAGGCCAACTTTAGGAATTAGGTAGCAAGGACAGAAATTATCCTGTATAGTCCTTAAAGAGAACTTTGGTTTGGAAGAAAACACTTTTTCCCACCTCTTTTATCCTCTTTTAAGAGAATTAGAATCTACATATACATACATATATATTTTCTGGAAATAACTTTTAATTGTAGAAAAGGTAAAAGAATAAAAGTAGTACTATATTCCATATATCCAGCTAGTTGACTATTAACTATTTATCCTGAACCATTTGAGAGTAAGATGCACATATTGTGATCCTTTGTCCCTAAATAATTTAATGCACACACCTCCTGGGAAGTGAATTATTGTATGTAGCCAGAATATTAATGTAATTATCAACTGTAGTAAAATTAACATTGATGAATATCTTTATATAAAATTTCATCTGTTTTCTAACTTTTTCTCAGTTGATCCAATAATATTCTTCAAAGCACAGTTGTCCCCTCCGGAATAGGCTTCATTTTGGGGATCAGATTACACCTAACTGTCATGTCTGTTTATGAAGATCTTTTAACAGTAACATTATTATAGTTGTTGGTCATTTTAGTGGCTTATTCTAAGTTGTCCAGTAGAAATGATCAGATCTTAGGAGGTAACTTTTAATTTACAGAAAAGTTGCAAGGATCTTAGGGTATATTTCATTTAAAGCTATCATTTCATTTCCTTGAGATGCGAGGCTGTGTCTCTGCAGTCCAATCCCATTCCCATTCTGTGGAAAGTGTTTCTGTGTATGGAGTAGAGAGGGTGAGGGAGAAGGATTCTTAGTGTGCGTGTCCTAGGTGGTTGTCTGTGTGGCTTAAGACATGCAACCACAGATCTTTTGAGATCCTTCTGTAGTTCTCCTATTGTCAGTCAACTTACTACCAAGAAGGACTTTCCTGTGGCCTCAAGGAGAAAAAAAAGAGATCATTTTGAGAGGCTGAAAAGATCATATTGAGAATCTTTGTTTTGTATTGAGACAACTCTGTTGCACAAATCTAGAAAGAGATAGGAATGCCCTGCATTTGCTCAGAGTCCTTGTCTCAGCATTTTTATGCATTTTATGACTCAACAGCAGCACCGCGTGTGATAATTATGCATTTCTATGCAGTCAGGGCTTTGGTGAACTCAGTGGAGGGTATATTCAGCGATTCTGATCCCTGCCCTCCAGAACAACTTGCTTAACAGACATCAGTATGCATTATTAAATATAATAACACATCAAGTAAAAACTGTGCCTTCCACTTGCAAGACAGAATACAGCCTTAGAATTATTGAGACAGTTTTCCAAGTAGCAGTATTCAGTCACAAAGAAACTAAATTATTTGTCAAAGGTTACCTCAAGAAATATCAGATCTGTGATATCAACTCTGAGTCCCTTACTTTTTCCCCCCTGTAATTCCTGCTTTCAAAATGCTCTTTATGGGAGTGTCTTTCTTAGTATCAAGTCTAAGAAACCGAGGAATGGTGGGTGAGCGGAAAAAAAGGGAGTTTTGTTTTCTTTTAAGGTTGCAGAAATCTGGTACATAGCTTTTTTAGGGAATTAAATAAACACGAAGGTTTCTCATGTTTAGAGGGACGCAGTGTTACATGAAAGGGGCTGCTTGGTGGGCTGACCTGAGATGCTACAGGATGCTCTGAGGGCTGGGAGAGGATCAGGTCAGCAGACCTTGATAATCTGTTGCTGTAACTGTTAGCATGGGCTTTGACTTTGAACCTTGTATTTCTCCTTTCTGTCTGGTTCCCCTTACCTTTGATTATTTAACCATGAGTTAGACACCTGGAATGGATTGTTAAAATAACATAATTTTAATATTTTATGAACTTACATCATTTAAAATTCATAATTATAAGAGGCAGGAGGTTGGCCCACAGAGAATAAAGTAGTCGTAGTCAGTAAAAAGCCAAATGTTAAAAAAGAAGCAATAATCTGGGAGGTTGGGGAGATAGCTCAGTGGTGGAACAGTTGAGTAGCATGGCAAGTCTTTGGGTTCCATCCAACCACTCCCCAAAATACAGAAATAGTCATATAAAAAGTGAAATTTTTTGAAAAGCTTTTTTTTTCTTGTCTAGTTGGAGATTTTTAAAGCCTTTGTTATCCAGTATGGTGGCATTGGCCATGTGTGAACATTTGAGATGCAGCTAACCTGAACTGAATTGTTGAGTTGTATAAAATGCACATTTAATTTCACATAAGAATGTTACAAGGTTTTTAAACAGTGTTTTTTGTGTTGAAATGATATTTTGGGTGTGTTGGATTACATAGAATTTTATTAAAATTAATCTCACTGTTTTCTTTTGACTTTTGAAATGTGTTTCCTAGAAGTCCAGAACAATATATGTGCCTTATGTTTGTGAGTCTCATTATTTTTCTATTAGAAAGATCAGCTATAAAAGAGAAAATTGTGTGTGTGTGTGTGTGTGTGTACATGCATCATGCACACACTCATTGTATCTTTGACTTACTGAAGGGAGAACTAGGTATCTGATGACCCCATTCTTATTATCGTTTGGTTTGGATTTCATTAAAGCTTCTTTAATTAAACCCATTTTAATTCTGCCTCAAGGTTCTCCAGTGGGAAGAAAATCGATCTTCTTGTTTTAGAAAACAATTCAGAGAAATTGCAGAACTCAGTTCAAAAGTGACTTATGTTTAAAATATTTTGTAAAATGCTTTTTACTTAGATGAACTGGAGGTGTGGCTAATACAGAGTTCTTTTTTAGTTTTTTGATTTTTTGAGACAGGGTCTGCCACGTAGTCTGGACTGGTGTTGAACTCACTGGGTAGGTCAAGCTAGCCTCAAATTCACAGTCCTCCTGCCTCAGCTTTCTGAGTGTTAGCATCAAAGGTGTGTGCCACCATGCCTGGCTTAACCTGGAGTTCCTAAGTGGCTAAGGAATTGGGAAAATTACTCAGAAACTCCTGAAAGGCCCTTTCTGGTCTCACAGAGAGGCACACGATGAGTACTTAAGGGCCCTGAAAAGTCGCAGATCAGCCATATGCCTCTGTGTTCACACCTTCCTTCCAATAAACTAAAACATTGGGAAAGATAAAATATTCATTCCTAAGTGTCTATAACTGAATTTATGGATATAACTTGCTGAATGTTATTGCCTGTGCAAACCCATGTAGCTGTGCACGTAAAGCATGTTTTTATTAGTTCCTACATAAAATTTTTATGATAATGGCAAACAAAGGACCAATTTAGTTTAGCTGAGTTTGTTCATATTACTCCAGCTTCCAATAGATAAGCAACAGTGCAAACAGCAGCAGTCCCCAGGGAAAAGGGGTGGGTCTTGCTCCTGGCAGTAGCCTGGAAGGTTAGGGTGTACCCAGAGGGTTTGATAGGAGCATAGAGGGACCGCCACTTTTTTTTTTTTCACTGTGTTGTTGGGCAGCCCCACAGCCCATTGGTGACTGTGGAGTATTCAAATTTGGTCTCAGAAGAGGCCCGCATAACTGCTATTGAAAGAACTCCCACATACTGTATTTCAACTGGAGAATTACAGAGAAAAAAAGGTTCAAGTGGCTTATTGTGGGTCATCTCCCACTCTGGGACTTAAACAAAGCACACACAGAACAAAGTTCCTTTAAACGGGGTGCCTTCATCTGAGTCCCTCCTGTCTGTAGGCTTTGGCAGGCTTGCTGGATAGGGAGCCCACGCCTCTCGTTCCCACTGCTGCCTTTTTATGTGTGACCCTTGGATGTTGCAAAAGATCTCCACAGTGACCTGGATTGGAGGGAAGTTTCTCTAGACCCTGAAGATAAAGCATATTTCATAAATACTGCCTTTTCTTTCCCAATGACTAGTTAAAAACTGAGAGTCTGTAATCTTGAGTGAGTCTGGTTCCTGAATCAACATATAGAAGACAGGACTTGGTGTGTACAAATGTACTCTGTAGGACAATGGCAAGAAGTATTTTAAGGTGAATGAACCTGAAAGTGGAAGACACATGATTGTCATAAATAAGTAACACTGAAGGCTACCTTAGACGAAAATCAGCTGAGAAAACAGCCACTGTGGTGCACTCTCTGTTCATTCTGGGCTCAGGTCTGCCTGAGACACTGATGAAATTGCAACTTAGTGATGAGAGGCCTGCAGTCGCTTAGATTCTAGACATTCAAAATGTCTGGACGCCCCAAAATTCATGCTTGAGAAGTTTTCAGAGTCTGCACTGGGGTTACTGTAGACAGCTGGCTACTTGCGTTGTTCTTCAAGATCTGTAGTAAAAAGGGGTTTCCAGACCCTCAAAGGCCACTTCCTGGCTGTGTTCTTTTGAGGACTAACCTATTTGGAGGTTGTTTGTTCTCCATACTTCCTCAGTGGTCATGTTCATCTAGTCTCTAGTGTGTCTTTGTATATTTCACAAGATTATTTCTTTGTGTTGTTTTCCCCGGAGGAATAGTTTTCTTTCTTTCTCGAGTGCTCCTTCAATTTACTCTCTTTTGGGAGAGCGATTTGTGTGTTTGTGTGTGGGGGGCACACACACGGGTGGATATTTATTTCCTTTGGCCTCATCTCAAACTCGAGAATAAACATCTTACATCTTAACTGATTATAAGATGTGTACATGTCACTTGGTTCTTGTTAACATTTTACAATTCTGCCGGTAGTGAGCTCTGGAGAAATTTGAACAGCTTTCAATACTTACATCAAGTAGAGGTTGCTCCAGAGGGCAAGATTTCTTGCCTGCGCTTTTTTCCACGTGGAGGTGTTGCTGTTTCCACTGACAAAGGGTTACTATAAGTGCTATGTGTTCTTGGTCTGGATCAAAACTTGCAGGTTTTGGCCACAGCTTTCTTTCAGAGATGCCCTGGTTGATTCTGGACTTTGGATCTGAGAACCTTGGCCTGTTTGTATGATTTCCAAATGTGTGTGGAAGCCCTGTAGGCTTTAAAGTTACTTTGTATTAAGGGTAGAGTCATGTTTTAGGTTGGAGGGGTAGATGACAGACCTCGTTAAGATAATGTTTTTGGAAGGTTGTTACGAGAATTATTCAGTTTTGGTAAACTGCAACAGGGCTGATTTTTAAAAATGCAGTTTTAGAGTCTTTTAACTCAGGATTAAATGAATAGCTTTTCAGGTGTGTATGAAAGACAAGAATCCCAAAAGATCAGCTCTATTTTAAATAGCAGACTCCAGGGACTCAAGGTTTATAACAAAAGGGCAGATATGGAAGAGATGAACTCCCAGGGCCACCTCTGTTTGAGAATAAAGCGTGCTGGCCAGAGTCCCTGAGGTGTGGGGCAATGCCAGTCTTGCTGGCCGTGGGTTGTTAGCTGGGGGAGGGTCTAGGTACATGTACTCGCTGCAAGTTAGTTTGTATGGACTTCGCTGAGCCTGACCCATATGAGAAAGTTCCAACAAATGGAAAGTATAGCTGAGCTTTGGGACAAACCATAGTGTATACAATGGAAGGAAAAAGCAACATCTTAAATGAAAGAGGAGAAATTTTAGCAGACGCTTCAAGTGAAGAAATCAGGACACTGGATGGAATGTTACAGCCACAACGGGGAAAAAAAAAGAAAGCAGAGTATTTAGTGAAAACGTAACGAAATTACACAGTTTCTCTGGTGTTAACTCACACAGAAAATCTTTGTCTATTTGCTAATTATGCAAAAATTGGGGCGTGCGGGGAGTGCTGAGAAAATTGTATGGACTTGAAGAAATCTGACTGCAGCCAAACATCAAGTTTGGAATTTTATTTTGAGACTCATGAAATACAGGATTATAAAGTATCTCTTAATTTGAACTTACAGGGTCAAGGAAGGAGTTAGTTGATACTCAAACATTATTAAATGTCTAGAGCATTCTTTTCTTCTCCTAAAATTGTTCTTTTTATTAATATGTGTTTGTCATATATAGTAATTACATCCAACTTGTGGAATGGTACGTATACATATCTCATGAGAAAAGGCTCATGTAGATATGTGTGTTTTATTAATAATCCGTGTCCACTGGTTGACCTGATTTAGAAAACCATCAGATAAAAATATCATGGGTCTGAAGTCAAGAATAGACTCCATCCTGATTAGAATTAGAAGAGCACATTGGTGAGCTAGTCTGCGGAGCCTGTGTATGTGAGAATAGCGTGAATGTTTAAATCGCAGCTTTCTAGAGCAGATGGTTCTAAACTCAATAGGAAAAACAATTCTAAACATCTTCCCAACATTATTTGAGGTTGGCCCAGAACTCTTTGCCCACTCAAGTGCAGGTGAAGCATTGGTTTTGATTTTGCAGCTGTTTTTGCTTGAGGAGAAGGATACTTGAGCTAGTATGTCTGTGGCATATCTTTGGCTTTGGGAGTTAAGATGTAGGGAGATCAATCAACTTTATGAGTTTCCACAGTAGGTCATTTGTGTAGAACTGAGCCCTTCACTTACTGCTGATCTATAGAAACTGAATGTTTTTCTCCTGTGTATTTCTTAGATTTTCAATCATTTTTAGAGTTCTGCTGTCCTGGGCCAGGCTTTGTGGTGGTCACCAATAAATGCTACAAATAACTGGCTATGGCATAAACTACATGTGTGGGTTCAGACCCTTTTTTTCACTAATCTGGTGTCTTCATGTTTACACTTCAGTTTTGACCTGTATCTAAGAGCTTTCCAGCTCATTTTTTCCTCCCTGGATTATGTAAGAGTTAACATTTCTGCCATTGGTAAATGTAAACTTTGAGATCAGATGGAACCATGAAGGCCAGTGCATCATCCGGGGACAATCACTGAGTCTTAATAAACCAGCTGTCGGTTCTCACCATTGGTGACTTAACACAGTGGTGGGGAATGTTTTTGTTGTTGTTGTTGTCATAGATGTGTTTGTGAGGTTTTGCATAAAGGCTTCCTAATGGGGGACATATTTTAAAGATGTAGTAAGACTATTTCTGGAAGTTTCTACTTTATGTTTATGTAGTGTGATTTTTGAAACCATTTAACGACATAATCTCATTTCCTCCCAGATGGTCTCCAGCGTTCCCCTCACTGGGAAAATAGGCTCAGGAGAGGAGAAATGAGCCATCCAGGGCATCCTAATTTGTTCCAACCAAGCCAGCTCAAGAGTTAGTTCTTTTCATCTGATACAACATTTACCAAAGGCCCAGTGCCTCTTGCAGGTCCTGGACTGGTCCTACCAATTCAGTTAGGTTTTTGGACATATATCACATGGCTGGAATGTGCGGTTGTTAGGATACAGCGAGGTGAACTATGCAACCTAGAGCCATCCTCCACGTCGCCAATTTCCTTAAGTTCTACAGACCAGGAAAAGCAGTGTTTCTGCCTGATCTAATCTCTGTAGACCTGTGCTATTACAGTTCCTGGTGTCTGGGGCAGACCTGCTCACCTCAGGCCTTGCTCGGGCCTTCCTTTCTGCCATCCCCAGCATCCTGGGGGGGGGGGGGGAAACGCATGTATGTGCACACACATGTGCTGCTTGCTGTTTCCTCACTTGTGCTCAGAGAGCAGGGTTGCTTTTGCCTTCAGTTTACCAGCTGTTCTGCAGACCTTAGCTAGATAGTGTTTATAGGTTTCTGCAAGGAATGAATGCACCTCTAGAAGTCCAGGCCACAGTGCGTTTCTGGTTTCCTTAAGGTTTCCCAAGTGTTACCTAAGACTTAGATGAAGAATAGTGACACAGGACCTGGGAAAGGAAAACTCCTTAGAAATGCATGTGATGACTTTTACAGACCAAATAACACAGCAGATTGGAGCTAGATGGAAAGGGCCATGATCTGTATTAGAATTAAATGCTACATCAGATCCAGCTAATCTAATGTTCAGTCTCTTAATCTTATTGTGTTTCCCCTGGCCGCATAACTAATGAGCGTGCTGTTCTACAGAAGTTGTAGAGAGCAAGTATTCAGGTACGCAGTCGCAGCCCTGTCGCCAAAGGTCTTTAAAGGGAAAAGGGAAGGAGGAGGGCACAAGGGTGAGAAGTAGGTCTTCAGACTGCTAGGTTTGTCTGTCTGACCACTAGCACCTCGGGGCTCTGTGTATAGCTGAAACTTAGGTCTGGTCCAAAGAGAAACCTGGTGGTTCCATGCTCACACTCAAACTGGGGAGAAGAACAATTACGGATTTCCCTTCTCCCCTCACCCTTTATGTAAATTTATTTTGCTTTTGTTATTTTTTTCCTGTGTCTTTTCTGTCTGTATCTCCCTTTGCCTTTATTCTAATCTTTGTCTTCTCACCCCAGCCACTTGTCTTATATAGAATGAAGTATATGCTGAAATACTGTATTTTTATTGAAGAAAACTTTTTATACCCTGTTCATAATTTGTGAACCTGATTGGAAAAAACATTTTTGTCCTTCAAAACCAAATAAAACTCTGGCACCCCTAACCAGTTAGATTAAGTTCATAGTGTATTTGCCTGTATTTGTTAATGTTTTTATTCTATGTATATTTTGCCAAGACCCTATCCTATGCTGGTTCACATAGCCCCAACTTGGGTTAGTCTGCCTTCCCATTTCTGGGCACAATACTAAACTCCCATGACTTACAGGAAGAGAGGTTTAACTGAACTAGTGTTTCAGACGATTCAGTACATGGTTGGCTGGCTCCAGGCTAGGAAATTCATAGTGAAAAAAAGCTGTGCCATTCGTGGTGGCCAGGAAGAGGACCAGGGGAACCGTGTCACAGAAGAACTGGTGGTGGAACCTAAGTGATAATCAAGATCAGGCCACCGTGACCCCGTCAGACACACTCAGGAGTGTGCTCCACCGGTGTGCTAGGTGTTTCCTAATCTAATGAAGGTGACACGTCAGGCTTGATGAGCACACTGCCCTGACAGGGTTTGAGAGCTCATGGGGACAGACAACTACAAAATGAGAAAAAGTCTGGGGCCGTGGCTCGGTGGTAGTGCCCGTGCTTAGCATGTGCAAGGCTCTGGAGTCAGTACCCAAAACCAAATACTTGGAGCAGCAACAACAAATGCTGTGGTCTCGTCAGAGTAGATTTGGGGAACAAATGAAGGGGTGCCCCTGATCATTCGGTGTGTGGGAAAGTGGTCAGAACATGTCCCCTAGGGCAGCTGCTCTTGGTTGATTAGTTGACTGTTAGGGTGGTAACATTCCCCCTGTGGAAGAGCAGTCCCTGGGTCTTCAGAACTTGAAGGAAGGGTTGAGTTGTCCCAGGTCTTGGGAGTTGACCTCTGATTAGTCTCTGGCCCACCCTTGATGTCTGGGCTAAGGTGACTAAGGTTGTGATTCCATTATCATTATTCATTCAGCTTAGTTGCAAATGAAAGTGAAGTCAATCACATAAAGATTCAGGCCATTTGACTTTATTTTTATTTGATCATAAAAATCAAAAAACATTGGCTAGAGAGAGCCTTTAGTGCCTCTTGAGACATTATTCAAATTATCCTCTTTCCTTTACCAAATCTTTGGTTATTAGGATATCTCCCCAAATGGGTAGCCACAGCTGGAGAGCCGTATCTTTGAGTAATGGTGGATGCTGTTCCCACAATATAAACTCAAGGATAGATAGAAACCAACCCACAGCCATTCCCTGCTCTAGGCCTTTCCACATGGAGTTGAAGATTTTTTTCTTTTAGGACTGGAGATTGAGCCCAGCGTCTTCACACTGAGCTACGTCTCTAGCCCATTTTTGATTTTTGATTTTGAGACAGGGTCTCTCTAAGTTGCCGTTAATGGGCTCAAATTTACAATCCTCCTGCCTCAGTGTCCCAGAGTGATAGGATTACAGGTCTGCTCCACTGAATCCAGCCAAAGATCTTTAGTAACAGCCGTGCTGACATCCTGGGATTGTTGTCAGGGTTACATGTGGCAGTATAACCAACTTGGCACATTGCAAGGACTCAAAAATGGTGATGGTCACGATGCTGACCTATGAGGACACCTGATGCCACTTCCTCAAAGTTCTCTTGGTTGCAACTCATCTCATCTTGTCAGCTGAATTCCTTTTATTGTTAGAGGTCACTCAGGGTACCCTGCAATTCCCAGTTGGTGGTCATACATTTAAAGTATTGTGGTTCAGCATACCTACAAGGTGAATAAAAGTGCAAACCCTGAGAGAAATACTCCAACCATGATGGTAAGACTTTCCCCTTTGTTATAAAATATTCTTAAAAAAAAAAAAACACATTTGAACTCTAACTCATGCTCCACATTTTGAAGCCACGGAGCCTAAGGAAAGAGTACAAAATAGAAATGCAATGGCCTTTTCCTTCATCTTGTGCCTTAGGTCTTTCCTAAAACAGACAGGTAGTCCTATCTCTTTACCTTCCAGTGAGTGACACAAAGAATAAAAGCTGTTACTGGTGCTGAGGGGCCAGATTTAAGCCCTGATAATGGGTATCATGAACCGAGCAGCCTCTGCTGTTTGCAGAGTCTCATCACACAGGGCAGAGTGCTGGACGAAGGTGAGGCCATAAATCGAGGGTGAAGAAAAGGCAGCCCTCGGAGGGGTTGGGTGTCACCGGTTGTGGAATTCTCTTTTGCAAGAGGTCACTGAGTCAAATGCTGTGGATGGATAATTTTATGGCCGATAATAAAATTTATAGCTGAAGCAAGCTAAGATAATAAGGGTAATCAAATGTCCAGCCCAGGGATGTAAGAATCCCATCTTGGCTTGTTGGTGCTGGCTGGAGAGGGGGAAGGGAGTAGTCCACGCAGAAAGGAGTTTATCTATGTGATTCAAGGCCAGCCTCAGTGTCTCAGAGGTGATTTGTGTGCATGGGAGCCACAGGGATGGGTCCAGGCCTGGGGCAAGCTTTGAGTTCAGTAGCAGCTGACTGCCTGTGCTGCATGAGTAGCATGCCAAGCGCACCAGGAAAATGAATGGTTGTATCCAAATACCCAGAATTAAACCCCTGGGGCCTAAGGAAGTTGCTGAACCGCGCCAGCCCAGGGATGGTACATCACAGAAAGAATGTGAGCCGAGTATTCAGGTGTGACTTGGCAGATGGGAGGGAACGTAATGGAGGGTGGTATTCTACTTCTGGAACTTTGAAGAAGTCCGATGGTGTTGAGTCAGGGAGCTGCCTCCTCCCGGCTGGCTTGCTCTCATCGTCCCCTTCTCTTGTGCTAGCTGCCCCCTGTGGACCTTTTCTCCTGCAGGCGTCCGATATAGGCTAGATGGGGTCTTGTCATTTTATTATGGGACCATCCTGCAAGACGCGTGCAGAGCAAATTAGAGATGCACCATGGGTACTGAAAGACAGAAGTCTGGGCTTTCTGACACTGACACTGGCCCTTCCATTGACAGTCCTTAGGATGGCTGACTAAGTGACAGAGCACTGTGTTGTCACTTGGAATAAGTTGAAAGGAATCAACTCTGGTGCTTTGTATTTGAATCTTCCTAAAATATATATAACTTAAAATTTATCATCGGCACTATTTCCAGCCTGTGGTTCCGTGTTATACCCCCCGTTGTCCAGCCGCCGCATCACCCTTTTTGAGCCCAAACAGAAGCTCCCTGCTCTCGCCTCCTCCCACCTTCTGGCAGCCGCCAGTGTGCTTGCTGTGTCTCTGAATTTGACTGTTCTAGATACTTCATAGAAGTGGAATTGTACCACATTTGTCTTCTGTGTTGTTGCTTTTTTTTTAAAAGTATAAACTCTTGGCTGGACAACACAGACACAAAGATGGCAAGTTTAAGACTCACCTAGGCAATTTAGCAAGACTTTATCTCAAAAAAAGAAAAAGGCTGCAGCTCATTGGTAAAGCACTTGCTTCGTATGTGCTAGGCCCTGGATGTGATCCCCAGAATTGTAGCAAGCGAACAAAAACACTCTTTTGATGAGGTAGAGAAAAAATCCATTTTATTGCCCTTGTTTTCAGTATTTTTTAGTCAGGCACATGGAACTCAGCAGTCATTAACCTGCCGCAGTCTGCTGAGGCTTATAAATAAAATCTTGTCTTGCCCTGTCACCTTTACCCGGTGACAGACCCTGCTTAGAACGTGCTACCCACATTGCCCCAAATCGCCAGACCTGCCTTTGAAATGCCTTGCTGCTGCTTGGGGTCACGGGGTCATGTTGGTCTCTGGGTGAAGATGCTGAACAAGCCAGGTGTGATTAAAATCTCCATGGAACCAGCCAGTTGGGCAGAACCTGGGCCAGAAAGCACAGGAGGAAAAGAGCCCAGGGAGCAAGTTAGGGAGGGTGGAGAGTAGCAGGGACCAGAGCAGGCAAGACAGCGGGAGAGGAGATGGCCCAGTTAGAAGCACGTCTCTGCTTGCGTCTTATGTGGGCCATTTCTTTGTTTCTTGGCGTCCAAGGATGAAGTGAACATAACTCATGAGAGAAAGTGTTTCCGTTCCCAGGGGTGGCATTGAAACGAGAGACAGGTGTGCGCTGTTGTCAGAGCACTACAACTTGTCCTTTCCCAGGAGGAAGACTCCGGTGGCTTGCACAGTGGCAGCCACTTGTTCAGAGTGAATTTGCTAGGTCCTCCTGTGCCAGATACACTTAGTAGTCCCACAAATGACTCAAAGAGTACGGACAGAGACGTTCTGCTACTGTAGTGAAAGCCAAGACTCAGTTGTAAAAAAGGCTGTGAACTGTTTTTGTCTATCTCTTTTTGAACTGAGCAGAAACTGAATGCAGCTTTGGTGGCCTGTGTCACCACACTGTGATTCTGGAGCTAGGTGCCCTTCTGTCCAACAGGGTCAGCTCTTTTCTCCGTCAGCTACCCTGGAATACCCACGCCAGGTTTGAGGATGCGTCATTTGGCCTTTTCCTTTTGCAGGTCAGCTTCCCTGATTTATATTTTGAAAGTTGACATTTTGAAAGTGTTTTCTGGTATCCTCGTCGACTGAGAGCACAGGAACCAACAGTATGAGAGCAGCCTCAGACAAGACCAAGGATGAAAACGGGCTGCAGTTCATCTTTTCTGAGATAATTAGGAGCTGTTTTGTCCTAAACTCGATCAAACATATTTATTGAGCACCCACTGTTTACAAAACCATAAAGCATTAACAGGGTAACAAATAACAATCAAAAAGAGGTCCCAAGACAGTGAGATATTAATTGTGTAAGAGAAAATGTTATTAGATGCTATTTTCTTTGATTCATGGGTATTTCTAGGGTATGATATCATTAAATGTAGTTAATTAAAGCTTGAGTAGGAAGCAGTTTCTGTCTGTAGAGGTTTCTGCACAGGAAATGTACACTGTGGAGTTCCCTGCTGTCTTGGCAGAGTTGCAGGGAGGTGGCTTTCTGGGTCAATAATGTCATTTAAGATGAAGCCCCATGCTGACACATGCTGGCGGCTCTGAGAGTCATTTCTTCAGTAAGAAGTTAAAGGTCACTGGCGACAGATTGCAGTTTGCAGTGTGAAGCAACCTTGGGGAGAGCCAAGTGTCTTTTGTTCTCATTCTGTGGTCAAGATGATAATTGAGTCACAGATCATCATTTCTTCAGGGACAGATACTAAGCTCCTAATGTTCAAGTATCAGTGCAAAGATTTAAGTGTGATTTAAAGACATGAATCTTAGCTAAGGTTACATATAGAGAGAGACATTGTTCTGTGTGGTCCGGGGAAAGCAGCTTTCATTGGGCATGTAATGGAGTGTGGGATTCTCACACCCACCCAGGACGCCACTTGTACACGCTCGCATACATGGGGCAGCACCTGTGCAAACACACGCATGCGCACCCACTCCCCACAGCCTTGTGCCTTTTACTGCTACCCTCTATTTAGTTTACCTACCACTCCCCACAGGATATGATGTGGTGTTTTGAAAGTAACAGATCCCAGTAAGTGGTGAAATGGGCCCATGTAACTGAGCTGGAGAGCTAAAAGCAGCTTCTAAGCAGACTCAAACTAAACACCGGCCAGTAGTAAAAATCCAGCCCCATCCCAGGTTTGTGACTGGGGCTGCCCAGCTGCTGCTTCTCCATGGTAGCAAGTGATCCAGATAATAAGTCTTTTCCACCAGGTTTTAGGTTGTCGGACAATGTTTGATGAGTCCTTTGAGAAATGTGAGCTCTCTCAGGAAGAATCATGTGTATCTTGCAGTTCTGGTGAGAAAAGAAGTGCGTTTGGAACAGTCTACGAAGCGTTGTTGTGTAAACCAGGGTTGTTTAGAGAGAAGGCTCTTGGTTTAGAATCATTCAATGAAGCTAAGTTTTCAGGAGGACTCCATCCGCTGGGGGATACATTAGAATAGTAGATTTCAGTGGCAGCAGTTGATTTCAGAGGTAGGAAGAAGGGTCCTAAAGGGAGGATCCTGGGATGGGAGAGAACTCAAGAGTGGATCGCAACCGTGAAGTCAACAGATCCTGGCTCTTCTTGGTTCGTCTTCTTCCCTCTTGTACCTTGTGGAGGTCATAATCTCTCTGACCTTCAGTTCCTTCTATTACAGCTCCTCTAGTCCAAAGTTTTGAGGAGCAGGAGTAGAATTCCTAAGCCCCAGTGTGTAGAATCTGTCCTCTTGGGTGCCCTGAAAACCCTGAGAGAAGTCACCATAACCTGTGTGACACCTCACTCAGGGGCATAAGCTTTGGTTTTAATTTCAGTTTTGCTTGTGTACAAGTGGGGTCCTGAACGTTGAGAATCCATTGCATGTTTGTTTTAGAACACATCTTCTGAACTAAATCAAAGGTTGACATTTGGTAACGATGGTACTGGGTAGATATGTATGTGTTTTATTTTTGTTTTTTTATTCTTTGTTAAAAAGTTTTACTTAAAGGAAAGATGTTTACATTGTTTTAATTAGAAGCAGTGAGGGGGAGTTATACGATGGGAGGAAGAGCAAGCAATGGTCTGAGAGTCAGAGTCCTGTTGCCACTTACAAAACTGACTTAATCCGATCACTCCTTTGGTCTTGAGGTATCGTATCTAAGCCAAAGTACTTGCAAGCTGATGGTCTTGGAGAGCCCCACTGCCTCTAAGACAGATGTGTCCAACCTATGGGACACTGGTGTTTTTCCCTTGATTTTTCTTTTGAGTGAAAAGGTATATCAGGGTCATATACATGGTAGTTCACGTAGGTAAGCAATGAAACTTTCTTTAATTTTTTTTTATTATAGTGTTAAAAAAATGAAGGGCAAAAACCCCAACAAAATAGCAGGCCACAGGTTAAACATGCCTGCTCTAAGATATTTTGTTAATCTAACTTTTAAAAGCAATTGATTATTCTAATAATTCTTTATATAGGCTCCCAAATGAGATATCCCATATCCATGCAGCCTGAATTGTTTAAAATAGGAGATCTAATCTTACCTGGAACAAGGCAGAAATAGCTGTCTTTTAGAGAAAATTATACATTGAAACTCATTTGCTAAGTGGAAATGCAGGAGCCCACAGGGTGTTCCTATCCATCCAGGACTACACGCGGGATCCTGGGAGCACCCACAGGCCCCAGCGTCTGAGTGAGGAGTCTGCCATTCACCACTACATGCTTCCTGATGGCTCTTCTTCAGGTTTGCAGAACACCTGCTAGGACAAGTCATTGGTAGATATTGAGACTGAGGAATTCCATTCCCTCCCCTCCAAACTTTGGATCAGAACTAATATAACAAACAGGAAACTACACAAACAGAAGCCTGGAGGAGGGAACCACCGAATACACCGGTGTCACAAATTGCACAATCCATTTCCTTGCTTGCTGAATTTTTCCAGATGTCATTGTGTGTCAAAATCAGATGTGTGCCATATAGATTTTTAGCTTTTTGATCCAAGAAAAAAGTACCATAAGTTTGGGGATATAATTTTGTTGCTGGATGTTGTCCAAGGTGGTGTCATGTACTGCATGGGGCCTTTTCATGCTCTTCAGTAGGGACAGCTGTGTGCATGGTCATCTTCTCAGTTGTCCCCTCTGGCTGGCCTCTTTCTTCTGGAGTGTGACAGTGAGGGGAGCACCCACCCTGTGGGCAGCAGAGGAGACCCAGGAGGAGTGACATAGGTCCTCCGCAGAATCAGCAATGCTTGCTGAGCATGGAAATGTCCTGCAGCCATCAGCTGCCTCCTCTCCTGTTTCTCTTACTTGGGTCAGGTTTCCTTCCGATGTGTTGAATGAAGGAGAATAAGAAAGTGTGTGCTGGCAGAATTTCAGCTCAGTAATACCAAGGCTTTCCAAGTAAGAGCAGGAATTTAAGTAGAGCAGAGTTCCAAGTCAATGGGGCTCAGGTGAATGGCTATTCTGCTAATAATGAAAAGTCCAAATGTTTTTATGTTCCAGGGTTAATGAATGGGATTCCTTCACTGGCCTGCTCTCTTCCAAAGTGGAAACTGTTCTAATCTTCACTTTAGTGCACTGGTATTTTCTAAGTGATTAGAAACATTTTCCACTTAGCATTTAAGGTTGGAAACAGCTAAAGACTCTTTTTTTAAACAAAAGTTTCTCTCTGTCTCTGTCTCTCTGTCTCTGTCGCTGTCTCTCTCTCTCCCTCTCTCTCTTTTTAGGTAACATTTCCCCCTCTTGCAACCAGGCTGACATTTTGAAGTAACAGATTTTCCAGAAACACACACTTTGCCTCCATAATTATCACATTTGCCATAGAATTAGCACTTTTCAAAAGATTCTTATTTTTTTGCTCAAAAATGTGGTTCTTCTGTACATGTTGTAAGGATTTAAACAGAGTGGACTATAACTAGGAGTCCCATGATAGAGGTAATCATCACAAGTAAGATGGAAACCAACCCTCTGTGGAAGCCGTCATTCATTCATTCAACAGTCTATTCTTCTTTACATGTTCAATCCATGTCTTTTAGCACCTTCCCACAGAAGACCATGACCACCAGCACCAAATAGAATTTTGCGTAGCTCCTCAAGTGCCTGTTAGCAGGCTTACTTCTCCCCGAATCAAACTCTACCTTTGCCCCGCTCCTCCATTTGAGAACATTAAGGACACTGCTGGTCAGAAACCAGCATTAGGTGACATTACTGTTCGGGTCTTGGGCTGCAAAGAGTGCTTGGGTAATCACTGATGCTTTCCCTTCAGACAGGGAGGAGGCGCAGACATCATGCAACTTACAACGTCAAGGGCTTATTTTGTCCTATTGTTTCAAATGAAGCTGAGGAAGCACCCCAGCTAAAATGCTGGGAAATAGACCACAGAAGCCCCTTGCACCACGTGTGACTGGATGCAGTGGCATGTAGATGTCACCCTCTTGCTTCCTTTCCCCTTCCTCACACCTGGGACCCTCACCCAACAGACTGCTGTCAGCAGTGGTCGGGAAATGCAGCGAGCCACAGGTAACGAGTACTGTTTTCCTTGTCAGATATCCCAGCTGATGACCGAGACTGGCCGCGAGGGACTGACGGAGGCGGCACTGAACCGCTACAATGCCGACAAGCCCACGGCCTGCAGTGCTGCAGCCTCGCAGGGCTCCTGTGTGGCCAGTGAGACTTCCACAGGCACCTCTGTGGCTGCATCCTTCTTTGCACGGTAAGAGAGATGCTCAGATCCTCATTTCCTCCAGATGCACCTGGCTGGTTGGCCTCTTACAAAGGCCTGCTCGGCTACAAGAGTTGGAGTTTGGGGCCATTCTTTGGCATTGCTCTTCAGGACAGGATTTCTCAACTCTGGAACTATGGATGCCTTGGCTGGATAATTCTGTTGTTACAGTGTCCTGTGTGTTGTCAGGTGTTCTGCAGCATATTTGGCCTCTGCCCACCAGCTGCCAGTAGTATTTCTCCTATCATGTGACTACCAGAAGTGTCTGCAGACGCTATCACATGTCCCCTGGGTTAAGAATCTCTGTTGGAATGATGTGGCGCTGTAAAGATCATGCTCCTTGGGATAAGGACTTTTGTAGGTACAGCCCTGTGGCTGATGTTTCCAGAATTTTCTACTTGTGATTGCCTAAAAGTTGACTATGTATGAAATAGATGGCAGCTTTTCCCCCTTTATGACAGTGGCTGAGTAGTTAAAAAACACTGTACAGCTAATCTTGGAAACATAAAAACATGAGCAACAAAAAAGAAAGGTATTTTAACAATGTTTTTGCCCTAAATTTAGCAACATGGCAGAGACGAGGCTGGAGACACAAGACAGCTGAGCTGGACAAAACTTTAAGGGTTGCCTAATTTGATCGCCTTACTTTGTGAATGAGAAAACTGAAGATGAGGAAGGAAAGTTTAATTGTGAGTTTATAGCAAAGCCAGAAATAGAAGGTAGATTCCTCCACTTTTTTTTCCATGACTCTTTCTGTATTTGATACTTGGAACTTAATCTTAGATAAATTTCTACCTAAGATTCCCAAGCTTGTAAGTGAACAGGACATTAAATAGCACCAGATGCAAAGTAAGAAGACACCTTGGGTTTTAGACCCAACTTTGTCTCAGTTGTCTCTTCTGTACATGAGGATAACACCAAATTTGAAGATTAAAATGAAGGGATTATAAATTATAAAGCGCCTTACAAAAGTTAATATGGGCTCAGCCACTGTGCCAGCAAGAAGGAATACCGTGTGATATTTCTTGTCCTTAAGAATGGGACATCAGAGGAAGGGCTCTGATTAGGAAAAAATAAGTTTGGAGGATGGAGGGCCAAGGTCCTGGATTAATACACCAGAAAGGCAACACATTGGGTGTGTTGGAAGACTGGCCATCGAGTGCTCACTATATTTTAGTATCATGTTTATTGGATGCGTGGGTCAACTTGTATGTGTTGAAGAAACAGGAAATGCCTATGTTGGCCACCTGGTAGTGGGGTCATTGTTAGTTCTGTTGGCATGTGAATCTGTGTGTTGTCTGGAGTATTGATCAGGGACCCTAAGCTCTCCTATAGGTCACATCCATGCAATTTAGATGAAGAATGAAGAGACTCAATAGCTTATGAGAAAATGCCACATATCCAGAAGCTCCTAGATTTGTTACTAGAGCATGTCCAAAGGGGTTGACCAAGATTTTGAGGACTTGAGACATGTTGGGCAGGTTTAGTCTATATCGGAAGCATTTTCTAGCTACACTCAGAAGTTGCATCGGTCATTACCTAAGAGGGAGTTAGGTGAATTCTCTAGAGCCCCGAGTGTAGAGAAAAGGTAACTGAAACTTAGTAACAAAAGGGAGGCACTTCCCAGCTCATAAAGAAAGCAAGCTTGCTCACAGTACAGACTTCCTTGAGAGAGAGAGTGAGGTCTCCATCCCTTGGCCTTGACACTGGAGGGGACATTCTGATCTCTGATAGGACTGTAATTCCAGTACTCCTTCCTAACTTCACATTCTTTGAACATGAAGAATCTTGAATTCAGAGTCCTTCAGAAAATTTCACAGAAAATCATCTGTCATACACAAGACTTGAGAAGAATTTGGAGCAGGAAGGAATAAGATACTGTGTTCCTGATGGGCCATGTTCAAGGAGAACAGGAAACCAACAGTATCTTCAGAGTCAGGGGAAGGATGTAGAAATGTGAGAGGCCTGGGAACACTGAATGTAGGACAAGTGGCACCTGGAGCCAGATTTCACATTAATCAAGGACAACTTACAAACACACACACACGCACACAAATAAATAAATAAATAAATAAATAAATAAATAAATAAGGGGAAGAAATGCCAAACCACTGGCAAAGACCGTCTTCTCTAAAACTCTCTAATACAGCCAAGGAGGGGAATGGAGAAACCCAGTAAAACCCAAAGTCACGATAGGCCGGTGACAGTGGCTGGGGAAGACCCTGGCAATAAAGATTCTGAGACTCATTTCTTCAGAATCTCAAGGGTGTGAGGTATGAGCCTTCAAAAAGCTGGAAAAGATCCATTGAGCTGCCTAGTTGTTATGGACACTGCTAGCGCTTATCTTAGTTACTTGTTTGTTGCTGGCACACAAGACCTAACATCTACAATGTAAGAAAGGAAAGGTTTGTCTTAGCTTGCACTTTCAGAAGGTCTCCATCCCTTCATGGGCTGCTGGCAATGATAGAAGCACATGGCAAAGGCCTGGCAGGAGAGAAGGTATTTACAGCATAGTGAACAGAGAGCCAACAGAGCAAGGAAGGGTGGATCTGCTGTGGATCCTTCCAGGTCACACCCCCGTGATCCATCCTGTCTCAGTCAAGCCCCATCTCCTAAATCCATGTGTAATCTGCAATGTACAAATATGTGAGGTTTTTGGGGACATTCCAGATCCAAATCATACTTGGAGTTTAATGGCATTAAGTATTAAATATATATGGTTTGTGTTCACAAGTTTTAAATTGTAAGCGTGGGAATATCATGTGAAATATATAAGTGTATGCATGCATGTGTATACTCTCCTCTCCCCCAGCCCACTCCTTAACCCTTTATCCAATTTTTCCCTGTGTCTTCAACAATAGTTGGCCTTTTCATTCTCCCAACTAAGAAGGCAGCCTCTTAACAGCCTATAGCTGATGGTGACCTACAGTGGATGGGTGAGTGCATTACTCAAGGTCTACAGTGTGAAGAGGTAGAACCAGGAATGTATCTCACCTGTTTGTATTCCTTAAAGGTCCGTGGGATAAGTCAAATCCAGGCCAGATTATGTTGCTGGACAGTAAGCCGAGTCAGTGTTGAGGAGGCTTTGGGTGTCAGTTACAGCAAGTACGTGGGAGGTGACAGTACAGGCCGCTCTTGATAAAGGTGAAATAAGGTCCTGTCATTGGTGTCAGGATTGGAAATACTTTAGTGGTTGTGGTTTCATTTGGAGGAACAGAGGTCTCTGTCCTCAGAGGGGGTTGAGAGCAGAAGCGGTTACTGTCAGTAACACTAGGCCCTATGCCTCCCACTAGGTGCCACCTATTATACATTTCACTGTCACCAGATAGCACTGCCCTGGGGACCAAGCAGTTAACATAGGGACCGTTAGGAAATAATTTACAGTTCAAAATACAGCAGTTGTTGGCCCAGAATCATACAAGTCTGTGCATATCATTTTTCAAGGTGCAGCCAGCTCTCTGAGGCTATGGAGCCTTGGAAGTCTCCTGTAGCTCCAAGTGAGGACACAGGAGTGACCTGCTTTCCGGAAACTGCTGGATCCATTTTATTTCATGTGGAAATCATGCCGTTTGCCAAACTTTGGGCTGTTGGCTCCGTTGCTTTGGGCCTGTGGTAGCACTTCATGACAGGAATAATGACAGAGCAAAATGACCTCCTGGTGAGAGAGCAAATGACCTGAAGACTCCCCACTAGGCCTCACCTCCTAAAGCACCAACTCCCTGGAGGAACCTTCAGGGGCTACTTATGATCCAGACTCTAGCAGATACTGACCCAAAATTGCACAGCCAAGAAGAAGCAGAGTGAGGAAGCCGTTCTGTAGTGTTTCTCTCAAGTTCCAGCTTTCTGTGCTAAGCAGCTATAGTAATATCCTGTGTTAAAGGTTGCTTGTACCAGTATCCCAGAGGATTGCTGCTTATAAAACACTTGAAACTAGTGTGTTGTACTATTTGTTTTAGAAGACAAGTAGAGCAACAGCAGAACAGGTTTGCTGAGGGTTGCAGATACCTGGTTTGCTTATGACATTAGTGTTTCTTTTTTCCCCCCATTTTTCTTAATGAGTGCGTGCGTGTGTATATGATGTACAGTGGTTATGTTGAGCTTGAGTATTTATGATGCGGGATGATTACATTGATCTTGAGTGTAACATCAACCTTATAATCCCCCCCCCCCCCGAACCCTTTCACTCCCTCCCTCATCCTTCCTGACTCCTACTATCACAGCTATTTGGTTCTATAAAATGCCTATATTCTGGGTTTCTCATATTAGAGAAGCCATTTAGCCTTTTGAGTTTGACATAATTCACTAAGCATGATGGTCTCAAGTTATGTCCATTTACCTACAAAAGCCTCAAATTTATCTGTCTTTATGGAAGGGCAGTTCTCCATTGTGCTGCAATGTATACCACAATTTTTGTATCCATTGGTCTGTTGACAGGTATTTTGGCATCTTGCACAATTTAGCTGTTGTTAGTTGTGTTGCTGTAAACATGGTTATACATGGTTATACATTGCTTTTAACCCTTTTTGGGAAAGATACCCAGAAGAGGAGTCACTGGGTCAAATGGGATATTTATTTTCAGTCTTTTGAGGAATCTCCATTCTGCTTTCCATAATAGTTGTGATAAAAACCTATATAGTACTTCCACAAAAACAAACAGGTTGGCCAATGGGATGGAACTGAGGATGCAGGGACAATCTCAAATACACTCAGTTAACCAGATTTTTGACAAAGGGGCCAAAAACATACACTGGAAAAAAGTAACCTCTTCAATAAATGGTGCTGGGAGAATTGGTTATCCACATGCAGAAGAGTGAATCTAGACATAGAATTAACTTCATTTTTCAAAATCAAAGTGAGTTAAAGACCTAGATATTAAAAGGGAAACAGTGAACTTTCTGGAGGATAAAAATAGGCAGAAGTCTAGACGATGTAGGCATAGGCAAGGACAATCTTAATGGGACACCTAATGCAAAAGAAATAGGCCCCAGAATCAACAGATGGGATCAGATCAAGTTAAAAAGTATCTGTATGGCAAAGGAAACTATCAACAAAATGAAGAGAACTGACAAAATAGGATAAAATTTTTACCACCTACACCTTTGACACTCCAGATCCTAACTACAACATCCAGTATGAATGAACAGTGATGCTTTTGGACCATGTTACCTAAGGTGTGCTGCTGGATCTCACACTGTTACTGGCTTGTGACAACTATGGATATTGAGAGGAAGCATTGGTGCCTTCTGTAGCAAGCTGACAGAGTCATTGTAGGCTCAGTTGTCTTAGTCCCTTTGTGCTGCTACACCAGTCTGTCCAGTGTTACCAAAGATAGAACTTTATTTCTTACAATTCTAGAGGCTGGGAAGTGCAAGATTGAGGGGCCAGCATGGATGTCTGGTGAGAGTTGCTCTCAGGTTCCACAGTGATGCCTTGTTGGTGGGTCTTCCTGTGAGGGAGGTTGGAAGGGCAAGGGAGGCCAACTCTTCGGAGCCTGATTTATAAGGACATTAATCCATTCTTGAAGTCAGGGGCCTCGTGGTCCCGTCACCTCCTGAAAGCCCAACCTCTTAATCTTAGCACAGCAGGGATTAAGTTTCAACATGAATTTTAGAGAGGACACCTTAAAACTATCGTATCTTGGATCTAAGAATGAAAAGTTGGGGCTTGTATTTTATATGTAATAAAAATGAAAGAGCTGGGCCTGGAGATGCAAGTATATAATCCAAGTACTCTGGAAGGCTGAGGCAGAAGGATCACAAGGTCAAGCCCAGCCTAGGCAACCCTATCTCTAAATAAAAATTTAAAAATGGGCTGGAGATGCAACTCAGTGCAAATGCCCTGGGTTCAATTAATGGTAACACATGCACACACCAAAAAACAAAACAAAAAGAAGAGAAAAGAGAAGTAGTTTGAGAAACAAAGGAAGGTTGGTGCCCAAGTGCCCGGTGTGTCCTTTTATACCTCTCTTGCCAGAATTTGTACATTTCTCTCAATCCTCAGCCTTTTATTATTTGTCTGTACTTTAAAATTTCAGTAGTGTGTTTTTGGAAAAACACATTTTCTGAAAAAAAAATATAGCTGAAAAGTGAACTGCAAAAAAAAAAAAAATGAAGACATCGGCGCTTTGATTTTCAGGTTGGCTAACCATGTTGTGCTGGTATTGAGCAGAAGGAACGTTTTGAATGTGGAAATATCTTTTGCTCATGCTTACGTCAATATGCAGTGGTGAGGTAGGGTATGATTAGATTTTCCATGTATTGACTGTTCATTTTGGGTGAAGATTTTACTTAATTATGTACTTTGCCTTCATATAGCTGAAGTACATGAATCTCAGTCTACACCTTGGATGAGACCCTATCATTGTAGACTGAGGCAGTGGCTATTGAAGGAGTGAACAGATTCTGGGTCATGAAACCTTGAAAAATAAAATGAGTCTTTTGGATGAACTCATATCTTCACACTGAATTTTCTTTCCCAAATAATCTGAATCACCTTTAATAATTGTTGTTTCTTTTTTATCATCAAGATAATAAGCCTTGGAAGGATCTTCACTCACATTGAGAGCGTGTGAAAAATAGCAAAAATTGCCAGTGATCAGATGCGCCTTTCAAAGATGAAGTCAGGTTTAGGTAGAACTGGTGGATCTGGCTCTGTGGAGTCAGTGAGCTCCGGGACCTTGGTTCCACCTTCCAACGTCACTTCTAATTTTAATTTTTTGTTTATAGCACTTGTGTTCAGTTTACAACCTTACTGTTAGTACTAAATGCAAATTTTTAAGTAAAACTATAGTTAGGGAATTTTTGATTATTGATGTCTTTTTAAAGCAGTCCTTATTTTGTTAAAGTGGCCTCTTTTGGTTTTATGGGCTCTGATTATTTTAGGCCATTCGCTACTTCAAATCCTTGGGTCCGGCAGTTAGTAAAAGCTCTCTGTCCTCTTCCTCCTTAATAAGATTATTTTGTACTTACTGACTTTTCTCTTAGAGATGCTGACCTTTATACAACTTATACTGATTAAAAGTGTACATGTCCTGCCTTTGGGGTGTTCTGGGTAAATTTTGGTGTTGACCTCGATGTGGCTTTGCCCTGAGGCTGATTTCTTGGGGTCTGTGCGCTGCCTTCTTGGCCTCCTTTGCCAAGCTGACCTGTGTCCCACCCCTTCTACCTGAGCCTGATTCCTCTAGCTCTTTGCCTTTGGCCGACCATGGTGTTTTCCTTGGGAAGTTATTTGCTTCTGTCCAACTCAGTTTCTTGTGTGATTTCTTAAATCTTCGTCCTTGAATGGCTCCTTATCCTACCAGGCAGCTTTCCTGGAGCCCGTCTCTGAGTGCTTTACAACTGGTATGACCAATATCCCAGTGGGGCTAGAGGTTTCCAGGACATTTAGGCCAAGACCAGCTGGGATCCTTAGGTCAGGGGCTGAGCTGAGTGCAGAGGGCTGGAGCTGCCCTCAGGATAGGTTGCCCCTCCTTGTAGGGCCTGCTATCAGTGCCACGCGTGCACATGCCACAACATACAATGTGACTTCTAATGTTATTATTACTATTATATTTCCTCTCACTGTCAACTCTCAAAGCATCCTGTTGCACCAGTTACAGCAAATGTGTTTTATGTATCATCTTGTACAGCAGAGGCCTCCTTTAGTCCCTGGGCACTTAACACATAACAGTGTACTTGGTTATATGCTAGGAGTTTATTAAGCCCCAAAAAGAAAGAGGAGGAGTGTGAGTCTGCTCATAGTTGGTCCTTTTGTTCTACCATTTGGCATATTTCCCTTTAGGGACGTTTGCATCTTCCCATTACAAATACATCAGCCGGTATTGGAGAAGAATGACTTCAACTGGCAGTATCAGGTGAGGGAGGAGCCCAAGATTCTCAGCTCTCACTTGCTGCTTTGCTGGGGTGAGGAGAGGGGTAGTTTTGGCTTCCACATCTACAGACTGACGTAGTTAAGTTTCGGTGGTATGTGCAATATGTTAGAGTGACACTTCGACTTCCACAAAGAAAATGACCTAAGAACTTTGATGGGCTCAGCATGTGGAACTTCATCGTTTGATTGTTTTCCCATATCGTTTTCACTTTCCAGTGAGGCATGGTGGACCTACACTGCCTCTCTGTGTTTGTGAGGGCCTCATGACCCACTTTTATCTTTCTCCCTTTTCCCCATCACTCTCCTACCTCAGCCCCTCTAGCTCTGTCTGCCTATTCTGTGTCTCTGCATGGAAGCAGGTGAACCACTGACTTCCTGTGGGACACTGCAGTAGGAGTTGTGCACCACTGTACCTTTACTCAAGGAACAGGGTACCCAGCTGTCAGGCCTTACATGCAGTTGGCCCTCTGCTGGCTCATGCTGCGGGGCTCCCTCTGTCCAAAGAGGCATCTTCTTCACACACGGGTATCATGGGCTCTTCCGCCTCCGTACCTGGGAGCTGGAAAGGGTTGGAGTAGAGACCTTTAAAGGTCAACATTGGAAACCAAGCCTGTACCACGCAGGTTTCTTGTTTACTTCTTCCTGGCAGGTCTTAGCTTTGCTTTTCTTAGAAAAGCCTCCATGGGCTTCTTGGAAAAGAGAGGACCCTACTTGTGGATATTGAAAAAGTAAATTTTTAGGAATCATAGTTGGGTGAATGTAGTTTCACTTTAATTCACCTCAGCTGCGGTATGAAAACAGAGCACGAAGCAGCAGCCACGTGTGCATTTAGAGCCGTCGGATTTCAAAGGCCCCAGGAAACAGTCTCAGGTGTTTGCTACATGAAGCTGTGCATCCTTGATGGCTTGTGAGAGACAGGGAAAGCTTAGGAAAAAGAGTGGCTGTGATGTGGAGTCTGCGCCGTCAGGGAAAGTCCTAAGAGGTTTCACATTGGTCTTGTCAACAGCCAATATACAAGCCCCATATGCAAGCCTCCAGGACTGTTGTAGAAGGTGTGCAGCCCATGACAGAAATGGTATTTGTGGCTTGGCACACACCCTTCTGAGGTGGTGACCTGTGCTGAAGAAAAGCCAGTGCGCGCGGCCCCGTTCCCATCTCCTGCTGCAGGCAGAATGTAAAATGGAGCATTTTCCTGTTGAACAAGTCCTTTGTCTAACTGATGGCCAGTTGGGTGTTGGCAGTCAGCTTGGGACATCTGGGACTCATTTGCACAGCTTTGCCAAGGTTGAAAACTCCATTCATGTCTGGTATGGATGTTTGAAGGCAAACCGTTTCTGAAGGAGTCCAGTGACGCTTGCCCAGGACCCCCAGGCTTCAGCATCTAGCTCTGTCTTGTATTTCCAGTGCCTTTTTAAAAAAGACTGATATTGGGGTGAAGGTGGGGGAAGTAAAGTAAGTTAGAAAGGTGCAACAGCCTAGGTTGAATCCACGGGCTGACCTCAGGTGAGCCACTGAGCCTCTCTCGGCTTCTCTTTGTTCAAGGGACACTGTCGTATCTGCTCCACCGGATTGTCACCAGGATTAAGGAGAGTACTTTGTCAACTTCACCTGTGTCCTAGGGACGATGTTAAGATGCCACTTGCCTTCAAGGGAGATGAGGTTCTGCCTTCCAAGAAGTGCAACAAATTCTGAACACTCTCCTTAGGTTAGACAACTTTTCATGGCCACCTTTGCAGGGTATCTGCAGAGCGTTTGTGTGTGATTGTGGTATTGGAGATTGAGCTCAGCTGCATCTCCAGCCCTTTTTATTTATATTCTGGGACAGAATTTCACTCAGACTTACGATATTTCTGTCTCACTCTCCCAGAGTACTGAGACTACAAGCTTGCACCACTGGGCCTGGATTTCCAGGCAACTTTGTAAAAATGCTTAATGATTTCTCTCTACAATCATTGAAAAGACCTGGCATCAGGCCTCAGACAGGAAGCTAAAGACTGTTTTTCTCCCATAGCCTCCCACTAGGACCCACATGCTACCCGGGAGTGGAAAACCAGAGTCCCACACAGAACCCTGCCCTCCTCGAGCTACTTCGGCGTGGGTTTTGTATAGCTCACAACACGCTTCTAAAATTTTTTTAAAGGTGTTTTATGTTTTAGTTTTATAGTCCTAGGAGAACTGATCTCTAATAATATGAAAGAGAAGAACAGCGAAAGGGACTAAACACAAAAGACTGACTATAGATGGATGTTCCACTTATGAAATGCACAAAATAATGGCATAGAAAGGCCCCAACATGAGTGACAGGGTAGAAAGAGAGGCAGTGGTCATCCAGGAAAGGGGTGAACCTCTAGAAAAGGGGGGGCACAGATGCTGATTTCCTAAACCCCATGACTCTAATGTGTTTTAGAGTTTGGAATTTGTGTATATACAAAATAAAAAATAGTAAACGCCAATAAAATCTGGAAAGCTCAAAAAAGAAAGAAAGATTGAGAGGGAAGGAAAGAAGGAAGAGAGGAAGGAGTAATGAAGAACTTCATTACAATGAGGCTTGGTAGTTATGAAATTGTCTTGATGTTGACAGTGGAAATTAAGATAGCGAAGAGGATCAAAGTGAAAGGGGGAAATGTTCTCATCCTTGTTAGTGCCTCATGATTTGAGTTGAGGGCTGGAGAAGGAGGGTGGAGCAGCCTGGAGCAAGTTCAGAAAGAGCAGAAACTCACGCATAAGGAGATGAGAGATGGGTGGGAGAGGGTGCAGTTACACCTTGCGGGTATTTCCCAAACGTTTCTTTGGTCTACACTTCCTTCACACGCTCTTGCAATACATCAACAACTCGTTTCTCTAGTACTTACGTGTTTAAAAGTTGTTACAGCCTACATCTTTTGGCTTTTCTGTCCTGAACCCTTATACATGTTCAATCTTACAAAGCTCCCCTGGTTGGCCCTAGCATTATCATTTGGATGCAGAAACTTATGCCAGAGAGGTAAAATAGCTTGACCAAGGCCACACAGCCAATACGAAGTGAGTGGGCATTTCAGCCAGGCTGAATCCAGAGTCCACAAACAAGAATGTGAGCTCCAGGGGGCAGAAACATTTATCTGTCTGTTCTTGGCTAAGACCCCAACACCTAGAAGGGCTTAGAATATTTGTTGAATGAATGAATGACCCCTCTTAGCCAAGCCACTGTGTTCTTCTGTCTCCACATTCAAGGTGGGTAAAGGTGAGTGGGTGAATGAATTGAGTCTCAGTGTGAGGATGGCAAGGGCTAGAGACAAAACACACCACAGGAATTGCGGGAGAAAGATTTTGACCAATGACTCTTTATTCCTCTAATATTGTTTGTTAGTGAAGTATTTCTTCCTTTCTCATCTAGGGAAAGCTGTGAAGGTTTTCAATTGATTCACAAAGCTTGCTTTTTTTTTTTTTTTTTTTTTGAGACAGGATCTTGCTCTGTAGCTCAGGCTGGTCCTGAAGTCACTATGTAGCCCGGGATAGCCTCACAGCAATCCTCATGCCTCAGCCTCCTAAATGCTGGGATTATAGGTGTGTGCCTTTATATGATGCTGAAGAACCAAAGTAGGCTTTCTGCGGTGCTGGGGAATCAAACTTGGGGCCTTCTGCTTGCTAGGCGAGTGCTTTAATTGCTGTACCATTCCTCTAGCCCTCACAAGGTTTTCTTTATATAATCTCTTACTTCCCCTCTTCTTCTACTAATGTCCCTCTTGCTCTGTTCGTGGCCTGTCAACAGCCCCTTACTTCCTCTCAACAAGGGCCGGACCTTCCCTGTGTGTGATTCCCTCTGCCTTTCCCAGTTATCTGCTTGGCTCAGCCAGCCATTCCTTCAGGTCTCTGCTCAAATGCTGCTCCTTAGTCAGATTCCATGATCTACTGTTGAAAATACAACCCTTCTGCCTCCGTATCCCCCCGTAATACCTACTAGGCTGTGAGTGTTAGGTGAAAGAATGGATGAATCTCAGACCAAGTGGAGAGGGGCAGCTGAGACTCTAGATTGTCTGCCACTGGAGTTCTCAGGGAAGTTTGTGTGGTTTTCTGTTCAGTTCAAGCTACATGCTTAGAAATTAAATTATTCTCCTAGCTCTAGGATGTTTGGGGAGAATGGCACTGTAACGGAGCATGGAAAAAGGCATTGTCAGGAGGTTGAGCTTCTTGTTAAAGTCCGAGTACCTAAATGCGTTTTTAGGAGGAGGATTTGTAAGGAATGGAAGGAGTGACACTGCTCGGACAATAAACCAAAGAAAGAGTTAAAACAGAGAAAGACTTATTAGTTATGAGCCTAGCACAGACAGTGTAGGCTCTCCATCTTTCCCCTGTCTTGCTGAAAACCTGTCCTTTCCCCTCTTGAATAAACCACTTTGCTTTCTGTCTCCCTGCTTTGATTTATTATTTTAATTCTATGGCTGTCTTAGTGAAGTATGTAAAGCATTTGGGAATAAAATCATGTGGAAGACATTATGGAAACTAAATATGTATCATATGGTGCGGTATTGGGTCAAGACCCAACGTGCTGTGAGTCCTCCGTTCATGATGTTGTCTATTGGCTGAATGAGACGTTGCCTTTCCACCCCCTTGGTGATACAGGAAGGAGGAACTTAAGGGCTAGTGGTGTAATCATTAGGTCAGAAGTAGAAGTAACTCAAACAGAACAGAGAGAGAGCTGCTCAGCATCTCGGCTCTCTAAGGCTCTCTAATCTCAGGGGCTCCCTCAAGGTGAGATTTTTTATGTTCTTCCCTCTAACATGGAAATGAATGTTTCTTTTGTTAACTAAGTGTTTCCTATTCCTTCTGTCTGATGAATATTTCTCTTACTTCTGTCTGACTCCATGGGAATAGATGTTGAGCCTGACTCCCCAGCCACTGCGCCAAGCCTGAGACCTTCCAGGTCCTGAAGGGAAGGACCAAGTGTGCTTCAAAACTTTGATCTGTTTTGGTTCTCAAAAGAACTAAAAACTTACAAGAAGCTTTTGGAGGAGTGTGCTTAAAAATAGTACAACTTACTGTGTATCCTCAGCATTCCCGTTATTCTGAGTCCCAATATTAGTGATTAAAAATAATCAGTAAGGTGGTGGATAAACCAATGGAAAAATTTTCATTGTTGTTTAGGCTCAGCAGTACATTATTTCTGATAATCATCTATCATCTTACGTTATATACACAGAAATGGCCTTTGCATCACACTGTAATTGGAAGCTGCTTTTCCTGGCACCTGGTGAGCTTGTTCATGAAGCATATTGAAATTTGGGAACTAGAATTTTACAAACCTAGAAATAAAAGCCTATGTCATTTTCTTGTCATCCTTCAAAACCAAAGCCTTAAGAGCCTATAGTTTGTCCTTTAAAACCTCAGCAAAGGAAAGAAAGGATCTTGGCAGTGACAGAAAAAGAAATTCTCTTGGAGACCTGTGGGGGAAAAGGATGTCACCAACTCCAGGAGGAATTAAAAAAAAAAAAGAAATATAAACCATTAGTCACAATTTATTTCCAGTCTATCAGGTGCTTCAAACATAAGTGAGGTTCATTTTCCTCAAATTTCTATACAGTATTATAGCTGTCTGTCTGGTGCTCAATCTAAAATGTTAAGGTGCCATTTGTGGGGAAAACAGAATATTTTAACCTACGTATCTGGAGTCTAAAATCACCTAGGAATAAAAAAGTAGTCAACCATCCTAAGTCCCTGTGTATGCTCTTACTACCTCAAAGTGTTTTAAAATATAAATAAGTCTTTGTTTATCGACAAGGAGTTCAAACTGTCAGGTTCAAAATTAGGAGAGGTCATAACAGAATCTAAGGATTCCCCATGTGTCGTGAAGTCTGATTTGGATGGGCTCCAGCCTGGCTGCAAGATTCCCCCCTCTCCCTCCCTCCCCCCTCCCCCCCTCTCTCTCTTTCTCTCTGACTCTGTGGACTTGTCACATGCCACCTTTCTCTGGGTCTCTCAGGAGAAGAATCTGGTGACTGTAGTGGATACTGTTCTTGGTATCTCTTTTCCACATCCCCTTATCACCCATCATTCTCCTATGCAGAACCTTAATAGCTACAAAGGCCTAGAGCCCTCTACCCAAGGGTTTCCCTGGCTGCTGGAGTCCCCGCACCCACCATGAGGCAGATAAGTGCCAGGGAGTTAATGCCTCATGGAGCAGTGCCCAAGCAAGACTGATGCAGCTGGTGGGTAAACACCCCAAGGCCCTTTCTCCTTTATGGGGGTAAGAAAAGCATTGCCTACCCTGTCTCCCAGATTTTCTAAGGAGAGTGGGCTCCAGTTGCTTACATTAGTAACCTGTTTGGTCGCAGCTTCTGCTGGTGTCCTTTCCTCTCTGTCTCACTTCCTGTGTCTGCTACCTTGAGTCAAGTCCCAGTTCTAGCTATTAGCACGCTCAGCCTTGCTCACAGAAACTTCTGTGGGAAGCTATGTCATCATGTACTGGCCCTTTATCCTCAGTCACCCATCCGTGCATCCATTGTGTGGTAAGCCCATACTGTGCTATAGGTGTTGTATTAGACAGGTAGACACTAAAAATAGCAAGAGGACAGCCCCTGCTATCAGGAAGATCCCAGTCCATTGCAGGACAGTTAGAATTAATGTAGAACTTCAGGGCAGAGTTCATTAGGACATCCAGTACTATCATCCCTGAATCATCAGGTTGTTTAGAAATTGAAGATGGATTCCAAGCTCTTGTTATTATCAGAACATACCTTGTTCATTCATTTGATTGCTGGGTTGTTACTTATCTTACTTTCTTGAATGTGTTATCTATGTCTAGTTTGTTCTGTCCTTGAGATCTTATGTCCTACAGTGAAGCCTGGCTCATGGCTGGTACAGGATATGTATTTGGTGACTGCATCTTAGAACATTATGAAGTCTGTAATGTAGTGTGTCAGCCTCCTGGGGAAAATCCATCTCTGGGTTGGAGGACAACTGAATTTTATTCTGGAAGCAGTGTCTCCAGGACACCATGGAAGCCCACGTGTGCCCTCTCCCCTTGGTGGCTACTGTGCTCTGAGGCCCAAGTCTTTCTTCTAGACCTTGCTGCTTGGGGACTAAAAACTTTTGACAGACTATGTCCCCGAGGTCAGCACTTTGCTTTGACATGAGGAATTGCTCTGTTGTAAGGAATTTTCTTCTAAGCAGCTTGCTGAGTTCCTTTCTTTGTTTTCTGTGTACGTGAGAGACTGAGCTCTCACTTGGGGAAATTCTGCAGGTAAAACACACCTTTGCTTTCTCCTGCCTAAGTTTGGGGCTGAGCCCCGGAGATAGCTTCACATTCCCCTTGGTGTCAGTAGTAAAAGTTGGAAGGACAGTTTGAATTTGCAGTGTAGACACTTGTTGGCAGGTTAAGAGAAATAACTATCCACCCGTCCTTGGAGGTACGCACAGCTGACTCACTGGATTGGTGGAGTTGGCTAGTCTAAAATCTACCGGGCTGTGACTGGGGATGTGGAGCGCCTCCCTGGCATGCTTGAGGCCCTGGGTTCAATCCCTGGCATTGCAAAATAATCATTATAATAACCAAATCTGCAGGGCTGGAAATTCCAGCAAGAGTTGTTGTTGCAGTGTTAAGTCCAGAGACAGCTATGAGGCAGAATTCCTTCCTCCTGGGGCACCTCTGTCCTTTAAGATCTTCAGCAAACCTCCATGAGATGAAGCTCATCCACATTGTGGAGGGAAATCTTAGTCCAGCTGACACATGAAATTAAAAGCCACATGCACAGCATGGTAATCTCAGCACTCTGGGAGGCTGAGGCATGAAAATCATAACTTTAAGCCCAGTCTGGCCAATGTAGTAACTTAAGTGAAACTGAAATAATTTTTAAAGAACCTGGAGATATGCTTAGTGTGAAGTCCTGAGTTCAGTCCCCTGTACCAGGGCGGGGGGGAAAACTAATCTCCACACCGAGAGTTAGAATCACATTTAAGAAGAAAATACTTTGCACTCGCTGCACGGCGTCGAGTCCTTGCAAAGCCTGGTGGAGGCTGTTCCTGGCACTACTGGTTCACAGCATTCAGGCAGCTGGGCTGCCGCCCCTGCTGGTTTCCAGGTGGCCCATCCCTTCCTCTCTGCTCAACTCCAGGCTTCCATGCCTTAATCTTTGTGTCCTCACCTACTGGCGGATATAACTTAATCCTCATGCCTTTGGAATAAGTTTCAGAATCCCATATCCTCTATTCCTAAAGATGCTGAACATTTTGTTTTAGCTTTCACACTAAAGATAGAGAAAACAAAAATAGATTCTGCAGATCTTTAAAGCATCTCCTGTGGTACTGATTGCCAGCCACAGCCTCAAAGATCTGCAGTGCATTTTTCTACTTTGCATGCTTTTTATTTCCTTTAAACCTGGCCATGGGAGGAACATTGATTTATGGAACCTGCATCCTGCCTAGTTGGGTTGGAGGAGGGGAGCAGAGTGTTGTTCAAGCTACAGCAAATTTAAGCATCACTAGTATTTCTTTACACAGGAGCTCATAAATTAAAAATAACAAGACTATTTCCTATACACCTGGAGGTTCAAAATGACAACCTGTTAATTCTGTGATTACCCTCTTCACAAAAGAGGCATTGAGGGTGACAGCTCAAACAAGGTCTCCCACCACAGCTGTGAAATCCAAGCAATGATTCACCTCCTGTTTCTTGACCTTTGCTTGAAAGAAAATGTTTCAAGATAAGGGAAGTTACCTGAAACATAGCATCTAAGAACTTAATCCCATGACTTTCCCCATCCAACCTTCCTCACTAATTTCTCTCTTCTCTCTCCTGCTCTCTGTTTATTTTGGCTTTTATTTTACATACATTTTAAAACAAGTCTAACAGCAGCAGACACAGAGCACAGGAATGTCTTCTTTACCCTCTACTCTGTTCTAAGCCATAAATTCCTCTATCTCCACAATAATACACACCAGGTGGGCCGGTGGGATGAATGTGATTACCTCTGAAATGTTTTAGCACCTGTGTACCATAGAGCTTCCCAGAGTGGGGAACTTAGATTTCCTGCTATTCCTGGGAGATTGCTTGTCACCTGGGCCATAGCTGCTGTGTGCCACTTTATAGGGCTTCAAATTGAGAATCTTATTGGATGAAGTTCTAAAGAAAGAAGCACAATTGCAAAGTCCCATTCTACTTTTACCGCATCATATTGTTGAGAGCTGTGTTTACTTTCTTTGAGGAAAAAAATGCATGAGGGTGAAAAAAGGGATTTAGAGTTACTGAAAGCCTTTTAAAATATATCATTCCTAAAGCAGTAGAATTGAATTTCTACTACTGTGCTGTTGGAATTTGACTCCTACGTATTTACTAAAGAAAATATAAAGGTATATGTTCACAAGAAGACTAGTACATGAGAGCTCCTACAAGTATTAGTCATAAAAGCCAAAAATTAGAAATGTCCTCCAAAGAGTCAACAAAATATGGGGTAGCTGTACAATAGAATATTCTCTTGAATATTCCAATCATTGCAACATGTGACAACATGGATGAATGTAAAAAAAATAATGAGTGAAAGAAGCCAGACTCCTTCTCTTAGAAAACTCCTATGATTTCATTTATATGAAATTATGGACAGCATAAACTAATTTAGTGACACAGAGCATATCGGAGTCGACAGGGAATGAGAGTGGGAGGGAAGGACCTATTACGAAGAGCATGAGGAAACTTCTGTGTCAATGGACATGTTCGTCACCCTGATTGTAGTAGTTTTATAGGTAGATACATGCAACAGAATTCAGCAGATTCTGCAGGTTATTTTGCATCAGTTGTACAGGAAAGCTGATGAGCAGGTTTTGTGGAGATTAGGAAGTGTCTTGGGAAAGGGTGAAAGAATTAGTAATCAGTTGGGATAAACAGGTCATTCACTCTGGATGGAATCCCTAGGAGAACACACGGATTGGCCTTATTTAGTATTTTAAAGGATTAAGGTAAGAAAGTTTAAAGAAAATTTTCCAAATTTAGACGTATAATCTTCCAAACAATAATTTAAAATATCAAGATAGGATGTACAGAGGTAGAAATGAGCAGAGTACCTTTCATGAGAGCAAAGAAAGGCATTTGGATAAAACAACTGGAATTTTTGATGTTAAAGTGACAAACTGAAAAAGTGTTCCCAGTGGAGGAAAAGAACCATGGGCTTAGTTGCCTGAAGATTCAGTCTAAGATTATTTCTCAGGAACCAAGCAAACTTTGTACCAGGGAGAATGCTGGAAACGAAGTGAAAGATGCCATTTATCATTTGCACAAAATTAAAAAGTCATTCGAACCTAGGAGTTCTTATGCAGTTTTGATAAGAGCGCCTTGAAATGTAAAAACGGTTGGGTTGGAGGGTGCAGCTCTGACAGAGCATAATATGGCCCTGGGTTCAATTCCCAGCTGCAGATATAAGCGAACAAAAAAGGAAGTAGAACCCACCAGGGAGGTAGAGGAACTTCCATTAAATAGGCTTTTAGGACTTCTCAGTCCACATGACAGGATCTAGGAGGGACTCTGAGACGCTCTGTTGACGTGTGGATAGATTACTCACTAAATCTTGGGATTATCTCTTACAGCCTGGAGACAAGGTAAGCAGGCTGCATTCCATGACCTAAGACAAAGTACCAATTGAGAAAATATAAATCTGTGGATCCAGATTAATTCACAGATGGTGGACTGATTGGATGCTACTAGACAGAGTGAGAGATATTTGGAAGCAGATCCTCCACCAGTGAGTCCATAAAGGGTCGTAAAGGGTCGCAGCATGCCCTTCTGTCCTAGGGAGAGAGGGAATGCTCAGCTAGAGTGTTAGGGTGATGCTCTGGCCTAGTGTAGTGGCTGTTCTAGCCAGTGCTGACGGAGCCTTTTTCCACACAGCAGATAGAAAGTAGCTATATCGTCTTGGCCATTTTCACCAAGTCACAAAACCCACTGATAGAAATGCTTGCAGCTGACTGAAAGTGAGCAAGGGTTTAGCAGCCCCTTCAAGTCTCAAGGGAACCCGTGGCTAGGCTGGTGGAGAGTAACCTCTAGCATCCCGGGAGGTTTCAGCCATGAATGTCACAGAGCAGATGCTAGGCAGCTCCTCGCAGCACCTGGGCTGTTTCCGGCCCAAAAGGACAGGAAGTTGGGGCGGGATCCAAATCGGTGCAGTTACTCACAAAGAGGACAGGTGATGGCCTGGCGTTCTCCTCTTGGCTTTCTGTGGAATTCCAAAGCGCTGCTCCGGGGCTGTGAACTTGAGCCATCTGCACTCTGGGAGCCTGCAGAGCAATGTGGCTGGTACCGACCCCATAATTAAGAGGGGTGCAGAGCAGGTCGCTGTTACTGCACAGAGCGAATCACTAGGAAGGAGCCAAGGGTGGGATTTGTGTCGGAAAGCGAAGATGCAGGGAGCCTAATGGCTCCCAAAGGACAAGGCCACTGGGCTTGTTGTGTAGAAGAAATGGCATTATTACAATTAAAAAAAAAAAGACTTTTTCCCCAGATGTCTGTGCCTCACCACCACTAAGAGTCTCTGTTGCTGGTGTTGTGCTGGCTGCAGTCAGATAATTTTTGGATGGCTCGTGGCCATCGGGGCTTCCTTCTGTCGCCTGGTCGTTCCCCCATTTCATCTACGGGCTTCGGGGAGAGGCGGTTCCAGTCCCCAGTACCAGCAAGTGTGTGATTCTGTCCGTAACGAGCGACACAGAGAGACCCTGGGAGAGGAACAAGAACAGGACATTCCTGTATTTTTTGTGTGGAGATTGATAATCAAGGCTAACAGTCCCGGCAGAAGGTGAACAACACATTAAACAGAGGGGAAAAGATAATAAAATATCTCCTGCTGCTTAACAGTCGTTGGGTGGAAATGCTCCCTGGAACTGTACAGCTGTTGCACTTGATGGCTCATAAAGCCTCTGTAAAGTCCGTCAAGGGCCTTTTTCCTTGGTGAGGGACCATTTTTTTCATGCAGTTATGATAGCATCTGGTTCCTGTCCCTGGAAGTGCAGAGAATCCACAGGCGCAGGCAGACGGCTGCCGCGCAAGAGCTCGGCAGCAGAGGCATCTGGCGTCTTTGATGGGTTTTGGGTCACTTCCGATCCAAAGGGTGTTGTCATAAAAATGCAGATCAAGATTTAGTGGAGAGTCACTGAGCACCTGCTACGGACCAGGCGCTGGGTTAGATTATCTCATTTAATTCTCACAACTGTGGAGTTAGTATTATCACCATTGTGAAAGTCGAGCTATGGAGAGCAGAGCCCCGGACTGGGTAAGGAGCATTCCCGGATCCCTGTTGCGTTGGCGAGCAGCAGACCTGGTGGCCTCTTCTCTGGGCCACGTTGGTACAGAGATGGAGGGTGCGTGGAGAGAGCGCTTGCTCCTCCTGCCTGGGTACCTGAGGGTTGAGAAGGGAGGCCATGTTCCAGAATACTCAGTGTAGAAGACGGGAGTCTCAGGTGACCTGCTGGTTTAGGTCAGCTTCCCTAGAAGTGGATTCTGGTGAGGATTCCTGTGCAAGTGATTTGTCAAGAATGTGGTTCCCCGGAAACTGACCAGAGAGTGAAGGAGCCAGGGAAAGGAAGAAGAGGGAGCCAAAGATGGGTATAGTTGATGCTGAGTTCAACTGGAAGTAGCTTTTACCCCCAGCCTGATCTTACTGGGGTGCTCTGGGGTGTGTGTTATCCATCCTGACCGGAGGCAGTGGAGCTGGGGCTCTCATCTTGCTGGCTGCTAAGCTGCAGTGGTTGTTGTGGGGAGGAGGGGGTAGTAGTAAATCCCAGGCACTTCCAGCTCCTTTTCCAGGCAGGCAGGCAGGCACTGCGGGCCCGGGTAGCCCAAGGGGAGGTTCTTTGAAAAAGGAGGCACAGGTGCTGCCCGCCTGCTAGGAGCTAGAACGTGTTAAAGAGGAGCCCATGGGGATCTGGGCTGAGAACCAGCATTATCACCTACACCTGCCCCACCACAGCACCCAGCTGGTGGGAGAGGAGGCCAACGAGAACTGGAAGCTGCAGCAAGATTAACCTTGGAGTCTGATGTTTCCAGGCAACACTGTCAGCTGTATTTACACAGAAAGGTGTTGGTTTTCTTGAACTCCACAGGTGGCATTTTTAATCACTGAGTTCAGATGCTGTTGACTCATGATCCATCTTCAGACTGAGTCAGCAGGAGAGTGAACCTTGCGTTATTTCATGTTGGATGATGTCGTAGGACAAGGCAGACTTCTGTCTCTTGAGAAAAATATGTTCCTAAGATATAAACTTCTGTATTTTCTGACAAGGAGGGAAGACAGAGAGGAAAATGAAAAGTGGGGGGTTGCCCAGAAAACCCCCAGGAACCCCCCACATCTGAAATCATCTATAATGTTAAGTACCACTACATATTTTCAAATCCATGTGTCTTTCTTCAAAGCTTTATGTGAAAATATTACATAGTACATGAACCTATAGAAAGAACATTTTAAGTGAAAACAGATCTCTTCCATTTTAGAGAAATGTCATCTCTTTATTTTAGGGTTGGGAGGGGTCTCACTTCTGTCCCAACTGAACATAACACCAAATTCCCAAGTGCTTCATAGCAGGGTCTGGTTCTGTCCTTCGCTTACCTTGTATCACTCACATCCCTAGCACTCAGGGCCCTGGAAGCCAAGCTCATTGTGGTGTCGTTATTAAGACTATGTAGAGACAGGTATGACTGTCCATCCTTCTTGGGCTGTTGAATGGAGAGGGAATGGAATCCAAGGTGTGGTAATCCTGACTTAGTGGCATGTTGTTGGTTTGGACCTGGAATGTCTCCCAAAAGCCTTGTGTATTTGCGTACTGTGGATTGGCTTTGGATTTCATGTACTGTTAGGAGGTGAGGCCTGGTCAGGAGGGGTGGATTATGGGCATGTGGTAGATTACGGGCTTGTGGCGTGTTCCTGGGCATGTGGCCTGAATGGATGTAAACTCTTGATCTGACTTTTTCTTGGAAGCCGAGATCCTTCTTCTTTTGATGCTGTGGGCAGCTGTTCTCCCACCAGACCCTTCCTAGCATTGCCAGGTGTGCATGAGTGCACTAGACCTCCTCAGACTGTGAGCTAATAAAGTAAACTTGTCCTCCCTGAAGTTGTGGATCTCAGGAATTGTGCTCAGCAACAAAAACATAACTAAGACATGGTGGTGCCGGGCCAGTCTTCTGTAAACCTGAATTTTCTGGGTATCCTTAGCTTGCATTATACCATCAAAAGAGCCTGGGTAACCATTAAAAAAGGGGAAGAATTAACATTATGATAATGGATATAGAGGGTTTAAAAAAATTAAAGTATTTTATATGTTCTTATCTTTTAGAGATCGGTACTGAAATACATATAGATTAAATGGTGCAACTGGGGGATTTTCTCTATAATGGCAACGCAGAGGGAAATGTGGAATGAGATAGTTTAGAGTCAGTTTCCCATTGTGGGAACAAAATTCCCAAAACCTGTAACTTAGAGGAGGAAAGGTTTATTTTGACTTACAGTTTCAGAGGTCTCAGTTCATGGTCATCTGGCCCCAGCACAGAAACACTGTTGCAGAAGGGCAGGATGAAACAAAGCTCCTTGCTTCATAATGGCCAGAAAGAGCAGCTCCGGGAACAACTCAAAGAAGAAGGTGCCAGGGACCAGATGTAGTTTCCAGGGTCACGGCCACCATGACCCACCCCAGGCACACCTTTGAAGTTTTCTCCAGCCAATCAAGTTGGCAGTCGTGATTAACCATCACAGTTAAGTACTAAAATTATTAAAGCTGGGTGATAAATCCATAGACTATTATTTTTGGATATACTCGAAAGTTTCAATAATAAATAGCTTATGGACTTAGTTTGTACTCACAGATCCTTCCAGAAGACCCTAGAAGCTCAGTCTAACTGGTATACCTCATGTGCTCCCTAGTGCCCATAAGGGCCCTGCTATAGGGCTGGTATTTTTACTGCTATAACAGAATACATGAGACTGGGTAATTTATAAAGAACAGAAATATATTTCCTACTGGAGGCTTGGAAATTCTAAGTTAAGGGGTCAAGGTCAATCTCTGGCGAAGGCCTTTCTGCATCACAACATGGTGGTGGGCATCACATGGGCTGGGCTGGGGGAGAAGGAAGGAGATAGAAACTGTCCCTGTCAAGAACCCACTCACAATAGCAAACCCACTCCCTCGATAACAGCATTAACCCATTCATGAGGGAAGGGAGTTCTTGCCACCTAAACCTCACTGTTACAGTGGGGTTTCACTTTATCACTATTGAAGCCGGGGGGCACTTTCAAACTACAGCAGTGACAAGGTCACCTGACTCTGTGGCCATCATCCTGTTGTCCTCCCCAAACCCCTCCCCTGCAGTCACAGAGCCCCTGGCAGTACAATTCCATGAGGTCTTCTGTCTTAATTTTTGCAAAATTACTCTTGACATGAGTTCCAGGCACTGAGTCATTCATTTGAGCAGCACTGTCTTATCTGACTGGATGTACCCTCTCAACATTCCCTTTTCTCAGATAAAGTCAGTAGGATACACACTGGGTCTGGTTGCTTCTGTAGAAGGAGCCTAGTGTTATTGCACGCATTATAGCTGTAATTTAGTCCCCCAAGTCATGATCTTGAATGCAGAGCAGGTACATAGGTAACCCGCGAAAGAGCCAGCTCAGGAAAGCCCATGTCTGGGGTCCCAGCCTAATGACCTCCAAGTGGGCTTGGAGGCAATCTCTTTTGGGCAATTATGCAGGTTTTAGAGCTTAATTAAGCAGAATTTAGTGTGAACTCTATGTACAAGAGTAAAGAGCCACCCAAACTTATTACAGAGATCTCATGTGAACTATTTATCTTATGGCAGAAAAGTCTCCCTGGAAGAAGTATCTGCTATAATTATAAATTCTGGGGCTAGAGGAATAGCTCAGGGTTTAAAGCGCTTGCCTAGCACATACTACACAAGCGCTAAATACCTGAGTTCAGTTCCCCGGCGCCACATAAATCGGGCATGGTGGCACACACTTGTAATTTTCGGCACTCGGGAGGCTGAGGCAGGTGGATTGTCCTGAGTCCAAGGCCAGTCTGGGCTACATAGTGAATTCAGAACCAACCTGGACTACAGAGTAAAACCCTGTGTCAAAAGAAAAAAAAAATTATAATCTCTGCTTTCTTCTTGTTCACAAAGGCTCATTTTACATAGAAATAAACCATTTCTGCCATCACTAGAAAATTCCTGTGGACATTGCTATGAATCCTGGGAGAGAAAAGGAGTTTCCATTATTTGGGAGATAAATTTCATTTTCTTTCATATTTGCAAATAGAGTTTCTCATATGACGACCAGTGGTCTCTTTCACAGGGGTCTGCATGTCACGATCACTGTAGACTTTCAGCTTGTAATCAAGCACAACTTCCGGTTCTGTTTTTGGCTTTGCCTCTTCGCTCTCAGTGCTCTGGGGAGGATCACGCCGGCTCCTCTGGAGCTGGTGCTTTACTGATATGCTTGGCACCGTTGCTGTTTAATGGTCTCACAAGCAGCTTTGCTGTTGTTTTGTGCAGGTCTCTTGAGACTGATAGTGCTAATGAGTTGATGGGGAATGTTCTAGTCTTAATGTTTTAATTAAATTCAGTCCAGCTCATTTTTCAGATCTGCAGGGGAATAAAAATATGCTGAATGCTGGGAGGAGAAATCAGGGTTCTCACTGAGGACTCGTAGGGTCTGAGTGTTGGTGTCCCCCCAACATTTGTGTGTTGAAAACAGATTAGAAAGTGGGGCCTTTAGAGGTGATTAGGTTATGAAGGCTTTACCCTCATGAGTGGGATTGGTACCCTTATCTTTAAAAAAAAAAAAAAAGCCCAAGGATGTATGCCCTTCCTTTTATCACATGAAGTTACATAGAAGGTTCCATTTGTGAGGAATGAATTGTATCATATGCTAGGTTTGCTGACGTTGTAGTCTTAGACCTTCTAGCTCCGGAACAATAAGTAGTGAATTTTGTTGTTTCTAAGTTATCTGGGCTAAGGTATTTTGTTATAGAAGCAGGAGTGTATTAAGACAAAGACTGATCTCATTAGTAAGTCATTGCTATGCTGGGCCTATAATCCCAGCACTCTGGGAGGATTGTGAATTTGAGTCCAGCCTGGGCAACCTAACAACTTAGTGAGACTCTGGCTCAATAAATAAATAAATAAATAAATAAATAAATAAATAAATAAAATGGAGTGGGGATGTAGCTCAGTGTGAAGGACCTGGGTTCTATTTGAGTACTGAGGAAAAAAAATTACTGTAATCCTTGTGAGTTAAGGCTGATTCTCAAGAAGTTGGAGGAGACCTTGAATATCTCTAAATGTGTACTGTTATATCCCCCAGATCTTAGTTTGGTCTGGAGTTGGATAGATGTCATTTAGCTTTAGATTTAGCATGGTCATCTAAGGCCAGAGTGTTGAGTTCCCCATCCTGGGTACATAAAGCCACTTTGAATTTTAATAACATACCACTGTTGCTTCATTAAAAAAATATATTTGTTAGGTTTTGGATAGCTTCGAGCATTTTAAAGTCAGCAGCACTCAGTAGCAATTAAATCCAAGAGCAATGCAAAACACTCGCAGCCCTGGCTCGCTCAGAGTAGAGAATATCCAATGCCTGAAACAAGGAGAACTTTCATGTTAGCACATCTGTACTTGGGGATTGATTTCTATGTTGCTGCTTTTGGCTTGTGAGTCCAGAGCAGCATCATATGGACTTTGAGCTAAATGAACGCTGAGGCCCACAGTCTGTCACACTAACAGAAAGAGGCTGGAGCCTGCAGCTGCCACCAGCATCAAGGGCCTTGCTTTGATTGAGCTCCACATCCCTGTGATCATTGTCATATGGAAGTGATTCTCATAGGCTGAGAGCAGAGGGGTGAAAAGAACCAGGATGTTTCTAAAAATCAGGGAGAGCAATTTAGAAGCTGAGAAACAAGCTGGACACACCACAAAGGAAATGTGTTTCCCCAGTAACTTTTTCCCCCCCGCTGAGGAGGCTTTAGATGACTTGCCTTTGAACAGCATTTGTTTATGAAGGGTCCAGTAATCACTTCCATTGTGGCTGGGTCAGGAGGAGCTGTGTTTTCTTCTCAGAAGTAACTCAGTGTGCTGTCCGCCTCCATTTGTACCTCTCTCTATGGCTGACCTACCGTTCTACTTTGTACTGTGAGCCAGGTAAGTTGCCTCAAGCGTAGACACCACACACCTGGCTAACCCGAAGCTCTTCCCATTTTAGAAATGGGACAGAAAATGATAATGATTTTTCCATTTTAGCCTAGATTATGGAATTCCATCATCAAAATTACTTTTAAATCCTCCATTGAATGAAGAGGTAGAATAGCCTTGAGACTTTGCCACTGGAGGGGAAGATGTTTAACAGAAGACAAAAGCATAATTTTAAATGACAGCTGTTTCCAAAGACATTGACCTAACGTAAGAAGCTTTTCACATTTTAGTTATCATATGTAGTTACTGCTGATGCCTTCTGATAATAGATCTGTTGCATACATGGGAACTATTTTTTCTTATGTGAGCATTTTTCACTGTTTTTTATGCAATGCTTGTTCATACATGGGTGGGTGGGTGTGTTATTATCAGTGAGAGAGAAAAATGGAAAACGATAGTATTTACATGTATGTATTTCCCATTGGGCAACACCAACATTGCAGTAAAAAATGTGCATGATGTTTGTCTGGGCACAATGTGACGATTTTCTGCTCTCATTCCTTTGAAACATTTGTGACAATGAACTGCTTCCTCCAATTTTCGGTGGTCATTTTCTCTCATTTTTCTCTATTGACTTCATGATTCCATCAGAAAATTGCTTTCCCTGTGTAGCTTGAAAGCAACAGAGTCGCTCCTTCCAAATCCCTGGATTTGCAAGGTTCAAAGAGTTTGCTGCCTTCCATCCTAGGGATGGGATTGGAAGGATTTTACTCCACCTTTACATATTCTGAATGGCGGAATGAGTTATTTTCACTCTGTTTTTATCCTTGCTAGAGAAAAAAAATCATGTTTGCCTAATAAAAAAAATAAGCTAATCTTTTTCTATCAAGTCTTTCCTATAAACCTTAGGCCACTGTCCAGTGGCTGTATGAGAACAAAGACGGTGGACTGTCATTTCACTCCTGCAGTGGTTTGATTGGGTGCCTTTGGTAAATAGTTCCACTTCATGGGGACTTAATCTTCTCATTGGAATCTTCTCAAGGGAAACAGGGTTGTTATACCTCTTGGGTAGCTGTGTTTCATGGTAAGATTTGAATAAAAGAGTACTAATGGTGACAGGATCTTATCAGATAGGGTACCATGCCCCAAGAGAGACAGAGCAGTGTGTCATGGGATCTAAGAAGCTATTTAATTCGCCACTTATTCCTGGAGTACTAATTTTTCTCATCCAAGATGGGAAGTAGGGATACCATTTTTTTACAGTAAACACTAGAGAGATATTGTACGGTTACAATATTAAATGAGAATGAAAATTTAAGGCAATGTGAAATTCTAAGTAATTTCCTGCCAGATTTAGACTATGTGGATATTAATCTAGGCTTGTGGGGGGACTGATTGATCCAGCCTGTTGCCATCACAAGTACTACAGGGAGAAACTTGGTTTTTGTGTTTTTGGAGAACCGTCATTTGGATTTATAATTTCATTAGTTCTACTGTTTTTCTGTTTTCTGTTTGCTACCTCATTGATTTCTGCTTTTAATTTTATAATTTCCTACCTTCAACTATCTTTTGACTTACACTGTTCTTCTTTCTAACTTCTAGGACTTGGTATTTAGTGCACTTCTTGTTACTGACATGAATATTTAGGCTATGAATTTTCCACTGTTCACTATCTTAATTATGTTTTATAGATTCCAGCAGGTAGTGCTTTATGAATATTTTGTTTGAGAAATTCTGCAATTTTGGTTTATAGTTCCCCTTTTATGCAAGGATCATTGAAAATTAAAAATTAATTTCTCAGAAAAAGAGCTTTTTTGTTTTATTACTTTTAATTTGGTTCTGGTCTTACTGCATTGTGATCAGATAATGTTTTTATTGTTTTTAACTTACTGTATTGAGATTTTTCTTTATACTTTAATGCATGGTCAATTCTTCTCTTTTTCTATTTTTTTCATTAATATGTATTTGAGATACACAGTGGTTACATTAACTTGAGAGTTTTGTACACATGCGTGTCATTGCATCAACTTCAGACTCCCTACCCCTCCCTCCCTCTTTCTTATCCTCCCCTCCATCCCCCAACAGCTCATCCATTTGATTTAATTACTTATTTGTACTCTGGATTTCTCATATAGAGATACGAAATATTTACTACTATGAGTCTGATTCACTTCATTAAGCATCATGGTCTCAAGTTGTATCCATTTTCCTGCAGATGACTCAAGTCAGTCTGTCCTTATGACAGAGCAGTACTCAATTATGTCTGTATACACCGCATTTTCTTTATCCATTGGTCTATTGATGGATATTTTGACATCTTCCAAAATTTAGCTGTTATTACTTGTGCTGCTGTAAACATGGGTATGCATGTGTCTGTGTTATATGGTGCTTTTAACTCTCTTGGAAATCTACCTGGAAGAGAGATCCTGGGTCAAATAGAAATCTCTGTAATGTATGAGCAATTGCGCTTAGGAGATATAACCTCTGTTGTCTGGGTGCAACGTATGCTATATAACTAGAAGATCTATCTTTGTTTAGAAGTATATTTATTACAGTAAAATGCATATAACACAAATTCTAATCATTTTAGGTATAAAATTCAGCGGCATTAATTACATTCACAGTGTTGTACAATGATCACCACTGTTTATTTCCAAAACTTTTTCATTACCTAGATACAGACTCTGTGACCATACAGCAACAACTCTCCACTCTTCTGAGAACCTGAATTCTACTTATTATCTGTACGGATTTGTCTGTTGTAGACATTTTCTATCAGTGGACCCATACAGTATTGGTCCTTTGTGTCTGGTTTCTTTCACTCAGCATAATGTTTTCAAGGTTTGTCTAGGCTGCACTCTGTATCAGAATTTCATTCCTCTTTAGGGCTGAAGATTGATCTTTGAAAGTACATACCGTATCTTGTTTAATCTAGTCTTCTGTTTGTGAGCATGCAGGTTGATTCTGTGTCACTATTGTTGAAGAATGCTCCTGTGAATGCTGGCATACAAGTATCTCTTTGAGTCTGTGTGTTGAGTTCTTTTGGGTATGCACCTATGAGTAGAATTGTTGTGTCAAATGCCTACCTGTTTTTTACAATACACATTTTTATCAGCAATGCATGGTGGATCCAGTTTTTCCATATTTTCATGAACATTTACTTTCGTATTTTTGAATACTGTGGACATTCTGGTAGGTGTGGGGTGATTTTGCTTTGCCTTTCCCTAATGACTGATGTTGCTGATGATTTTTTCACTTGTTTACTGACCATTTGGCTATTTTCTTTGGTGAAATAGCCATTCAAATATTTTCTTACTATTTAAAAAAGCACCTTTTTTGTTATTTTTAGTTCTTTAGACATTCTGAATATTAAACACTTGCAATACTTTTTCCATTTTGTAGATGTATTTTTTTCTTTCTTTCTCAGTACTGTGACAGAGGACCCAACAACAACTCAAGGGAAAAAAGATAAATTTTAGCTCACAGTTTCAGAAGGTCTCTCACACTGCACGTTAATGGGTATCCAGCACTGGTGGAAGCACATGGCAGAGTCTGGAGAGCTGTTTAGGGCACTGCAGACAGAAATCCAAGTGAATGAGACTACGTCAAGGCCAGAGCTTTCCCAGGAAGACACTGTAACAAGGCTTCTTCTTTCTTCCTGTATTTAGTTGCCAGTTGGCACTCCCCACACCCAGGGTGGGTGCCCCTCCTTCACATTCTGGCCCACAAGTTAGTGACACACATCTGAAAGCTCTGCCCTGGGTGCCTCCCAGTTTGAGCAGGGTGGTACAATTCCTCCAGGTCAAGCTCCAGTCATCTGCCCCTTCCAGCCAGGCCCTAGATCTCAGCAGCACACAGTCCCACAGTTATCCCACTATATCCAAGTATGTGAGCCTTTTTGGGGGACACTCCAGATCTAAACCATAGCACTAATACACATTGGTGTATAAACTTTTAAAATTTAAAGTCTGACTTACCTTTCTTCTGTGTGCTTTTAATGTTCAATCTAAGAGCCTCTTGACAAGTTCTAAGTCATGAAGAGTTTTCCTTACGTTTTTCTAGTTACTTTATCATTTTAATTTTTACATTAAATTGTCTATTTTGAGTTAATTTCTGTATATGGTATAAGTTAAGGGTTCAACTACATTCATTTGCACATGGAAATCCAGTTGTCCCAGCATATCCAAAGGTCTGTTTTCTTGATCCTGATGTGTTTAAGTCTTCTGTGGCCCTTCTTCAGTTGTCTTTGACTACGAGTGGTTAAAGCGCTGCCACGTCAAGCCATCATGGACCCTGAGGCAGAAGGAGAGACCAGCAGAGCCAATTCTGTCTTTATGGAAAAATTTTACATTTTATTCATTGTGAATTTTTTGTGTTATTATTTGAATGCTACCTTAAAATATTTACTTATTTCCCGAGTTTTTGGCACTCCCTTAAATTTTGTGTCCCAGAAAAGTGTCTCATCCCTTTATTCTGCTTGTAGGTTGAAATGTAGATTACGTTATTTCCCAGTCCTAATAATATATTAAAGCCTTAGTATACTTCCCTGTGGAAATGGTACCATTCTGAAATTGTAGATAAAAATTGTATTACTGCAGATCCTCATCATGTTCAGGTAAAACATAGGCTGCAAACCCAATGAAGAGCTTGGAACAGGTTTGGGTAGCTTCTGGGCTGACAGCTGGCCCCTGGTAGGGTTTGGGAAACATTTGGAAAAGTGAAATGAGTCCATGTATGAAGCTTACGAGCTGAAGGACAGCCATCCGGCTGGAGTAGGATGGTTCAACCTACTACTACAGTTTGAAAATCTGTTTCCTGGGGCTTCTTTTTGAGCAGCAGAAGTTTTATGAATGACACATGTAATTATTTCACTGTGTTATATAGAATAGAATCTTCTCCCAGTTCTCCTTTGTGATTCTCTCCCTTAGTTTATACAAAAATCACCCCCTTTTGCTTACAGAGGACACACATATCCCACAGTTCCATTGAACTGCTGAAATCATGAGTAGTACCGTATTCCATTATGATTTTTCCTGTACATTCATACCAGGGATAAAATTTAATTTATTAACCAAGTACAGCAGGAGATTAGCAATCCCAGCTGAGGACAAGATGCCACAGTGATTACAATATACTGTGATGAAAGTTATGTAAATATAGTCTCTCTTGATGTGCAGCATTGTCCTCATCCTTTCTGTGATAATGTCGGATGATGCGAGGCCTATGAGACGGGACAAAGGGAAGTGAGTGACGGACAGTTGTGGTATGGCATTAGGCCATGACATGAGCACTGCTTGAGCACAAGCGCTGTGATCGGGCAACAGTTGATCTGATAACAGGCAGCTGCTTGCTGACGGGCGGATGAACAGCTCATGCACGGATTTACTGGACTGTGGGTGGTTCATATTCCAGGCAGGATGGTGTGAGATTTCATCATGCTGCTCAGAACAGGGCAAAAATGGAAACGTACAAATTGTTTATTTCCGGAATTTTGTGTTTAATATTTAAGGACTGCCGTTTACCACAGTTAACTGGAACTGTGGAAGGCGAAGCAGTCAGTGGCCGAGGGCGATGGAGTGAAGTATTACAGTCACTGAGCTTATGAGCCTGGCTTCATTGAGGGAGCACTGCCACTTCAAGGCAGCCTTTTTCCTGTGATCCTGAGTAGTTCTTGCATCTAGGGAGGTAAATCAGAAACAAAATATGGCTTGGTTTTGACCTCACCCACCCCTTCCAGGTGCATTCATGCTTCTCTCTGCACATCTCCTTACGTGAATGGGAAAGATGGAAAAAAAAAAGTACACTGTGGTCCCGCAGGCTTTCCTCTCTTTGTGCCCCTCAGAGGTGCTCAGAGGCGTCACTAACAGAGCAGGGAAGCCCTGGCTGGGACCAACTTTGCATTTTCCTTTGATACCATCCGTTGGGAGCCTTCATACAATGCATTTGAAAGCGCTATGTCAGCAAACTGCTGCTTCTGGCAAACATTAAGAAAACCGGAGGAGACAGAGTGGGGGAAGGCTCATCTGCCCAACTCCCTTACTGTTTTTCTTTTTTCTTTTCCCCCTTCTTTCCATTGTGAGGACTCTGGGAACTCTCTTTGATGGCAATACCTTTCAAACTGGGTTTTGCATAATGGATCACTGCCTAGGTATCTCACATCTCCTCTATAGAACTCGAATCTCAACTAACTTACTTGGGATACAAGTTTGAATTCTGGGTATTGTATGCATTTTTAAGGGCTTAAACATTTGAGTACTTTCGTACCCAACCCACTGCTAGTTCGCCCTTGACCTAGACCCATGCACCTGTGGTTTGCATGCCCACTCCAGGCTGCCACCATGGTTTATGCCACCCACTGTTGGTTTTGATGTGATTTAATTAGTCCTGAGTCCCTGAGCATCTACCCCCTTTTAAAAAGCTTCACCACCTTGGTTGTATCATAAGCAAATAGTGAAGGTGCTGATGTTGCTTCCAGTCTCCTGGCATTGAGTTGAATCCAATTGGTTACAGGGGAACGAATGTTTAAGCAGACTCAGAGCCAGGGGAAAGGCGAGCAGGTGGATGTGCTGAGCACAGCCCAGAGCATGTGGACTCCTGGATTTGGGTACTCTGTCTCCTTCTCTAGGTCTCCCTCAGGACATGGCTGCTGCCCTCCTTCAGAAGGACACTTAGGGTGGTGCAGCCTTCACCTTCATTCTCTTCATGTGTAAAAGTGAAAGTGTCTCTTCTAGATAGAAATCTTTGCAATTATCTGATCACTTGTGTTCATTTTAGTTACAAAGCTATCCCACAGGAAATGTTTGAAAAACATGTATCAGAATATAAATGAAAGAGTTACCCACAATTCCAGGGACCTGAGGTCAGCCATTACGGGCTTTTCTGGTGTGTTTCCTTCCACCTTTTTCCCCCCCCGCATAGATAATTAGCCCTTCTTATTTGTAGCTTTTGTACCTGTGGATTCAACCAACTGCAGATCAGAATATTCTCTACAATACTTAACATTTCCAGACTATGTTCTTGTCATTATTTTTTAAATAATTCACTATAACATCTGTTTACATAGTCGAAGGTACTATAAGTAATGGAGGGATGAGAAAACATACAGAGAAGGATGTAGTAGATGGTGTCCAAATAGTCTGTCACTTTCTAGCAGAGTTTTGAGCATCTGAAGATGTGGGGATCTGCAGGGGGTCCTGGAACCAGTCTCCTATAGACAATGAAGAACAACTGTTTGGTTATTTACAAAGTTAGATTCCCATGTGGATCCAGTGTTTTCCCACCCTCTCTTGAACATTTGCCTGTGTCATTTAATATAAGCTGAAAAGTAAATACATACGAAGCCTGCATATTGTTACGTTACGTGAATATTTTACTTAATACTCAGTTGTTGATATTTAAGAGTTTTGCTCTGATAGATGATGCTGCCACAACTCTCCTTGCATGTAAATCTCTGTACACCCCTCCACTTATTTCCGTAGGCTCTGCGTCTGTCAGGAGAATCACTGGGTCAAAATGTCTCGATATTTTTAAAGCACCTGATATGAAATTACACACCAGTACCATATGGGTGCCTCGGTTCCTGAACACATACCAATACCAAATATTTCTCTTCTTTTGAGAGTTTAAAATTATTATCTGATTAAAAATGGTACCCTTTATTGTTCATTAGAATTCATATGTTTATCAGCCACTTAAATTTTCCTGTTAAATTTTTTTCATCTCTCCTGAAGGTATTTGGTACTTTCGTATTTCAGTTATTTTAATCTAAGAGTGAAGTCACCAAAATACTTTAAATTTTAATGAAGCTATAATAGCCAGTCTTCCTTTTTTACTGTAACCCCTTATTGTTTTCCAACCCTTGGCACACTGCTGTGCATACTAAAGGGCAACATAAATGCTTTTTAATGAGAGAATGACCCATTATCTAAATATGTCATTGATGTACAATATTGGTTAGTAAGGCTAAAATGAGAAGTTTTAGTCCATTAGAAATGATCATGAGGACAGCTTTGATAATGAATTGTCCTAGGAAAGGAAGCTAGAAGAGAAAAAATAAATAATATTTCATATATGTGAGTTTTCGTTAGCACAGGATTGAAGAGAATAAATATTACAAATAAAAACAAAACTATAGTTCAGAATTTTTATCAGATTAAGCAACTGTTTACTCACAGAAATATAAATAGAATAATATAAGAAATATCAACTCCTCATGGTTTGGAGCTTGCTTTTCTGATGATTTTTTAAAGAAATAAGACACGACAGAATAAAGTCCCCTGTGCTGCCTTCTTCCGCCTCATCCTCTTTCCGCTCTAGAAGTAGCTGTTGTTCCGAACATTGTGCTTATTATTCAAGTGTACACTTTTTTCATGGTACGGACACAGACCTCTAAGCAACACGATTATGTTCTATTTTTAAAAAGTCTATATCCTACCACTTTTTTCCCTATTTTACTGATATGTATATGTGCAAAATTTAAGGTTTACAATGGAGTTGAGCATTTTGTGCACATACGTATCGTCAAGGTGACAAAGTCTTTTCCACTCTCCTTTTGTCCCCCTACCCCCAGTTTCACTTTGTTTTTTAAGTTCCATAGGAGTTGTGATCTGGGACTCTCATATCAGAGAGACCATCCGATGTTTCACCTTCTGCTTCTGACTCACTTCACTGAGCATGATGTTCTCAAGCTTCTTCCATTTGTCTGTGAAAGCCTCCATGCTATTGGACTTTATTGATGCATAGTATTCCATTGTTCCCATTTCAGTTTTCCTTCTCTCTCATTCAGTATTTTGAGAAGGATACATGTTGGCAGTATTGTGCCCTCTGAAGTCTTCCTGACTTCTCTTTCTCTCTCCCACTCATCGCCAGTGCCAGTGTTGGGTCCTCGTGACTGCCGCTGCAGCGAGCTCCGTCGTGTCTCCTTGTGCACGTGTGTGCCTTTCTTTAGGTGGAGATGGAACTGCTGAGTCATACAGAAATGCATCTTCACGTTGTTTTTCAGAGCCTGCCAGGTTCCTCTAGATGTTTTGGAGGTATTACATAAATACTTGAGTTTCCCCAAGAACATTCCACGCCAGTTACACTAGTTAACATTATTGAGAGCTAGTGGGCCAAGAAACTGTTCTGAGAGGTTTTCATAGCTCAACACATTTAATCTTCACCTACCCATGTTTTGGAGGAGGAAACTGAGAACTCAGGGATGTTGCCTAAGGTTACCAGGAAGTGACAGCCCATTCAAATGCTGGCAGCATCATCCTCCAGCTGTGTCTCTTAATGACAGACTCTGCTTCTAGCTAGAGGGACACCAGCCTGGTTGTGTTTGTACTGGAACAAAGACAACAGTATTTAGCTCACAAGAACTGCCCGAGGAAGGAAGTAGCCTTATTAGAGTATTTTTGTTCTGTAGTTAGGAAGAACAACCAGATGGTTGCTTCATGTGTCCAAGGTCCGCCGATCCATCACTGACTGATCCCGGACTACATTCCAGGTTCCGTGTGCAGTGTGCCAACAGTGTTGTTTGTTTCCCTTCTGTGCCCCCGCCTGTGTGTTCATGAAGTCATATTAGCTCTGTCTCCTTGTTCTTTTAATTTCTTGTGGTCTACGGTAGACAACTTGTAACAGCCAGGTCAAATGAATTTTTTAGGAGCAGTCACAGATAAAATCTTGTACATGTAAATTTTAATTGCAACACTTTAATCCCCATTCCAAGTGCCAAACTTTCAGGATTAATTTGTTGCATCTGTTGGTAACACGGTACTCAGTCTTCTGACCACATTCTTTGCCCGAGGGCCCTCATTTACTAATGAGTAATTGCTGCAATTTTCAGAGAAAATGCTACTGGTACAATCATGTTTGAACATTCATCAAATATGATGCAAACACAGTTAGGAGAAATGTTAGCATCCTTTGCCTGCAAATGTGGACACAGAGTTAAATTGCCCCACACTGCCATTTTCCTAGGTTTACTATTTCCATCAGTTTTTGGAACACTTGATGGGTTAGACTGTTCATGGCTTTCCGGCTCAAATAATAGGACCGGTTCATGAGTTGGTCTTACCAAACGACTCCAGCCTAACTCCCGTTTGCATTCTGTTACCCAGACCCACTTTGGAAAGAGAAGATGGAGATGGGAAAAGAAGCTGCCTCGGCAGGATGCGCTTCTCTTGGTACACACGTCATCAACACACAGCACTGACAAGCTAATTACAACTTTAGCTCGAGCCTTTCCTCCTTTCACATTTTGTTTGCAAACAGCCAATTATTTTCATCCTACATGCTGGAAAAGCGCAAACCCTAGTGGGCGAGTCACTAGTCTATGGTATGTCCACCTGTCCAGCTATCCATCCATTCTCTATGTTTTGCTTTTCTTCAGGTTGGGCTCTAACTTTTATTTTCTTGTCCACCTACTTACTATTTATTTATTTTTGCCTGTGGAGTGTGTAGCATTCTGAGCATATGTTTTCATACCTCTCTGTGGCCTTGCCTGTCATGGTGGCTCTGAGAGAGATGTCATCACAGCCAAATGCCTGATGGCTTTCTGAAAAATTTTACTTACCTCAGTTTCATTCCATACCTATCTCAGCGGTGTGCCAGGCACAGCTCACCACTAGGAAGGTGTGGCGAAGTGTGTAGGTGGAGAAGAGCTGGCCATAATGAGTCTCAGGATGGGCTGAGTCAATGGGAGAGTGGATGGGAACTTTGTGTTCACCTGAGCTGGAAGAACTAAGATGTAAACATGAAAATACAAAGTTTGAAGGCAGCCAGACCAGAATGTGCTACGAGAGTGGCAGAAAACCCAAGAACCAGAGGATTTAGATTTTGCCATCATGGCACAAGTCAATTTAGCAGATATTTTAAAAAACTCTTGCACTCAGGCTGCACTCAGAAGAGTAGACACTATAATGGCACCCCTCATGCGTCTGTGATGCGAGGTTGATGGCTATACGGAGTGAGAGAAGGAGAGATAAAGGTAAACAGAGAGAGGTCTCAGGAAGGGTCCTTATGGATGAGGGGCGTGAAGACCCAGGGGCGTCAGCTCACTCTGTGGGGACAGCTGGTGGACATTCAGTGTGGCACTTTTGGAGCTCAGCTCTGCTCACACCAACTCCATGAGATAGAGAACTGAGGCTCAGGGAGGGTGAGTGATTGACACGTCTCATGGCTAAGAGCAGTGCTAGAGTCGGCAAAGTGAGGGCTTGACACCTGTGAGATCCCTGTGGCGTCACGTGTCTTTCATGGATATACATCACTACTGTGATAGGTTTCTTTTTTCTTGACTGGAAAGGGAAGTATTGGGATGGAATGTTCCAGAGGGTGACAAGCCAAGCCAGGGACCGAAGTACACAGATCAGAGCCTCGTTGACTTTCTGGGATGTTGCCGGTGGCAATTATAGATGTTATCTGCTTATCCCAAACTCTGTGAGAAGGCTGTTTCCCACTGCTTTGGGCTTTAGCTGCTGTTTATCTATGTTCTGGAGTACCACAGCCTGTCTAGAATTCAAGCCAGAGTATAAAAGAAAGTGGAAACAGGATGCAGGATTGATTTGTGTTCTCATACACAGACTTTGCCCACATCTAATCATACCACTGCCCACCCTTTCGTTTCTATCCTCAAACCTCTACTAGTTCCTGTACATGTTAGTCACCTTTCTGTCACTGTGACAAAATACCTGAGGTAGTTAGCTCCTAAGAAGGAAAGGTTTATTTGGATCACAGTTTCAGAGGGTTTAGTTCATGGTTGTTTGGCCCTGTTGCTTCTGGGCTTGTGGCAGCATGGTACATCATGGTGAGAATGCATGGCAGAGACGTTGCTCATCTCATGGAGCCAAGAAGCCTAACCAAAGAGTAGGAGCTAAGAATCCAGATGTCCCTTTCAAGGGCATGCCTCTCCATGACCAAATTCCTTACACTATGCTCTACCTCCTAAAAGTTTCACCACCTCTCTCTTGTCTGGTGACCAATCCTCTGACATGTGCGTCTGTGGGGACATTAGAGGTGGAAGCCCTAGCCATCTATCTTGGAGATGAAAGGAACAGAAGTCAAGCACAAGGAAATGAACATTAAGAGTTTAAAATATTTATTCAAGGACATTCTAATCGCTGATTCCAAAGATGCTACTACTGACCCCCAAGGATCCCCCTGCTCTGGGTTGTTTTCACAGTGCTGGAGAAGAGTGGATGGCTCAGAAGAAGATGGGCCAGACAGAGTACAATGTGTCTAATCCCCTGACCTCGTGATCACGTATGTGCACACACACCTGTGTCTAGCATAAGACAGTTCTTATTAGCCCAGGGATATAATGCCAGTGTTTAGAAGACAGGCACTGAATTTGGATCTTAGAGAGGACTCCAGTAGCAAATCTAGCAAAACAAGTTCAAACCTGGTCACTCACCAAGGAGTCAGTGAACAGAGGCAGCAGCCATGGCTGAGGGCAGAAGGACAGGGAGCGAACTGATATGTACCACGTGCACACTGCTGCTGGCCGCCCCAGTCTCCCAGTGCAGATGACCTGCCTCATGTCATCTCACACCCTGAGGTGGGGGCTCGGGCAAGAGATGAGGAGCCTGCTGGGGAGCAGTTACTGCTCCGTCAGCTGAGGTCACGACCACATAGAGAGAAGGACACAGAATTTATGGCAGGCAGGAGCCCTGTTCCTAGCGCTTGGAGTTCCCTTATGAATGTAGGGGTGGGGAGTCCCTTAACCAAACGACGGAAAGGAAGCAGAGAGAAAATGGCTTCTGGATTCCCTACCCAGTCACCCTGAGACTCACTATCCACTTTTCTGTGTATTTCTTTTTCTTTCTATTGACACCGGGCCCTTGAACACGTAAATATTTGTAACTCTTTAGAGCCATCATCCCCTGGAACATTTTAGGGGGTCCAGCAGAGAGTAGATGGTACACATTTTATAATGTACTGTTTTCTTCCCCCATTTTATTAATATGTATAAGTAGAAAATTTAAGGTTTACAATGAAGTTGAGCATTTTGTGCACCTACGTATCTTGTCAAGGTGACAAGTACTTTCCCACTTTCCTTTTGTCCCTCCCATTACCCACCCCTCTCTCCCTCCCTTCCTACCCACCTTACCCCCTGTTTCACTTTGTTTTTCTTTTTAAGTTCCATGATATAGTTGTGATCTGGGTCTCTCATATCAGAGAGACCATTCGATGTTTCACCTTCTGCTTTTGACTCACTTCACTAAGCGTGATGTTCTCAAGCTTCTTCAATTTGCCTGTAACAGCCTCCATGCTGCTGGACTTTATAGATGCATAGTTAGAATGTACAATTTTGTACAGGACTCTGAAAAGCTGCAATTGGTGGAGGGAAACCACAGGGAAGGTCTCTGATCCAGGAACTACTGTCTCTTATCACCCCTAGGGCAGCCCAGTGGGTCGCAGTTAGGAAGCCGTACTAACACCCCACAGAGGGCGCATCCTTGACAAGAGTTAAAGTTAGGACTGGTAGCAGCATCACAGAGCAGGAGGGGATGATGGATATATGTAGACCTTCCAGCAGGCCCCACCTCTTAAAGATTCTACCACCTTGCAATAGTACGAAGCTGGCAGCCAAGCTGTCAACACCTGGGCCTCTGAGGGACACTTAAGATCCAAAGTACCAGCATCTGTCAAGGCAGCTTGCATCCCTCTTCTTCCTGACACTGAGCAGAGTAGAGAGAAGGAATAGTGGGTTTAGAGGAGCACATGGAACCCCCTGCTGACACAGGTATCTCCTGAAAACAGCAGGTGGTCAAAATCCAGGTATGCTGGCACATAAACCCTGCACCAGGAAGGCTGAGGAAGGAGGATCAAAAGTTCAGGCCCAGCCTGGGCAACCTAGCAAGACTGTATCTCAGAAAACAGACACATAGAAACATTGGAGCCTGGGTATGTAGTGGTAGAGTGCCTCTGGCTTTGATCCCGGGTAAGAGAAAGAAAGAAAAAATTAAGAAAGAAGGGAAGGTAGGGGAAGGGGAAGCGAAAGATGCCCAAACACTCAAAGTGTGGCTGGTTTCCAAGGCGTTACGCGTCCCTTTCAGCTGATTCAATCTCTGGACTTCAGCCCTTGAGTTTGATCGATGGGATTTTTTTCTTAGATAAAAAGCTTTGGATTTGTGCTCTCCTTCAGTAACAGCTGAGGGAACAAATGGCTGCTGAGGACGGCCAGGTCAGCTGCCACCATCAGTGGGTTATTTCTTTGCTTTTTCTGCATAACAAAGGAATAAAATAAGCCCGGAGAGGAAAGAGCAGGGAAAGTGAGCATGACCCTAAGCTATTTTAAGAGAATGTTTTAAATGATGGCTAGCTAAAGAAAATTTTATGTCTGAGATTTACAAGGTAAATCAAATCAACCATGGGAAGAAAGAAAAGATTTTTTAACCAAAAACATTTTTCTCTTCTTTACTTTTTTTCTGAAGGAAAAGTGAACAAGTAGGCAGATAATTGTTAAGGATCTTGACTTTAAAACTTGATTGACTTTCCCCAGAAACACTTGTAAAGCTCTGTGGCTCCTTAAATGATTGACACTTTAAAAAGGCTTGTCTAACCCTTGGCTTTAGTTTTGTATTCACGTAAATAATAAAATTATCCTTGGTCTTGGATCCAGCAGTGCGCCATCTTCCTTTGGATGGTGAATATGGCAACTCAGTAGAAGGTAGGGAGCTTGGACCATGAAGTAGTTTGAAACAACTTGAGAATTCATCAAGAATGTTAACACTTTTGAGCATTCTAGGAAGGAAGGGGTGATAAACAGGATGCAGCTACTTGCTTGTTCTGTGTTTCCACTTCATCATTAGAGAAGTGCGTCATGAAATATGTGTCTTAAAAATACAGGTTCTGTTTCCCCCAAGAGTTCAAGATGAAAATCTGATTCTTTGAGAAAAGAACTTTCTTCTGTTGATGAATATACTAATGTTTGGTTCATGAATGATTAAAAACAAGTAAAAGCCCCTGTTTCCCAGTCCTTTCTCAATCTGCTGCTTCCAAGAGGAAACCACTGGATCCTAAGCCTTCAGAGGCCCCACCAGGTGGACATTTTCATTAGTTCGGCTTTAAATTGGTCAGCAGTGGCTCTCACAGGGAGTGGCCTCTGCCTGGAATAATGGCATAAATGATGTGTAATGTCCAGGCTTTTGTGAAATGTGAGAACCAGGTTGAACATTCCTGAAGTAACTGCCCTTTGACCTATGGTCATGTATGCCTTTAGCATTTCCTGGGAAGTGAGGCAGAAATAAAGGGGAGTAACAAAAATCTAGACTTCCTTAAATTTCCTTCTCAATCTTAGAATTATCAGAAAATTTCAAGCCAATTGCATTTCTGCTTTCTCCTCTTCCTCATCCTATTGTCATGAAAGTGTTTTTATCTTCCACAAAGACCCAAATGGTTCTTGGCTACACAACAATACTGAGGAGTCAATATAAATCATTTTCCTTGGTTCCTGACAGCAAACCAAATCAAAAAGATCATTGACTTAGAGACTGAAAAAGTGGAAAATCCCTGTGATCCCTGTATCCCCTTCCCAGACACCTCATTGGTTCTGAGGTTCGCTTCCCTTCTTCTCATCACAAAAGAAGTTATTGTCTTATGTCGGGCTTCCTTTATTATGGAACGGATGGCAGTCCACAGCCCAGTGATATTTCACTTTCCCAAGAGTGGGACCATTGCAACATGTGTCCAGAGTAACCTGAAGAGTGAGGTTAGAGGGAAGAATGGAAAAATAAGGAAATCTTTGCTAAAAAGAATGGGATTGAGGCTTGGAGGTTTCTGTGTAAAATACTTGAATCTTAAAGAAAGAGCAAGAGTGAGTGAGGGATTCTTGTTACTGAGTTGAGTGTTGTTTCTCTTTATTAGACTCTGCCAGTAGAGCTGCCAATAAACCCTCAAGGCTCTTTTCCTTCTTATTGCGTTCTTTTAGCTGTGTGTGTCTGGACTGTTTAATTAAGGGTTTTTGTGGGTGCAAGACCTATTGCTTTAGCAATTGAAACTCCTTAAATATAAGTACCCTATCTATATAAGTTATGTATCTCCATATACTACACATGCATTTTCAATATACTGCATTCATGTATATATTTTTTAACATTAGCTGGGGTAGAAAGAGAAGTGTGGCTGTGCTAAGTCTTTGTTCATAGAGGCAGTGGAAAAGAGACTGGCTGCAAGTGAGTGTCACCCCGTCTCCCCCATCGGGTGGCCCACAGCCAGGCACCAAACAGCAGATTCCATATAGAAATATCCCATTTAGTGTTCTTGCCATGCGCCTGTGTCATGAAATAAAGCAGACGTTACTCAGAGGAGAATGGTAGGTAAGGAGGATTCACCTTGACCTCAAATTGTCTCTCCCCTCAATTAAAACCAATCTACTAGCTGGCGTTAATGTGGAGGTTCTGGTTCCATTTTCATTGGGCGTATTTATTTACAAAGGGAGGGAGGAGATGGGTAAATTGAATTGATTGGCCTAATCTTTACGCATTCAAAAGGTATTATGAATACATATTATGTGTTATTAATACTCCTTTTGATAGTGGTATTATCATGATTTCATCAAAGTTGTCCTTTATGCCATAACAAAACCATACTTTTATGGTTAGCTGAATTCCAAATGGTGCTAAGCACACCTAGAAGAACCTGACAGCATCTTCAGGTGACGTCTGTATTACCCAGATGTTTTAAAGGCTGCTGCGCAGACTCATAAAAACTTGTATTTGTGTCTGTCCTTGGAGTGGAATTGTCACCACACAAATTTATTTTAATGAAATGGACAACCCAGAGCCTTATTTATTACAACACAGCCCCAAAACAGTATGCTTAAGTAATGGATCAGAACTTTCTTCCTGCCCACAGTGTGCATAACACTGTGTGAGACTCTGTGTGGAAATACAATCTAGTTGCTGCTTTGAAAGAATCCAAAATCTCATTGGACAGAATAAGATGTGCCTGACGAAATAGAAGCAAAAGATAGTCTATGGGCACATGCCAAATGAATCGACTTAAAGGGAATTCTGGAGAGTTCGAAGGAACCAACACCACAGTACAGTAGAATTGCAGGAAGAAATGGGAATTTGATTCAGGCCTTTCAAGAACCAGTAGGATTCAGATGAGTTGGGACAATGAGCACGGATTCTGGACAGTGCATGCTGATCATTCAGAATTTTGTGTTATGCAGCTCATGGGACTGTGATGAGGTGTGATGGAGGTGATACTGATGACCAGACTTGCTTCTTGTAGGCAGAGGGAGTTAGTTCCCAAGAGGATATTAAGTTTGGTAGCTGGAGGGCTAATGCATTGAGCAAGAGAGTGATGAGGCTGGTTATTGCAAGCGACCAGGATTCGAGTTACTGATTCTGGACTCTGGTATAAGTGAAAAAAAAAAGTGATGGAGTCAAGCCACGAAAGAAGAACTGGCAAAACACTTAGTGCTAGGACAGCACTGTTGTCTATGGCATTACACCACTGTGACCCCAGTCTTCTCTGTTTATCTCCAGAAGAACAAGGTGGGCGTCTTGGTATGTTTTATAATTTCCTGTCTAGTAGTACATAATTAGAAATCATCTCTATGTAATGTTCAGGTGCTCATTTCCTTCTGGTTCCCAAGCTAGTTTCATGTTTTTTTTTCTCTTGCTCTTAGGTATACAACATATATTTGATTTGATAACTGCTCAATAATGTTGATGTGTTTTGTTCCTGTTTAGCTGAAAGCATTTCTGAGAGAGCCACAGCCCATTCTTACATCTGCTTCTAAGTTTTTCGGTACATACTCAAGCAAGACAGTGTGAAAAAAGTCACTAGCTTACACCTAGTCAGCTTTAGTTATCTTTCAACTCTTGATAAACAAAAGACAACTGAAACATACAGAAGACAAAAGTCGCAGTTTTGTTGGCAAATACCATCACAGTGTTTTGAGATTTATTCTCTTAACAAGTTTTATATTACTACATTAAGATGCATTCTAGGACTAAAATTTATACTTGTAAGAGACTTCCTGTCCTACAAATCTTGGTAGCTCCTAGGACTGTGTGTGGATGTCTGTTTCTTTCTGGATATATAATATTCACTTTATTTGATCAACTAATTAAACATTTATTAAATCCATGCCTCTGTGCTTGTAGGTATGGTTCTACCTTATTTAGCACAAGGAAACAGTAAAGACAGGACTCCTGCCCTTGTAGATACTGCATTCTGACAGAGGGAGACAGATAGTACATGAGAAAATACCCATCAGTCAAAAAGCTCTAATGAAATCTGCCAGATGCAGATGTGGAGGAGACCATTCCAAGCCCATCTTCACTCATTGGGAGATGTCTGGAAATGCACAGTGCTTGGACTGTGGAGGAACTTGGGATGCATCACTGAGTGAGTAAGTGAATGAATGAAGGAGTGTATTGATTGTCCTGCTAGAAATGCTTTCAGTAATAGTCTTTCGGTTCTTAGAACCTTATTTTGTCAATAATATTGGTCTGTGGGGAGGAGAAGCGTGCTAAGGATTGAGCCCTGGACCGTCACACTGAGATCTAACTATCTAATACTTTCCCTCCAGAAGGATTTGATAGAAAAATCAGTGGCTACTGTAGGTGGCCTTCTTCCACTGAGCTCCCTGAATCCTCTTGCCCTCAAGCCAGCAAAACCTTACAACTCAAGGCCATCACTTTTCCGGGGAATCTGTCCGAGCCCCTTTCCCAGGCACGGGAATTTCCCATGCCCTGAGTCAACCTACAGAGTTCTGCAGAGACATTGCTCATGTGTCTCGCGTGTCTGCCTCCCTCTGTACACCGTGGGCACAGAAACTCTTTCCCTCACACACCAGCATGTGGGAACCTAAGAATTGTTTCCTACCACAATGAAAACCACAACACTAGCCATTTACCTTCTTTGTAAGTAGTAGCGTGCTGGGCTGTTCCCTTCGGCCTTGCCTCTGTACCCTCATGAAATTTACCCCTTGTTTAGGGAAAGTGATCAAGCTATAAACAAGAAGAGAACATTGCAAGTCAGGATGGTCAAGACTGAGAAAATTGGGAAGGTAGAGCAGATGAAAAGAAGAGAATCGTCTGAGTAAGTGGCGTGTGTCACCATTGTCGCCTTTGATTTGTTCATTTAAAACTGATCAAAGGAGACAGATAGTCTGTTTTCTGTAGCTTATTTTTCTTTGTTTGGTTTTGGCGCTGGGCATTGAACTCGGAGCCTTCTGCATGCTGAGTCCTCGTTCTTCCACTGCGCGTGCAACCCCAACCCCGTCCTGCACGCTGCACTGTTCGATGCCAACGTGTTGGTTTTGGAGGAATGTTTTGCAGTGGTTTTGTGGTGCTGTCTTTTGTATGGTGATTCTTATGGGTTTCCATTTTTAGGTAGATGTTTTCAATTTGTCTGAAATTGTTAAATCTTGACATGGCACGCAGAAAGCATTCGAGCTTATAACTGATGCTATCGTTACTCTGCAAGGTGGCCATCTGCATGAGTGTGCCCTGGTGGTGGAGGGAGCCTGCAGAACATTCTTTAATTCTGCACTATATAGATTGCTTGTTTTCCATAATCACTTGCCATTTACACAATTAATGTATTCATAATGAGAAATGAGAAAAGAAAGGTGGAAGGAAGACATTAAATAATCACAGTCCCCACAGCTGCTATTGATACATTTATATATAGCTCTAAATCTAAAAAAAAAAAGCTTCCTTAAATTTTATAACGAATTGGTTTATAATTTTAATATTAGCAATGAACTTCCAGGTCAATAAATGTTTTCCAGTCTGTATTCCATGGATTTCTAGCCCAACAGAGCAGGGACTCTGCAGAGACCAAGTGACTCACCCAGCTGCGCCTCTTAGTACAGCTCCACCATTACTGGAATGTTTTAAAGTAATGTCTCTTTGTTTGTCTATTTGGTAAAAGGGTTTTTACTGATCACATTAAAAGAAAAAAACTTGTGAGTTAATGTTCGTAGTTACATTTCCATTGAACTAACTCCTGTATGCCCATGATAACACCTTTGCCCATATCTGTGCTCATGTAGTGACGGACTTTTGATTGGCATTGGAGCAACCACTTTTTGAGCTCTGCTAACACTATGTCTGCTATGGTTTGTGTTTGGTTTGTTACCAGAAGGGTCACGTGCAGAAAGCTTGATCCTTTATACCTCAAAATTGAGAGGTGGTAGATCTGTGAATGATGGAGCCTGGTAGAAAGTAACTAGGTCGTGAAGTTGTCATACTTGGAAGGGATTAATGCCTATCCGTCAGAAGTGGGTTGGATCTCACACAACTGGACTGGCCAGTGCAAGAGCAGATTGTCATAAGGCGAGCTCAACTTTCTCAGCTCACTCCCTTGTTGTCATTGTTGCCTTTGTGTGCTCCTTCTGCTTCTTTTTGAAGTCGTAGTGCAGCCAGATGACAGTGATAGTGTGTTTGGTCTTCGCAGCCATCAGAATGTGAGACAGACATCTTCTCTTTATAAAGTACTTAGTCTCAAATACTTTGTTACAGCATCACAAAATGGATTGAGACAGTGGCTGTATTTTTCTGTTAGACTGAGATACTCAGGCAGCTGACCAAATACTGGTTGCTCTGCGCCTGGTGAATAGGGGTCAACTTGTACAATTGTTGAAGGGTTTTCTGGATCCAGCTCTGCTGAGGAAAACTGGTTGATTAGTAAGTGGGGAGGAAATTGCTGGACACTACTGTTTGCTTTGGAGGCAGCTGGTGGCACCGCTAGACATTTTGACCCTGGTTGGAGGTCAGAAGGTTGGTGGGAATAAAAATAAATGAGAAGGACTGAAGAAAATAATTATGAATCATACATGTGATACAGAGTTAGTCTCTAGAACATGAAGCGTACTCTTGCAACTCAACGACATAGACACAATCCAAATAAAAAAATGGGTACAGGATTTCAATAGACCTTTCTCTGAAGATTCGCAAATTACTGGTAAGCACGTGAAATGATGCTCAGCCTCATTAGTCATTGAGGGAATATAAATCAGAACCACAATGACATGCCACTTCCAACCCACTAGAATTGCTATGATCAAGAAGACAAATAGTGTTTTTGAGGCATTTTGAGTGTTGGCAAGGATGTGGAGAAATTCAAATCCTTGTACGTGGTTGGTAGGAATGTAAAATGATACAGCCATTGTGGAAAACAGCCTGGCAGCTCCCCAGAGGTTAAACACAGAGTTACCACATAGCCTGCGAATTCCAGTCTAGGGTATATACCCAAGGAAAATGAGAGCACATGTGTGCACAGAAGCTTGTCTGTGAAAGTTTGCAGCAGCACTGTTTCTAATAGCCAAAGATTGGAAACAAGACAAATGTGGGTTTTTTCTTTTATTATTATTCCCAAAATAATACAATGTAACAACTATTTATGTGGCATTTACTTTGTATTGAGTGTGATAAGTAATCTGGAGGTAATTGCATAATAGGAGGGAACACTTAGGTTTTATGCAAATGCTATGCCAGTGTATATAAGGGACGTGAATACCCTCATATTGTGGTGTCCGTAAGAGTCTTGACACCAGTGCCTGTGGCTACCAAAGGATGGCCATGCTTTATTCTGTCATAAATCCTCATGTAGAAGTCACAGTTTTTAAGCAAAAGATAATAAATTTATCCATTCGGACATCCAACAAATACTACTCTAATACCCACTGTGGGTCGAGTGCTGTTATAAGCACTTGTGACAGACTGAGGACATAGATCCCTGTTTTTGATAAACTTTGATTCTAATATGGGAGCTAAGGAATGAGAAGAGAGAGACAAGCTATTCTGTACTAAATGGAAATGAAAAATGCTAAAAAAAAACCCCAACAAAATCTCACTGTGAAGAGGTGAGATTTAAAGAAAAACAAAGAAAGGGAGGGGTTTACCGCGGCAGGGATCTGGATCTCTCCAAGAGCGAACACCCTCAGCAAAGAACACGAAGAGAAGCCTCTAAGAGAACGGCGTAGCATGCCCAGAGAACAGGAGGAAGTCTGTGGAGGTGGGAAGATAGGAAGCAAGAGTGGTCCCGGAATGCTCAGGTTGGTGGAGCCTAGGAGGTCACTGCAGCAACTTGAACTTTTTTTTTATTTTTTACAAACACAGTTCACATATCAAAATATCTGCCTCTTGAAGTTTACAAATCTGTGTGTTTTTGTAGATTATGTTTGCAACTATCACTACTGATTTCAGGATATGATCGCCATTCCCAAAAGCAGTCCCACACTCTATAAACAGATTCCGCCTCCCTGCCTTGTTTCCTTCTCTTAGCCCTTAGCAATCACTTGTCTGTATTCTAACTCTATGAATTGGCTGATTCTAGATGTTCCAGATTGCTAGAGTCATACTGGGTATAGGATTTTGTGTCTGGTTTCCTCCACTTAACAGTGTTTTAAGGGCCACCGTGTCAGTCAGCTTTCCCATAGCCACACAAAATACCGGACATCCACGGCTTAAAGGAGGAGAAGTTTAATTTGGCTCACAATTTCAGAGCGTTCAGTTGATGGTCACCTGGCTTTAAAGTAGAAACATCCTAGCAGGGGGATACGATGAAACAGAGCTGCTCTCAGTTCGTGGCAGCTGGGGAGCAGAGCCGGGGAACTGCCCAAAGAGGAAAGGAGCCAAGGACCAGGTTCAATACCTACAATCATGTCTCCATGACCCATCCAGATACCCAGAAGTGTGCTTTCTGATACTGCCCTAGGCAGATCTCAAGCCATTCAAGTTGACAATTAAGTTTAACCAGCGGATTCATCCATGCTGTAGCATGGTACTTCTTTTACGCCTGAATGATACTCAGTTATGTAGATGAATGTATCATGTTTTATTTATCCACTTGATGGACAATGAAATTTTTCCCATTTTTGGCTGTCATAAATAAGATTGCTGAGAATATTTGTATAGAAGTTTTGTATAGGTGTATGTTTTTGTTTCTTGAGTATTTGTCTGGGAGTGGAAGGACTTGACATTTTCCCCATCTATGTGAAACTGGGAGCCATTGCGGTACCTCTATGGCTCCTTCTTAAGAATATATTGTGACTGGATCAGGGGTAGAAATGAGGATGATTTCAGTGATTCCGGTGAGAGAGAACAGTGGCTTGCTCCAGGGTGGCAGCAGTGCAGTCAGATTATGGATGCTTTTTGAAGGTGCCCGGTGGAGTTTCTGCATAGTGAGAGAGAAAGGGAAGATCTAATGTTACATTTGGCTCTGTCTGCCAGAAGGACAGAGCTGCCCTAAGTGAGATGGGAAAGGCACAAAAAGGAAGTTCTGGAGTTCAGCTTGGAGACACTGCGGTTATGGGTTCATTAGACGTCCGCCAGGAGATGTCAGGCAGGCAGCTGGATAAATGAGTCTGGAGTTCAGGAAATGGTCTGGGCTGCAGATATAAATTTGGGAGTCAGTGGCATATCGATGGTATTTAGAACCAGGCGACTGAGCAAGATCGCTAAGGTTCTCATTTGTCGTAGGAATAAAACAATATAAATGTGAATGTAGAGTTGTAATCTCTTCTGTTTGTTGGGATCCAACAGTGAGCTCATGTTATAACTGAAAGCATATATCGGGCCCGCTTCGCTTGATGTGTGTGTATTTCAACACATTTGAACTATCATCCCCCGGGCATCTATTACAGAGGTCATTCATTAATATCTTAGGGATGTGTACATCATCAATATTGTGTGAAGTCATTTTGTTATCTTCGTTTTGTAATTACGCTTTTTGCTGTTGTTGTTTTCTGTTCTCCCACATACTCATCAGATAAAGAAACAGGAGTGATTATTAGGTTGAGACATTTACAAAAAGTAGGCAGTGACCTTACCTAAGGTAATTAACTTCCAGTCTTTCCAAGTACAGACAGTTGTTTGACAGTTGGGGACAAAGCAAGATAGAAAGCAGTTTCTTTTTAATTTAAGATGTAACGAATGCACTGAGGAGATAAACAATAAGAAAAACCAAATGTGATCTGACTGACCCAGGAATCATGTCAGGGAGATGTGACTGCAGATCTGAGGGGGCTGTATCTGGAGGAAATGAAAGGCAGGTTGGGTAGGAATTATATTCAAGTAGTTAAAAAGGCAAAGACTTGTTTTATGTTGTTCATTGAGCTAGGATTCAAGGCTAGAGGATGGTGGAGCTCAGTGGTAGAGCCCTTTTCTAAACGTGACAGAGACCCTGCATTCCATCCTTACTGCTGCAAAAACCAACAAACCAAGATTCACAAACAAGGACTCCAAGCACACAGGTCACCATTTACCTAAGAAAGAGCTTTCAAGTAGTTAAAGGTGGAAAGCCGGGCACAGGGTGGGTTTGAGCACAGCCCACCAGCCACTCAGAAGTTTTGTGACCGTCAGTTAGGTCTGCAAACAGAGTAGCTTCTGCCCTGGGTGGGGACCTCTCAGTGCTCTGTCACCTTATGGCATCTGTGGTTCTGAGTTAGAATGTCCTTAAATAAGATGGGATGGATTTCTGGCTGGTGTTGAGGGTCCCTACATTTGTATGGTATAAACAGTCCCTTCTAAGGTGCACTGTCTGCCTCAGTGTTATTTAACCGTCACATGTAGGGATGAAGAGCTCCAGGTAGGTTACACTAATGTATCCCAAGAGTTAGCACCGGGAGGGTGGATGTACAAACTGTGTTTGTGCTGGGCTTTCAGAGATCCATGCTCGACTCCCGATCTGAACTACGGGGAACATGGGATTACTGATTTATATTATGTGTTCCAAGAGCTAAAGTAGTTTAATCCTAACACTTTTAGAAGGCTCAAAAAAGAAAATACTTAAAGTTTGGGTACAAACCTTTGGGATCGTTAAAGGTTCTCGGGAAAGAGACCGCAGAAACATCTGGTCCAGTTTCCTCTCATTTTTATGGAAAAGGAGACCACAAGATCTCGAAGCAGTTTACTCAAGATCCCTTGGTTGATTCACACCTTTCCTTCTTATTCCCTTCTATTGTTTTATCTATCCACAATTCTGTCGTATTTCAGATTTGACAACACCGATCACCATGCAAGAAGTCTTTAGGAGGTGCCAGGCGTGGTTGCTGTGCTGACCATGCAACGGCACGTGCTTTCGTACCTAAATACTTAGGTCCCAAGTCTTGAATTTTAATTTCCAGCTCTGCTACCAGTTACCATGTGTTTGTCCTGAATGAAGTTAGTCAGAATCTCTGAAAATGACACAAACACAACCACAGTTGCCCGTGAGTCTCATTAGAGAAAATGGGAATGTAATTAGTCATTTTAGTATTAATGGTGACAGGCATTTATTAAATAATTGAAATCAAAAAGAGGATATTTTCATGGTTCACGTATTAAAATGAGGATGCTAATTGAGATACCAGGCTGAAATGGCCCCTGTCCCTGTGCATGAAAATGGCTCAGGTGAATTGCTATTAATGGGCTCTAAATATGTCTCAGAACTATTATAGATTGATATCCAACACAGAAATAAATAATCACGATGCCAGTACATATTAGAGCATATCAGAATTTATTTCCACTCTGCAGTGGAAAAGAAATGATAGAAAGCACAAAATAAAATGTCACCTAAAAGTGCTGTTTTTGAAGTATATATCCCTTGGGAACGAGCATGTGCTCAGAGCCAGTGGCAATCCAGGTAGCTTTTCTCTTAGCTCTTTCACTGTGTGGCTTTCTCCATGAATGGAGACTGGCAAAGCTCTGCAGTCCTCTCATGGCTCGCTCAGAGAATGTCTGCAGCCACCAGCCCAGCCTGCACATGGGTTGTTTCAGTCAATCTGTCCACAGAACAGTGGAACTCCTGAAACATTCTCATGCACGCACATCATGTAAAAAGGACAGTGCACAATTTCAGCCTTCTGTGTTTGCCTTGCTCCTCTGGGGAAACTAACACAGTCACTGAGAAGTCATTATTGGCCCAGGAAGTGCTATGTGTTCTCCAGCAAGTCTTAGAGCTCTGGTCTACCCACTGTGGAGGCATGTAGCTCTTTGGTCTTCTTAAACTAAGCTAACATTGGAGAATCTTTTCTTCCGCTCGAGCGTCAGACCCCCCTGTCATCTCCCCAGAAAGACAAGGAGAGATTTACTCTTGCAACAAGTGAGGACAGATGTGTCCATTGTTTATTATTTTAAGAGATGAATACAAATATTATCATTATGGAGTGGTAGGCCTTGTTTACTTCTCCAGAGTAGAGTCTCAAGACGGAATCTCTCCTATAGACCTTGATAACTGTCCTCTGCCACTTTGAGCAGGCTCCTGTTGGATGTGACATCATGTTGCAATGTCCCTTCTGACCAGTGGCACAGCAGCATCCACCCAAATGGCACTCTTCTCAGAACTGTGTGTAGTTTTGCTCTTCTCTCTAATGAGGCCCATAGCTACGAAAAAGAAAAATAACAGGTGGGATGGCCATATTTGATTCTAGGAATAGGTGCACACCAAGGGGAGAGATCTCCAAGTAGACAGTTCATTGGAGAAAGGTGTTTGTTTGTAAGTCAGACCTTTAAGAACTCTTTCTGTGGGATAAGAATACAGGGCAGAATGAGTGAGAAAGGGACAGAGAAGGCGGTCTTTGGAGAGCGCGCTCCACTGATGTGCTCTGGAGCCTGAGTTCCTATATGCTTCACACACCTCTTAATGTGAGTTGAGTGTACAATTACTACACAGGTTCCTACCAGTGACTCACTCACCTAGAGACCCTGTATTCCCTACTGTGGCTTATAGAAGAAATGTGCCGTGAATCATAGTTCTTAGGGATTGAGGAATGCACAGTGATCTCTTTTGTTGGGGACTCTTAAGATAAGAGACCCAGATCACAGCTCTTATGGAAATTAAAATGAAAAACAAAGTGAAACAGGGGTAGGGCGGGGGAAGGAAGAAGGGAGAGAAGGGTAGGGGTAGGGACAAAAGGAGAGTGGGAAAATCTTTGTCATCTTGACAAGAACCTATGTGCACAAAATCCTCAACTTCATTGTAAACCTTAAATCTTGCACTAATACATATCAATAAAATGGGAAAAAAGAAATGTAAGATCCAGAGTGTGATGTCACAAATCATGGGTAACCCTTTCAGTTTCTGGAATATATGATCCTCACCATTTCAGGTGGAACAAAATCTTCCTTATCAAGTGTACAAAGGTGCACGTTGCAGAGGCTAAGGCTCACAGCCCTGGACATAATTTTATTAGGAACCAGAGGAGCAAGGACTGGTTTAAGCTCTGTTATTTGCATCCTCTTCAAATTGCAGGAAGTTTCATGAGTACTGAGTATCTCATATTCAATGGAGAATTCAATCTAGTGAAGAGAAGCTGCCTCAGAATAAATCACGATGTAAATAATAATTAGTAATTAACATGTATAGAGCATTTATTTTAGCTCAAACAGAGAGTTAAGCACACCATTTCTCATCCTTACAAGTTCTAGTAAAAAAGACCCTGGGTATACATGTGAAAAATGGAGCTAGTGTATTAATTAGCTTTCTGTTACTATGACAAAACACCTGAAATAATTAACTTAAAGAAAAGATTTATTTTGACTCACAGTTTTGAAGCCTACCATCATGATTACTTGATCGTGTTGCTTTCGGGCCTGTCGCACTGTGGGAGTGTACAGTGGAAGAAGCATCACTTCCCAGCAGTTGAGATGTAAAGGAAAGGAGCATCGCCTTTCAGTGGCATGTCCCAGTGACCTCACTTCTTCCCCAGGGTCTGCCTCTTAGAAATTCAACCACTTACCATTAGAATCACAGGCTTGCAACAAAGCCTTTAATAATGAGCTTTTGGGGGATATTTATGATCCAAACTGGCATTTACCTGGGGACTGAAAGTCAGGTCTGCTTGTCCCAGAGTCCCAGCTCTGGATGCCCTACTTCTATAAGATATGCTACCATGTTGATGAACCTTGAAGACATTATGTGAAGCGAAAGGAGACAGGTACAAAAAAGACAAGTATTGTATAAGTTCACTCAGGAGAGTTACCTTGACTAGGCCAATCCATAGATCTAGAAGGTAGAATGTGATTATCAGAAACACGGGGCTGGGGAGAACGGGTCAGCGCCTAATGAGTGCAGAATTTCAGTTTGCAATGATGAAAAGGACTCAACTTGATGATGGTGACGGTTGTGCCACATTGGGAGTGCATATCATGTCACCAAATCATACACTTCAAAATGGTTAAAATGGCAAATGTGATGATATTTACATATAAATCCAATAAAAGTTAATTCTAAAATGCTGTTTATAACAGGTAGTCATGGGAAAAAAATCTTTTCATTTTAGATAAATTGGTGATTCTGTGTAGTAGTCATTTCTTGTGATCACTGATATCAGGAAAAGATGATACAATGGCTCACAGTGTCTTCTCAAGTGGACAAGGCTGATATTGGACAAATATATACATGAAGGGGTTACAGTGGCATGCTGCCTGGCATCTTGATTGGTGGTAATCTGTCTTCTGATGAGACATGGGCCTTTTTCTTTGAAGAGACCTCCTCCTGCAGCTGCTCTTCTGAAATACACTGGCATTTACCTAAGAGAGGCTCTTCTCAAACAAGACGTGACCTTTCCTGAAGGAGTGTAGAGAAATCCATAGACCCGGATAAAAATAGAAAAATGTGCTTTCCCAAGAGTTAACGTAGGCGAAGCAAAGAACTGTTTGTTCTAATTTAAGTGTGTGTACCCTAAGGCACCCTCTGTAACACCTTCCCGCTCTGTCTCCTCCATCCATTCAGGCTCAAACTGCTCCATTGAGCACTCTATACAATCAATGAGAATCTTCCCAAAAAAGTACCTGCCTTTTGGCTTTATTTTTTACATGAGAGTTGTATTTTGAGCTAAGAAAATCATCTATTAACTTGATAAATGATTTCCAGGAGAGATGTTGGCAAAGTATAAAACTGAGTAGGAGTATTTGCTAGTGAGTTTGGTTCCCCAGCAACACATTAAAAAAAAATAGCCCATTGTGGTGGTGCACAGCTGCAATATGGAATTTGGGAGGCTAAGGCAGGAGGATTGCTATGAATTTGAGGGCAGCTTGAACTACATGGGGAGTTCAGAAGCAGCCTAGACTACAGAGTGCGATCCTGTCTCAAAAATAAAAAAAAAATTTTAGGAAGACTGAGTAGGCAAGATGAGGGGGAGAAGTCACACATAATAACATATAAATGGTTTTTGGTATAGAACTTTAAAGTATCTCCATACATAATATTTCATTTCTTACTCCTAACAGTCCAGAAAAGCAATAGTCATTAGTTCACAGGTGAGGACATGAAGGTTTAGCCTTAATAATTGTTTTTTTTTTTCATGGTCACACCGTCAGCAGGAAGAAGCAAATTCCAGCAAGTTCTGTTAATTCTGCTTTTTTTGTAAATATCTCCATGTTGTTCTGACATCAAAGGTCATGTAGGGGTGATTTCCCAGAGTTCACCTTCATGATTCCATGTATAGAATAAATCTCCAATAGTGGGAAATTGAGAATTGGAATATTTCGATTTCCTTGAAGCATTTCAGCAATGTCACTCACTGCTGTTATCTCACCTGTTTCCTTAGAAATATGATCAACCCCTTCTTTCTGAAATGATCTCTTACACTGGAATTTGTGGGTTTAGAATGAACATATTTTAAGTGATTGTGCATCGTACATACCTACATAGGAAAAATGTCCCTACCCAGGCCAACTAGATGATTGAATTATTTATGGGGTTCATTACTAAAGGAAATGCAGAGACCCATATTAAAAATGATTTAAAATGTCAACTGGTGACAATAAAATATTCAATGAGTATATGGCCTGTGTACCTAGCCCCCACTGCAGCATGGCGAATGACACAAACTACTTTTACAGGCCAGTTCCTTCACAGTATTATTTAGCTCTGAATGGTTTTTGTCGTACCCCACATCTGTTTTGAATAATCTGACTATATACCTTATTCTTAGACATAATAAAAGTTCAAAGTCACTGAGCTACATGGTAACCCCCTCCTATATATTTTTTTCACTGAATGTTTATTTCTCCTCAACACACAGCTTCTTGCTGGTGTAGAGCTTTCTTTATCAGCTTGGTGGCAACTTTTAGGCTCACTTCATTTTTAAAAATCTTTTGACTACATGAGAAAAAAATTGTTCAAAAGTTTTTATCTCTTGCATGACACATTTGCCTGGAATTTTGCCTGCAGATACCAATCACAGTTACGCTCCCTAAAAAATCTAACCAAACCCATTCTCTTTAGAATGGAGGATTGTATTGGAGGGCGTGAGGAGAAAGGGAACTGACCAGGGCATATGCCATATTCCAGTCAGAGTGGCATCGAGTAGGCAGCTAACAAACAACATCTTCCAGACCTGTGTCATCCATACAGAGCCAGATATGGTGGCACACTCCTCTGATCCTAGCACTGTGGGAGACTGAGTCAGGAGGATCACAAGTTCAAGCCTAGCCTGGACAAGTTCAGTGACTTAGGGGTGCCATGTCTCAAAATAAAAATAAACAGTAAAGAAACAACTGGGAATGTAGCTGAGTGCAAAAAAAAAAAAAAAAAAATCGATCTCTAGTACTGAAAAAAACAACAAAGAAAGCCAGTCACACAGCACAGGAGAGGGGGACATTGCCTGGATTACATGTAAACTAGACTGCTGTCCCTGCTCTGCTGTGGCCCCATCCTCCTCTGTCTGTCTTTTGATGAACTGAAGACAGGGTTCTGGGATGTAATGGAGACTTACAGTAGAACGAAGCATTTTAACTTTAAGAAGATTATTGTAATTATCCCAAGGCACTGAAGTGGTGCTGCATTTGCATTTCAGACTCTAAAATCAGAGAGCCGATCTATAAAAGGTTAATTTTGTGAGTGAGTCCTTAATAACAGAGGGACTAGGTTTCCCTGTGCCTTAGGCTGGGTCTGCAGTTGCAAGTTGCAAAATACACTGATAAGATTAAAGCCTCTCTAGTGATGCTTATGCCCGTCTCAGGCTCCCTGATTGGTAGATGACCTCTGCCCAGCATCTCAGAGGACTCCCAGGGCTCCAGTACCCACGAAGCACTTCTTTCACCTTCTGGTAAGGGATTGTGTGGATCCTTATGGATGGGGGAAAAATTCTTATCTCTTACAAGTTGTTGAAAAACACGAAATAGTTAGTCCAACTATGCATTCTAGCAACCAGCTGTCTGCACTGAGGATCTAAGTAAGGCCTCTTATGGGTCATAATAAATATGTCCATTGGGTTAGTTAGCATTCCATTCCTATACCAAAAATACCCAAAGTATTCTACTTATGAGGATAAAAAGTTTATTTTGGCTCATATATTGGAGATTCTAGTCCAAGACATGTTGGCTTCTTTGCTTTTGGGCGTGTACTGAGGCAGCACATCATGGTAGGAAGTGCAAAGCAGAACTAATCACCTACTAGTGTGGAAGACGGAAGGAGGAAACGGTGTTCCCACAGTCCCCCTCAATCACAGGCTGCCAGCGACCTGAAGAGTTTCTACTAGACCCCATGACTTAAAGGTTCCCCTACCTCCCAGGGCCACAGGCTAGAAACTGAACCTTCAATACCTGTGACTTTGAGGTCAGTTCTAAAGTGGTCCTTCTGAATTTTGGTATTTTCTTGAACATACTTATTGGAACACAGCCTAAAGAAGGTCTCCGTAGTTAAATTGCAGTTATGTGTGTTGCAGTTATGAATAAACATGGGCTGGACTCACGATGTAAAGGAAAGATATTTGGATCTCACAGAAATGAATTGGATGGCTTATCCTTTGAAATTGTACATAATCAAAATAAAATTGTACATAATAAATTTATGGTCGAGTCCTGGGGTAGAAATCTAACAGATATCTGACTACTCAGTGGTCAAAATGACTTTGAGGTTCTAAGTATGATCTTTCAGCCTGTCATTTTTTTCCCCCAGATTCAGAACACGTTAACACGGCACCGACTCCTTTTTGAAGTCTTTAGCTTTAGTATTTGCTGAGTTTGTGGGGTGTGTGTGTGTGTGTGTGTGTGTGTGTGTGTCTTACTAGACAGTAGACACTAAACCCAGGATTATCACACAGAGGTACATCCCTTTCCCTTTATGTTTTGAGACAGTGTCTCACTAACACCACCAAATTGCCCAAGCTGGGTTTGAACTCCTAATCCTTCTGCCTCAGCCTCCCAGAGTGCTGAGTTTGCAGGCTTATACCACCATGACCAGTAAATTTATGGTTTTTAAATGCAATAATAAAGATTGATTTTTGGATTTTGATTTCTTTTTTTGGAGCAGGAGGATGGACTTTCTATTATTTTTGTGTCACAATATTATGTTTATTGTATTAAAATAATGCGCAATATAATATTGCAATGCCTGCTTTTATAAATGAGAACATGAAAGCTTAGCTATACTAGGTTTATCTGTAAGGTCACATAATTATGTGTATTTTCTCCCCATTCTATTGATATGTATAAGCGCAAAATTTAAGGTTTACTTTCTTTTTTGAGATTTGCGTGGTAAAGTATAGAGTGTCAATAGGAAGAAGCAAACTTGTTGGACAAGAGTCATAACATGATTTGACTTAGTGTAATATAGACCAAAATTCTCTGTCTTTTCAGGTACTTGTAACAACAGGCATATTTTTCTACTATTAATAACAGTTATCTTAGCTACTTACTCATTGTTGTGACAACCTAAGAGAGGAAAGATTTATTTATTTCACAGCTTCAGAAGGTCCCACATAGTCCATTCATCAGGCAGCCAGCAGCTCTGAAGATACATGGCAGAGGCTGGAGAGTTGCCAAGGCATTGCAGACAGAGACCAAGTGAGGCAGAAATCGGGTGAAATGGAAAGCCAGTCTCTGTCTGGCAATGCAGGCAGGGCCATAACATTCCCAGGAAGAAGCTGTAACAGTGTTTCTTCTTCCTTCCTTTACTTGGTTTAAGCAGCTGGTTGGGCCCCCTAAACCCAGGGTGGGTGCCCCTCCTTCACTTTATGGCAGGAAAGTCAACAACATGCACCTGAAAGCTCTTCCCTGGGCACCCCCCAATCTCACCAAGTTGACACAGTCCCTTCAGTTCGGGCCCCAACCATCCCTACCTCCCAATAGCTCATGGTTCCATAGTTACCCCTACATTCAAATAGTTGAGGCTTTTGGTAGACTCTCCAGATCCAAACCAAAGCAACAGCTAACATTATTATTATTATTATTATTATTATTATTATTATTATTATTATGTGACTACCACTTGGCTGTAAACTTTATACTAATCTTTAATTTTTACAGAAAGATTTTGAGGTATAGTTTACATCACACTTTTTTTTTTTTAAAGTCCAGTAACACACAAGAATACCTCACTGAGAAATGACTGAGTTGTATATAAATCTAGTTATTTAAGCCTCTATTTCTACAGACTGTACTGCTACATGTAGATTTGTTTGACAGGTAGATCAGTTATGGTTTCTTGGCCTACTATAATCATATCTGGGTTTCTACCTTGAGTAGTGAGTCTGGCAGGAAACACTGCTGTGATTGATTTGTGATGTCTGCAGTGGGTAGATTCAGTATGGAGGAACGATGAAGCTGGCTTTAACATTCACATATTAGATTATTCTATGCCTATCCATGAGAGACTTGTGTGTGGACCACATGATAGCTAGGCTTCTGTAGAAGATTTTTTTTTATCACACAGTCTATGTTTGTATTTCTAGTGAGCTACTTGTTGATAAAAAGTAGGCAGTTGTATATTAGAATTGTATCAAAAGCAATATCTTTCTATTAATTCTACTTTCAAGTTCATTTTCTTTCTCAACACTGAATCCTTAGAAGATGATTTATATAAGGAAAAATATTTGAGAATATATGGGAGTGATTTTGTGCTGCATGTATTGTTATTGTTGTATGGGAACCTTTCAAGAATCCCAAGGACTGTGTGATTACCTTATTTGTAAAATATATTGAAGGCACTATACCCTTGATAGTGTGTGGAGAAACCAAAACAGAGCAAATAAATGGGGTTTTGAAGCATCTATATTGTTATCAAGTAAGTCAGAACCTCAGGTTTTTTTTTTTGTAGAAACTTTGAACTCTAGTACTGAAGATTTTTTTTTCTCTTTCATATTTTGATACTTAGATTGGAATGGGTCCCATGAGGAATCACTGGACAGATTTAATTTTGTTTTTCTGTCTTTGGAGACATCATATTTATTCCCGGCCAAAATTATCCAAAAGGATAAATGAGATTCAACCAGGAATGTAGGACCTAAAAAATTTAGATCAGAGTGACGTAGAAGTACCTTTGCTTTATTGACATCAATATTTTTGTATTTTGCTTCTGGGAAGAAAATGACTATATATTGACATTTTCGAATGAAAAGCTTTCCATAGGATTGACTGCTGGTGATTCTTGTTACTCTGACATAAAGTTTCATTTTCTTTGCTTGAGATATTCTGCCTATGTCCAAGATGGCTTAACAGTTATAGGAATGTCAAAGTCCTGTGCCACATTCAAAGCTATCCTGACCTAATGTGGTCTAGGTCACAAGAGCAAAGCCTGAGGGAATGTTATGTAGCCTGAGAAGAGGCCACCGGCTTCTGATAACTCCCTATGAGGTGGAATAAAAGCAAAGAGCTCTTAATTGGACAATGAATTGAATATCTAGCAAACTAAGTTGTAAGACAGGCCTTACCTCTTAGATATCCTTGGCTAACTTACCAAATTTCTTAGTCTCAGCCTCCTTGACCATAAAATGGAGACGTGGACCAGAAAATCTCCAAGGCACTGCCAAGTCTTAAGAGTGTGGGGACGCCAAGATCCTTTTGTGCCCAGGCCATTCTGGATAGCCACCGTCATGAAGGGCCCGCAGCAAGACTCTTTTACTTTCTGAATCTTGCATCTGAATTTTGTTTTTCTGAGCCCCTCAAAGACAAGGGCTGAGCTCTTTTCCAGGAGGCAGCATGAACTTTTCCCAGTGGCCGGAAATGTCACTTTGGTGGCCTCTCTGGCCTCTTTCTATGTTCATTGAAGCAGAAGTCAGATGCTCCATATTCTTCTTGCTTAAGATGATATCCATAAGCTTTATGAGCTTCCTTGTAATAGGGTGTGGAAAGAGTTCTGTTGTTTTGAATACAGTGTGAACTGTTAACTCTAGGAGACCCTGCAGGAGGCACAAGTATTCTCTGTGTATGTCTTTATTTAATAAAGTGGGTAAACCAGGCCAATAATAGTTTATACAGAATACTTATTTTTTATATTCCCCCATTTTATTCATGTATATGTGTGTGTATATATATATATATGCACCATATAATGCTTACATTGAACTTGAGTATTTTGTGCACATATATATGTCACATCGATATTATAATCCTTTCCCCTCCCTTTCCCACAACTCTCTTCTCCCCCCTAACTCCACTGGTACCCCCATTTGGTTCTGTTTTATTTCTACATATCATCCCACTTTCTCTTTCCCACCCTCTCAACCCGCCCCTTTCTATTTCTCTCTTTACAAAGTGAATCTTTTTACTTTTGTCTGTGTCTCTTACATTTTACATGGTTTCGTTTTCTCATATTAAAGAAACCATATAATATTAAACTTCCTGGGCCTGATTCAATTCGCTCAGCATCATGATCTCAAGGTGTATCCATTTTCCTGCATCATTGTTAATGGCAGCGTAATACTTCATTGTATACATATACACCACATCTCCTTTATCCAGTCATGTGTACTTGGGCATATTGGCTTCTTCCAAGATTTGGCTATTATCAATTGTGCTGCTATACAAAAGACATTTAAGTTATCACATCCATCAGATTTCTTAGGCTAAACTTTATCAAAGACTGAATAAATGAATCACTACATTAAATGAATTTAAGTCTATATCTCAAAAGTATATCATACACAAAGCAATAGATGTAATGGCATACTTAGTCATTTCAAAAATTAAAAAAAGAGTTCTTTCCCAAAAAGAAGCAGAAAAAAATGAGTAAGATCATTATTACAAATGTAGTTACAGAGCATGAAATAGAGACAGAAATTCAAGAGTCACAGGCTGAAATATTAGCCAATTAAGTTCTTAGTCAATGGACTAAGGCTATGCGATGCTTTATCTTTACCACTCAATGAAAGCTTCATGGAGAAGACCCCCAAAACCACTTAGTTATCAACCCTTACTATTTTTAGAACCAATAATACCCCAAATCAAAACTACTGCTTCTGCCACTCCACCTCAGCTAAATATCTATACACATCATATACATAAAAAATTTTACAGATTAAGGTTCTATACCAATTCCCCATGTTGAATATAATTATTCTATGAACTAATATACTAATAAAAATAATAGTTATAAGGGAGGTTTCTTTGAACAGCTATGTGGTTTTAGGGGGGAGCTAAGATTTCTCTGAGTTCTTTGCTGGTAGGAAGCAGTAAGGAAGGACCTAATAGCCTGATGGCCTCTGCGGTGTCTTCATCACACCCTGCTCCCTCAACGAAGCTCTTGTGCCTGTCCTGGCTTCACTCCCCTGAGTTCAGGGATCCCTACCCTGGAAGGGGTTTTCACTGTACCGGAGCCATTCGGGGGATCAGTGGCCTTTGTGGCTTTCCGGGCTGCTGTTTTCCTCTGCTTCCTATATGTCTTGGGGATTTCTGATTTTCCCATGGCCCCCTTCTAATTGTTGGAGTACTCCTTCCTCTTCTAGCTAAGTTGAACAGGTGCTTTTTAATTATAATATAAACTTTTTAAAGTGAATCCCCAAGGAGACATTACATAACTCTGTTACTTGGCCACAGTCTTGACTGGAAGTCCTCTCCATATGGTATTTTAAAAAGGAAACAAAGATGGAAAGCTACAAACAATGATAAGGTTATTATGACCATGCATGTTTTGCAGTGTGACTTGTGAAACCATGGAAGGTTTTCAAATTCACCTGAGCTAATGTAGTTATCTTCAGTCATTGATAGATGTTATTAGCCTCCCATAGTTATAGGAAGGCAGGATCATAGATTTTTTTCCTCAAAAAATTTTGTTTCCAAGTCATATTGTGGAGGAGAGAACTCTTACATACATATGTTAGCAAGCAGGCGAAAAGTGATGCAGTCTATTTGTAAACTTGATGAAGAGCCACATCCTTGTCCTTTTAGTTGCTCCTAGCGAGCCTTGTGAAAAAGTAACACTAGAGACTGGTGTGGTCGCATCCAAGACAAAATTGCTATAAGAAAAGATCTGGACAATGAATCGGTCAGTTTCAATCCATTATTCTTGCCAGACTTTGATTGAAATCAAGAATGCCTACTCAGTATTTCTAACCAATTCAGTTCAACAGCCATTTTCACCAAAGAGAAATCATTTCTGACTTTCATTATTCTAATTAATAACACTTTGTGGTATACTAGTAATACAGATGGCAAAGCAATTGTAGTACCTGCCTCTGGCATGTAACATTCTGAGTCTTTCCAGTAGTAACTTGGATTGTCAATGACATTGACAAGTCAACATATTTGGGCCTCAGCTGATGCTAAATCTTGGAAGCCTTCTACTGAGCCAGTTAGAGAGTTGCCAAGGCAAGTAAGACTTGCATGACTAAGATCTGAGAGAATGTTGATAAGGGGCATTCATCCTTGAGGTCATTTGCTGAGAGTATAGAATATCTTTTGCCAGTATCATGAGATTTAAGAGTCAAAAATGTGAGTTTGGGCAGAACTGAGAAGTCAAGATTCTAGATAGAATGAAAACAGAATAACAAGCTTGTTATTCTAGTAAATCTTCTCTGAGGAATTTTCCAAATACTAAGCTGTACAGAGTAAGGGAGTAAGCAAAAATTTATTGAAAAGTGGTGCTTTTCATTTATAATGCTGACTATAAAAATATTCACATTCCAAGATGACCAAAGAGAAGTACTAATTGACAACCCTTTGGGCTCCTTGAATGCCTGTACCCTGCAGTAACTTGAAGTAGATCAAGCCAGACAAAGATTCAATAAGCTCTAACCAATTATAGGCACTGAGGCACAGTGTTTAAATACCAATGATTAATATGTTCAAGATAATAAAAGACAATAAAGAATTCCACTAGAAAACTGGAATCTGTAAAAAAAAATAAACTGGAAATTATGCAGGTTAATGAACTACTGGACATCAAGAACTTAGTAGATAGATTTAATAGCCTATCAATTTAGCACAAAGAAGAATTTGTGAAATAGAAGACAGATTAGTAGGAAATATTCATATGGATACATGGAAGGAAAAAAAAGGATGAAAATACAGGAAAGAGCACAAGACACATGTGGAACATATGGAATGTATGTTCCTCCATAAAATATGTGATTGAAATCCCAGGGGAGAATAAGACAGGATGAAGCAAAAGCAGTGTTTTTCTGAAAATGATAAAAAGCTGTCGAAACAGATTCAGGAGTTCTGTGTGTCTCATAGATTTAACCATACTTAGCCATAAGTACTAAGACTGCTGAAAACAAAACCCAAAGAGAAAAAGTAATTATCGAGAAACAATATTTCATTGTTTTCACAGAAGCAGCAATAAGACTAATAACTCCTTTCTCAACTGACACTGAAAGACAATGGAATATCATAATCACGTGTTGGAAAAATGTAGTTGTCAACCTAAAATTTTAGAAACCTAACAGAAATGTCAAAAGTTGGAGTGAAATGAAAACATTTTAAAACCAACAAAATTGGGAGAATCTGTCAGTAGCAGATCAGCACTAAATTAAACACCAAAAAGAAATCTGCAGATAGAATGAAAATGACCCCAGACACGCGGGAAGGAGTGGAGAGTGCCAGAAGGAGTCTTTGGTTAGGTTGGTATATATTGAAATAGCAAAATATATTGATGGCTAGATAAAGAGATGGGCAAATATATGATAAAGCAAACATAAAGTCTGGGTTGGGGATATATGTGTATTTGTTGTACCATTTTTCCAAATTCTTAAACCTGTCAGAATAAAAATTGGAGAAGATTTAGGAATGACTGTGAATGAATACAGATTAAGCAAAAAACAAAAATGGGGTCTTTTGGAGGTCTGACATCCATGTGACATCACATGTATGATTGATATAACACAAAGAGCGGAAGAGAGTTAATAGATAAAAAGAATTATAAAATCATAACAACATCTGGGAGTATCAGAAGTTGTCATATTACTAGACTGTAATGATTCAGGGACACATAATTTCTATATTAACTATTAAAATAAGACTTAAAAATGTGTGTTCGGCGCCTTTCTGTTGCTGCCAAAATACCCGACCTACTCCTGCAGCTTAAAGGAAGAAACGTCTGTTTTGGCTCACAGTTTCAGAAGTGTCAGTACATGGTTGGCAAGCTTCAAAGTGGAAACATAGTGGTGGAAGTATCTAGTGGAGAAGAGCTGCTCACCTATGGCAGCAGGAGGCAGAGAAGGTTGGGAAAAGCCAGAGAGAGAATGTTCCATTTCAGAGCATGGCCCCTTCCACTTCCACCCCATTACCTACTTCCTCCAACGAGGCTGAACCTCCTAGGAGCTCATTCACCCATGAAGTTGCCGTTGGTTTAACCCACAGCTATGTTTAACACCTCCTTCATCTAATTACACATCCATCTTTTGAGGGATGTTTTTGATCTAATCCGTAACAAGAAATTAAAATATATTTGATTAGTCTTTAATGGGAAAAAAGAAAAGAACATGGAATAGATGGACCAATAGAAAATAATTTCAGCATAAAGGCTATAAGTCCAAATATATCAATAATTTCATAAAATAGAAACCAACTAAATTCCCAACCAAAAGAATGTTCATCAGATTATATTTTAAAATAAAATCTGATACTGTTTGTAAGAAACACTCAAATTCAAAGACATAGAGAGGTTGGAAATAAAAGAAGGAAAAAAATGCATTTTGTGAGTTCCAGACAAAATAGGCTGATGTCTTTCTACTAATACCTAGAGAAAGTAACTTTATGGCAAAATAGAAATCCTCATTAATGATAAATAGGGATACTTTGTAGAAATAAAAGTGTGAATTAATATGGAATGTATAGCCATTGTGAATCTGAATACCTCTGCTCGCCTAGCTCCAAACCTAGAGAGCAGAAGTCAATAGAATAAAAACAAGCGATAAAAGATTCTAATCACAGACATAGTACATTTCTCTCAGTAGCTGATAGAGGAGGGACCACAGAAGTCAATGAAAGACATAAAAGATTTGAATAATATAGTCTGTTTGGTGTTCGTCTTGCTAGTCCATGTCATACTTCCTTAGAATGATACCTGAACGATATCATTTCATAGATAATTGGTATTTTTATATTTTAGATTCCATCTCTTTAATTTCTGCTCCGATTTTTATAATTTTTTTCCCTTCTGTTAGTTTTGGTGTTTGTTTTTGTTTTTCTAGAGTCCTGAATTGTCTCATTAGATTTCTTTTTTGAGGGTGCTCAGTTCTTTTTATGCGTGCTTGTGTAGCAAGGGCTTTCCCTCTTTACACTTCCTTCTTTGTCTCTGACAGGTTGTGTTGTAATGTCCTTCTATTATCATTTGTCCCTGGGAACTTTAAAATTTTTTCCAAAATTTCTTGTATGACTCACTGTTGGTTCAATAGTGTACTGTTCAGTCGCCATGTGTTTGAGTAGTATCTTTTATCTGTGTTATTTACTTCTAGTTCCTTACCATTTTGATCCGACAGGATACATGGGGTTATTTCAACATTTTTGTATTTGTTTAAGCTTATTTTGTGGCTTAGGATATGATCTGTTTTGGAGAATGTCCCATGGACAGCCAAGAAGAGTGCATTCTGTTGTTATTGGATGAAAAACTCTGTAGATGTCCGTCAAGTTCATTGTTCTCTTAGTATTGACCAGATCTGCTATGTCTTTATTGATTTTTTTTTTTTTTTTGTCAGTTGACCTGTCCTGGGAGAGAAGAGCATTAAAGCCCCCCCCCCACTGTGTTGAGATTTTTTTTTTTTCTTTAAGTCATGTAGCTTTTGTTTTATATAGCTGGGCACATCATTGTTTGGTACCTAAATGTCTACTATCATTGGTGCCTTCTGTTAAATTGTTCCTTTTACAAGGATGAAGTGGCTTTCTTTGTCTCTTTTGACCCATTTGGCTTAAAGTTCACTTTGTCATTGTGAGTGTTGTTACCCTTGCTTGTTTTCATCCACCTTGTTGAGAGGAATATGGTACTTCATCCTGTCAGCCTCAGTTTCTGTTTATTTTTGTGAGTAAGGTGGGGCTCTTGCCAGCACCATATGGTTAGATTATGTTTTTTTTTAATCCATTTTGCAAATCTATGTCTTTAAATTGACAAGTTGCGGCCATTGACATTAAGAGTTATAATTGTACTGTAAGTATGGAGACCTGCCATTGTTTTGACCTTTGGATGTTGATTTCTGTTTTCCTGTTGTTCTCTGTTGAGTGCATGCGTGCCTGTGGTTTCTTTATTGAAGCTATCTTCTTTATCCCTATTGAGAAGACCCCTGAGAAGCTATTGTAGCCTTGGCTTAGTTATCATAAATGGCTTCATGTTTTCTTCATCATGGAAGATAGATATTTGTCAGTTTTGAAGGTTGACTTTGCAGGATACAGAATTTTTTGTTGACAGTTAATTACTTTGAGAGCTTTGAAGACTTCACTGTCTTCTGGCTTTCAGAGTTTGTGTGGAGAAGTGTGCTGTTATTCTGACAGATTTGCCTTGGTATGTCACCTGTTGTTTTTCTCTTACCGCTTTTAGGATGCTCTCTTTGCAGTGCATGTCTGTAACTTTTATGATGTATCTTGGGAAGTTTCTGTTTTGATTATATCTAGTTGGTGTACAGTATGCTTCCATCACTGTGTGTCTCTTTCTTTTCCTGCATATAGGAAGTTTTATTGTACACTTTTGTTGAGTAAATTTCTTGTTCATTTAGTTCGGCTTTCCATTTTTTCCTGTATTCCAAGACTAAGCTTCTTTGATTTATCTAGTGTCTATTGGAAACCATTTTTGCCTCGGCACAGTGTTACTCGAACAATGTTGAGAGGTTGGTCTGTAACTTCTATTCTGTCTTCAAAATCTGATATTCTGTCCTTATTCTAAGTTATTCTGTTCCATTCTTTCCAAAGGTGTTTCCATCTCCGGATGCTTGGCCTGTATCTTTTTGTATTTTTAACTCTTTAGTGTATGTGTCATTTATTTCTTGTATTGACTTCTGTAGTTCCACTATCCCTGTGTTTGTTTCCTGCTTAAGTTCTTTAGATAATATCGTTTTTAAACACATTGATATTTTGAAGATGTGTGAATCTATCTTACATTCTTTTAGAAGCTTAATTGTTCTGTTTTGGAGGCCAGACTCCTCCTTTAGAACTAGTTGGGGCTAACCTTGGTGGATTTGGAGCCTTTAACATCCCGTCCCTGTGTTTTCTCATCACACAAATGCATGGTTTGCTGACTTGAGGTGATGGTGGTCTAGGCAGTCTCTGCATTTTAATAGATGAATCCAAGATTACATAATGCCTTGGGTTTCTGATGTGGAAGTTCCCCATCAGGGCTCTTTTTCTCTCCAATCTCTTGGGCCACCTGAGAGAGGTTTTTCTACTTCTGGGGCTGCTCTTGGCAGCTTGGCTTCTTTTATTCTTCCCTTCTTTTCTCTTCTGGTTACCTCTAGACATCGGGTGTTATCAGCTGTGGTGGCGTCTTAATCCCTCCTGGTACTTGCCGCTGTCTCGTGCTTACCTCCCCATCTCACTTCTCGAGCCATCTCACTCAGCCTCCTTACGGGTGCTAGGCTGATTCCAGTCTATTAAGGCGCTGTGGCCATGAGGGGCAGCGGTGATTGCTACAGAAGCAATGTGGGTGTCCGTGGTGTAGTGCTGGGCAGCTGTCCACCTTTGCCAATGGCTCCTGCCACTTCTGCACCTCTGATGTGAGGGTGCTGGTGGCCGTGTGCCCAGCAGCAAGTCAGCATGTCAGCTTGACAGGCATAGTGGCCCACCCGAGTCTCTTCCCTCAGCGCCTTGTGTCTTGCATTTGAGGGCAGTGACCACAGAGCCTGGCCCCACCTTCTGGGCTCTACTCCCATTGCTTACTGGATTTCAGAGTCCCTGGTGTGGCGTGTTAGTTTTTGTTCCCTGTGCCACCGACCTGCTGCTATGGTTAATCTTGAGCTTAACTGGGCAGGGGTCCCCACCTCCTGAGCAGGTCCCACTCTGGGACCTCGTCAGCAATCTCTTCTGTGCGTTGTGGGTCCTGTCCTACTATTTCTGTGTTTTTTCCTGTGGGCCATCAACCAGCTGATGATGCAATGACGAGGGTTGTGCCCACATGATTACCACACAGCTTAGGTGCCTTTTAGCCATCTACGTCCCCAAAGGAAGCATGGTCACAAAAGGTCAATACTTTGAACCTATTCTGGACAGGGAGGCAACCACAACAGCGCAACAAAAGACACCCAGGAAAGAGAGCTTTTGGAACTGTTAGAAAAAGTCACCAGAACCACGGGACAGGTGCATTTGAAGTGGGAAGCAGGTATTTTGAGGGAGAATTAATAGTAGTATGTCCTTTACCATAGTAAATTTCTAAAACTCAATCATCGTATATTTTTATCACCCTTTGTTAAGTGTAGCAACAATGAAGACAAATACAGTAAAGTATTGATTTAGGTAAGATTTCCAGTTCTTAGGTAAAAAGCAACAGTTAGGTCAAGCTATTTTGAAAAAAGTATTTGATCATCTCATGAGTCTTATAGCATGCAGCTGTACGTGCATTTTCCAGGGGATTTTTTTTAGCATTTCAGCATAATTTATTGTCCTTCAGACTGTCATCTTTTTCACTTTTCGGTGCACCTCTTTCCCAGGTGGACGTCTTCCTGGGAGGTGAAGGAGGCAGGCGGGAAGCGGGCCTGGTCTGCCATGCACTGTCTTCTCATATATTCAATCCAGTTTGCACTAGCACCATCAGAGAAGCTGGAAATTGTATCAAAGGCAGCCCAGATGACGAGTCAGCCCTCGATGTGAAGGGTACCCCTCAGCTCCGCGTGCTTAATTAGAAGCCAGTGGCGTATTACCATTTTCTCTACCAGCAGAAACCTTCACTGGAGGGGCGTCTAGGTGAAGAAAGAAAAAGCTGGAAGTAGAGCTTGTGAATGGGAACTGAAATCTGTTTATCCACAGCGGCTGCCACCGGAAATGGGAGGTGGGAGCAAAGAGCCGCAGTGGGCATTGTGGTCACAGATCATGTGTGTAGGCAAGACACATGTCAGTAATCCCGGCAGTCTGCGAGGCCGAGGCAGGAGGGTGGGTCCCAAGTTGGAGCCCAGCCTGGGTGACAACAATACTCTATCTCAAAATCAAAAAGAAAAATTAAAAAGGTCTGAGGATATAGCTCAGTGCAAAGGCCCTGGCTCCCACAACAAAGGTGGTGGTGGTGGTGGGGGGGGGGTACAATTTCTTTGAAGCTGTATCGGATGCCTCTCAGTCCTGCATACTGAGCTTTCTTCCTGTAGAGGTAGTTTAAATCTGTGTGGATTGTCAAGTTTTCTTCTTCTCAATAATGTAGTCATTAATATTTCACTTTCTGTTAGCCTGGGACTTTCAATAATTCAATAGCCTCCTTTATCAGCTGCCTGTGAGCCGGGCCAGGCTTGAGCCACTGCCTCCCGGTTTTTCTTTTTTTTCCAGGGGCAGAGCCTGATGTGCGTGTGGAGAGGAGGAAGGAGCCACTCTGCTCTTGCCCCCCCCCCCCCCCCCCCCCCCCCCCCCCCCCCCCCCCCCCCCCCCCCCCCGCTTCCCTGTCTTTCTTTTACTGGTTGGTGTTTTCCTCTTGTGTCAGATAGTAAATGTGATTGAAGTACTGCTGAAGAGAAGATTCAAAGTTTTGTCTGTGTGTCAGAGAGGAAGAGGAACATTAGCAGGCGTTCTTTACGAAAAGCAGACCCCATTATGGTCATGAGGCAGCAGGTCGCCAAACTCCTATGACCGCAGAAGGAAGAACTCTGATTGCCTTCTTTTTTTTTAAACCAGTTTTATCTATAGCAAATCTCTTTTTATTCCAACGCTTACAAGGGGCTCGTGTTACATTTGGCTGAGAGAAAGGTGTGTAGAAGCTCCAAGCTTGGGATAATTCTCGTGTCCATGGCAGTGACCCATATTAAAAATGTAAGAGAGTGCTAGTATAAAGCTGTGTGTGTGTGTGCGCACGCATATGCATGCATGTGTTTCCTCCCCTGTAGAGGGTCCCACTTTACACGTATAATCAAGATTAATTCAACCTCATCAGAGTATGAAGAGGTTACACAAATCAGCCCAGATTTGCTAAGCGATTAAGCAGGTCTATAGGTAAGTCTGGAATTAAAGCCAGCTAGAGTTCCTACTCCATATCCAACATGTACTGCTGTGTTCTGTGGGGAGTAAGGTAGATGTGATTATCTGATTTTATTTTTCCAGGTCAGGTAAACTTGGCCTAATTCCTAGGGCCACTCAACTTGGAAACCTAACCCATAGACAAATAGGTAACTGTTTATATAGGATAATTTGAGTGAGCCAACAATGTTCCACTTACAGGTTTTCTATGTCTCCACTTAAAAGTAATGCAAGGGACCCAGGAAGGCAGAGGCAGAGGCTCATTTCAGAAACCACATGTTTCTTGCTTATTAGTGCATAGCTTATTAGCGCACATGGTTTTTAGATTAGCCAGTTGATATCCTCGGCCTGGAGGGAGTGAAACTGGACATCTGATTGGGCAGGGTTTTTGCTTGTGGGCTTTCAGCTGGTAGGCCTGCTGCCTGGTAAATTGCTAAGGCAATAATGGATGGAAAGTAAATGGTGTGTGATGTATACAGGGTCATTTTCCTAAAAGGGGAGTGTCCTCTCCATTCAGGATTTTGCTGAGGCTTGGTTTGAGGAGAAACATTACTTTCCTGATTTTTCAGTGCACACTTTGAGGCTGGTTGGTTGCTTGTCATCAGGTGTAATGTAAACAGCCCCAACTCTATAAATATGAGGACTTACTGGGACTAGTATGTCTTAGATTTCCATTCTCTAAGCCCCAGAGTAGACACGGTATTCAGAGATTTTCCTTTCCATCTGAAATTCCTCTGGATGAAAGCTGTTTGCTTCCCTTGGGAATTGAACAACTAGGTCGTTTCTCCAGGGCACTGACCTCATTCCTCTGGACTTTTTGATTCTTTGATTTGAAGCAATACTATTGGTTACTTATCCCACATCCTGACTCCTCAGTAAGACTCATTTGCGTTAAGTATGTAATACTCAAATAATACTGCATTTGAGGACTGAGTTCTTCGGCATTCAAAGTTTTGCCAGTTAGAAAAAAAAAAATAAAGTATCTTGTAAAGCGCAAGACACGTAACATTACATAACCTAAACTATATAAAGCAATAGGTCGAATACTGGGTTTGTTGTAATGTATTAATCACACCTGGTGTAATATCTGTTAACATGCTCAGTGCCTGAAGCAAATTGGCAAGTGCTGCTTCTACTTTTGCCAAAACTTGTCAAGGCCAACTTAAGGTTCTTTCCAAACCCTCAGAAGAGCATCCAAGACAAGGCAGCTCATGTCGCCCTCAGTCCTCACCAGGGCAAGAGCTGGCTCTTAGCCAGCTTGGGAAGTCACCACTGAATTACAAGAGGAATTCCGGAGACCTGGGAAGGGGCCTCGGGATGTCAAGATGCTGAATAAGAATGTGATGAATAAATTGATTCGTTTCTTCACACAAGAGTCAGGATGAGGATAAAGGTGAAATTCACCATTTTTTTTTTTCCAGTAGGCCAGGAGCTACCTCATATATTTCCTTCATTCATGACACCCAAAGAGGGATCGATGTATCCAGCCTAGGACTTAGAGCCCCACGTCCCCAGAGACCAGAAAGGCAGGGACACAAGGCAAGTAATTTATATATACTCATAGAGGAAAAAGTGCTTAGGTTCATGGAGGCAGATTACCCTGGAGGGATGGGGTACTGCCTAGTAATTCAAACCAAGAGCAGTTGCTGAGCCCTCGTGATGTGCCAAGTGCTCTCAGATGTTTTATTTTAGATGTCCTGGCAATCACTGAGGTCAGTACCACGATTTTCCCATTCCACAGATACAACAGTAGAGGAGAGAACTTTAGTAATGTACACGCGTCAGTCTGGTAGCATCAGGAGTGAGGACACTGAAGCCGAGTCTGGGCTTTGCCATTTACGATGTGACCTAGAGTGAAGTGCTTAACTTCTTTGTGTTTCAATTTCCTTATCTGTGGAATAAGGATAATCATATTATAAACATCGCAGAATCGTGATGAGGATTAAGTAAATTGACATGGAGACCTTGGAGCTGGGCCCGGGGTATGGTAAATGCAATTTACATATTTATTATGGTTATTTGGTTTTAGCTGTGTGAGAGGTTTGAACCTAGTTAGTTTGATGCTGGCGTCAGAGTTCTTTGTCGTTTGTTGTTAGGTGAATATAAAAGGAAGTGGAATAAATATCCCTTTATCATATATATAATATATATAATATATATATATATATATTATATATATATATCCCTAATCCTGCTTTAGCAGAAGTATTCCATATGCAGAGATAACCTGAAAATTAGTTTTTATCCAAAGAATACTTTTTTAAATGGAGGATAATTGATGTACCTATTAGTAAGATTTCACATCAGAGTTGGGCTTTGTAGCTTGAAGTATAAATGATAACATTCTTGCTAAGACTAGCCACATAGTTAGAAGCATATAGCAGTCTAAATTAGTCTTGTCCTATATCAACACACAGACAGAGGATTGCTGAGCCTTTTGCTAAATCTGGCCGCGTCGCACTTCTGTCTTTAGAACCAGCAATTGCTTCATCATGCGCACATTGTGCTGTGCTGGTATTTTGGTAGCAACTGCGCAGCCGCATGCTTGTAGGATGCCAGCTGTACATCTGTGTCACGCTCTGAGAACCTGGCCGTGGACTCTGATGCTAAGCCACCTAAGGCCGGATGCACCTCAGAGGAGGCGAGCACCCGAACCATCCTGCAGGGACAGATAACTAGATTCTGCCTTCCAGATAACAGATGAGTGTTGCCTACTGTGTTATAAACTCCTTGATCCACAAGGTCAGTTTGGTGTGACTCCTTCCAACTAGAGTTTTGAAATTTAAAGAACTGGAGAAGACACAGTTTATTACATCTTTTCAAACATGGATTGGAGTAAGGGGATATTATGCTTAAGAAAAAGACAGCTGTCTCAGAGAACTGTGTTAGTGTATGTTAGACTGGGAGCTCAGGAGATCACAACTCGGCTGGCCATGTAGTGAGTGGATGGAGTAAGCGCTAAGGTTATAGGTAGAAGAAAATGCTTCCAGCGAAGAAAGGAGAATGACCAGATGACAAAGAGCATCGGTAAGTCCCAACCCCTTCCTCGTTCCAGGGAGATCGAGTGAAAAATGATCCGTATCCCTTTGAAAAGAACTTTGTGGTGGGCTCTCTTGCAAATTATGCATACATTTTCCTAACTTGTATTTAGAAAATTGTATCTAGATTTTCATATATCATTGTTTCTCATGAGTGTATCTAATTAACGTATAGACATCATGTATACTTGGCTATGGAAAATAGGAATTTAAACTTCTAGCATAAAGTGCCAAGATCTACACATTCCCTTTGGGTTTTTCCAACCATGATATATATACATATGTACACATGCATGTGCGCACACACACACACACACACACACACACACACACACACACGAAGTGAGTTTAGAAGATGCTGGCGTCCCAAATTTACCATTTACGTTCTTGAAAGTCCTTCCTTTTTACTGTATAGATCTAGCTAAATATTAACAGTATTTGTCCTTTTATTCAGGGAAAAAAGGTTCGATGTTCTGACTATTTTCAGCAAAAGATGTCTGTTCTAAATCACACTGTAGGGAGAAATTTCTCAGTTCTTTTGAGAGGAATAAAAAACCCTCTCTTAAGTCAGCCAGACAGAAGATCAAGGGCATATCTGAAGGGTGATCATTGCCCATAAAAGAAAGCTGCGTAGCTATGGGGATGTTTAAAACACCGGGCAGACCAATGGACTTGGGGCTGGAATCGCGCGTTTTACTGCTGGATTGCCACAGGGTAGACGCCTTGCCCTGTGAAGGTTTGAATCTCCGTCTCTTCAAGCAGGAGCTGGTACGACTCCCAAGGCCACGCAGTGGTACTGTGGGAATCAGTGTCTCGTGGCTCCAGCTTGCTTGGTGGGCCTGTCCTTTATCTGAGGCATGAGACCCAAAGGCTATCCTAGAGGCTGTATCCTTCCAAGTGGTCTGCTGCTACCAGTGCAAGGGTCCTGCTAAGGAGGGAACGTGATCCTGCTCTGGCTGTAGGAGTCATATAATGAAATGCCTGTTCCCACGCTGCAAGCATTACCCTGGCCCCTCTGCAAAGGGTTGAAGCTGGTTAGACAGTCAGGTTCTCTGCAGCTGAGACAAGAGGAGAGGCCCTGACCTTCCCTTTGTCCAGCTGGATTTACGACGACTCCTTGGTCACTTCCTCTCTTCTAGGAACATCATAATGGAAGAGGTGAAAATTAAGTAAATTTAAAAGGAATTTGTCTTTAATTTCCTACTGAAAGACAAAACTGTGTACTGATTAACTTTGGAATATTAGCAATAAAACACAATATTAAAAAAAGAGGAAAGAAGTCTACAACAGGCTTCTTTAATAACTAACTACTCTCAGTAGTGATGGGGCACAGTGCTCACGTTAGCTGAATTGGGATTCTTATTTATGGATAACTAAAGTTTTGAAGATGTTAAGAATTATATATGAAGTATTATATAAAATCATTAATACATACTACAGTGTACCTTCAGTTCTCTGCCAAACCCTCTATTTTGAATAATAGGAATTTTAAAATAATCACCAAATAGTCATCAATAAAATATTGTAGCTGTGGTAACACAGCATATCAAGAAATACAAATTTCTTTTTAACCATTTCCACATTGTCTCTTAAGAACACACATGATTTATTTTAACCCTGGTATCTTTAAAAGATTAAGGATTTCCATCCTTTGACATTTCCCAGGGGGACATTCTATAAGTAATTTAGATATAATTCTTTTACAGTTTTTTTTTTTCATTACTCAACAGTGACCTGGTAACCATGAGACCTTCTTTCTTAGTATGAATACATCTGTTTTTACAAAAAGAGTGTCATAGAGTTTTAGATGCTTGTATTTTCTTTTCAACTATCACTTGGAATAATTTCTTTCTGTCACTAGGAATAAAGAAACTCCTCCTTTCTCTGAGTCATGTTAACAGACAATGGGATCTAACATTTTTTTATATCCACTAAGTCAACCTTCCTCGTACTCAGTAGTGTGTTTTGGGGCTAGAAGGGAAGAAATAACTGCAAACCACATCTGATGAATTTGGTTCATGTAATTGAAAGCTCATTCTTCTACTTTACCCATCTTAAATCCTCCCTATAGCCTTGTAAACCAATAAATTGTCCAAGTTCCTCCCGGAAACTATTCTTAATTCCATCATCATTTATAGTTCCCTATCTGTCCAATAAACCAGAAGTTAGCCTTAAAGGCATCCCTCTTTTAATCTATATTATTATCTTGTCTTTATATGTGAGTTGATTTGTTTTTCCAAATTAGTGAACGGCCTTAGGTCCTGTGTTGTTAATGTACTTTTTTGTGCATCTTTTAAAGGCAGAGCATCATAGGACGTTACAGTTGGGTGGTTGTCTGGGAGATCATTAGAACTAGTGCTTTTCCGAAAGTATTTTAACTGGAAAGCCCCCATTTCGAGTGAAATCTTATAAGATCCTCAGTATGTAATGTAAAAGCAGAGATCCCTTCTGGTTGAAGGAGTGGTATGGTTGGGGTCAGGGGCCTCTGGCTTCCTCACACCTCCAGGAGGTCCAAGGGCTCTATGGCCTCTGGGTTCCACTAGATAAGAGAACCGAGTTCTCTGGACATGAAAATCAGTTGCTTGACATTTGTTTAAGGAAGGAAGAATCAATTTTCATTGCCTTGAAGCTTTGACATTGCCAGAGGCATGTGTGTGCAGAATTTGGGTAATAAATTTTGAACAAAGCAGAAGGCATTCTGTGAGGTAGCAGGTATAGAGTTGCCTGGAAGCCAACACTCAAATGGAGTCAGGCATACAGGATGTTTGTCAGAGATTAACACCTGTAGTAATGAGGGCAAAGGATTTTATGAAGGAGAAAGTCAAACTGCTAAACATGCCCATGAAAGGCCCTGCCAACCCCACAGGGAATCTCTGGAGTATGAATAGCCCAGCATCATTTCCCTGGACTTAATGGCTGGAGTTCATGTCTTTGAAGCACACGAGGCACAGTGCAGGACTACTTAAGGAAGCCGTGCTCTTGGACATCCAAAGCACTCTGTGGCTTTCTTCAGTTGAGGCAAATCCACAAAGAGCTGGCATCTAGAAACCAATTGCCCACTGCTGGGCACAAAGACCCCCTTGAAGCAAGGTTTGGAAGGCATATCTCTGTGGTCGCTAGAGCTCCTGGCACACAGATACAGTGGAGAAGGCTGGAGGCTGTCTCCTATTTCTGATTAGAGAGTCTCAACTCGACAGTACTCAGTGTGCTGTTTACTTAATAGTTTGATGGGCACAGCAGTCTTCAGAATTGCTTATCTGTGTTTCAACATGGAAGCCTCTTGGCAACTCTCGGTTTCTTTCCCATTCACTAAGTTTGATACGTACTTTCACGTTTTGGGGCTTGATGAGGTGCTGTGGATAAGGCAGCAGGCTGTAGGTGAAGGATTGGGTTCGCAGTCCTGTTTGGGAAGTTGTTAGCTTTTCTAAGCCACAATTGCTGAATTTACCTGGGAGATGATACACCAAACGAAAATACTTTAGAAAGCTATAAAGTGGTGTTTTAAATGTCCCTTACATAATGATGTTTTCCAGGAATGTTCTGAACTCTCGTATTTACTAGTCTGCTCACTCATCCATTCATTTAATTATTAGTGTGATTCCTAGCTTTCGATTTATAATTATTCCAAACATTTTAAATCAAGTAAATGGGAGATTTTGTTTTCTTCTTATTATTTTGTTGAGCCTTTTACAACGAGTGCAAGCCACTTCCTTCTTCAGTCAGCCCTTCTTTGGTTGGACCATCACTTTGCAACCATTGGTTCTGAATGGGTTGCCTTTCTGAGCCTTGAACGCACCGGGTTATCAAAACCCACCTCCACAGGACTGTGTGTTCTGCAAAGCTTACCACATCTCAGGGTCTTCTCTGCTTTTCCTTTTGTTAATCTCCTTTTTCGGTCAGGTCTGTGCAACTTTTATTCTTTGTCTTCCCCTAACTCATAAGTCTCTACCAAATCCCACATGTTGTGATTTACTTAACATTTTGTCTTTATTGTGAAACATATTCTGCATTAAAAATAATATGTGAAATTTCACTTGATGCCCTGGGTAAAGATGAATACTAGAGCCAGTGCCTATGTATCAACCATCCGGTTAAGAGATTCTCTTAGGACATGGTTAGCTATTTTCAGTGTTCATTGAGTACCTGCTTGTATCCAGACTTTGGGACACATAATGGTAGTTCAGAGATCATCTGGCCTACATATTTATCATCATTAAAAAGACAAGAGAGATTAACCCATAAGTTTAATACACAAAGGTACTTTGACAAAAAACAGAAACGACAAGTAATTGAAACCAGCACTTCTTGCCTGAGTTTCAAGAGCGTGTGGCTTGATTTGAGTTGTAAGGGATGGTTCACCACGACAACAAGACCATTCCAGGCAGCGAGTGTTAGTCTGCCTCCTGTTTGCTGTTACAAAACACCAGAGATAAATAAGCTTAAAAGAAGAAAGGTCTACTTGGTCTCGTAGCCTTGGACGTTTGAGGCAGTGGTGGCGCAGCGGATGATGCTGGGAGTGCATGGTGGAGGGGACCAGTTCACCTCCTGGCTGGGTGCAAAAGAGAAAACTCAGAGATCAGGGCCCCACAGTCATCCCTGAGGGCATGCCCTGCAATGGTGTCAAACCTCTTGGTATGCTGAAAGTTTCCGCCATCTCCTAGGAGATCAAAAATTGAACGCATGGGCCTTCAGGGGATGTTTATGATCTGAACTGTAGCATGGGTGGAGCAACGCCATCCAGTGCTCTCAGAGTACAGCAGCTTTGCAAAACGACCCTTGCAAAGGTCGTTGTTGCTCGTCCCTCCCGTTTTGTTTCTGCGGTTCCCCTCTCACCATTGTGACCAGTGGTCCACAGCTTGGTTCTGGTCCCACCTCCACCCTGCTGCACTGCTGGCATCCCCGCGGGCGGGTAGTCCTTGAGGGTCTCTTCTCCCTGCGCTTGATTTTTCATGCACTCAGTCTTCACCTAACACTCAGAAGAAATGAGTCTTCAGAAACTTGAGCCTCTAAGGGGATCACCTGTGGAGCATCTTGAATGCGTATGATTGCCGAGCTCTGCCCCCTGCCCCAGCTCAATCAGACTCTTCTGGGCAGCGTCCAGGGATCAGCAATCTAAACCTGCTGTTGCCAGGTATTTCTAATGCAGATGACTGAGCGAGTGGACTGAGAAACTCAGGGAGGAGTTCATTGGAAGGAAGAGGGCAAGGGGGAGCAGTGGAGAGACCTGGGCAATCCCTGGGAGATGTGTGTTGGCCCCACGGCCGCCCCTTCTGGTCCACCCTACCTGCTCTTTCCTCCCTCCTGTCTTCTGTCCCTCAGCTCCTTCCTCTTTGACTGGTTCTACTTCTTGCTTGTGCGTCTCCACCTGTATCTGGGATACGGCACCTTTATGTTTCCTGTCCCCACTCCAGGCCGCTCTCCCTGAGGTGTGCGCCAGGCCTTGCTGGGTTAGCAAAGTGCCCTGCAAAACTGATCTTCCCCACCCCCACGCCTCTGCCCTCTTCACTGTGAGTGCTTCCTCCTGAAGCAGGGGAAAAGAAATGGGAACCGATATCCAGCGGGGGACGGCGTGATCTGAGATAACATCCCAGGCAAAGGGGTGTGCGCCTGATTTGCACTTCCATTACCAAGCATTTGAATAGTTTCAAGATAGGTAAACTGTGAGACTAGACATTTTTAGCTCAGAAAATGAAATGCGTGCCTGTAGATCTTATCCTCGTGGGGACGCATACCTGCATCTGTTTGTCTACACGTGTTCGCAGGCAGAGTCACACACAGGTACAGAACCTTGTTTCTGCTGGTTTTGTCTGGGCACACAGGACTCCGTGCGTGCATGGGTGTATAATTAAGGATCTCAAACACTTAGTTTTGACGGTCTGTTTTGCAGCTGCTGTGCTCAGAAAATTCCTGAGCTACCGTGGGTTAATGGGAGTTGCAAGTGTTTCTCTGTTGGTCTTCTGGTAAAGCTTTCTCTCTTGTCTCTCTCTCTCCCCCTCTCCCTCTCCCTCTCTCCCTCTCCCTCTCTCCCTCCCTCCCATGGTAATCCTCCCTCCCTCCCTGCCTGCCGCTGCCCCTCCCTCCCCCTCTCTCTATGAGATAGCAGACAAGAGAGACACTGGTACAGCTTCCTCTGAGAAGCGAGCCTGCATGTGCGGGCTGGCAGCTTCCCCCGAGCTCCTCTCCCATTCATGCGGTGCTCTTGGAGGGAAATGCAATGTTGGAGCAGGGGCTGACCTGGACGGGGAAGGTAGCCGGGAAACCAGGGAGGCCAGGACCATGGTTTAGCCCAAGGCTGGAATCACAAGAATGTTTCAGCAGGCTCTGCTCTGAGAGTTCCCAGACCCCCATGGATTTTAGACATTTCCAGCCTTTTCTCCTTCGCCTTCGCCCTGTCTTACTTCCTCCCGAGATGGCCCCAGATCTGCAAGAGACATTGGAGAGAAGCTATTTATTAGCAGACGTGAAGAAATGGACCCTGCACTTGACTCTTTAGCCATGACTTCCCAATGATGATGGATTGGAAAGCAGTGTGAGTAACACAGCTGTGCATGTTCTTGTAGCTAGATGATGTGTCTGCTTTGCTTTTTTTTTTTTAAACACTAACTTTTTTTAGTGCTTTTCCTTTAGAGAAAAGTGAACATAAACGCATAAACTATTCCGAAGAAGTCGGGAGTGTCCAGATAATGTGAGCTTTCTTCTTGTGTAACTGACTTGCAGAATACTTGCAGCTCTAACAGGAGAGACACGCAAACTACTGACAGAGAATCTGCAAACATCCCCTGGAGGATGAGACTAAAACCGGGAATAAACGAACCAGGTTTTTGAACTGACAGTCATTGCTATAATCAGGCTTATTCAGAGTTGCTAAAATATTTGACATTGGCTCATTTTAGAGTCAAAGACAGAATTAAAACGTGTTCTCTTCACAGAACCATTACAAAAAAGATGAAGTTAGCCTATGGCTTTAGAACAGCTTGTTTCTGGCTATCTAAATGTGAGAATTTTTTAAAAACTAGCATTAATCATCAGCTGTTTCCTGTCTATTTCGGCTTCCCTGTTTTAGACTCCGGGATGTGGGATGCAGGACACGGGGGAGCTGGAAGCTGGAGGTTGCTGTGTCTACCCAGGAGAGGGGAAAAAACAACTGACGTGCAGACCCTAATCAGTTCATTTTACAGGAGAAAAGAATAGCTAACTGAAAGATTAGACATTGAGATTTAAAAATATGATTTGCTTCCCACTTGAAGTGGGGCTAATTTTGTGTAGAAAGAGTACTTTAAGCTTTTTGAGATTAAAGATACTATTTTAAAAGGACTTTTGAGATCATAAATCGCTTAGGTAAGGAAGACAAAATAGATTTTTGATTTTTTCTTAAATAGCCAGTTATAACTTTTCTTCTCAGAGCCTATGGGGTAGTGATACACAACTATTTCTGGCTTCTTAAAACTTGCTTAGATTTGAAAGTGGGATTTCTAACTGCAACACCTTCATGAATTCTTTTGCTTTGCTCTGTCACGTCCCAACTTCGGGGAGGGGGTGCCTTTCGCCCCTCCAGCCCACCTTCCTTGCCTGTCTCCCAGCCCCCATTCTTCTCTCTGAATCTTGGAACACCATGAAAGACCCCACTAAAGATTCTTTTTGAACACGCCCTGCCCAGCCTTGGACAGAGAGAGTACTGTAATGCAACACACAGGACTGCCGATTTTGGAGCTGAGTGAACTCAGTCGATTCCTGCATATTAAATCAGTTCTGTGAACAGCAGAATGAGATCATATCTCACAAACCTGCCCCAAAGTGTTCCTAACTTTATTAATTGGCATTTAACATCATCTGCGCTTTGGTACCGAGCACCTGAGGGGACCAGCCTCAAGGTAAACTAAATCCCCAAACAGGCCTCAGGTTCCTCCTGGCCGAACAGAGCTAAGGCCACGCCTTTTAAAATATGTCCTTTGTTATCAAGAGGAATCTGAGACAGAAAACACATGTTGGCAGAGTCACGTGAGTGCCTCTGCACACAAAGTGGTTGTATCGCCAGGGGAAAGGCTGGCGATCTCGTGCTGTTATGTTTGGGTTTCTGTTGATAGGAAACTCTGCTGGGCTTATGTATCTGGATGAGGTTTGGAAGGGAGGGGGACCTGGAGCAAAACGTGGGAAGAAAGGAGAGTTATTAGGGAACGAAGTCAGACTAGGGAGGGAAGCATTTCCCTACCCAAATTTTAGTTCACAGGTTTGTTTCCAGTTCCCTGTTACGGATTACAACCTCCCGGGTGAGAGGAGATGGGCTTCCCAGACCTTGTGGGTTCTGAGCAAAGGAAGAAGGCTTCTCCTGAAATGGAAAAAGAAGTAATGAACAAGCTCTAGAGTTCCTGCTGACTTTAACAGACAAGCAAGCCCCCCACCGCCCCTCCCGCAGTCCCCGCATGTCCAAGCCTCTCAAGTGACCCTGGGGAATACCTCCAAGTCCCCTGGATCTCTGTGTGTCCTAGCAAGGCCATAAGATTATCTGCCAAGGGCAGGGTTTTCATGGAAGGCAGGGAGAGTGTGTCAGTGGTGAATGAGCAGAGGAGCCAGATCTGCTGATACCCGCGTGCAGCCTTTGAAGGAGGCAGCTGATTGGCATCAGGAAAGCTGCTGAGCAATTAAAAAAATGCTGAAGTCAAGGTGAGAGGAAGAAGAGACAGAAAGAGAAGGTGGTGGGGTGTCTGAGGCGTTCCAAGCAAAGTTCTGTTAAGTACCCGCAAAGCCTAAGTTGATAATGCCAGATGGTTGTGGTCAGTCTTCCACTGACCGATGCTTCCCAGGAGACGGGGTGAAGCTTTTGTTCGGGTCTGATATTTTGCCAGAGTGCTTTGCTCCAGATACCATGCCAGTCCTCTTGCCTTGCTCGCCAGTTCCCACTGTGTGGGTACGTGCTCTATCTGGTAGCCATCTTCCCCGGCACCTGGGTCTGCTGGAACAAAGTTGGCAGCTCAACAAGCATTCTCAGAAAATATGGTCTGCAGATTTCCAGAACGGGGCTTCCATTATGGGCACCCTCATATTCCTCATTAGGCGTGTCCACGCTCTAGTTTTTGCCCTTTGTCTCAACTGCTCATCCTTGATTTCACATCTGCCAGTGCATTCTTTTCCCCTGTAAGTGACGTTCCTCCCTCCTGCCAGGACCCCTTTCCAGTTCCTGTTGAGTCTTGAGGTGCCCACTCCAGACAGACGCAGTGTCCTCCTCATACCTACCCTTTCCTTTCCACTCAGTCCCTTGGAGAGAATGCAAGAGAGAAACAATACATTTGGAGGAGAATTTTAATTAAGAATAATATATTTCTTAAAAGTACGAGGAGAGTAGATTTTATGTGTTCAAACTATGGTACACAATAAATGCGTATCACTTTTGTCAACTAAAAAAAGATAGGAATTCTTGTAGGGAGATTGACAAGAAAAGGTAATAAACTTGCAGAAGAAAGATAACTGGTGGAAAATGCCTCTGGAAATTTTCCTTATCAGGAGAAGGCTAACCTTCTAGGTGTTTTCCCTTCCTGTCTTCCTTTAGCATACAAGGAGAAAGCTACTTTTAGGTAACGCCTGAATTCAATCGAACCAATAGTTATTACCTACATGGGAGATACTGACTAGTAAATTGTTGAACTCCTCTAAGATTATATTTTTATGTCAACAAAATACGTGCCAACCTTACCTCATGTGTTAGCTCTTCGTTACTATAAGAAATACCAGAGATGATTTATTATAGAAGAGAACAGGTTTGTTTTGGCTCACGATTTCGGAGAGTTCAGTCTATGATCAGTTGGCCCATGGTGTTGGGCTTTTGGCAAGGTGGCATATCATGGTGCAGGCTCATGATGGAAGCACATGGCAGATCAAAACTTTTCATCCCATTGGCTGAAAGCAAAAGAGAGGAAAAGAAAGATGCCCATGACCATAGTGACCTACAGTTTCCCCCTGCACCTTACTTCTTAAAGTCTCTACCACCTTTCAAAAGTGCCAAGCTAGAAATCAGGAAGCCTTTAGGGGATATTCTGCATCCAAACACTGGCACCTTATTAAGCCTTGCAAAAGTTAAATGAACTATTGTGTGATGCTTAAACTATCGATGTACTGTTCATGTCCTTCTGTCAGTGGTACCAGCAGTACCACTTTCTGTAGGGGACTCACATCCTAAATGATGGTGACCTGGAAGGCAGTGTGATGGAACACAAAGCATACTGGGGTTGAAGTCAGAATATGGGTCAGCTCGGGTAGTACCACTTTGGTGACCTTAAGGACATGACCACCTCTCCTCTGTGCTCCAGCCCTTCTGAGATGCTTTCATTTCTGCCCCGTCTTCATCGTGACCCATGCTGGTCCCCGATCAGGGTAGGTTCTTGCCTCCTAGCTCTCTTGGTTTCTGTGGATCCTCCCCTGGCCCCCAAGCTTGGGTCAGGACACACCTCTGCAACTCTGTGGCGTCAGCATCTCTCCATCCCAGGCTCGCCATGTTGACATTACTGGTTGCTTCTCTCACTAGGTCATGATCACTCTGACACACCTCTGTCTTGAAGCTCTGTATCCTGTGTCAAGCCCAGGGTTCTGTTCCATAGACATTTGCTGATTGTATGAAGGAAAAAAGGAACAAATTTAGAAACCTTGCTCTGCCCCTTTCCTAGGTCTTCAGTGAAGAGAAATGAAATAATGTGTACAAAAGGCTTTGATGAGTAGGATGTTGTGTAATTGCTTTTGGTTTTAAGTTAGTGTGAGGACAGTGTGCTTGTAGTAGCAGCATGTTTGTTGATTTCTTAGATACTAAGATTCTACCTCTTTTAGCAACACAAAACAGCATTCTCTTTTGTCTTGGCCTGGCAGGCGAGGGCCCATTCTTTGTCACAGAAGCAGGATGGATTCTATGTGGGCCAGAAGCTCTGCAGTTTGAAACTCTGGGAGAAACAAGACTTTTCATTCCAGAGGGAGAGATAAGACTGAAAGCCAGTGCCCCTGGGAGGGATCACTCTGTAACATAGCTTCACCTGGGGTTAAGAGAGAGGAATTTCAGATTCCTCTCTGAGAGAATGGAGGAGGGACACGGGCTCCCAACAGAAGGGAGAAAGAGGAAGAAGGAATGAGGTCTTGGGGCATAGAAAATACACTTCACCTGCTTCACAAGGGCAGCGTGGTCAAGGAAGGAGAAAAGATTTTGGGGTCAGATAAGATCAGGTCTAGGCTCCAGCCTGAAGCTGGAGTCTTTGCTGCATTTCATAAGCCTTCTTTCTCTCTGGAGAAGCACTTGCATTCTGATCTGCTTCTCCTGCCACAGCTTATTTTCATTGTGGAACTATCCACACCTGAAGAGCAGGACACACTGACTTGTTCTGCCTCTCTGAGTCCAGCCTCGGAAACTGGGTCTGCAGTTACTTACGGTTTTCTGTGGCAGTACTGGAAGTCTGGTTCATAATGAAGCAACCTCTTCCTTGCTTGTTAGTTCTGTTTTTCCTGCAGGAAATGTTGTTTGCGGATAGTATAGTGTTTAGCCTAGGATGGTAATTCCAGTGGCCAGTCCTGATGCAGAACCACAAGGCAGCCCAGGGAGCGATGTGAAATCATGAACTTGGATGTGCTCTGGTAACAGATGGCTCTGGAGGGATGTGTACACCAGTCTTAAATATGTATGTAGGAAAGCCCAAGCAGCTGCCTGGGCCATAGTGGGGAGCCGAGAGCTGTTGCTACCTCTTCAGGTCCAGTCCAGGAATTCAGATAGGCTCATTTTTCACTTTCTTTTGACCCTGGATGTTTCCACAGATGAGCCCGCTGCTGTGTCTTGGTGCAGGTGTGGAGGTGTGGGGTGAAGTAATGAGCCTACAGGGCCCTTGTGTGCCTATTGACTGCTCTAAAGGGACGTGGAGGAATCCTGCAAAGCCACAGGACTGGGATGTCAGCTCATAAATATGGAGGCTCCTTGTGTAGGCGATAAGCTCCTTGACAGCCCAAACTGTCATTTGCACGTTGTCTTCAGCTGCACACAAAAGTTGCGTGTGCCAGACTGTCTCCGATACTGAGAGCCAGTGAGTGAGGGCAGTCGAGGCAGGGCTGGGCAGGGCTGCTCCCTGTGGCTGCTGCCTTCACCCCGCCGTGAGGGCGCCCATTCTCGCTTGGTATGGGATTAGTTAGTGTAGGCAAAACTTTGCAGTATGACACTTGGGGCAGGGAACAAGTAGGATATCAAGATGTGTTATCAAACTAGGCAAAAAAGTAGTTTCTAGCATTGAGTTCTTGGTAAAGATGACCAAGTCTCAGTTTATAAATTTCAGTATCTGTTGCTTTACCTTTGAAACCCTATCAGGAGCTTAATAAAAATCCAGTCAATAGTTTAATAGTAAAATACGGGCCTGTAGATTAAACGTAAACTGGCAAGCATATATATATGTGTGTGTATATATATATATATATATATATATATATACACACACACACACACACACACACATATATATGTATACACATACACGCACGCACGCACGCACGTATTTGAGCCAGGAGACCAAGCACCTAATATGTTACAATGTTACAGGTGCTTTTTTTTTTTCCTGTTGAGGATAGAATATAACACAAGAGCTTCATACTGAGCTGCATTCCCAGCCTTTTAAAAATTTTTTTACTTTGAGATAAAATTTCAATAGTTGTTAATTTGAATAGGCTGGTATAGATGCTTTGCATGCAAGGTTTGGAGGATTCAAAAGTGATCAAGGAGTGGAGTGATTAAAACTCGATTAATTCTACTGTAACACACCATTATAAGCCACAAAGCAGCTGCCTAGCAAAAGTGCTCCTAGAATATGTAGAAGACAAGCATGAGTTCTGCTCTGAGTGATAGGTAAGAAGTCATACACATTAGGAATGAATCTGGACTTTTGGGAAAAAAGAGCTATTTTTGACAAAGGAATTGGTATGAGTCTCTGTTGATACAGAAACACTTGAACATGAGTGGGTGTCATGCACTTCTATTCATTTGACCTAGTGATTAAAAGTGAGTATTTTTCAGATTCTCAAAATAAGCCATGACTAATGACAGAGCACATTAAATAGAGTATAAGAATAGAGGTGAAACAGTGATATCAGCCAAGATTCAGAATCCTGTCCCATTTTTCACAGCTGATTAGAAGCGGCAGATGTGGGTCAGTGGTTTTGTGACTGATGGAGGGGGGGTGGAGTCTCTTAGGCTAGCAGATGACTTTACGATACCTGTTTTATCTTGAGGTGTTGTTTGTGTATCTATAGCTAAAACCCTTGCCTCTTTGCTTATGAGGGAGTAGCTATTCAGGAGAGAGAATAGTAGACTGAATCCAGACAACCTGATACCACACAATAACTCAGGGGTCCTCCCTGAGAAACTATAGTAAAAAGCACAGGGGTTTCTAGCATCTTTCAGGGAACTCAAGGTCTTTTTACACTTGGAGTAAGCCCTCTGCCTGCCAGCCTTCTGCTAACTAGCTGCTTTATTAAGCTGCACTCTAAAAAAAAACAAGCAGACAGAAAAAGCTTAGTGCACAGGCCTAGGGTTCAAGCTCTAGTGCCCCCCCCCCCCACATGCAGAGAGAGAGAGAGGGGGGGCGGGGAGGGCATAAGACATGTATAAATGCTGGAATGCTGATCTCATGGTTAGGCTACAATCACAGCACTCTGAGAAGCTGAGGATTACAAGTATAAGTCCACTCTGGGCAACTGGGTGACTTAGCAAGACTTGTCTCAAAATAAAGGTTTTAAAGAATGGACTGGAGTTGTAAAAGGCCCTGGGTTCGGTCCCCAGTATCATAAAAATAAAAAATATAGGTATGTACGCAAAGACTATAGTCAGAAGTTAGTTTTAAAATACAAGGAAAGAGAAATATTAAAGCTGAAAAGATAGAAGATTATTTTCAAATGAAATCAATGGGGGTGGCCCATGATAAAAGATATATTGTGTTAAGTTGAACTTAACATTCACATTTGTTTGGCTTAAGAAGCTGTGAGTATCTGACAGAGAAACCCTAGCTAAAGTTAAGCATTCGGCTTAACCCATACTTTTATTCTAGAAAAATTAGAATAGGGTTAGAAATTAAATGATTGAACTGTTGTCATTAGTTGGTAGTGAAAAAAAAAACATGTTGCTCAAGTACAAAATATTTATCTTGAAAATATACTTTTGAGAAATATCTGTGTATTTTAGAAAATCAGGTAGTGGTTGGTTGGTTATCTGTGAATATGAGCAGTTGCTAAAGTCCTCTCCATCCTGAGAGCTACCCCAGATACACGTCAAGAAAACGTGGGCTTTGAGCCCCCTCTGGAGGAAGGAACGAGAGCCCTCCCCTGAAAGTCTGACAGAAACTGGTTTCCTTTCTAGAGGTCAGGAATGGGAACAATAGTAATAACTTATTCAAGTTGACTTTTGGAGTTAACTTCACAATACACGACCCTACATTGTTGACTTACAAAGAACCAAGTAAACATACTTGCTTCCACAGGCAACTTAAAAAAAATCCCCTCCCAAAGCCTTGGCAAAACACATGTTGGACACAGACTAATAATGATGTACAAAAATAATCATTGTGACTGCACTGCATCTTGTTTTATGAACATAATAGTTTGAAAATCTTGTAGCAGAAAATATTTTGTGCATTATTAAGAAGTCGGCAAACCTTAATAAATCTCATTCATTCTTTATATGTTTATTTGAATATTTACTGGACACAATTACATAAAAAAATAAGAGAACTTACCCTCATGGAAGTTACGTTGCAGCAGGCAATATGAATAATCAGCCCTGGCCATATACTTTTTACTTAGGAAACATTGCAACATTAGTGAATATGCCAGTGGATGGACAGGGAAGCAAAGATCATGGGCAAGTTGGACCACTCTCAAAAGCTTGGATTCAGCTGCAGTCTTTAAAAACCAACAAACGTAGTCTTATTTTATCTAGCCTACAGGATGAAAAGAATCCCCTTCCCTATACATCAAGAAGTACTGTTATCACAGTAGGCTTGTTTCTGAGGTATCCACATATATCTGCATCATAGCCTTGCAGAATTCAAGGGCTGGAGGGATCCTTAGGTCTAAGTAAAAATCATTTCCATCCAGACCAGAGTTTCCAAACTCTGTTGAGTGAGGACTCTAGGGCAGATCCTATCAGGTAGGCATGCAGCCGGCCTTCTGTTTTCTGACATCGGTGATTTCGAGTCAAGTCTGTCCATTCTTCTGTTGATGTATCTGTCCGTGCTTGTGCAGTGCCGTGGGTCACACAATTTGGGGAGCACAGTGGAAGATAGGTGAGTTGCTTCTGCCCTTATAGAGCTCTCAGCCCTGTGAAGAAGATGCAGGGAAACAGCCCAGTGTAAGAAGAGGGTGCGAGTCCTGCTTTTGGGCCCTGCCTCATCCTGACTGGGGACCACACTGGCTGATGAGATTAACATGGCAGGCAGGGTGTGTTGGCCTTCATACCCAGCCTGGGCATTATCTCCGGTGCATTATGGAAAGTGATACTGTCTACACTGAATTTAAATTGTGGGCCGGGAGAGTTGGATTGCTTGAACTGGGATTTTGTTCATTCGTATATATTGGTTATGCACACGGGCTCTTTAAGCACCCCTAATACACTGAACTACAAGGTTTTGGTGAAGTTGACAGTCACCTGTCCTGCCCCTGGTCACTCTGCTCTGAGGGCATGCTGTCAGTGGAGCAACTGCGAAGTACGTAATTGCTTTTAGCACACAATGGCAGCAGACACCTGGTTGATATAAGAATCTAGTTTCGGCTGGTGGTTTTCAGGGTGAAGTAACTGTACTGACAGAAATGCACCCGACACCTGATTTAAAGCTGTAGAAGCCCCCAATTTATCGGTTTAAATTAAGAAGCCCTCTTTTCTGACCTTTCTTAACTATAAATAAGACCCTCCCGACCAATAGAGTGACCAAAACTCAGGTTCAAGATGTCTAGGGCTCGAAACTAACATCAGAGTCAATATCATAGTGTCACTTGCAGTACTGACAAGCCCCGGTGGGAATTTTGACTCAGAGCTCAGCAGAGCTTAAAGCCAAAGCATATCTTCTAACTTGTTAGGATTCTTATTTTAGGAACTTAGGGGGAAAATCTCCTTAAGACTATTTAGGATATGACTTTCCTATTGATGTTTTGTTGTAGTAATAGTGGGAGTAAACGTTTACTGGATATTTACCATGAGCCAGGAACTGTTCTGTCATATATGTAAAATGTGAGGGGCACAGACATCCCGACCATAAAAATACCTAATTTGATCTAACTAGCTAAACTAACTTTAGAAGAACTACAGGAATCCATTTCTAACACCATAAGTCACTGGATATGTATCTCTTAGCCGCAAAAACATCACTCAGAAAACCAGTAAATAGGATAATGTGTAACTTTTAAGGATTTACATCTTACCACTTTCCCCCCAAAAAATAATGAAACGATCTAAAAAATTAAACATTTGTAAAATAAATCTTAAAATATATGTTGGCAAGTATGTAGGAAATACACATTGGTTCCTACTACGAGTTGCATATTGTAATTGGACATATTGTAATCGGGCTTGGAATTTTATGGAAATGAAGGCTGTGGAAGAGAAAGAAGTAAAAGAGAGATAAAGGCGTGTCTGTAATCATAAAGCTTGGGAGGCTGAGGCAGCACGATTGTCACGTGTGAGTGAGTTCAAGACCAGCCTAGACTGCAGAGTGAGACCCTGTCTGAGAGAGAGAGAGAGAGAGAGAGAGAGAGGAGGAGGAGGAAAGAGAGGAAGCAAAAACATCCAAACATTCACTTCTGACTCCAAAATTTATGTGTCTACTTTCATTAAATTATATTATCTCTTCCAATAAAGTGACTCGTGTTGAGTTTGGAAATGCCTAGTCTTTCTTGGGGGATTTTTCAAAAAAGAGGTCTTTGTGTAGGGAACACTGGATAATGGTATAGTAACCTACATATCTCCATTTGCCTACTCAGCCAGCATCTTCAGAATGACACGAATTAATAAATACATGATAATAAGATGAAGATACATTCTTCCATGTGTATAAGCTACAGAATTGTTTTTTCCCTCCTTCTGAGTTCTACAGAATTGTTTCTATGGATTCTTTTTAAAAATTAACCTGTATTTTAAAATGCCATACCATAGCATCACAATTCTGTGCAAGGTATTTAGATAAAGGACTAAAATTTTAACACTTCATATTTTTCTTTCATACTTAAATTGTTCAAAAGAATACTTCAGAGCATTCTGTTTACTTCTCCAACCCCCATTTATTTCTTAACCCACTGAAGTACAGTGTGCCTCTCTTCCACTTCTGTTTAGGATCAATGATGAATTGATTAGTTCTAATCCAACAGGTAGTTTTTATTTTCTATCTTGTTGCCCAGGAGTATTTAACATCGTGCACCTCTTGTTCCATCTTTCCAACTAGCGTAAATTAATATCTACACTAAGACTGTATATTTTGGAAATAAGTAGCTTCTACCTGTAGAGTCCAGTACCAGCATACAGTGAGAAAAATTCATCTTGGCATAGGTATGCATGCTTCTAGACCCAGCTACTCGAGAATCTGAGGCAGAAGGATTGCAAGTTCAAATCCAGCCTGGGAAACTTAATGAGACCCCATCTCAAAAAATAAAAGAGCTTGTGATATAGTTCAGTGATGGAGTGCTTACTTAGCATGAGTGTGTGTGTGTGTGTGTGTGTGAGAGAGAGAGAGAGAGAGAGTGCAAAAGAGAGGAGTGTGTATATGTGTGTATGTGTGTGCATGCATGTATGTGAGAAAAAGAGAGAGAATTAAAATGTTTGGCATTTGTTTGTCTCTTTGACAGGGTATAAGGAAAGTACCAATAATTAAAGTATTTGTGTCCATTTTCAATGGAACGTTATTCACAAAGATGTCCTGAAATTTCATAGAAATCAATGTGAAATAAGATCCAATTTATAACAAAACTCCAATTACAAGCAATTTGTGGGAGCCTATGTGTTAAGTAAACGTGGGAAACCACGCAGAAGATGAGTGGCTGATTAGTTGACTGTTTATATAACATGAATTACATTCTAATCAATTGCATGTTATATTTTCATGGACACAGCTGGATGACATCCTGGTTTTGAAAACAGGTATTTGCTTCTTTTGCGTAATCTGTTCCTAGAAGCTTTGCCAACGTGGTTTTCCTTATAATAACATCAGACCTGCTGATTTTATTCATACCCGAAGGATTCAGTATCAGAAAGTTACAACTGTAATTAACACGCTAATATTGTTGAAATAGTACTTTGAGTCAATATAGCTACTTAAAATAGTGAAATTATGGTCCACATTCTACAGAAAATGAGTAAGTCCCATTTTACTTAGGACTCTAATAACTAAGAGGGACAATAATGTAAAAGCATTAACTTTACGTATTGCAAATTTTATCAACCTGTAAATAAGTTCCTCAAAGTAAACATTAAATACACAGTTTAACATGGCCCATGCTTATTTTTTGAGAGCATTAACTAGAAAATGTTAAAGTTCCTGATTTTATTTTGATAAATTTCTCTATTTCCTACAGTTCATTTCAAATTGAGCTTTTATGTCAGCATTTAATAGATAATTCTTCACAAGATGCTTATTAAATAACCCCTCTGTAAGGCAGAGGTAACTGGGATAATAAAATGTAATACAAACTTCAGGTGAGAACATGAAAGAAACTCGCTGATGTATCTTATTTTTGGCATTCTTCATCTTTGTACCATCTTCCCTCCATATTTGAAATTCGCCTGCATGCACACACACGCAGTCCACACGCACGCGCGGGAGTACCGTGGCCAGCAAGCACAGGTGCCGCAGTGGTGAGTGGGAGAGGTGGAAAGAGGTTCTCAGTTGTGTGTTCCTTCCAGTTGGTGGAAGTGTGCACCTCCCGCCTGCCGCCTTCCCATGCCGCTTCATAGCCAGACTTGTCCTGCTCTCCCAGAAATAAGCAAGTAAGCAAATATGGGCCACTGAAAGGTAATTATAGGTCTTTGCTAGCAGCTTTGATGTAAAGTTACACAAGGAATTTCTCCTAAAGTCTGGGTAGGTCGTGATTATTATAGATTCTCTTCTCCTCTTACAACTTACTCTGTTCTAAAATCACCTCTCGTCTCTGCTGTCTGTTCCAAAGAGATTGCCTCTGTGCTTTTCAGTTTTTTAATTAAAAACAAAAGCTGCCTGCATTCTGCTGCGCCTGAGCTTTTGAGCAGTAGTGCTCTAGTTGCACAGTGTGACTTTGCCATGGTGTCCAGCCATCTGCACATCCCACTGAGCTTATAGCAGCTAGACAGTGCACCAGCAGGTGTAAATTCCTCCCCCTCAGCCTCTAGTGAGGCTGCGAAGGTACCAGCAGTCCAAACAACTTTTCAGAATGGGGGACCATCCAGCCTTGAAGTGGGGGGAAGGGAGTCTGACCAACTTTTGGATCTGGTACAGATATTGTTGCAGAGCAAAGATGCCATGTGAATTATTTTTCTTCCGGATAGCTTAATCATGTCTTCAGATTTCAACTGCAGTCAATAATTTGTTATATAAAAATATTGGTATTAAATAGGAAAAAAGAAATGACTTCCTTCAGCAAGTGAAATGGTTACATTCAAGTTTAATTAACCAAGAAGCCCCCAAACCACGGAGCGTGTCACCCGGCATTGACAATTAATTAGTTTTGCTCTGAAAGACCTACAGGTACTGAGCAAGGAGTTCTGGATTAAGGCTTCTCTTTCTCTGCTAATGTTGCCCGTTTCTTGCTATCACACCTTGATAGCAGGTGGCCGCTTTGGGTGCCACATTATATCTAGAGTGTATAATTTCATGTCAGCTTTTAATTTCACGTGACAAAATATGGGAAGAGTGAGAATAAAGCACTCTTCCTTTTAGAATAAAGACAAAGAACGTGAGAGAAAGCAGCCATTTTTCAGTTACTCGTGTTTTCCAAGCTAGGTTTCTGCCAAATAAGAAAGGAAGACAAATAGTAAGACAAGTTCCCCAGGAAGAGTGTTGGCCCTTGACTTTCAAGGGCGGGTAGGGTACATCAGGGAGCCTGCCTGCCTTTTAACATTACATTAGCATATGTGTGAATGATTTGACTGGAAACTGCTGGAGATAGCATCCGAAAGGCTGCATGATGTAATGAAAAGAAATTTAGGTTCATTAGATTCTTGGAATCAGATTATTTGGAATATACTTACTCCTTGAGGAAATATTAGTTTTAGTTGGCTGGGTCTTAACAGTGTAGAAGATATGCATACATATTTTATGGACCAAAAATCAGGCACTTGCGTTCCACAAGGAGTGGGCTTTAATTAACCTATGCTTGTCTGTTTCTCTGTCTATATTTATTGGCAGCTGAAATAGCCATGTTCTTGACGTATGGCCTCATCAGTTCCATTCAATATGAGCAGCCAGCTCTCTGTTATTCATGTCTATAAGGGGTAGCCATAATGCCAGTCCACTAACATTGTTTCTGTTTGGCTTTAGAATGCTTTTGTTAACTAGTATTTGCTATTGCTGGGGCCTGGGGCTTATGGTACTGCTATGTATTGAGCCCAGTTTACACAGGTGTGAGTCAGGAGGAGGTAAGACGCTATCCAGTTTCCCCTGTACTAAGCAGGCTTGGGGCTGGGCAGATCGGGCCGGGAATGTAAAGACCTCCAGACAGGGAGCACCCAGGCAGAAAGGGTTGCCTGCCAGAAGGTCAGTAAGGGCAGTAACAAGTACCTGAGCAGCTATCTGTGGGTAAGAGACAGTCAGGGGCGTCATCCAAGTGTGGGATTGAGCTTTGCTGGGAAAAATCAAGCAGGAAAGCAGAAGCCAAGATGCAGGTGATCAGGAAGCTGGGACAGGAGACTGGGAAGATCAAGATACAGACTTGGCAGAGGTAGATAGCAGGAACAAGAGCAGTTGAGAGAATTGGGGAACAGGTGTGGCTATGTCATCAGTTGCCCAGGTGCATGGTCACTAGCAGGAGGTCATATAGCAGGTAAAGGAGGAGCTGGATGACTGATCCTGCCCCCTGTGCTTTCCCAGTTGGGATCCTCACCTGTCATCATCCAGGGCATTTATGCCCAAAGAAGAATGCCCCCAGAGGTCCATCTCTAGACTTCTGGGTTCCATAGGTTTTTCTCCTCCAGATAAAGTTCTTATAGGTGTGTGCTGGTAGGTTGGACCTTCCATAGGACAGGAAGTGGAGCTTTTGTAGACCTGAGAATAATGAAATGGAGGTAACAGCAGCTAAAAGCTACAGAGGCACAGTCTAAAGTGTTTGTCACATGGCATCAAAGGCAGTTTATAAATTGCTAATATGTTTCTTTAGACTTTTCTGCTCCACATGGACTTGTGAACAGTTTTGGTTTATTCATCTTCCAGTGTCCTTGAAAGAGTAGAGTGCTGTCTCTTACAAATATATTTTTTTTAAATTGTTGGAACTTGAAGCAAGCTGTTACCTTCCTGAGGTCACACAGTCAGAGAAACAGAATTTGTCTGTTTTTAATGAGTATTTTGCTCTTGGTCTTGATCTGGAGCTTGCCATCTCAGCAGGGTTTGTATCTGACTTTCTGAGTTTGTACAGAAATAGACAACTTATAGTAAGAAAAGTGACATGTCCTTAGGCTGCCCATAGAGTCTGGCACCACCTTGTCAAATTGTGGACAGAATGTGTTCACCAGAGCAGAAGTTCCCAACCTTCTCTTGGCTTCAGAAATTCAGCCCCTACAGATGGCATTGTATGATTAGTGAAGAGACTCCATCATGGTCTCTGTCCTATGAAATATTAAACAGAGGATAACAGGAAAGCCAGCCCCAGTGTCTGCTGTCCCACTGCTGTGCAGGCAGAGGTTATGGGCAGCAGAACGCTACAAGGAACTGCTGCTGTGTAACGGGTTTGGCAAGGCTAACTGCTGGCAAGACAGGTGGAATCGTCATTCTTAGCATGCTCCAAATCCCAGTAGTGCATTGCCGCAGCCCTGCTGAGCCTTGAGCATCCCCAGCCCCAGATAGAATAATCCCAGAGGCACTAGTCAGAAACCAAGGCAGCAGACGCCTCCCTTGGAGTCTCTAAGAATGCCTCAGCGAAACAGACTCTGCGTCTAACAGAACATTTAGTTCGTGTTTCCAAAATCCAGGTCTCCGCAGGAAACAACAAACTCATGCTTTATATTTCTGTTGAGGTTTTTTTTTTCTTTTCATGCCAACAGCTAATTCTTTCATTAAACACTGTCTTCTTTATTTGGGCCCATGAGCATGTGTAGTGTCGCCCAAGACGTTTGGCTCAGCAGACAGCTTCACAGGTACTTGGCTGTCAGCAAAGGAAGTTTTACCGGAAATGGGCTTTATTCGAAATAGGAATCATCACCTTTTCTTGCATTATTTTTGCTGTTAGTCATATTTTCACTTTCCTGTAATATAAGCCATGAAAAAACAGAGACATAAATGAATTAGTACCTTCTGCCGGCAGTATAGCTTCCGAGTGCTGTTTGTTACCTTTTTTGTTCCCCAGACACGTGTAGATGATGTTCAGGAAAACCTTTCAGTTCATAGCCAATGGTAAGACTTGTCAGCTGGGCAGTGGGCTTCCCTGAAATGAGCCTGCTCCTTATCTCTGTGAGCCAGTATAAGGTTCTCAGTCTCAATGGGAGCTGTGGACTCTATTCATCCGTAGTAGACACACAGTAGCTGCTAAGTGACTCAGAGATGACTCTATTGGAATATGTAGCTTATAAATTTCATAAAAATTATTTTTATGTATTGTCATCACTGAATAAATATTGACTGACTGATTGACCAGAGCACTGAGAGGCAGTCTCAGCGGCATCCAGCACTCTTTTGGTAGATGTGGAGGAAGCATGAGATGCGGTAGATGGCGCCTGGTTACGTGTGGTGGCCCTGGTCGTAGTTGTGTTGTTAATACTATGCCAGGACACACTGTAGCTTCAGGCATGGAGAGGCCATTTTCATGTAATTTGCCTTTCACATCCTAATTCTGGCCCTGACCTAAGTCACTCAACTGAGATATTTTCCCTCTGTGATACGGAGGGATGTTGCTAAGCAACTAGATCAGTAATTGGTAAATGTTTATGTATGATTTGATTTGAGTTACATAAAAAAATATGGTATATATTGTTTTTTCCTACTTCATTATTACAGCAGTGATTATCATTTGGTTCTATTTTGCCCAAATAAAATAAAAGTGCTTTCATGTATTGAAGCATGGTGTAGTGGGAAGACCTGGTCTAGAAGATAGACAAAAAAAAAATCTTTGTGCCGGGTATGTGAACCGCTCATCCTGTGACTCTGGGTAAAATTAGGCAACTGTGGAGCCTTTGTTTCTTTTTCTTAATTTGAGCTTTACACTCCAGGTACCTTCTCTGTTTGCTTCACCGAGTCTGGTAAAGGATCGGAGGCGATGCTGTGTATGACGTGTTTTAGGGAAAAGAAACATGCTGAGGTCTAGGCATTATCTAGAACTCCAGGGTCCTTCATCTTGGGGTTTTGTGTGTGCTAGCATAACCCCAAAGCATGGCTTGAGAGAAGCAAAACACACATTACAAAGCAGCATCTCATTAAGCCTCAAACCAAGCTGCATAGTCTCAGGACCAATTGCTGGAGGACTTTCGGGGAAAGACTTCGGAGGACTGTGAAGGCTGAAGTACTTGGTAAGAGCTTCTACAAGTTTTGAAGCATTGGTAGCCAAGACAATGAATTCACAGCAGTTCTCATGATGGGTTAACATCGTGTGTTCTCTTGCAAAAATCAATCCATTCTCAAACTATAACAGTGTCCGGCTGTAGAGTTTGAATACAGTATTGTTTGAGAAGAGTGGCCATCCATGTTTCGCTCCTAGCAGTAAGCGTTTTTTTGAAGTCATGTCGTGAATTATCTTCTGCTCTAATGAAATGGACCATTTACATAAAAATCAGAAAAACTGCAAGACCCGTGTGGTTTTTTTTTTTTTAGTCTTCGGAGAACATGGGAGTGACCTTCAGACAGCCAGTTAGAAAATAGTGAGGTGAAGGGGGATACTTTGATTTCATATTTGGGGCGGATCCAAAATGACTAATGTGCCCCATGGTGGGGGCAGAATACTTTTAAACAAGTGCTGTTTCAGAATGAACTATGGCTGCTGTTTCCAGAAGACCGGCCTCCGGCTGTGGGTTCTTGCCACCCATTCTTGCTGTTTATGATCTGTTGTATTATCTCCTCCCCCTGTGTCATTGACCCCATGGATTTCCAAGGAGCCGCTGTGATTTGTCATGTCATTGCTCATTATCGCACAACCTTAATTTTCAGAGCTTTGACATATTTCTGTAGTGGTGTGGAAGTCATGGCAGTGTAAGCCATCTTCACGTTAAATTGCAGCTCAGATGGTTCCTTACATGCCGACGTGGAGGTTCTATGCCAGTGCCCCCCCTTCTGGGTCAGGACCCTTTCAGTGCAGCAGGTGCAGCTGTGAGGAGGGTCTTGCAGTCTTTCAGTTGCTACCTCATCCCTTTGGTTGTCTGGGTTAGGGGTAGGAGACCTTAAATAGCCTCTTAATTTCTATAAATTTTTTTACCCACCTCTCTGAGCATCTCATACTTGAATGTCCCTAAGTAAGACAAGATTAAATATGCTCAGGATATGATTAGTAACGTGTGTAGAATTTTTAAAAAGGAGTAGGTCCTTTACAATGATTGTGTTGCCTGGTTTTCCTGCGTGATCCTTCAAGAAAGCGCTGTTCTCAGCCAGGAGCGGTGGTGCACGCCTATAATCCCAGCATTTGGGGAGGCTGAGACAGCAGGATTGCAAGTTTGAGCCCAGCCTAGGCAACTTGATGACTTAGTGAGACCCTGTTTCAAAATAAAGAGCTGAGGGTTAGCTCAGGGCCAAAGCTTTGGGTTCAGCCCCCGATCCTATGTACACACAAACACACAGAAGACTGTTTTAGTCTTCGTGCCAAGCTCATTCTTAAAAGATTATTAGGTCAATATTTCCGTAGTCCCTGGATTCAATTTAATTCTCATAAGATACACTAGCTGTGAAGGGTTTTTCCATTTAAACTCTTGGATTCTGCAAAGCCAGGATGGTAATCTGGCAAATAGTCGATCACACAAAAGGAAAAAAAAAAAAAAAAGGTAAGAAAATGCTACAAATTTCCCTTTTCACCTACATAACTGAAATCTAAAAATTTCCCCTCTATTAATCCAGTTAGATTTACAGGTAAGCCACCACCTCATTTTCTTTTAGGTTGGGGTAGATCTGGCTGGTAGGAACCAGTTCCCATCCCTGGTGAAGGTCACGTCAATTCTATCTGATTCCTGAATTCAGATATTGTCGCATGAATGTGGATGAATTGTCTTCTGTGTGAGACGCGTCAGGGAACAAAGAGTTAGAGTGAGCCCAGGAAGGAAGCATGGTGCTCACTGGGTTTACATTTGTGCCCAGTACACACCATCGCTCTTCCCTTCACAGCCTGCTCATGCTTAGCATGGTGTCACTTTCTTTGTAGGTGTGCAGTAAATATTCATTTCATCCTGGTAGACTATCTTTTCCGTTGAAATGAGACCCAGAGAATTAAATGAAGCTAATGGATATTTAAAGATGTGTGCTAGGATGAACAACTTCCAGAGATATGTGATACTATCCTCAGGAAGAACACGACAAGTAAATATTGCTTCTAATAACTCTTGAGGTGCATTTTTTTTTTTTTGCTATTTGAAATATTATAAAACAACACAATCTGTTTTCCCCCCTGTGGCAAAGGAGGAACTTGGAATAGGGCATGAGTTTCACAAAATACACTTTTAGTCAAAATCCACATTTTCAGTTTTTTTGTGACTAGTTCTCCTTTGTGTCCCTGAATAAGACATGTGATTGATTTCTACACTTTAACCTTCCATCTTCATATCATTGAAGTGCTGTATAAGAAGGGCCACCACAGTTGACCTCCGAGAAATTGGAATGTATGAGGCAGAGATCACCATTGGCGCAAATGTCAAAATTAAAACGTTAGAATGGAATCAATGGCTATAAAGTATGGTTTCTATACATTACAGAATTCTGGCTCTCTTCTAACATACGTATTTTATAAGAATATTGCAAGAAGAAAATATTTTTAAGTGTATTCTCAAAATACTTTTCTCCATTCCTTTTTATCTGTATTGAGGCCCAAGGAGGCTTCCCTAATGGGATGGAGATTCCAGGAAACACTGTGCTCAGCATCTCTATACTGGAAGAGACTTTGGAACTCACTTGGTTTATCCACTGTGCACATTTCCCCCCTCATATTCACTCTAAGTTGTTTTTTGGATCTTTCTAATGACAAAATTCTTCCTGTTTCATGATTTGATCTGCCACTAATGGGTTTCTCCAATTTTGAGCAAGTGTCTCTTGTAATTATTGTAAAGCCACCTATGCCTTTATGATTCACCTGTTGACTTGCTGCAGTTGCTTTTGTTACATGGATCCCTAGTTAAAGCTAACACAGTTCAGTGCGGAGCACACAGATCCAGGGGTGATTTAAGCTCTGTTATTGTTAACTTGCACCAAGGTACCACTTGCTAGTATTCTAAACTCTAAATATCATTCTTATTTAAAATATTTGCTGTATATTGCTATGCAGAAACTCAGTCTTGATAATAAAAACAATGATGTTGATTACTGCCTGCCAGCTATGTGGCAGGCACCATGCTAAGCTCTTTATGTGCACAATGAGAAATTTAAGTCACCTGCCTAATACTACCTACTTAATATCTGAAGGAGCCCGTCTGCTCAAACTCAGGTCAGATCCTGGAAGATACTTTGGATCTAACCTTGTTGAGCTTCATTTCATTGCTAAATGGGATAATGTCATCTTTACCAGAAGGTTTTCTGAGACTCAGAAAATGGCCTGTGTAAATATTTGGCATCCTTATTTGAAAATCCTTCCTCCTACGTGCTGTATACTAATGTTCATTTATATAAAGACAATTTTTTTTTTTGAGGCAGGATTTCACTCTATAGCCCAGGCTGGTCCTGACCTTACTGTCTAGCCCAGACTGGCTTTGGACTTGGTCCATCCATCTCAGCCTCCCTAGTGCTGGGATTGCAGGCATGTGCCACCACGCCCAGCTAATGTGGTGCTGGGGAATTGAACCTAGAGCTTTGGGCTTGCTAGGCAAGCTCTTTTAACCACTGTGCCATTCCACTAGTCCCTGTAAAGACAATTTTAAAGAACACTCCTTTTTACTCTGTCTTCAGTTTTCTGTTCTTTAGGCCAAATATCCCCATTTCTTTAAGTTTGGTCCATTCATTACACAATCATTTCTGAGCTTTCTTCCATATTAGAATGTCCATTCGGGAAGGGAAACATCATAAAAAATAAACGTGGTCACTGAGTAATCTGTTGTGTTAAAAAATCAGCATCACATAGTTGGAAACAGCCAGAAGAAGGGAATTTGGGAGTCCAGGCATGATGGTTCGTTTACTATGACTATGTAACAAATTATTCTAAAACTTGGTGGCTTCCAGCAATGATAACCACTTACTATGATTCCTGGGTACTAGAAATTCTGACAAGAAATATGGGTGTGGCTTATCACTGCTCCCTGATGGCTGGGACTCAGGCCAAAGACCCGAAGGTGGGAGCCATGTGAAGGCTCTCTTACTTTCATGTCTGGAAGTTCATATGGGCTGTCATCTGAGGTCCTCAGTTCTTTCCCACGTGATCCTTCCTGCATGACCTGGGCTTGCTTGTAGTCTGGAAGCCAGATTCCAAGGGGAGGGGTCCTGAGGGAGAAAGAGGGAGCCATGTAGAATCTGTATCGCTCTTTGTCACCTAACCCTGGATGCCATACAGTGTCACTTCTGGTGCCTTCACATGGTGAACACAATGTGTAAGTTCCATTCAGGTTCAAGAACAGGGAGCCTAAACCCCATTTCTCAAGGATGCTGTATTAAATCAGATTTTTTTTGAGTCAGTTTCTCTGTAGTACAAGCTGGTCCTGAACTCACTATGTAGCCCAAACTGGCCTTAAAATCATGGCTGAAATTCTCCTGCCTCAGTGTCGTAAATGCTGAGATTACAGGTGTGTCCCACCGTGTCTCGCTTATATGAGGCATTGAACTCAGGACCTTGCACTTTCAAATTAGTTTCTTGTAAGAAGAACGCATGAGGGGAGAATATACTGTTGTAGCCATCTTTGGGAGCTACCATCTACCGTAATGAGCAGGGTAGGTTTGTTCATAAGGTAACATTTGAGTAAAGACTCAGTGGTGAGCCATATGCCTGTCTCTTTCTGTGGCAGAGCATTCCAGGTTGAAACAAAAGAATAGTTGGAAGCTAATATGGCACACCTAATTATTCTGAACCCCCTCCCCCCAACACACACACACACACACACTATGTAAAGAGAGCAGCAGAAGAGCTGGTCCGAGAGTGATGGGCAACAGAGGACAGATTGTGTACAGCCTCCGAGGCCATTGTGAGCACTTTGGCCTTTACCCTGTGTGAGTTAGGGAGGCAGATGAAATGGAGGACTTTGAGCAGCATTAGGTTTTTAAAGTGTTACTCTGGCAACTGTGTGGAGATTAGACTGGAATGGGTAGGGATTATGGAAGAAGGGGGACAAATCAGGAAACCAGAACAAATCCAGGAAGACGTTAGTAGCTCAGACCAAGATGGCAGCAGTAAAGGTAGGGAGAGATGATTGGCTTTTAAATCCATTTTAGAGTGAAATTTCCCAGAGCATTAGATGTGAGGAGTCGGATTCCCAGGAGCAGGGGAGTGTGAGTGCCTAATGGCTGTGCTGGGAGATATTAAGGGTTCTGTTTAAGAGTTGGCAAGTTTGAGATACATATTATATATATGAGTTCTAGGTGGAGTTGTTGAAGAGGTATTTGGATTAATAAATAAGTTCCAGAGAAAGGTCCAATGTAGAAATGACACTTGATGAGTTGTAGGCATTAGGGTGTTATTTCATTTGTGATCCTGGAAGCAAAAGCCAAGAGGTGGTGTGCAGCGGGAAAGAGGAATGAGCTGGAGCCCCAAGGTCCCATGGGAGAGGAAGAGAGACTGTATGGACGAAGAAGTGCACCCAGCCCTGCCCAGCCAGATGGGGGCAGAGAAGCTGACATTCAGTGCCCGGTGACTAGACTAGAGTGACTTCAGACCTGCAGTGGGCAGGTGCCAGGCTGAAATGCGCCTAAGGAGAGTGGAGGGAAAGGAGTTGGGGAAAGAGAATGCAGGCTGCTTAGTCCATGAATTTTGATCACGGGGAGCGGGGAACTAGAGCCACATCAGGCTGGAAGCAGAGAAACACGAGAGGAAATACATATGTTTTTTTTAAGATGGAAGAAACTGCGTGTTTGCGTGTTGTTGGGAATGATCCCAACAGGGTGGCAGTATGGTGATGTAGGAGGGACAGCTCAGAGTATTGTCCCTGGGTCTGCTTTCATTGGGAGGACCCTTGCTGTCCTCATCTGAGGCTGAGTATGGGGTGAGTATGTGAATGCCAGCAGCGGGTAAGGAAGAGGAAGAAAGCCATCAGGCCACTGCAGTCGCTTTGAAGCTGATTTTCAGGGTCATTCCCTCACTCCTGTGTCTACCCTGTCTGTCCCAAAGGACCAGGAACTTCAGTCGGTGGGCATTGGGAATGGTAGCCACTGCTCAGGCCTTCCTTCTCTCCCCTGTAAAAGTAGAAAAAGAAAAGAAAATCATAATAGAAACAGATAAGCACCACTCTTCAGTTCCTAGCTGGCCATTAGGTTCCGCCTTCCTTCTAGGCCCTTGCAGCCTGACTCGAAAACTTGGAAGGGTCCTGAGTGAAGGCGAAGGTGTCAGCAGGCTGCCCTGATGCCTCCTGCTGCTGATTGGCATGTACCTCGGGACCAGTCGCTGTTCATTTAGGGAGAGGATCTCAGAGGGGAGTGATGCCTGTCGGGGAAGCACTGGGCCAGTCATGAGCCCGTTCATCCCACCTTTCATCTTAGAAAGACGCCGTCAGGGGAGAGTGGTGGTGAAGTCATGAAAAAAGAGTCCTAGTTTTCTCTTTTTTTCTGACTGGGGAGGTGTCCTTCCAGTGCCCTTCATTTGCCATCATCCTGTAATAGAGGGACTACAGTGTTCCCGAAGTTGGGCACATTATTGGGACTCCGGGGCCATCTTTCATTCCCTGTATATCCCATCCCTCTATGTTTCACTGTTGTTAGTAATAGACTTTCAAGTTTAAAGCAAAAAACAAAAACAAAAACAAAACAACAACAACAACAAAAAACAAAAAACAAAAAAAAGCCCCCCGTGGTAAAGCTCCTTGCTGTATTTGTGCAAGTGGCAGTTTGTGTGTGGCTCCGGGGATTTGTCAGAAGCATGCTCCTCATGAAAACAAAATTAAAAACAACTGTTCTAGCTCATGAAGAGAGAGTCGGGAGATGGGAGGTGCCCACGATGCTGATTCGGTCTTTCCCACCTGCTTTGTAACTGGCAAGTGCACGGAATGGGTTATAAGGGTCAGAGCTGGAGAATAAAGTCATAGCAGTCCTTTTGTTTTAAGCAGCATTCCAAATGTTGAATAATAATATCTGAAAAGGAAATTGGAGTTCTTAGAACAAGAGAGTAGTGTGAAGCCCCTACAAATTAATCCAGAAATGAGTGTAGCAGAGTATGAAATCTCTCTGCCCTGGTGCCCTCTTTCCCGTCCTAGGATTGTCATGATCCGAGCAGCACAGGGCACAGAGAATGATAGAAGTGGTGACATGAGCAGCCGGGGTTATTAATGATGCCGACAACCTCCCCTCCCACTGGTCCGTGTTTGTACCCTCTCTGTCCCCTCTGTTGCCTTGACCCCCTTACTCCTTGCAGTTGCCTGTGAATTGCATTTTGTACCAATTTGGCACAAAAGCCTGTTGTCCCCCTGAGCAGCCCTCAGCCCTGGCACCCCGCGTCCTGGCTGGGGTGGATAATCTTGGTGTTACGTTTCCAAAGCCCGTTTGATTTATGTCTTCCCTGTTGCACTGGGGCTTATATTTTCCTCCTCAGCCCCGGACACAGCCTGCCCCAGTTGGCTGCCACGTAGCCCTTCATCAGGCTTGGCTGGACTTTACAAGGTGTTAGAGTTTTTAAATGAGCTCATAGGGTCCCTCACACTTGAGCTTATACCCGAGAAGTTAGGGAACAATTAATTTAATAGATGCTGTTTATCCCCAGAGATAGCCAGCTATATTCATACTTCAGCTGAGCGGTGGTGGGTAAGAAACAACTCTTTGTGCATTGTGATGGCAGACCCAGTGATTTTATGTGTTTTTCTGCTGTGTAAATGATTGGGTGGCTCATTAAGTTCACCGTGTTGTTCAAAAGGGCCACTCCAGAGAAACTGTTTGGGAGAGAAGGGACGGGCAAGGGGGCCTCTTGGAGAGAAGGAGAAAAAGTAGCTCTGGCGCCTGATTGTACGATCAGCTTTCCCTTATGGTCCCTTCCCTCCATTTTCCCCTGCAGAGCTGCCCAGAAGTTGAATCTGTCTTCCAAAAAGAAGAAGCACCGGCCTTCTAATTCTTCTGCTGCGGAGACGCCTCTGTTTGCTACCAGCTTCAGTGGGATCCTGCAGGCCTCCCCTCCCCCGGCCCCGCCCTGTCTGCTGAGGGCTGTCAACAAGGTGAAGGACACTCCAGGCCTGGGCAAGGTAGTGCCATCTGCTGTATGTGTGTATGTGTGTGTGTGTGGGGGGGGGGGGGGGAGGCTCGGGAGGGTATTGGATCAAGTTTGGGAATAAAAATGAGGAGAGCTTCAACTTGTTAAAATAGGATGTCAGGGAAAACAAGGAGAGAAAAGAAAATTGATTTGGAGGTATAGTATCACCCCCTCATCTACAACTTCAATTTCTGCAGTCTTATTTAACCACAGTCAGCCTCAGTCTGAAACTATTAAGTGGAGTGTTCTAGAAATGAACAATTCCTGAGTTTTAAACAGCTGTTGTTATAGTGTGTTATTATTATCATCATTAGTTTTCTTATTATGGGTATAAGTTAAAACGAATCATAGTTTCATATGTGTATATATGAATACACACACACACACACATACACACACATATATATGAAAAACATAGTGTCTTTAGGGTTTAGTGCTATCAGTGATTTCTGGAGTCCATGGAACATTTGGGAATATAGCCCCTGCAGATAAAGGGAGACTGGGTACTGTAAACTTTTCCCTGGTTGCCTGAACTAAATACTTAATTAAGACATTCAGATTGATGAAAATCTGATTTGATTTTGGCAAGAAAAAGAAATCCAGCTCTGCATTGTTTGACAGAACTGTAGACAGTAAAAGAAAGAGGCAGGGGCGGGAGACCCAGGGAAGAGTCAGTACACAAAGAAGACATAAAGACACATTGGAATTTCCCTGTGGGACTTCCATTTTTTTTTTACCCTCTAGAGAAAGCATGCCTCTCACATTTAAACCAATGGGACCACCGGTGGGATTGCTGAGAAGCGTTTCCAGTCGTGACTTTCTAGCCAGGAAAAGCAATTTTGAATTCTTATAAAAACCCAGAAAGACACACAGGAACACTGTTACAAGATATTGCTCAGCTACCTTGGGGATAAGTTTATTTTTAAATGTCATCTCTAAACTCTCTCTTCGCTGAGATAAATGTCTAGGTGAAGTCACTTCTGGCTTACTGTTCAGTGAGGCTTAAGAAAAGGTTTAGCTGGAGGAGGAGGTGGTACTTTGATTTTGTGTTTTCATCAGGTATGGAATGATGCACACAGCCAGCCCCTGGACTCTGGCCTTAGGCTGTATTTCTGGAAGTTGCTGGTGCTAGAGGGAGCAGCTGCTGTACTGTGCAGGTGGTAATTTTACTGGTTGATATCACTATGTCCTCTGGATACCCAATTATCTCGCACCCTGGTTTACATCTTCAGCAAGCTGCTGTTCTTCTGGAGTTGACCCCCTACCCTCGGTCCCCTTCTTCTTTGGTTTTCTTCTCCCAAGTCCTTTCACTCTCTCCCACCCCCAATTGTGATTTCATGATAGTCCCTCCCCAAAGTATTTGCATTTTAAGATTAGGTTGAATAGAGTAAGGGTCACTCTGATGGAAAGTGTTTACCACTGGAATTTTCCTTGGTAGTGGTGGGACACATCATTGTCAGTGGAAGGCTTTCCTAGACCAGAGGCAAAGTCAGACCCAGGGCAGCAAGCTCTGAAGGTCGCTTCATTATCTCTGGATGCAGAAGCAAGTAGAGAAGCATCCTTGACCAGGAGTTCTCTTCAGGAGAGGAGACAAGTGGGAGCAGGCCACTGAAGAGGTGTACCTCCAGGCACAAGGAGGTCAGAGGGGGAGGCTGATATGCTGCCCTCCACGAACTGTGGGTCTAAGTAACTGCAGGGCTTTTTTTTTTTTTTTTTTTTTTTTTGATTCTGGTAAATATACACAGGATAAAATTGGCCTTCTGACCTATTTTTAAGTGTGCATGGGCATGTATTTTGTTAAAGATTAGAACTCTAGTGCCATAGCTGACTGCCTGGGACAAAGTGAAACCTAGTCACCATCCCATCTCCCAGTCTCAGCACTAAGCACCGTCTCTTCTAGTCTGGGTAAACGTGAACAAGCATTGACACCGTGTCACTTTGAAGAGGTATCAGGGTATCAACCAGTCTGGGGTTCTCAGATAACCCAATCTAGCCCTGTCTAGGACACCTCAAAATGAACACTGAATAGTTTTTGACATCAAAACGTATGCATAGCCAGGTTCATGTCTTCAGAAAGCTACAGTCCTTCCAGGGTTACTTCCGGCACCCTGGGCCCTCCTTCCTGGGTTTTCTTCTCGTGTCTCCTTGTATTCTGTCTACCCCCAGTCCTACCGTTCCATTGGGAAGGCCTTAATTTCATGATACCATTCCCTAAAGTGTTTAAAATTTAAGATTAGGTTGAATAAAGCAGTAATTACTCTAATTTTAGTCATCGAGTTCTGGAATTTTCCGTGGTGTTGGTACTGTCAACTGAAGTCAGAAACTCTTTTCTTTCATCTGTAACACTGGTTCGAAAGGGTTGTTGTGACTGCAGCTTCAGGTGAGCTGGAGCCCCAACCAACAGCCTTCTGTCTCCTTTCTCATCTCCAAACCCCTCCCTCCAAGGCCAGGGACCACAACTGAAAAGAGTATTTGCAGCCAACAGTTTAACCCAACATTTTCATATAAATAGTTTGGTGGGAAAGGGCATTGGTTGCATCTGGATTTCATGATGTACCGTAGATAGTGACCAAGTGCGAGGGACCTTAACTAAAATTTGCAACTCGGGTATTTGTTGGTTTAAAGTTAAAGATACTTTCTCTCTCTCATTCACTCATACATAATTCAAAATATAAAGAAAACTCTGAGTTTGTCTGTGGAAGTGTGTCATGGATGGGGTCTTCAGCCAGAGGGTCACATAAGGTGATGGAAGTTGTGGCTTCTATCTGACACGTGGCCATATGGTAGTTGAGTTCACCTTCTTGTCTTGTCCACTATTGGGCCACCGATGTAGGGCACAAGAAACAATCAGAGGAGATGTGTTATCTAGAAGATATTTGTAAGCCTGTACTGTTTTTTTTTTTTTTTTTTTTTTTTTTTTTTTTTTTTTTTTTTTTTTTTTTTTTTTTTTTTTTTTTTTTTTTTTTTTTTTTTTTTTTTGAGACAAGGTCTCACTCTGTAGCCCAGGCCAGTCCTGAACTAACTGTGAATCCCAGGCTGGCCTTGGACTCACAGCAGTCCTCCTGCCTCAGCCTCCCAAGTGCAGGTCTTACAAGTGTGCTCCACCACACCCAGCTTATGTGGTGCTGGGGAATCAAACTCCTTTACTTAGTGCTTGACTTAACACTTGCTAGGAAGTGCTTTAACCACTGAACCATTCCTCCAGCCCATAATCCTATACTTGTTACATTAAAATGTGTAGTGGGATTTGAACAAGAAGCTACCAAGCACACAGTTGACCCTGCTTCTTCTGCATAAAGAGTGTGTGACTTTCGTGGTGCCATCCTGTTTTTATTCTACCACCTGTCTTAGTGTCTTTCTGGCCACAGGGAGGCCATTTTCCCAGCCTTCTGCTTTGTCCACCTGATACCTCATTATAATTAGAAACTGCGGCTCTTACTCATATGGAAAAGTTCTCATCAATTTAACTCTGTATAACTTATATTTTAATATCTCAAAGAAATGCAGTCAAATCAATGAAATAGGGGTCACCTAGACTCATGTCAGTGGAGTTTAACATAAAACAAATAATCGGCACTGTTTATAAACCAGTGTAGAGTAGATGAGCTTGATGCCCCTGTCCAGTGCAACTTAGTCTTCTAAGCCTGAGCTGGAGCCTCCTGGTGTGGAGTGGGGAAGAGCCAAGACCCTTCGACGCCTGAGATGCCCTGGAGTTGAGACTGCTGGCACCTGTCCTTCTGCTGCCTTTGAATCTTACCACCCAAGACCTTCCTTTGGAAACCTGGGAGGTTTCTGTGGGAATAGAGGGGGTTTTATGAGTTTACTTAGAGTGACCTTATTTAGAGAACAAGAAAACTGAGACTCAGTGAGGGTGAAATATTTTTCCAGTGGCTCCAGAATCAGGGCCTTACTCAGGCCTTATAAGCCCTGTATGTGTCTACTGTATCATTTGAATGCCATTATACACACATGACCCTTTAAATTCTTGAATGGAGTAATCATATGTAGATATGCTCATAATTCCAGCCATTTGGGAGGCTGAGATATGAGGATTGTGAGTTTGAGGTCAGCCTGAGCCACAAATTAATAAAATAAATAAGAGTAAAATCTTGGATGGAAACAACAGGATCTTGAGGTCACAGTGGTTACAAGATAACCAGTTACCTTCACCTAGCCAAAAAGGACATAGGTTGCTGTGTCAGAGTTGTACCTGGGACAGCAAGGGAAGTAACAACGAAGAATAGCTGGAGAGCAAGATGGAGACTGGAGGTTGGCCATGCCACCACCTCTTATCCTATTCCCTGCTGCTTACAGAAGTAGCCCCATGCCCCTCCCTGCCTCCAAGAATTGTTTCTAGACATTAAGTACTTCTTGAGGCAAAAGCTTTTATGGAAGCTATGGAAGAATTCCGGAAATTTTCAGTTTATTTCAAGTGGAAGCACAGCAGACATACAGGACCCATCTCAGGATTCTCAGCTCTTGAGATAGTTCTTGGCACCCAGCAGATATTTGCTCAGCATGGGTTATATGTCAGGCACTGTGCTGGGCATTAGGTTAACACTGATGGACAAGGAAGCATGCCTGTCCTTGTAGCACTTAAAATCTAGTGTCCCTTTCCAATCAAACAACAATCTCATCAATTTTGACCAATACTGAGGGACAGTATGATTTAAGTAAAAGTGAGAATTAAAGATTTAAAATGATTCTTTCTGGTTGTACAAAGAAATGATTCCACTAAATGGCCTTGTAGAGACATTACTAATGAGTAGATAAAGATGATTAGTGGATCAAAGCAGCTTAGTCTGCGTTTATATTCCATTGATTTGACTTATATGAAAATGATACTTCTAATCTGTTTGAAAATGGTTTCTTCTTCTGAGTCAGTAAATTCTCTTCATGAAATTTGTTTGCACAATTAATTAACAGCGATATTTAAGGTTCATTTATTAGTGTGTCATGGTTTAATGCCGAGGCTCTTTGTCTTGGAGTACAAGTTTCTGGAGCAGAGCCCATTATCTGTTTAGCTCACTATGTACATGGCTGTACAGCTACGCCACAGATATGCACAAGTATAAGTTGTGACAGCCATGATCTTTCAGATTGATGACAATGTACCTGAACCTTGGTGGATTCTTCTTTTCCCAGAACATCTAAAGGGAAATGCGGGAAGTGTGAAGGGAAGAGGAACCTCTTTCCTCATAACCTATAAGAAAGCCTCAAAAGAATGGTGATCAACCATCGTCAACCAGCCTTTCCCCCCCAAACACGTTTTTGGAATCTTGAAAAATTCTCATAGGTGAATTTTGGAAGCAAGGGGTCAGACTTTATAGAATTTGGGTTGTATGAAGTTGGAAGGAATAGACATAAGAAGGAGTTGTGAGAACTAAAGCCAGGCCTAATTTTTTCCCCATTTTATTGATACGCATGAGTGCAAAATTTCAGGTTTACAATGAAGTTGAGCGTTTTGTGCACATATGTATCTTGTCTAGGTGACATGGACTTTCCTGTTCTCCTTTTGTCCCTCCCCCCCCACCTCGCCATCCCTCCCAACCTAAGCCCCCTGGTTCACTTTGTTTTTCACTTTAAGTTTCATGAGATAGTTGTGATCTGGGTTTCTCATATCAGAGAGACCATTCGATAAGAAGGCTTGTCATTGTTGACTCACTGAGTTGAGGAACTGTAAAGACTTGCTGTGCTGTAGGTTCTGTAGTAGGTGCTATAAAAAGGTAGGACACAGGAGCCACTTGGCTGCTCTGGATCATGTGCTGCAAGTGAAAGGGAAGATAAATGTCCATGCCCACCGATGACAACATTGGGCTGGCATTCAACTCAGCATCAGCTACCATCCCTGTGTGATACATGCTATTTGCTTCTCTTTAGGAAGCCTGCTAGCATAGTCTGGGTAGAAGATGGGCTGTGTGGGTTCCATTAAGAGTAGATGCCATCAGCACCCATGCCCATTCAGCTGTGCGTTTCTGAAGTGCTTCACTGATGTTCTCCTCCACAGGCAGCACAGCTCAAACACAGGCAGTTTGGTGGAGTTGTCAGAATTGTGATTTAGACGTAGACTCGCTTGTCTAGCTGGATTATCTGCCTTATGCAATAAAAGCTGGAGCTGTTATTCTGTTCTCCATGGTCCTCAATTCTAAATCACTTTTTATTCAGCCCTGTTTTTCAGCCCACTGCCAGCCTATTTGGACCTCTAGTAAAACTTGTCTTCTCTCTCTCAGTCTCTCTTTCTCTCTCCCCCCTTCTCTCTCCCAGCATACAACTTGGCTCACATTGCCATGTCCCATTTCGTCTAGGTTTTGTTTAACTCTAAACTTGTATTTGTGTCCAAACTAATATTGTAAAAAAATTAAATAGCTATGATGCAGTTTTTTGTAGATTCTTTTTCTGTATAAATTTATGAACTTTTTAGAAGTCTTTCAATTATGAAATCTAAGAACTGGAGAAGAAAACAATTGTTCAATTGATGTTCTGATAACAAGATGAGGATCCCAATAAGATTTCTTAAAGTAATACTTGTAGAAGGTACTAGTGTATCTATTATTCAACAAGACGAGATGGTGACTATATCACTCTGTTGTTCAGGAAGTGATTCTAGGTAATAAGAAGGAGAAAAGTCTCTGGCCTTCCAGCCCACCCAGGAATAGGTTATGCAAAGTATCCTTTGTCATTTCTGCCCTTCCCATCCAAAGTTTAATCTGAGAGAAGAACAAAAGATTTAAGCCAGCCTTTAAAATTCATTGTGTATATGAAATGAAGAATTCAAATGTGATGGGAAAGTCTAGATCATACTGGTCACGCCCTTTCATTCCTCTTGCTTTGAAGACAGGAAAACTGAATTTTGAGAGCTATCTCCTGTTTTGGTGTGCTGTTGGGGGAGGGACTTGCACAAATACGACGTGCATATTCATCACTACACCTAGCCTGATAGCTTTGTAAATTAAGTTGTTAGCTCTTTGGGGAAATAAGCTCCTGTGACTGTTCATTCCTTACTTAATTACAGTTATTCTTTTCCTGTGTTCAGTTGATTTCGTTGAGTCTGCTGAAATCGTGTTCTTAGGTTGGTTGGAGCTTTTTTTCTCTTTCCATTTTCCTGTATTTCTTATTTTGAATTCTTCTCCAACTTACACTCTGACTTCAATTTGCACTGTTTCCCCTCCTCCCCTCCCTTACGGATACAGAGATCTGCACCCAGGGCCCTTGGCGCATGTGCAGCGTGCTGCTGTGCCATCGCATGTACCCTGAGCTTGGGAATGGAGGCAGCACTGCAGTAAGGACAGTGAGATTTGGGAAGCGAATCTGAATACCTGACCCAGGGGCACTTTTTTCTACTTCTCTCACCATACTACACTTTGGATTTAGTTGTGTTTGGAGGATGTTTTCCATTAAAGGCCACAGAACAGAAAAGTCGTAAGACATATATAAAGAAAGTGTGGACTCATTTTTATTCTCCATTATTAATACAAACTGCTTTTAAGCCTGCTGATCAAGATGTATGGCTACCATTTTTTTTGTTGACTTCATTATCAGACAGAGAACCAGAAGAGCTAGAAGGGCTAGGCATCGCATTTCCATTTGATTAGATCAGATTTTTGAAGGGACGGCATACTTCTACATATAAAGTACTCCTTGTCTGGCCTTTTCCTATCTCTGATAGTCTAGTCAGAGCAAATTGGTCGAAAAGATTCAGGAAGAGGAGGTAGGAGTGGTTTGGTCTTGTAGCCCAGAGTTTCCTGTCAGATATTCCAGATCTGTCATAGAAACCCAAAGAGAGGAATTTGCATTTCGTTTCCTCATGAAGATTCTGTATTTTCCAATTCTCTGAGCTTCCTCTGCCTCAGTTCAGAACTGGTCTGGACTACAGAGCAAGACACTATCTCAAAAAAATTATGAAATAGTTCCACATAATTTTTTTAATTCTTGTGAGCTAATTGGGCCTTGGACTTCATGTAAGGTCTGTCCTGAAACAGGTACCCATGAGGATAATGCAGAACCCACGGAACATGTAAGTGACAGACCCCAGTGGTCGCTGGGCCTCTTGACTCTTAGGATGTGCGTTGTCCTGGGAAGTGACAGAATAGCAAATACTATCCACAGGGAATTTTCCTAAATGCTGTCTTACCCAGCCCTCTCATTTGCCTATGAGAAAACTGAGGCCCAAGAGGAGGAAGTCAATTGACCATATATTTAGAGGGTAGAAGACGAAAATTTAGACTTTTGAATACAAAACGTGACTTGTTATTGAACCAGACTCAGTAATTCAGTTGAGATTGAGAGTCCTCATCTTTTCCCCATTTTACGACTTTTGGGTTCAGTCCCACGAGCTCTATATTTTTTGGGTAACTGAGGATGGTAAGTGTGTGTGTGTGTGTGTGTGTGCGTGTGTGTGTGTGTGTGTAGAAGGAGGAGGATAAAGAGGATTTTTATAAAGGGGCCTTTTGAAAGCTGCCATCTTTTCCCCTAATTGGAAGATAGTCTTGGGGCCTCTTGGAATATCTGTAATTCCTAATTAGCATCTTGAGTTATGGCATGAAAACATGAGATAAAATGAGGGAATCCTCCTTGGAATAAATGCCACTGTTGCAATTAACCAAAGGGCAACAAGATGGATTATAATGCCAGAATAGGGCTTTTGATCACTCTTTGTCCAAAAACCACATTTTAGTCAAGCTCAGCACAGTTAGATAATTACTGATATCAAGAGAATGGTGGGTATATTTTAACCTAACGTTTCAGTATCTTATCTTTCTATGTCTTTCTCTTGCTAATGGCTGAGAGGAAAGTTAATCATGATTTGCTATAATTATCCCATTACAATAGGATTCATAGCAAGGTTTTATTAGAAAATGGTGAGTCCAAACTGCTGAGTTCATTGGAAAGTTTTCCTTATTGCCTCACACAGGGCAGAACAACTGTCCTTGCTTGCTGAATGATTTGTGTAAAAGAGAAAATATTTGAATCCGTTTCTAATGCTTCATTGAACCTGAAGTGTATCATTAGGGAGGAGAAATACCACTCTGAAACATTCTTAAAAGCAACACATATTTTTCTTTAGATTGTTAAATAGCTTCTGAAATAATTCTTCAGCTGCTCAGTGCCATAACACTGACCCGGTTTGCACCCACGTGTGTGCGTGCGCGCGTGTGTGTGTATGTGTGTGTGTGTGTGTGTTACACTAGAGATTTAACCCAGGGCCTTCACACTGAATTACCTTCCTAGCCTATTTTATTTCATTTTATTATTATTCTTCCTTTTGAGACAGAGTACGTCTGTAAGTTGCCCAGGCTAGGCTTGAATTTCTGGTACTCCTGCCTCAGCCTCCCAGAGTGCTGGGATGACAGGCCTGTGCTACCCTGCCTGGCTTCTCTTGTTGCTTTATGTAAGTCCACTTCAGTCTCAATCTCTGGTCTGTGATGTCAACCTCTGAATAGCCACACTGAAACTTAAGTATTTGACTTTCCAGGTAAAACCAGAGCAGGGACAGAAGCAGATGCAGGAAGCGCTGTGCTGGCCTTTCTGTGAAGCTTGATTGTGTTTCCTGAGGCTTCCCTTGGCTGTCCCCTGCCCATCCCAGGATCACCGCTGGAACACCACTTCTAGGGGCTCTTCCTGCCATGTGTTCCCCAGTATCTAGGTTGGGTGCCGCATTGTGTGTTTTCATCCTGAGTTTCTCTTTCTTGCTTTCATCATCCAGTGATGCTTGCCTGCACAATGATTTGTTTAGTTGATCCCTTTACTGACTGTAAGCTGCATGAGGGCAGGCACATGTCTCTCTTGTCCTCCATTGAGTCCAGAGTTCTACACAATGTCTGGCCATCATAGGTGCTCAGTACATATACTCTGTGTATTAGAGCAATAGAACCTACAGGATGTGCATATGTGTGGGTACAGGGAGGAGTTGATTGTTGATCGGTTGATTGAGTGACAGTTTTAAGAAATTTCCTCGTACAATTGTAGAGATTGAATGGCAGACCAGAGATGTAGTTCAACTCCAAAGGCAGTATGCTGGCAGAATTCCTGCTTGCTTAGAGAAGATCAGCCTTTGTTCTGTTGGGGCCATCAGTTGACTAGATAAGGCTCACCCACATTACGAAGGGTCATCTGTCTTGCCTCAAATTTACTGCTTTAAATGTTAATCTCATTTAAAAAAAACTTCACAGAAATATTTAGAATGTTTGACCATGTTGGGTGCCATGGCCCAAGTAGATTGACTCATTAGCCATCACACTGGGGTGGAGGGGGTAGGTGGATCGGTGGGTGGAATCATGACCCTGGTCTCCATCCTGCTGTAATGATACTTGATGTCACATGAATCCTGTGGTTCATCTGTCCTCCTGCTTATGTCATCTTCATTGATCCTTAACTCAGCTCTGTGAGATGCACTGTGGATTTTGCGAGGTTGTTAGGCCTTGCTTCAGAGAGGTCTGGAGAGTTCCCAGAAGTGGACTGGCTTATAGTGGACGGGGAACCCTACATGTTTATTTCCAGTATTCTTTTACTAGTCATACATCATATATTGTCCCTGTGCTACCATTAGGCACATTCTGAAGGTTCCACATATAATAACTTCTTAAATCCTCCCAGCAGTTCAGGATGATTCTGTTATGATCACCCCACTTTACATTGGAGGAAGCTGAAGCTACTTTAAGGAGTATGTCCTAGGCTGCACACCCAGCCCGTGCTGGACCTGGGCTGTGAGCCTCACTTCTGGAACTTGTTCTGAACTGCTGTATGCCATTGAATCTCTGCAGAATCTTAGGTCATCATTTAGGTTTCAGAAGTGTCTCAGTTACTTTTTCATTGCTGTGGCTCAATACTCAACATCCACAAATTTAGGGGAGGAAAGGTTTATTTTAGCTCACAGTTTCAGAAGGTCACAGTCCACTCAGAGGCGGCCGGTAGCAATGGAAGTACATGGCAGAGGCAGAGGTGGAGGCAGCACCTCATGACATCACAAACAGGATGCCAAGTCAAGGCAATTTGAAACTTGTTGTCAAGGAAGGTAGGAAGCAGCTTATATATCCTTCCTGGTCTCAGCCCAGTGATCAGCCCCTCCTGGATCCAGGTGTGGAAGGTGTGGCCATTGCACACTGTTAATCCTAACTTACACGCCTGTAACCCACCCCTCCAGATGAGGCCCCAACCTCCCAACAGCACTTGGTTCTATAGACAATCTATAGCATTAAAGTACATGAGACTTTTAGGGCACATTCCAGATCCAAACCACAATAAGTAGAGTCACAGTAAGCAGTGCTCCCGGCTGGCACACTGCAGTGCCTCTGTGGGGGTGGTGGACATGAGGCTGAGGCAGCGGCTGGTCCTTGCCTCTGTGTCTGGCAGTCCTACTGTTCTCGTCTCATATTACATCCCATCTTGGGCCACTCTGACCTTTGTGTCCACCGCCGCTTCTTTTCCCAGACACAGCTGAGCACCCATTTTCTGTGCCTCACCTCTTTCCCTGACTCGCTCCTATATGTCTTGTACCATCTACCATCCTTGGCACCGGTTTTCTTAACCCCTTAGCACTCTATCTTGCTCTCATTGCATTATAGATGTAGTTTTGTCTCCGTCACTGAAGCTTCAGGCTACTTAAAAGTGAGGATCTTTGTTCATATTGGTTGTGGCTCAACCATGTTTAGATAGTACTGTGCTTTGGGTGTGGCTTGTTCCCCAAAGTTTCGTATCCTTTTTCCTCAATGGAGCAATGCTGAGAGGTTGTGGAATCTTTAGGAGGTGGGCCGTGAGGTAAGATGCCCCTTGCAAAGAGATTTAACATCGCTAGGTTTCTTGGGATCTCATTAGGTTCCTCCACAGTGAGTTACCATGTGTGTGTGTGTGTGTGTGTGTGTGTGTGTGTGTGTGTGCGTGCGTGTGTGCATGTGTGTGTGCGTGTGTGTGTGTGTGTGCGTGCGTGTGTGTGTGTGTGGCCTTCGAATCACTCTGGCTTCCTGTTTCACCACGTGATCTCCCCCTCTCACAACTCTCCCACCATGGTACCATCTGCCATATTGTGACAATAGTTAGATGGCTTCATCAGAGCCAAGCAGATGCTGGAGCCATGTTCTTGGCCCTCCAAAGTTTTGGAATAAAATTGTTGTCCTTGCAAAGTACTGTAGTCCTTGAATGCTTTGTTATAGCAACAGAAAATGAATGGACAAGCAGACAGGTTTCCCTGCATTGAGGTACGTTTAAGTAGAGTGTAACAGAATCATTCTATGATTATTGCTACTGCTTTCACCTACTCATTTATTGTTCATTCTACTGTCTATTTATCCATCCATTAATTCACTTGCAAAGCATGTACTCTCTGTCTTCTCTGCCACTTACTTTGTGGACACTCAGATGAGTTAAAAATGGACTTTTCCATTAAAACCCCAGAAATTACTTCCAAATAGTTGAAAATCATTCTTTAGGTAGACAACTCAAACTAAAAATACCTATTATTATTATTAGCATCACTCTGGCTTATCATGGCAGGTAAGACTGGAATTTATGCAAGGTAATTGGCTTCCTGGCGGGCTTTCTCCTGCTCTTCTTTTGCAGAGTGCACCATGGTGCTCCAGCAGTGTTCCTGTCACACTGTGATGACAACTGACAGTGGGATGTCAGGGAAGCCTGCACCTTTGTTTAGTCTTTAACCCTTTGATGCGGTTCGTGCAGTTGCCTTGCAGTTAGTTTCTGTGAAAGAGTTGTGCGAATTTCTCGTGTTCATATTGACTCTTTCTTCAGAGAACTCTCACACACTTTGCTTATGGATAGAATTACCTTGAAAGTGTGATAAGAATGTTGTATTTTCTCTCTGTGGGCGGGGTGATAGGAAGGGCTTTGCTCAAGGTCAGTTAGAAAGCCATCTCCTACTCCAGATCATGGTCTTCCATTTCAGGTAACACCTGTGAATTCTCCGTTTTGCTTTTACCATTGAGAAAGTTCCTACCACGCAAAGTTCTGATGTTTCTTGTTCTCCTTTGAGACTATCCCAGTTACGACAGGAGGGGGACCCCAAGTGTAGGCGAGATTCTAATATTATCTTGAATTAGAAGCCTTTTTAGCTTTAAGCAACAGAAATTCAAACTGTAAGATGCTATTGGTGACTGAAGGGACACTGGAGTCTCAGGGGACCAGACTGTGAGAAAGCAGGAGTACTGGGAGCTGGGATCTGTGGAAGGCTTCAGCCATCTTTCTCTCCTGGTCTCTTATTTATACCTCTGTGCACATTTTGGCTTCTTTCTTCTTCATTTGAGATCACTCAGACCAGCTGTCCTCCTCAGAGCATCTGGCAGGTCTAGCATGTCCTATCCCATGTCTTCCACCAGAAGACTTCTGTATTTTGTGGCCCTGAACTCAAACATTGCAGGAAAGGACTCACATGAGCTCAGGTGGGATGGAAGTCTGTGGCTGCTCCCCTCTCTGTGGAAGACAGAGTGAGGGAGGGAGCAGCGTGCACACGTAGAACATAAAGCAGGGCACACACATGTTGTTCCCTGCAGAGTGAGGCAGATTTCAGGAAACATGAGGGAGTCCTTAGGGGAATGATGGACATTGTTAACGTATCCTCGTGTTTCAGCCTTCGCTCCATCCTCTGCACCTCTACCCAAAGAAGCTCTGTGCAAGCCCCCGTGGCCTTGCTGTCCCTACAGTACCCTCTGTGTAACTCTAACTCAGCATTTATTTCACTGAGTTATATTTGTCCTATGAAGCTTCCCCATGAAGTTGAGAGCATTGTGGGAGCTCGGGATGTATCTACCCCAAATGGGTAGCGAGGTCCCTCCTGACACATGGAAAGTACCAGGCAAATGTCTGCCTACCCAGGATTGTTGCTCGTGTAGTCACAGGGGCTGGAGCCCTTTGTGTGTCACTATCCTTCTTGTTCTCTGGGAGATTCAGTCTGAGTCACTTCACGGACACCATTTACTTGAATAGCAACATAATGCTTGAGAAGGCACATTTATTTGCAAGGCAAAATGGGTAACAGTGTCACTTGGAGCCCCTCATGCCAGTGACTCAGTTACCCCCTGGGGCTTGGGAAGTGCTGATAAGGGGGGCGAGGGTTAATATAGGCAATTTAGTGTTACAGAAGAGGCTCTCAAACTTTAGCCAGAAGTCAAGGCCAAGTTCCAGCCAAATTCCATAGGAAAAACAACTCATCGTAATACTACATACATACACTGAAAGTCATTACATGTTTTCTGAGCTTTTGTATATGCTGGTTCATGGCACTGAAATTAAAATTTAAAAGATTTTCTATTTCTGTTGCTAAATTCTGTTCTTACTACAGTGAATGACAAAGGTGTGGTGTATGCGTGTGCGTGCGTGCATGCGTGCGTGCGTGTGTGTGTGTGTGTGTGTGTGTGCGCGCGCATGTGTGTTACTGTGAATAGAGCGGTGAGCTTTCGCACTGAGCTTCATTCCTACTTACAGATCTACTGAGACTTAGAAATCATATTCTGTTTTTGATTTTGAAACAGGATTTCACCAAGTTGCTAAATAGCCGAGGTTGGGCCCAACTCAGGGTCAAACTCTTGATCCTCATGCCCCAGCCTCCCAGACCTGTGCCACCAGTCTCCATACAGGAGTTTTGATTTGTTCCTGGGTTGATCTACTTTTCTTCAGTCAGTACTTTTAAGGTTTGGCTTGGGCAGGAGATTCTAGAGCTGTATCATATGCTGCTGATAAACAGGCCCTTTGCACCTTCCTTTCTGGTCATCTGCCCATCTCTGCCAGGAATGCACATCCTCTTCCTCCTCATTTGTTGTTGCTGGAAGGAAACTGCTCATCTCTCAAGGCCCAGCCCCTGTGTCCTCTGCTCCCCACAGCCCTGTCTCCTTGACGCACTTCCAGGCTCGCTCCTCCTCTGGCCATGTGTTCAGAAAGAGGCTGTGTCTACTCGCTGTGCGTGTTTACTCATGTACGTTACTCAGGTGGTCATTCAACTCAATTCATTGAGCATCTGCTATTTGCTAGGGAATTTCTCCCTAGAAGGAGACCCAGAGACCCCCCCCCACCCCACCCCAGGATGTATGTAGGTTCTGTCTTCAAAGTTTTTTTTGTTCTGAGAGAGGATAGAGAGTGTTTGAGCTCTGTATGGGAGTCAGGGGGTTCCTCCTGACAATCTGCTATAGTATTTCTTTTCTGTAAAACAAAAATGTAGCATATAGTATACTTTATTTTAGCTCTGTCATTCTATTTGTGGAGATTGCTCTAAAATTCAGAGCTTATCGGGTGCTAATTATCTTAATTATTTAGAAGAAAAGTAAAGAAGGTAACTTGGATTTTTGAGTGAAAATCCATTCACTTCATGGAGGGAAGTTCTTGGGGATCCTGGAAGTTTCTGGAAAAGTGGGATATGCAAACCTGTCAACCTGTCAGTCTCCACCCTCTTGAGGAGCTGTGACATGTGGATGTCAAGTTGTTATACCTGCTGTCAACCGAGCTGTCTCGCTAAAACAGCTCTGCCAGATCAGCTGTCATTGCCATTCCTCACTCCCTGTCCCTACCTGTGTCTTCCGATGGTGGTGACCAGCACATAGACAGCTGCCACCTTGACAGCATCGCTCTGATTCCCAGGTGCTCTACAGACAGCAGGTTCTGGACTTGTGTTCTCATCCTCAAACTCATAGCTCTTCTGAGGCCGGATCTTTCTACTCCTGTGGATGCAGCCATCATAGATGCAGTTACTGGGGTGGCAGAGGAAATCAGACCCCTTGGAGACAGGGCAGTGCAGCCCTCAGAGGCCAACCCCTGAGATCCTAAGGTGACAGTCTTCCTGGCCTGTGGGTGACTGTTTATCAAGTGGAGCCTGAGGCAGGCAGGAGGTGCTGCTGAAACCCAGTGGCCCAGTGCTGTTTCCAACTGATCTTGGCCTGTTCACCATGAAGCAGCAATGGCGCAGGCCCACATCCACTGTGCGTGGGTGGGTGGGAGGGGGAGTTGGACATTTGGGGACTAGCCTGGGCAGCTGGAGCCACAGAGGGAAGCCATGTGGTGTGTGCCACTCTTCTACTGGGAGAAGAGCAGATGGAAAATGGGGAGAGCAGAGGTGTCTGCCTACGGGAGCCAGGTCATGAGCTACTGACTGAGGAGTGGGGGTCTACCTGTGGGACAGGCCCCTTGGATTCAGATCTGTGATACTGACTCAGCATAGACACTTGAATCCCAGCCCAAAAGCCACCCCATTCCTATTTCCGGTGTTAAAGTGATAGTAACTAATGCATCCTGGGTGCTGGGTGCTAGGTGTGCCCGGAAACACTTTACATACATGACAAGTCATACCTTGGAACCCCGTAGCTGCACACCTCATCAACTCTGTTCTGTTTTGCTGAGAAAAACACAATGTTGCAGTGCTTGTATTGGTACCATAGCAGTTGTGAGCAGTGCCACCCCGTGTATTGTGTATTTGTCACTGTTGTTTTTGTCCTTTAGTGCCTCTTAAGGGCTCATCATGGGCCACAGAAAGACTCAGAGTGATGCCACTGAACCTAAGAGGCTTAGCCCAGGAGAAGGCTACTATTAGTCAATTAGGGAAGTTCTGGGGAATGCAGAAGTTATTTATAATTACATTATTTCTTATGGGACAAGTTTGTTGTGCACTGGTCATGCATTCGGGAATGAATTAGCCATGAGCACTCAGGAACGACTGTACTGTGACACAAGAGCTCATTCACACACGTGCTTCATTTGCACTCGTCAGCTTGCTCACCTAAATGGCGTGTTTGTGTTCCTTCATTCAAGTCATCTCTTTTACTCAGGAGGAGGCAGAGCCACAGCCATGTGCCTGAGGTCACGCAGGTCAGCTCTGGCTCTGGGTCGGAGCCCCTGGCGCCTGGCTTGTGCTGCCTCTGCTGGTTTGACTTGGGGCAGTAGCAAATCTGTGCACCGCATACAAACTATTGTATATGTTGGGCACCTCTTATTTATTATGAGTTTCATGGGTCTACTTGATTCTGAGGACATGCCTACCGAGACCTTGGGCTATCATCTTTATTGTGGGCTCTATTTCTATTCTTACTACATTGTGATATGTAATAAAATAATGATATAAGTCACCATCATGCCTAGTCAGTGGCAACCCTGAGCTTGTTCTCCAGCAACTAGGCCGTCCTGGCTGGGGGTGAAGGAAGACAGTATGGTCAAACTTCTCTGTTAATATTAATCTGTATTTGCAGTTGCTCCCAGTGCTAGCGTCACCACCTCAGCTGCATCTCGGATTGTCAGGCATTGGATTCTCCTAAGGAGTGTGCAGCCTAGGTCCCTCACGTGAGCAGTTCACACTAGGGTTCATGCCCCATGAGAATCTAACGCCCTGCTGTTGGGACACGAGGTGGAGCTCAGGTGGTAATGTGAGTGATCGAAGCAACTATACATACAGATGAAACTTCCTCACTTGTTGCTCCCCTCCTGCTATTGGAGCCCAGTTCCTGACAGGTTGTGGACTGGTACCATTGGGGACTCCTTCCCAGGGTTGTTGCATGTCACCCTTTTGTTCCTGTGGCTCAGGATGAGACTCATCTTCAGGCTTATTCTATCTCCTCTTCAGAATTGGTTGTGGTCAGGTTAAAGCCCTTCTCAGCTGCCTCTCAGAACAAAGTCCAGGGAACTCCTTTAAGGGCCCATGCTAGCCAAGTCAGAGGCAGAGATGAGGAAGGGCAGGAATATTCCCTAGAGGATTAGAATTGAGAGGATAATCTGGACCTTTTGTAGACTCTTCAAAAAATGTAACCTAGTGACAAGAAAATGGCATTTTGGGGTATACCTCAAAATGGGAGGACCTTCCTGACGTTGTATGAAGGGATCTTTAGGAAGGGATTTATCAGAGAGGATGTGGTTGCCCTGCTGTGTTGCCACCTCCTCACTGGTGTGGTTCCGAGCAAGCCACAGGCTCTGAGGATCCATTCCCAGCTTCCGCCTCTCTCTGTCCTGACCCCCCACTTTCCCATCTGTCAGCAAAGCTCTTGAGTCTGCCTGTTGCACACGACAGCCTTGTACCTTTCCTTGTGCCTTCCTCTTCCTTCCCTCTGCCTGGCGAGATCCTCAGTCTTAGAGACTCCTCGGCAGCCCATGCCACACATTCATCAAGTAGTATCGCCATTACTTGGCCAGCTCCTCCCTACAAGAATTTGACAAAAAATTAACATAGTTTATTGAGTGAGTCTGGCCACTTTCCGTGCACCATACTCAGCACAAGACCTGGCAATATGTGTTTGTTCCAGGAAAAGTGCAGAGTTGTCGTGAATGATTTTTGAAATGACTCTTACTAAAGGCAGAAGTCAGAATATTTAAGTGCTGTACATTCACTGTCAGTTATGGGCTCTACCTGTGGACTTCCTGTGAGTTCAACATTGAATCCTATCTCGCTCCCATCCCCCTGTCAAGTCCATGGCATCCTTCATGGTGGCCTCGCCAGAGGCTCTCTTTCTCTCCCCATTGGAAACATCCTCCTGTTTCTGCTCCTTCTTTATGGCATCTGAAAAGCCAGAGTTGTAGTCTTGAAAACATAATGTGTTCATTACACTTAACAGCTGAATTATGTTAAACAGCTAAGCAGGTCATACCAAGGTGTATGATTCAGCCCCAAACACCACTCAGATCTAGACGCTTGACACCCCTCTTTCCCCCCAGATGCCATCCCTCTACATTGCAGTCACACCTAAACTGTGTCCACTAAACAGGCCAGACCCTTTCAGGTCTCTGAGTCTTTGTACCTATTCCCTGCATTTAGAGTGAGCCTCTCCCGCCTGCCATCTCCGTGGTCTGCCTCATAAACTGCCACCCGTCCTCCTGGACCAGCTATACCTGCTCTGCCTTTCTCTGTCTACCAGAAGTGATCTGTTCTGGCTCCCCTTGTTCTTCTCCCACGCTCAGATCTTCTCCGGAGCTTCGGTGTGTTAGCCTTTCCTGCCGTAACACAACATCAGAGCTGCTTCCTGTCCGTTTAATTTATTTTTTTTCTTACTTTATTTTGAGATGGGGGTCTCATCTTATAGTCCAAACTAGTCCTGAACTCACTGTGTACCTTAGGCTAGCCTCTGACGCATGGTAATCCTCCTGCCTCAGTTTCTCAAGTGCTAGAATTACAGGTACCACACATGGTTAATTTTTATGTGTTGCTGGGGAATCGAACCCAGGTCCTTGCACATGCTAGGTGAACACTTTAACCACTGAGTTACACCTCCAGCCTCTCCTCTTCCCTTTTATATGTTGCTGATTGGTGGGGATGGGACAGTATGAGCTCTTTGAATGCTTTCCATTAAATATTGTATGTAATAGCCTCAAAAGGAAGAGGCTAACTTAATTAAACTGTGTATCTTTAGATGAAACACCACTAAAGCCTTTCTTGTGGAAACCTAAACCCCAAATGTGGATTGTACATACCCTCTTCCATCACAGTGAGCCTCACGTCCTCTGTGAAAGGCTCCTTTCCAGGAGAACGTTGTAAGGAACAAAATATGAGTGCTTAGAGGGGTTGTTTTTGTTGGAATTTTTCATGATGAAACGTGACAGAAATTCATATTTCACTGTTACAAATGCTCTAGCTAAGGGTGGGTCAAGAGCACCAGGAATTCTAAGGCTCTGGTGGCTTCTTGTTTTTGTTCAGGTCAGAAATGAAGGACATGACATCAGTCCTACCAGACACTGTTTGATTTTCAAAATAGAATGGCATGGGACAAAAGAGATACTTTGATTTGCCTCTGCAGCCCTACTGTGAAGATATTCATAGTTAGTTCATGCCCGATTATTTTTGTGTCACCCGCAGGAAGCTGGTGAGCCCTTCCACAGTCACAGCCAGCCCTGGGAGAGCAGGAACGAGTCACTTCTGGTTGCTGGGCTTCTCTCTTTCAGTTCAGCATTTATCTTCTTTGCCTCAATCCCAGGTGCAGCCTCCCTCCCCTCAGGGCCACAGATTCTTCCCCCAAAGTTCCCTTCCCTGAATCTTGCAAGCTAGTGGGAAATTAGCGATAATTTGCACTTACCAGATAAAACTGTTTCTGAAATAAGGTAACAGAGGAACAAAGGAAGCAACGAATGAACGAATAGCTACCAAACACGTAGTTGTTCACGCTGGAGACTTTTTTAAGGAAAAAGGTAGTTAAGGGCAAAAATGTTATTGTTTCTCCAAACCTTGCCAGTGCAGTGTGCTGGTTTCTAAAACTTCCCTCTCCAGCACCTGTAGACCATGAATACATCATGTCAGCCTGAAGATTCACACCCACATATCCTGAGTTCCTGGAGAGGGGAGGCCTGCCCAGCCAGGGCTCATGGTCAGGGTAGCACCTGGTCATTAAATCAGATGGCTTCTGTCTTGAGACACCACTGAGATTTTTTTTTTTTTTCTTTTTGGCTCTGCTAGCCAGACTTTAGAAATAACGCAGACCCATAAAGGCCAGCAGTTAATATCTCCCTGGAGCTATTCCAGATGTTGCCGGGTAGAGGGTGACATGGCAGCTCCCTTCCTGCTTGTGATTTATTCCTTAGTGCACAGGATCTCCCGATGTGGGGCCTAGTCACAGAGCTACTTCTTTTGGGTTGTCTGAGGAGTTTTTCAGGGCTTCTGATGGGGATGTTCCTTCAGTGTCCAGTGGTGCACGGAGCCATGTCTTGGACACATGACTTCTGCAGCCATTCTGCACACCCCTTGAACCCTTGCTTCTCTGGCACTCTTAGGAGATGTTGATGAGGAAGGGAGGGAAGGAACAAGAGATGGAGAGAGGGAGAGAAGGAAAGAGGAGAGAGAGGCAGAGTGAGAGAATGGCTTGCAGTGACTTAACCCACCCAACCACACTGATGTTTTGCTGTGGTCTCCAACAGCAGATAAGATGGGTTTGTCACCTTCTGTTACTGTAACAAAATAACCTGAGGTGATTGGCTTGCAAAGAGGAAAGGTTAATTTTAGTTCATGGTTTCAGAAGTTTCAGTCTATGGCCAGTTGGCCCAGTTGTTTTGGGGCTGTGATGAGGCAGCACATGTGGAAGATGGGGTGGCAGAGCCATCTGCTCACTTCTCGATAGCCAAAAGGCAAATAGAGAGGAGCCAGCATCCTAATGTCCCCTTGAAGGACATGCTCCTGTGTGCCCCCATAATGTTTCTACCACTTCCCAGTAGTACTGTGGGCTGAGGACAGAACCTTCTTAATACGATCTTTGGGAGGTACTCCTCCAGACCATAGTGAGGGATGCCCTGTGGCATTAATGTGGCTTGTACCCAGAGGTACTGGGTAGGAGAGCTTTCTTGAGCCAACTGTGCTGCTAATTTAGTGGTCTACCTTGAAATGCTCGGAAAAACTGACTTAGTTACTAAATGGTTCCCATTAACTGACTGATGCAAACTTTTTGAGTGATGTAGGGCTAGCTATCAGACAAAAGTCCTTTTTTATTTAAATACTAACAATATAAGGAGGATAAGGTTGGAAGGGAATGTGGCACTCCACCTGGAGGCCTGTGTATTGGTCACCTGCTTGGCGCTCTTGGGAGGTGGTGGAACCTCTGACAGTTCCTAGTGAGAGGAATAGGTCATTGAGGGGTTTGTGGAGGAATCAGAGGACTGAAGGATTCTGGGATCTTCCTCTTCCTCTCAAGTTTCTGGCCATGAGGTGAGCAGGTTTTGTTTTGCCACACGTTGCCATCTGGCATTCCAACTAGAGGCCTAAAAACAGTGAGTTGGCCTGACCAGGGACTGGAAACTCTAAAAAAACATGAGGCTTATTAGCTTTTTTATTACTAACTTATAAGTCTTTTTCTCCTTATAACTTAATTATCTCAGATATTTGTTACAGTGATGGAGGGCTGACTACACAGTATCTCATCTTTCTCAGCATTCTTCAGAAATTTAATGTGAATTGAGGCTCTTTGGCTTTGAATTGAAAGGAGAAAATACCTCTCAAAGGCTTGTTAGAAAGGTCAGAAAGCAGGGGAGGCACTCATAGTTTGAGGCATTTTCTTTGCTGGGTCCAAATGTTGAAAAGGAACAGAAGTGTAGAGGGAATGTTGTTAGTCACACCAGAAACATTACACGCAGAAACAACTGGTCCTCGGAGTCATGGGGTCTTGTGCGAATACCTTGAAGGGGCTCACCAAAGAAATTGAGGTCATAGGAAGCTAGTTGATGTTTTTGTGTTGCATGGTCTGACTCTCCAGTTAGTGTCATAGCTAAGGGTCAAGGATATGGGAAATAATAAACAATACAAAGGCTCTGCTTCTCTGAGAGTCTTAAAACCTTCAAGTAAGCTGTGCCTGTGAATAGATCTGAGCCAGAACAGACACAGAGGAAGACAATACAAATGGTTTTGAAACTCGAGATCCAGTTCTGTGATGTCCCTACTCTGAACAAGTGGAGGTTACAAACATTGCCAGGTTTAAGACGATAATGATTGGTTTTGGTCTGTGTGTACTTGGCTCAAATAAGAACTAGGTTTAAGGGAGGTCAGTAGAGTTCGGTTGTATGTGAAAAAATATAGCACGTCATCAATGAATAAATGTTGTGATAGGCCATAAATGAGGACCCAGAGCTCCACTGCTGGCAAGAGTTTGGGTTTGGAGACAGAGGGTCAGGAAAGTAGCCATTTATGTGCTTTCTTTCTGTATGGCTTATCTTGGCTGTCAGCAAACTGTCTTCCCAAAGTGTCTCCCTGTCCCTCATCAGGGTACTCAGCTAGGGACTTCTTTAATAACCAGTGGGCCTTTGCTGATACAGTAGAGTAGTTCTTTCGTCTTTTTCTGAGCATCCAGTATGATCATATTTCTTTCCTTCGAAGCAGACGCAGGCACTGAATAGGGAGTATTCTTAAATTTTCACTTCATAGATGAGAGAAGTCAAATTTGGCAAAGCCAAGGGATGCTGCCACCCAGGTCTGAAACTTCAGTGTCATTTTTTTGCCTTGGTTCTTGAATGTGCACTACATTCAGTCTATCCCAAATTTTATTTTTCCTTTGTGTTGTATCATCTGCTTCTGTCTTTTCCCCTCCGTATCCGGTTGGCGCGTTCATCACGTGAGTGATCGAGGCCTTGGGAGTGTGAGTACACATCTCTTCCATTTATTAGACATTTATGGGTACAGAGGGGAGGCGACCCTGGGATGCATGGGACAAGAAAGGTTTCTGCGAAACTTTGGAATGTATTTCTCTTGCCTACTCTTCAGTTCTAACTCACATTAGACCCTGGTGTTTGCCTTTAGTCTATGAAGCTCTGTGTATGGTAGATGATTGTATGGCCCTTGTCTAAATGCCAGGTGCCAAAGGTCAGCTGAAGTGTCACTGCAACCGTTGTGGTTTCCTGTGTTGTGTTGTGGTGGTTTTATTTTCTAGAATGAGACTTTTTGGGTCTAGTTGCATACTGAGCCGTGCAGCCACATATTTGTGTTTGTAATTCTGTGTTCACACAGCCTTCATGATGTCAGTGCATCTCATTACAAGGACAAATAATCTGTAGGCTTTCTGAGTTATATCTTAAGTTTTAAAACCTGTTGTAATAAGTTAGAAATAATCAGATAGAACGCCAGTGGTTGATAGTTCACATGTTCATTGTGAGAAATCAGAAAGCTGTGTCCTATCGTCTTCTGTTTGTCTCCTACTCTCTTCTCCAGTTAGATCACAAGAACATGGTTCGCATGGAACTTTTCCTTGGGAGATGTGAGCCAATGTCTGTTCACCCCAGGCAGGACAGAGCCAGCAGACCGCAGCAAGGATTGTGCCAAAATCCAACTTGGTGCCCAGTGACTTTATGGGGTTTCTTGCAGGAATATGGGTGAGAGATTACTGGCAAAGAGTTTTGTGAACCACGTTTGGTCATGTATTCAGATCTCAATAAGACATCTCCTAAGTACCCAAGATGTGGAAAGTCCACTACGTACCCTAATCCCAGAAGAGGCATATTTCTTGGTATTAATGTTGTAACCAGGAGTGGTAGATAGTGGCGTGGGAACTCAATGAGGTTCCTACCCCCAAGTTTCATCTGTGTTTTTACCTGGATACCAAATAGTTCCAAATAAATGGTGTTAACTGACAAGAGATCAACCTAGTTGAGAAAAGTTATTTGATTTCTAGATGCAGGAACAGATAAGCCTGATTTTCAGACAATGCCAGTTTCTTTGTCTTTTTAGCCCTTCCAATCCTTCACCAAGGGGCAAGTGGTTGGAGATAATATGGTGTAAACCATTCCCACAGTTCCCTGTTGATGGGCTTTTCTTGAGGAGCACATGTTCATTAGCTTTTGCCTTGCCTTTGTAAGCTCTGCAAACACTTCATTTAAGTAACAGAGTGAGTTAAGCCTTTCTCTTGGCTTTAGCAAGCTGTACAGAGTCTCAAGAGAAGAGCCATTCTGACAGCTCTCTGTGTACAGGGGAGTCTCCACTGTGACCTCTTGTCTCAAAGGCTCAGTTCTGTACTCAGGCATAGGTTACGGGGGCATCTTCAGTATATTTACATGAATGGATTTGTGAGCCTGTAGTTCACACCCTGTGAGGACATTTATCCTTTTCTGCCCTTGACAGACACAAGAATATTATTTCCTGGTGAGAAATGAGGCACTCCTAAGAGCCAGGCTTTCCAAGAGGCATCCGTCCACACTCAGAGGGGCTAATCACCCAAGTGACAGACACGCTTGGCTGGCGTCCCCCTCTACGCTGCCTTGATTGAGACAAGATGCGCACTCCACTGGCTTTAGCAGTGGAGAATTCTGTTGGAACAATGTCCTCTGGGAATAGCCTTTATCTGCGTAGTGTGACCAGTGTGGCAAACACACAAGCCTGGATCTTGGGGCCCTCCTGCCCTCCTTTGCCAAGGCTGTAGGACCAAAGACCTGTATACCTGCTCCCACGGAGTCAGGGCTGGCTCTTGCTCTATGTCTATAGGGGTAGTATGCCCCTGTGCCAGATTTGTTACCATCTGCCCATGAGTGTTCTCTGTTACACTGTCATGCGGGGCCCTGGTTGCAATGGCTTTAGTAGAGGAAAGGTAGTAGGTAAGGATCGCCTGTTTCAGACCAGTGAGGGTGTAAAGGTTCCGAAGAATTCATCACTTCGCTTCCCAGTGTCCATAGGGACAGAGGTATCAGTGTACCTGGTGTGGCTGGCTTGCTGGAGAGGAGTTTGGGCAGACTCCCATTGTTCCCTTGGCTGGTCTCAGGTAGGGAGATCCACACTGCTGTCACTGCAGCTGTCACTAACTTGGGAGGACTCTCCATTGGGCAGCCCCTCCTCCCGTGCTGCTCTCTGTGCTGGTCCCAGGACACATGGGAATGTTGCTATGGCAGCTGTTTGGAAATCCCTGAAATATTCATGCTCAGGCATCGCCGTAGAGACAGAAAGTGGATTAGAGGTTTCCAGCGGTTTGGGAGAGAGGGACTTGTGAGTGACACTTAACAGACAGGGATAGAGTGTCTTTGGGGGTGTGGAAATACTCTGGAAGTAGAGCAAGGTGATAGCTGTACAGTATTGTAAATACACTTATTTAGAAAGCTTGAAAAAAAAATAAAATGGGGCTGGAGATATATAGCTCTGTGTGAAGGCCCAGGCCCTGGGCTCAATCCACATGACCACAAAAAATTAAGTATGTGAACAAAATATTAAAATGAAATGAACTGGGGATGCAGCTGCTTGGAGAGTGCTCATGTAGCATGCTGCAGGCCCTGGGTTCAGTCACCAATGTTGAAAATACACCGATTCATGAGTGATTAAAAAGGGTGAAAAGCTGGAGTTCTATGTTATGTGAATTTTGTCTCAAGGGTGATGGATAGACTGCTGGGAAAGGGAAGAGTCACTGGGCAGGGGAGGGGAGGGAAAGGTTAAAGTGGTCAAAAGCAGTATAGATGAACACTGTTTCCTCCAGCTGTATGTTGTTATAATGTTATTGAATCTATAGCTCATTCATATTCAAATAAAAACAACTTGTAAAAATTTTAAGAGAACTGTTCAGTCTTGTCTCCTGGAAGAAATCATCCTGGTAATGCCATTCTTTATCTCTCACACACTCACGTTCATCCCATTCTAATACCCAAGTTTATTTCTTTTTATCTTACTATTTTATTTTTATATTTGAATCCAAGGGCTAAGTCCTTAAACTGTCCAGGCTGGGATCAAACTTGGGATCCTTCTGCTTCAGCCTTCCAGAGGGCTGGGATTAGGGCGTATATCACTGTGCCTGGCTCTATGTTGGTTTTCGTCTCATATGATCTGTGGATGCCCATCCGACCGAAAGCTAGTCACAATAGAAGTCCCTTTCTTGACTGAGATGTGTTCACCTGAGTTTCTGCTGTTGGGAGGGGCACCTGTCTTAATAGGAAAGGGAGAAACACATATTGCGTCTCCTTGTTGCCTGCTCTGACCACTGAGTCTCCAATATATAAAATTCTTTGTAAATATACATTTTAATAGAGTTCTCAGTGTTTTTCCCAGAACCGAGGAGGCATACCACCTTTTTAACCAACTGGAACAGACACAGAATAAAAAGTAAAAGCAAACAGAAATCCCAAAAACACTGATGAGAGACAAAGGTTTGTGCTCATGCCCCTTGTTTCTGAGATGATTACACGTGGGATTTTTTAATGCAAATTTAATCTAAATTATAATTCTTACTTTCACATTGAAATCTCAAAGTTTGCTTAGGCCACTATGCTTATAAAATTACCTAATGAAGATTAGTTTTCTTCTGAAATCAGTTCCCTCCCGTAGTTTTCCTTCGTAATGCATTTTCCATCTCCCTGTCCCCTCTCTATGCAGAGTTTTGCTTTTGCTTATTGGAAATGGGCACAGGAAAAAAAAAAGCAGCACTTTGTTTTATAAGTCCGTTCTGAAATGAAGATTGTCCTGCTTTGCTTTGGCCAGATATAGATTAGCTCTCTGTGGTTCCTGGAGACCATTTAATTCAAATGAGGACCCAAACAGCAGGAAGCCGAGGCAGGGGGAGGAGGCTCCCAAGCAACCAGGCCGACTCCAGTGGTCACATGCTGGCTGCTACTGGAGCTAATATCAGGACAGTGTCACCTTTTGAAGGCCCTGGCGTTCAGGCTGCCTCCGAGTCCACCTTTTGCTTCTTGTTTGTGGCAGGGCCGTTATTTGCTCTTGCCTTGGTCTCAGGGGTCGGGAACGCTGAATGAGGTGGGTGTGTCCTCAGCTGGCATCATGGGTGGGACAGCCAGCCACGGTGATGTTTCTCACTGTTGTCACAAAGGTGCTTTTCCCACGTCCTTTCATTGCCACCTCCTTTTTCGGAGAACAGTCACATGAGGAATTGTGATGATGGGAAAGACTTTTTATATCTTAAAAGAATTGAAAAATAATCATAACCTTCTATTTATGGCTAGGTAGAGATTAAGTTTCACCCACTGACATGTTTTTGAATTCTCTTTCCACATTCCAACTGCCAATCTGCCAAGTTGCTGGAGTTGGTGACCGTGCTAACTTCTAAATTCCCTAACCCTCTCCTTGGAAAATGGCTTTTCCAGATCACAGAGGCTTCCTCGCAGGGGAAAGGATGTTGAGAAATTAAAGATTTAAAATCTGTAACATTATTAGTGCTGCTCATATACTAATTTAATAAATATTCTAAGAGGAAACCAGACATTAATAATGGCTACATCTCCTATCAATTTTCTTTCTCGCTAAGTTATTTTTGTTGAATTATGAGAATGAGGCAGCTATCAGTGGAAGTTCTGTGGAAGGCCCTGAGCTTCTCGTTTACCCCCTTTCCTTCCTGTCACTTATTTGTGCCACCTTTTTATGCCTTTTTGAGCAGGGGTCTGAGCATAGATTGTATCCCACCCCACCCCATACCCCTAATGACTGGTGGAGCCACCGGGAAGTAGGGAGCTTCCTGAATGATCTAGATCTTTAAGCTTAAGTTCTGGAACCACCAGGCACAACTCTTCCCTTCCATCCGCCCGTGGGGTGTCATTATTGCTAGGTTGTGGATTCCCCCCACCTTTTCAAAGTAAGACTTTTCCCTTTTTCTTGGTTCTCCCAGAATTCCTAGTAATCATATTTGCCATCAGGTTTAGTGACTTTACCTTTGTCGCTATGACTGCCCAGTGGGGGAAGTACTGATGCCACTTCGGCAGCAGCTGATTGTCACGTGACCTGGTCAGAGCACCTTTTGGTGTCCACTGACGCTGACGCTGCATTCCCTCCATGTGTCTGACCAGCCAAGATTTCCTGGTGTTTCTAGGCCTGTTCCACTTATCCCACGTGTTACACAGCAGCATTTCCGCAGGGCTTGGGAAAGAGGTCCTTTACTGCAGCATCTCCCAAAACCCAGTTCCATGTGAGTCACCTGTGGCCTTCTTCTCTTTGGCACATTGTTGAGACAGAGAAGTCTGTGTGTATTGCTTCCCACCAGATTCTCCTAAGTGGAAGGCTGGGATCTTGAATTTGGGTTTTTTTTCCCCCTCTGTAAATGAGTACTCTGATGGATGCCTTGTTGATGTAGTGAAACGTCTCCCATCTTCATAGGGTAAGGGACAGTCAGTCATTCCATACACCAGAATGTGATCTCTTATTATTATTGGTATTTTATGTATTATTGAGCTATAATAAGTCTACTTAGATATGGCGGGGATTGATTTTCATTTCTCAACCTCATCTATGATATGATTTATATCTAAGTGTGCAGTCAAGTTAAACATTTCTCCAAATATTTCACCTATATTTCATAATTTTATCTCTGAAAATGATTTTTTAAATGATGTAAATTAAACCTCTTTTCTACAGATGAGAAAGCAGATATTTAGTGCAGTCCTTTGCAACAGGCACTGTAGACATTTTGAGCCCCATAATTTCACCTCCGTTTGGACCGTATACCTGTTGCAGTGTGCAGTGTTTAGCAGCAGGTGTGACGTGTACTCTTTAGATGCCAATAGAATCCCCCAGTTGTAACAAAAACATCTCCTGACATTTCTAAATATCCCTTTGGGTGAGCCCTGAAGCCCTAGATGTAGTGATCACATGGCTAGGTCAAGTCAAAGTCAGGAGTAGGAGGAGGGCCCCAGATCTACCTTTCAGCTTAACAAACTTAAGCTTTCAACCCATGCAGAGCTCAGAGCAATAGCCTAGAACCCTCTCACAGCTCTTGCCAGAAAGAGGACTTGAGAGACAAAGGACTGAGAGCAAAGGGTGAATTTTGAGGAACCCAGGATGGATGTATTCCCTTTATTCAGTTTGCTCATCTGCTAATAGAACCTGGCCGCGATGACTCACTGCCTCAGTTTCTGTGGGTGACCTCCTACCCAACAACACTCTAGAAATCTGTAAGATGCATGTCTAGATTTAGAGGAGAGAATATAAGAGGTGGGGGACAGTTTCTGTGTGAATGACAACTACCCGCCCACATTCCCAGAACAAGAGACCCAGCTGAAGACAAAGCTCAGTGAGTCTCACACAGTGAATGTGACTCAGCTTCAGCCAGATGCCATCCGTGTGCCGGATGCCATCCATGTGGCTCTGCAATCCATCCTCATGTGAAGTCCTGGGTCACAATTTCTTGAGCACGCTTCCCTGATCGTGACAAATCCTCAGTGTGTGCAGGGCTCCATTCTGTCTCTTCCTGGTATGTGTTCACTCTCCTCCCGTGACCATCAGCTTAAAGGACACAGAAGAGCGTCACATGTGAGGAGTGGCAAGTTGTGAATACCCCCAAGGTAGAGCCATTGTTGATGGACAACGACATAGCAAGGATTTCATAGCCAGGAAATCAGAACTAATCCTAGAGCCGTGTATGAACCTGTTTCCCTTGAATAATGTTGAAAATATTCTGCTTTTGAGCCTCTGGATATAGATCTTTCTAACCTTTTGTTCCTACAGAACTCTGTCTATGGCTTATAGAGTTCCACAGACCTGGCCTGAGGTGCCTCTGTGCCCACATGCAAAGCAAAAATTTCATTCAGTTCTATAAGGCTTTTGTCCCAGTGATGTCCAAAATACCAAAACAGAAATGAAACTTCCATGTGAAATTACCATTAGATAGGAAAAATTCCCTCTGAGAACCTAGTTAATGAACTGAAAGAAAGTAGATTCTGATTTCGCTGCGTGAAACTGTGGTTTTATTCTAATAAATCGTTGTTTCCAAAGTCCTTCTTAAACTTTTCCTGTCCTTATGTCTTTTCCATTCTTTGGCTGAATGGGAGAGTATCTTCTGTGTTTCTGAGTTATTTCTTTCCCAACCACCTGGTCAAAAATCTGAAGGAAAAACAAATTAGACTGATTCTGTGAGCAATGGCAGATGGGTCATAATATTTCATTTTCTTTCCGTCAGGAAAGAATATTCTGGAAATTTTGCACAAAGAAAAATTAATGTTTATCTCTACAGTCTAGATTTTCCAGGGGAAAAATTCCATCAAATCTGATATAAAAAAAGAGCCTTGGTATTCACTAGTACCAGTTTGTATTTCTGAAGATCTCCCCCTGCGAGGAAATTGTGTATGTTGTTCCTGTCAGTGAATGGACTGTGTAATTGAGGGAAGGGGCTATGAGCCGTCAGTGAGAAATAAGTTTTATCCCCAGTCTGCCTCTGAGGTAACTGAGACTTCATGTGTGTCTGCATGCTTCCCTCTGCTGTGTTTCTCCAGCTGTGCCACAGGAATAATAACTATGTCAGTCGGCATTACAAAGATGCTCTGAGCACTGCTCCTTGACAGTTGGAAATAAACTTTCACAAAAGGATGCCGTCTTATAATGGGCCCATACTTCCACGTGCCCAACCCGTGTTTCCTATGCCCTGGCCTCTTCCCCACCCCAAATCCTGTGCACTCCTCTGTGGCAATGGGCTGTGTCAAGAGAGTCTGCTCTTTTCTCCAAGGGCAGCTGCTGCCCACAAATTGGGGCAAACTCGTGGTCCTGCAGAAGAAAGTAAGTGCATCCATCAGGGGACTCACAGGAGCAGATGTTGCACTCGGATGGGGAATTAATAAAGGGACTATTTATAAAGGCATGGATAAAGTGTAGAAGACTAAAAGGGCTCATAGGAACCCAGGGATAGTAACACAGAAGAGTGCCAGGGCCCCCTTGTCCTTGGGTACCAAAGGGAACAGAAAAGAGTGAAAAAAAAAGTCTGGAGGGCAGAGAAGAGAATGAGCGAACATGGAGCAATCCGATCTTCAGCATAGCGCCCCTCGTGCCTTGGAACTCAAAGCATCCTTGCCTGTGGCCGCTGGTACTTTTCTTTGTGTGTGGATGATTCCAGCTCGCATGGCCACCCTCAGCACCTGTCATTTTTTCATCTTCTTTGGCGTCCTCCTTCCTTGGCCTGCCACTGCTACAATAATGGACAGAAAAGGTAAAGGAGTTGCAAATCCTTTCTTGCTCTGGACAATACAAGGCTTGTTCTGCCATTAGGATGACATGCTCCCAGGGTGTGGCCTTACCTTGAGCTCATTTCATCTGTTTTCTTTAGTAGACATCATCTTTCTCAGTAGTCTTTGTGTAACAGAAGTCTAGCTGTGTAGGACATGATGACGTGGTGATAACTTTGATCTACACACAGAGCCATGTTGCTGAGTGCAGATTCCACATGTGAGGAGAAACCGACTGTGCACACCCTCTTACTGTGTCAACCCATTGGATCCTTTAGGTAACACTGTGACAGTTGTTTCTTCAGGTACACTGTCAGTACCCAGGGACCTACAAGAGTGAGTCAGTTCTACTTAAGAGAGGATTCACCACATTGTCTACTCCCTGGTTTTTCTTTGAAATAAGAGCTATTGATGGTTTTACCCTTGATTAAAGCTGCATTGGGTTTCGTTGCAGGTATATCCTTGAGCATTGCCATGATGAAAGTAGGTAGATAACTTGATCGATGAATACATAATTAAAGTCTGTGTAAATTTGTTTTTAAAGAATGGGCTCTGCTCGCTTTTAGACATCTCTTCTCTTGCCTTTCCTGTGTTCAGTAAAGGGCTTCAGTTTGCAAGATGGCCCACTGGGGTTTTAATCGTAGAGGTCTTCGCTTTCTGTAATAGTCTCCAGCCACAGCTTCATTCCCTGGCTCCCTGGTGGAAAGGCAGTGGAGGCAGAAAGTGCGGGTGCTGCCCGGCTTCGCCACATCCAACTGTTGAACTGTACATATCACTCTATGTCTTTGTGCCTCAATGACCGTATCTGTCAGTAGAACAGCAGTAAAGTAGCAGTTCTCTCCAGGTGAATGACATGGAATAACTTAGCCATTTTACTAGTCTCAGAAGACTAGTTATAATACTTATAGGTTGTGCTAAGACTTGAGCAAGGACCTTTATGGCCTTAGGAAGTTGGATTTGTCAGAGACACAGGAAGCAGGGTGCTAAATTCCATGTGCACAGTGCCAGCTCTCCTTGAATCTGTAGTGTGATTAGCTGGTCTTGTTTATAGAGGGTTACACAAGCTGTGAATTTACAGTGTGCCCACCGAGGGGGTCATCGTATTCATCAACCTGTCAATAAACTACACAGTAGAGATTTGAATAATAGAGCAGACAGTTTCAAAGGACTTGTTATAATCTCTCCAGTCAATGATTTATAATTTAGAAAATCCCTGTATACAAATTTACAAAATTTTAAGTTGTTTTATAACTTATCAGACCATCAATCTAAATTTTAAAGTTCCTTATCATGTACTTAATCATAGCCTATGCTTTTTAAAAAATGTTCTAAAATATGTTTTATTATGCTAAACTACAACAGCACAAGGAAAAAAATGACTTTAGAGACAGTTCCATAAAACTTACTGAGGCAATCATAAATACGTTCACTCTAAGGTCTGTTTTGTATACAATTTATATGCAGTAGGTTGGGCTTGAGCTAAAGGATTTATGTGTGCTCTCTTGCTTTGTCTTCCCAAATAGGCAGTTGTTGTAGACAGGAAAGGAACATAATGTAGAGCCAGAGCTGGGTTTGAATCCTGTTTCTGCTGCTTCGTATGAGAATGAAAGGAAGCCAATTTGTTCCCTTGAGCCAGTAGTATGGTCATCTTGTAGGCTCATTATGAGATCTGGCATAGAGCAAAGCAGGGGTAAACCATCAACGGATGTAGGTTGGATTTGAATCACATGGAAGAGCTGAGACTGAGCAAGAGAGGACCCTCAAAACCAAAAACAAACAAGTGTACCCTGCTCTCCACTCTCCATTAGAGAAACCAGTGCTCAAAATAAGCTTACCTCCATCTCTTTTGTAAATTCAGAGACATCACCCTGCCCTAACAGTAAGTCTGACCACCAGAATTTAGAATAGGAGCAGATTGGTTTTTAAATAGTTCCACATTCTGATCTAATTCATCTTCGCTATTTTTAGACTACTCCTCTTCTTCTTTCATGTCTCCTTTCATTTCCAGAATCTTCCCAAAAATATCCCGTTCATGAACACTTCCGCTTTTGGTTTCTAGTTCCCAGCGTCAAAGTTTGGTGTAGAACTGAACTCCAGCTGTGTGAAATATACCCCCAGTGGTACAGGGAATAAAGATAAGACACAGGCTCAAGTGAGGTGTGGTGATGCACACCTATAATTCCAGCACTCAGGTGACTGAGACAGGAGGTTTGCTGTGAGTTCAAGGCCAGCCTGGGCTACACAGTGAGTTCAGGAGCAGCAAGACCCTGTCTCAAAAAAGAAAGAAAGAAAGAAAAAGACATGGCCCCCCCTTCCAGGTTCCCCAGTCTTGCAGACTTGAGGGGTTTTGTTCATGACATCTGATTGCCACCTGGAACTGTCAAACCTGAGAATGAGCTCTGGGGCTTGACCAGAAAGCTCTAAACTTGAGCTGTCTGTGGCCCTTAAGCCCCACCCAGACACCTCTATCCTAAACTCAGCCCTCTGGGGGAAATTCATGACAGTCTGATTGACTCCCTGTTGGTGGTGAATGTTTCTTATCATGAAGAGTTTATTAAATCAACTCATTCCGAGTGGAGGTCACTGGAGCCCTCTCATTGCTGCCTGAGGTCCCTTTGCCATCTGGATTCTGTATAGGTGGATAGTATCATAAAACCTCTGGAACCTGAGTGGGCTTCAGGATGGATCTGGTTTCTATCCCCCCCCCCTTCACTTTTCAAAACTGAAAATTAGCTGGAGGGCCACCTGTGCTGCCCAGCAAAGTACGATGTTGTGTCTCCTGTGCCCCACCCAGTGAGTTACATGCATTAAATGACAAGTTTCATCAAATTCAAGTATATTTTTGGATGGACTATGACCTAGTGAAATTATCCTAAGTCTTTTACTTTTAAGAACTATTTTCCACATGAAATAAATATTGACCCAAGCACCCACCCATGCTTAAACTGTTAAATGAAGCCCTTAAACATTATCTTCTAGCACATTCTCTCTCTCTCTCTCTCTCTCTCTCTCTCTCTCTCTCTCTCTCTCTCTCTCGTACACATTCACACGTTCACATACATATATTTGTGTGCACGTCACTTCAATGCCAGGATGATGTTCTTGGGAGAGTAAATGATCTCAGAACAAGCACTGATTTCCTTTAATATTGGTTTTCTAATGAGTGTGATTGTGATCAGATTCCAAAGATTTGCTTATTTGAGGAGAACGAAAAAGAAAAGAACCCATAGGAAAAGTTAGTTTGGATTCTCCCAGGATCACTTACTTTTCCATAGGAGTAATAAAAGCAAGGGAGGAGGGAGTGATGATCCAAATGAGTATAGATGCATGAACTGTGATACTTTTAAAAGGAAGATTCTGTACACAATTGGTCCTTCACAGCGTCAACACTGACCCAGTTTCACTTTAGAACTCGAGAGCTTCCCTCAAGTAGAACTAAGGAATAGAGTCAGAAACCACTTCCATTTTGGCAGCAGAAACATTCTTTCCTTAGTGCCAGAATCTTTGCAACTGATAACATCGTCACTTTTATGCTGGGTATGGAGCTCAGTGGTAATGAGCTTGCCTGGCACAAGGCCCTGGGTTTGATTCCCAGCACTGTAAACCCAAACAAACAAAAAAGACTGCCATTTTCCTAGAATATGGCATTTACATCCATTGTATTTTTTTTTATTGAATGTAGAGGTTGGGAGAAAGGTTGTCACTGTGATAAAATACCTGACAAAGATAACTTAAAGGAGGAAAGAGTTGGTCCATGGTCACTAGGTACTGTTACTCCTAGGCCCTGAAAATGTCATGCCAGGGAGGATGTGGCAGGACCCAGTAGCTCACCTCATGGCAGACAGGAGACAGAAGGAGAAAGAAATGAGCCTGGAAGAGACTGGGAACAAAATGTGCCCTTCCGAGCCATGCTGTGGGTGAGCTACATCATCCACTTAGGCCTACCTCCCAATACGCCCTTAAGCCATGAACTCGTCAATGGATGAGTCTGTCATTAAAGTTAGTGCTCTCATGATCTAATTACTCCCCCAAAGCCATTCCTGTCTGTGTTTGTGTATTGAGGACCAGGCCTTCAACACAACGAGCCTTCTTGGGGACATTTATGCATCCTCACCATAACAAGAAAATTCCAAGAGGACGAGGCCAACCTGCCACCTGGGCACTGTTTCTTAGTCCACAGTAGCCCTCAAACCAGTCTAATCCACCATCTGTGAGAACTTGTTAGAAGTATCCATTCTCAGGCTCCGTTTCAGTCTACTGAGTCAGAAACTCTGGGAGAGGAACCCCATGCATGGTTAAAACCTTAGGACTCTTGTTCTTGACTAAGAAAATGTGAATTTTCCTCTCTGTGTACCTGGGAAACCAGTTCCCTACTATTTAGAGTTAAAGAAAAATGTGTTCAGGGAGTCCAGATTTGGGGGGCAATTTTCCTGTAAAAGTTTAGAAAGTGAAGAATCTGTGTTACTGAGTATAGTGGCACATACTTAAAATGTCAACTACTTGAGAAGCCGAGACAGGAGGATTTCAAATTCAAGTTTAGCTTGATCAGTTGAGTGAGACCTTGTATTAAAATTGAAAAAAATTAAAGCCTGGAGTTATAGCTCGGTGCAAGGTCCTGTGTTCAATCCTCAGTGGCACAAAAATGAATAAGTAAAAATTTTAAAAAGAATCTGTGTTATTGTTACGCAGTGGAACCTGTCATGGCCTAGCAGTATGAATCAAGCCAATGGAGATGTCCAGCAGGTGCCAGGATGGAACACACAGCATTGCTCTTTTTCCACTAAGGGTAAGAGGCGTGTTTCCCTCCCTGGCACTTGCTAGCTACTGCCAATGTATTCGTGTTCTGTGGCAGGAACGGAGCAACCTACGTTCTAGGGATTTATGTATACTTCTGTAACACAAGCTTTCTCGAGAGTTCTGAAGCAGATCTGTCTTTGCTTTTTTCCATGAATCTAAATATTTTGTCATACTTAGCTTTCCTAGGTAAAAGAGAGCACGTTGCTCATCAGCATTTAATAAATATTTATCTGTTGGTTGACTGATTCATTATCCCTCATGTCAAGTTACACGGCGGCTCCTGGCACCCATGCATAGGCAGCCGGCACGCTTCTAACTCACAAGGTTGTGTCAGCTCCACAAGCCCCATGGAAGATTCACTGAGTCTGCGTATTTAAAAAGGCTGCACCCCGAGCCAGGCATGGTGGCCAGTGCCTGTAAGGCCAGCACTCTGAGAGGCCAGAAGATCGTAAGTTGAAGCCCAGCCTCAGCAACTCAGTGACCTAGCAAGACCCTATCTCAAATAAAATATGAAAAAGGATTGGGGATATGACTTAGTGAAGAGGCTCTGGGCTCAACCCCAGTATCACATACACATGCTCACGTGCGTTCATGCTCTGCCCTAAAATTGTGAGTTGTAGTTTTATCTTTAATAACTCCCCAGATGAGAAGAAACTTGCGGGTGTTGTTAGCATTGTTTTACAGATGAAGAAGTCCCAATGCCTGGACTTGTTTTCTATTACACAGCAGTGGGACCCTCCCTCTGCTTCTCGGGCTCTTGAAGGGGCTCCAGATTATGTATAAACTTTTTAGTTTGGAAAATATTTCCAGCCGAGATTCTCACCTCTCCCCTTTCCTGCCCACCCTAAACTGTACTCAGAGAAACTTATAAAACAGCACTCACCAAGCCCAGACCATGTGCCGGGGTCTTTGCCAAGAACTTCACATGCATTATCTCATTTAATTTTTTTTTTTTTAAATTCTACAACACAGAGGTGCTGTTCACACCTTCATTGTCCTGGGGAAGAAGCTGAGGCACAGAGAAGCTAAGTAACCTCCCTTCGGTGGCAGGGCTGCAGATTTCAAGACATCAGTTGGTCCCAGTCCTTGTCCCTTTGCCCACGCTCTTCCCTCTGCCTTGCTTGTCTCTGGCCTGCCTTCGCTGCCTACCTGACTTGACTCCCCTTACACTGAGTCTCATCTTTGGCAAATCATTCCTGCCCCTGCTATGCACACGGAAATGCCCCCCACCAATTGGGCCCCCAGTGTGCCTGAGTGCAGGTCTCTTCTAGTTCCTTACTAAACTGTAATCCTCTTGAAGATAGCAAATTATTTTTGTTTTGAAACAAGGTCTTGCGCCGAAGTGAAGATTCTGCCTCAGCCTCCTGAGTGCTGGGATTCCAGGCATGTGCCACCACATCCTGTGGAACTAGGTTTTAAGTTTTTTTAGAATCCGAGATTCCAATTAATAAGTACTGAACAAGTGCTTCATGGAGAAAGGAATGGACGTGTGGTCTGGGTGTCTGTCCACCAGACTAGTTTAGGGAACAGCTAGTAGTCTGCCTGGGGGAGCCGCTGGCCACTACTCTGTCTGGTCTAGATGGAGGTTTTTAAGTCCAGACAAGATGAAATGTTCACAGTGCTCCAGTTAGGGTACATTGAAAATACAAGAAGGAGTTCACGCTGCCAGAACCCAGAAACAAAGATCCACTCTGGGGACATCTTGCAGTAGTAGTGCCTTGCAGTGGTGTCCACTTCTAGAGCAACACCATGGAACTTCATCTGTATTCTAAGATTTGAGGAAAGTAGATTCCAGGCAGTGCAGTCCGCTGAGGGTACCTGCAGGGGCTCAGTGACGTCAGCTTCTGTAATTTGGCAAGCGGATGAGCAAATGCTTCTGACGTTTCCTTCAGACGTGTGTGCTACAAAGGCTTTTAGATTCTCAGATGCAAAGTCTGCCTTATTGATCAGGGGCCTTTCATTCAAGGTTGCCCAAGCCCCTCATCCACCCCAAACCCTTGTCCCTCAGGCCATCTCTGCGATCGCAGGCTTTGGGTGAGGAAGATCGCCGTTGTTGGAACCTGGACAGATACTTCAATCTGATGTTGTTCTTAGTCCTTACAAAATGCACACCGGAGAAGGTTCTGCTTGGGACCGTGTCACGTTTACTTGGCACTTCTTTTCTCCCTAGCCTCTTTCAGATCCTCCACGTGCACATCTTGAGGTGGAGATGAAGGAAAAAAGACATCTCCCTAGCAATCCTCCACATTCGAACTTACCCCTCTGCCTTGAACTTGTCTCCTGCTGCCCCCGAGGGCTTCTCTGCCGAGGCAGAGGGGCGTTGCAGGGAATTAAAGGGCCAGAGAGGAACTTGCCTCTGGGAGAGGTGGTGGGAGCATCTCATTAGCTCCTGCTGAGCACTCAGCCCTGTTCTGATCAGTGCATCCTTCGCCTCCCTGCCACTCCACGCTCTCTCTTCCAGTCACATGACCTCTAATCCTTCCAGCAAGATGGCCGCAATAAGCTTGGGGCTCAGTGGAGCTAAGGGGAGAGCTAAAATTGCTTTAGTTCCAAGCCTAAAGCTTGAAAGTGGAAGAGCTCCAAAATGGAATCGCTACCATCTCCCTTCTGTTTTATCTACAGATGTAACTGTTCCTCCAACCTCTGGGCCTCCTTCTGTCCCTCTCCTTTGCAGGCCTGGTATAGGGCGCTGTGCACAGTGGGTATTCAACATGTGCTTGGTGAATGGAATAGGTGAACCCTTGAGATAGGCCCTTTCAGAAGAGAGAATTGGGGTCACTAGCTAGTTATTGAGTCTTCTTACTCATCCTTATTTTTTGTTAAGAGAGCGTGAAGCCCTGTAAGACTTATCCAACCAAGGTCTATGGACTGGGGACCAGATGCTGGCATGGTTTCTTACTTCCTTTTCCTTTATTCCTCCCTCCTCTCTTTCAGTGTAGGAAGTACACGAACATACAGAATGTGGTGTAGGGTGGCTTGAGTACATGTCACGCTTTGGTGAAAGTTAAATTTATTTCACATTCCTGGAGCTTAGATGAGACTGTTCTACATTTCAACCTCTCAACCCAAAAGATTTGTGTGATCCTTTGTCTTACTAGGGCAATTTCTTTGGTTTCTTATTTTTCTTCCTTTCCTGGAAGAAAGCTGGAGGAACAGCCCCCTCTGGGAGCATGCAGAGGAAGGAGCTTCCCAGGTAGCTTTGTACCTCCAAGTTTCCCAGCTGCCCTGAGAAGCTTCCTCTCTCATCCTCAGGATGCAGCCGTATAGGCTGGAGGGGCCCTAACAGTGAACTGAATGAGTTACTCAGGCGACACCAAGAAGTCATGTTAATGCTGTCACCTCTGGATTCTATTCAGGTTTTATCTACACATGCCGTGACCAGGGAGAAAATTATCTCATGGGAGGTGTACACATACAGTAGAACCTGGAAACCAGCATAGATAGAGCTCTGATACAACAAATTTGTAGAGAAAATGGACTGATGGGTGCATGCCACAAAGATACATACCTAATCGTGAGCTACCCTGATGTTGCCTATTTTGTTTTATTTAGCTAGGTTGCTTATAATGCTGCTTAGCCAAATTCCATGGTGGATCTGATATCTGGTATTTCTAGAAAGGCACATGGCTGGGTTACTTGACTTGTTTCAGAGTTTTGGGTTCTATTTATTTAGGTCAAAGGCCAGAGCAGTGGGATATTGAAGTTCCAGGGACCAGGAAGAACTTAACAGTGAGATACAGAAGATAAATACATCAAGGTCATATTAGTGAGCTGGAAATTTCCCGTTTACCCTGAAGTGGGCTTCAGAAAAGAAAAACAACCTTCCCTTGGTCCTGTTGTTTTCCAAGCCAAGCAGCAGCCTCTTGGTGACAGGTGGCCCTGCACTGGTGGAAGGAGCGTTTCTTGAGTGTTCACTGTTAATGACAGATCTGTTACTTAGCTCGTTAGTCATAACACAGGAGCAAGCTTTAGTTGGAGACGGGCCCTTTATTAACAACAAGTGCTCAAAATTCAAACTGAGAATGTCTGAAAGCTAAATTAAGGAGTGCCTACTGTTCTTTCTCTTAAAAATTACTACCATGCTATTTTATTTCTTGAACAGGTATTCTCTGTTCTCTTTTCCTAACCACAATAGTTTTTCTATCCAATTTTCAGAAAATAAATTCTCCAATTTCCACTCATCTAATTTTTGCCAAAAAAAAAAAGTCAGGCAAGAGAGAGAATGGGTGGAAGCTGGGAGACTTCAGCTTAGCCTTAGGACTATAAAAATTGAGCACCCTGAGAGTACTCCAGCTCTGTGAACAGAAGATGATTTAAGATCATTCTCGTGGCTACATTTCCTGAAATGCGTGTCAAAGTGGCTAAAAGGATTGGAGAAAATAGTGGACATCTGTTAGAGACTCAAGGAAATGGACTCTTACTGTCCCTCATGGAGGTGTGTTCAAGGTAACAGTAACTATTATCAATTGAGGACCTACTTTGTGCCAAGTGCTTACTGTGATTATTTAATAACCATATAAGGTCTTCAAAATGTGGTACTGAGGAAGGGCTCACTGCCCACGGGAGCCAATACAATGGCACCAGTTTTTGCAAAAAGGAAAATCTTTAATATATGACCAGCTGGCAAGGTTTATAAGCTCAGATCTGCGTCCCCCGAGTGGTTGGTAGCATGGAAATTTATAGCAAGGGAGAAGGGGAAAGCTGCTTGCTGATTGGATGGTGAGAAGGGGGAACTTTAGGGATCTCTTTGGCAGTTGTGCAGGGTCATGCCTCCTCACAGGGTACATGTTTTTTTTCTGGAGGAGTTATGTTGGGAAAGGGGTTACTTGTGGCATCTGAAGGTTGTTGCCAGGCCAGCTGGCCACGTCTGTGATGTCTGTCCTTGGAAAGATTGTTGCATATTGTCATTGGTTGGATTCTGGAGGTTTCTTCTGAAAGATACCTTAATAACTTTGTTTAAGAAACTTGTGTTCAAGCATGTCTAGGCCTTACCTGATTCAAAGGCAAAAACTGTTCCAGAAGTATGTTCACGATCACACAGCACCAAGAGCCAGGATCCATCTGACTTCCAAGTTCATGATCTTTTCAGCAGACTCTGTTGCCCCAGTAATCATAGTAATAAGAACAGATATTATTGAGCACTTGCTATGTAGCAGGTACTGTTGAAAGATATGACATCCATTTGCTCTCTTAATGATCACTATGACCCTGCTAGGCCGGTTTGCTTGTTATGATCAAACATAGTTTAAAAACATAGCACAGAGATGATTAAATCACTCTTCTGTGGACACACACCAGTGAACAGTTCTGCCAGAACTCAAACTCAGCAGCCCACTTCAGAGCCTCTCCTCCCCTGCCCCCTCCCCGTTCCAGGCTGCACTCCACCTACACAACAGATAGAAACCTGTGACAGTGTCAACCACATGAGAGTGAATCTACCAGGGACGCCTCAGACTCCCATAACCCCCTTCATTTCAGACCTTAGATTGCCTGTCTTAGGATGTGTCTTTTATACCAGCTCATCTATTTAAAATAAGTTGCCTAACAGAATGAGCTTAGAGACAAGGTGCCTTCTAAATAGGCAACTGTCGGATTCTGACAGACCAGAAAGGTGACTGCCTGCGTCCTCCCAGCCTGGCCAGCTCCCTCCACGCCTGCTAATTGGTGTGAGGGACCCCACAGCTGCCCAGCCATTAGCGCCCTTCAGCAGAAAGGGCTTTTTCCTTGGGTTTCAAGCTCCTCCTCCGCTGCTGCAGTCCCTTGCTGGGCTTGCCTGGTGACAGACGCTTGCTGATGAAGAGCTTTAGGGGATTTTCTAACCCCCTGCACTCCCCAAAGCGCTTCTGTATTGAGTTCATCTCATTATCAGACTGCTGCGTTTTCTGGTCTTGCACATGCCTCCCTTGCACTTAGCCTTATTGTGCCACCACTTGTCACCTTTCCCAGCCTGCTTTTAATAATGTAAATCTTCCCTTTCTGATGGCATTGCTGCTCATTATTTGCTGTCTGGCGCCGCAGGAACTCACCTCCTGGCACCTCTGAGGAGACAGCCATACCTAGGGCAGGGACAGACTCGCTCTTGCCAAAGCAGATCCAGGCCACTGTCAGCAGTTGGCTTGGGGCACTTCACCCAAGTACCTCAAACCTCATCCTCCTTAGCCTCAAAGTAGGCATGATAGTAAGAAGAGTTTCTTTAAAAAATTAGACCTTGACAAGATACATATGTGCACAAAATGCTCAACTTCATTGTAAATCTTAAAATTTGCGCTTATCAATAAAATGGGGGTGGGGATTAGATATGATAAAGTCTTTTGAAAGTTGTAAGATTTGTAAAACTTCTAAGGAAGTTTAGGCCGTGGTGCTGGTGGCTGATGGATTGATCTTGTTGACCCAGCAGATACTGCCCCAAAATAAGCCCCCAGGATACGCCAGTCTCCCCTAGTTTGCCTTCTCACTTTCCCAACTTGGCCCATGGTTTTGGAGTTTCTCCGAATGAACATGGCCCTTTGATTTTAGAATATATCATGTAGGATTATTATTGTGCTCTTATGCAAAGAAACTCAATCCAATTCAGTTTTGTTCTGTAACCAACAAACAGCTGAATTGTGCTTAGACTCTCTAGGGTCCCTATGGGTGTGGATTTTCCATTTCTGAATTGTAATTATGTTTTGGTGGAACAATGACTTTCCAAGATACATTTAAAAGCTTCCTTTAAATTTAAGGATTACAACCGATTTGTTTCTCTCGTATATTTCCTGGTGTTGGCATTATTTGAGACCTCCAAGATCATTACTGCTTGGAATATGGTTTCTGTGGCCTCATGAAATCATAAATATCTTATGTTAAGAAAAGTAATTTCAGGTTATTTATAGAAATTTTACCAGGAAAATACTTAAACTTTTTTCTTTTATAAAAGAATCTGATTTTAATTTACTGCCACAACATTGCCTGTCTTTCAGGTTAAGCAGCACCTTGGATAAATAAGGGAAAAGAAAAATGATATTCATGGAGTTCAGTGTGCCAGTGGTGGGTTAGCAATATAATTTTGCATTCTGTTGTCTAAAGAGAAAAGGGCTCTTTAAATAATGGCTGGAAAATTGCTCCCGGAATCCCTTGCAGTGAGTGTCTAGAAACTGGTACTTCATCAAAATCTTTTACAATATATTTGTCAGAATGTCATAGCACAGAAGGATACGGAGCGTTGCTGGATTTCCTGGTAGATCAGAAAAATGAGCATGTTGGTTAGAATACATTTGAAAAGTGTCCACTGTGTAGTTTTCCTGTCTCTCCGATCATCCTCTCACTTAGAAAGGCTGAGGATGTTCCTGAGCTGACTAATGGACCACGAGCAGCCAGTGAGGGCTCATCCATCACATTGCCCGACCGAGGCAGGAAAGAAGGCATGAAGTACAAGAAACACCACATTTAACTTCATATGCTCAGATCAACTTTCGCATGGATGGGTCACCTTTACAAAAAAATCTAAGTACACCATCAGTTCTTAATTTCAGTGGAATGAAGGAAAATGTTCTTTGCTCTCTTTGTATATATGTACTTAATTATATTCTGTTTTTTTCAGTAGTAGGGATTGAACCAAAGGTTTTGCCCTGAACTAAATCCTCAGCTCATTAATTTTTATTTTTAAAATATGTGTATTTGTTTGTTTGTTTTCTGAAACACGGTCTGAGTTGCAGAATTGCCCTGGTGGCTCGAATTTGCGATTCTCCTGCCTCAGCCTCTCAGAGTATTAGAATTACAGGCTTGTGCCACCAGGCCCAATTTCTGATTTTTAATCTAAAACATCAGAGATTTCTGGTATTGTTAATTTGATGTAGAAAGTCTACGATTTGCCAGTTGATTTGAGGGGAAGAAACTGAATTCTTTATTTGTTTCTTCACTTGTGTGTTCATTCCTTCACTAAGATACTAACTATAGTCATTCTTCAGTCTCCATAGGATGTCCTAGGATGTTTTAGGGGAGTTCTAGGACTCCCCTCAAATGCCCAAATCTGTACAAGTTCAAGTCCCCTGCAGAAGTGGTGTTCGCATATATACTACGTGCATCTTCCTGTGTGGTTGCTCAGTCATCTCTAGGAGAGTAAGGCTTAATGCCTTACAAATACTACGTAAATAGATGCCATGCTGTTGTTTAGAAAATACTGACAAGAAACCAGTCTGTACATTTTCAGTACAGACTCGTTTTTTTCCCAAATATTTTTGATCTAAGGAAGTTGGATCTGCAGATACAGAGTGTGTGGCTCTGGAGGGCCAACTCCTACGTCACATCTGGTGTACAGGCTGTTTTCTCTCTCTCTGTTCTTTGGGCCTATGATAGGGACAAGGACGCCAGGGTCCACCCCCAGGGGCACACAGAGATGCTCAGTGTTGGCCATGCCTGGGGTACCACCCAGTCCTGTCTCCAGGTTCACTGGGGTACCCGTCACACCTGTACTTGTAAAGGGGAGGTGCATCTGTTAGAAACAATGAGCTCTCTTGTTAGACCTCTATGGATTTTCTTCATGGCTGAATCTCTTCCAAAAATACGTAGAAGCCAGGAAAGACTTCCTGATCAGTCCCAAGGACAACACAGCTCCGCCTTCCACGCCCGCCTCCTCTTCTCAAGTGGGTCCTCACGCCTGCAGCTCTCAGTCTTTGTCCACACTGCCCTTGTTTCATTTGAGGCTGACAAAGCATGATCAGGATTTTTGCAGTATATACTCTGTAGGGAAGCCCAGCATCCCTTCCTGCCCCTTGCCTCAGTATCCTGGGATGCAGTTGTTTGCTAATGGGCTCTGTGGTTTGTCTGGTCAATCTCTCTTATTCCACGATCCCTTTGCTTTTAGAATCTCATCTGAGCTGTGCCTGGTGGTGCAGGCCTGGAAGGCTGAGGCAGGAAGATCACAAGTTAAAGCCCATCGTGAGCAAATTAGCAACTTAGCAAGACCCCATCTCAAAATCAAAAATAAAAATGGGCTCCAGATATAGTTCAGTGTAAAGGCCCTCAGCACCAAAACACCAAACCAAACCAAACGAAAACCAAAAAACCTGTCTACCATTTTTATTTTGCCCACAGGTTTTACAGTAGATGATTTTTCACCAATTTTTTTTTCTTTTTTCTTTTCTTTCTTTCTTTTTTTTTTTTTTTTTTTTTTTTTTTTTTTTTTTTTTTTTTTTTTTTTTTTTTTTTTTTTTTTTTTTTTTTTTTTTTTTTTTTTTTTTTTTTTTTTGCCCTTCGTCTACCTTAGATAAACAGTTTCCGGGCATGTCTTTGGGTTGTAAGAATACATGTGGAAGGCTTAAAGAAATTCTAATACTATTGAGACTGGGACAGGGATGATGATGCCTAGATTGGACTGTTCCTTCTGCATATTGACTAGTTTCTACTGAACTGATTCTTACACGTCAGTATAAAGGGATTTAAAATATAGAAGGGTAGAGGAATTACAAGGTTCTAGTGGCTAAGTTACCTTTGTAGCCTCATGGGGGGAATCATCTTACTGAGCCTGGGTTACAGCCAAGATACAGCCAGAGGACCTTCGTTGTGAATTTCCACGCAGGAATTTAAACAAAATTTATGTGTCAGAATGAGTGGCAGCATCCTGTCCCTCACCACGACCTCGTCGTCACCTGGGATGGAGTAGGGATCGTTCACATGGTCCAAGTGCCAAAAGCCCTTGTGAGCCTTATAGTTGAATGGAAGCCTCCAACTGCATATCTTTTGAGTAAAGAAACAGCCAGTAAACAGCCTCCCTAGATCTGTACCATGTGGCTGGCTCTGTGACGGGACTGACAGGAATGTCTGTCTGCCGCTATCGGGAGTAGTAGCGGTAGCGGTGAGTGATTAGGGGTCCGCTTCTCATTAGCCTCCAGTGAGACTGGGCGGCAGCTGATGACTGCATCTATGTTAATGGAGTGTTTGTGCCATTGAGAAGCCAGGCTCTGCCTGGCTCAGTGAGTGTCTCACACTCCCTTTCTCTCTCCATCTCAGGATGTCATCCAGAAGGAGGTGCTGAAATGATTAATGAGTGGGACATAAAGACAGTTGCTGCCCAGAGCAACAGCTGTCTCGTACCAGCCACTGAATAATTAGTCAAACGAGGCAAAATGAGGTCCCACTAGCAGGGACTTGGGTGCAGAAGCACCAGTCTCTGCTGGCGTGAGTTGAGGTGTCACACCTTCCTTGCCCACGTGGATTTTTCTTTAAGCTTCCTGGATCCTGTTACCCCTAGTCTGCCCTTGGGACTGATGGCGACTGTCCGCTTAGCCCCGAGAGCTGGGGAGAAGGTTGCACATATTAACAACTGCCTGGACCTCCACACAGAGCCCCAGGGAGAGGCGGGGTTGGGTAGACGTTGCCAAGGGCCTGACAGTTAGGACTCCTGGCAAGGAGTCCTAGGGTCTTTCTTGATCATAAGTGGTGTCTCCTAAGCTCTTTAATTACAGAGGATTAAGCAGGAAGTGGAGTGCTGGACTAAAGGGACAGTGACACAATGGAGGTGAAGCAGAGAAACCCAGTTTCTTTCCTTGAAAAGGGGGAAAAAAAATCCTCCGCTTATTTAAATGAATCACAAAGAAAAGAACAGAGTTGGCATTTCCCCCAGCTCTGACTTCAGTGGATTTTAAAGGAATTGTGTATCTCCTCAGCCAGGCCTGAGTCTGGGGTCTTCATCCTGTATTTAGAAAACAAGCCATGGGCTTGGTGCTTCATTAAAATGCAGCAGCGGGCCTCGTGCTAATGGCTCGCTAATTCCGGGCCCTCTCCCTGGTCTCCTTCTGGGCTCCTGCCTGGCTTAGCTCATACTTTACATTCAGCTCATCGAGTTCCCCAGGAACGACACGCAGCATTGGGAAATAGAAAAGCAGCGGGCCATGTGGACCCATCAGTTCTGCCTGGCATCGCGTCCTCCTTGACCTGAGCTGTGCAGTGGCTGAACTGGATTGCTGCTGACAGAAAGCGCGGAGGCCCCCACCACTCCCCAAAGGTGCAAAGGGAGCACCTGCCTGTGCCACACTGCTGGGTCACTGGGGCAAATCTGTAGAAAGGAATGGGGCCGCAATCAGAGTACTGAGAGTCACACTAAACAAGAAAATTGCCAGAATGAAATGTAGAGAAAAATGGAGTGGTGGTTATGCATTTGCCCTGGCTGGGAGAGCTTTACTCATAGGAACCATGCCAGGCCCAGTTGTTACGAGCCCCATCTGTGCAGATCCTCCACGGTGTCCTGCTTGTGATTCATGGTACCCAGAATCTGAGGCAAAGAATTTTAAAACCTTCTCATTAACACCGTTGCTGGAAAATGATCAGCTGTCGTGATCCAGAGGAAGGCGATACAGAGGAGGCGGCAAACCGGGGATCAAGCACCCACCCTCCGTGTCCTCAGTACCACAATTAACACCTCCCATGGCAGCTCCCCGAATCCTCACAACAGTCCCTACATGACATTGTGATTCCCGTTGTATGGATTAGAAAGCTGAGGCACGACGAAGTTTTAACTGTTTGTGGGAGGCAGCAGTTGGCATAATGGGGAAAGTGTGTGGGCCTTGGAGTTGGATTGAAGCCTGGCCTACCCACCCACAGGTCCATTGAGCCAGGGCAAGTTATGTAATGTCTGTTTTCTCCTCTGTGAAATCTGAACACATATGCCTACACACTGGATTACTGGGAGGGCTGAATGGGACAATATAGGTAATAACACAGTCCTGGCACTCGGCAGACCATTAGACAAAGGCAGGTGTCATTCTATGACCTCATGATGGGAGAACCAAGATCTGTACTCTGAGAGGCCAGTCTTCTCCCAGCCTTGGTCTTCTATTGTGACACTGGACCTGCAGATCCATGCTGAATAATTACCTTATATGGTCAGGCACAACTGGTCACAGTGCTGGACTTCTAATGAGCCAAGTGGCCTTGGAACTCCTTACATTTCAGCCTTGCACACTGCAAAAGAGTCCCCATGCCTGAGCAGTCAGCTGAGGTCAGCCAGAGTATGATCTCATGCCACCATGCACGATCTATATTATTCTCTAAACACCTCTGTATGTTTCAGATATTTTATTTAAAAATTTACAACAGAAGCCCTCTATCAAGAGTTGTATGATGGAGACTTAATCATACCTGACAGTTGATGAGTCAAACAGAGCAAGAGTTTAAAAATAATCCTTGTGTGTACTATCATAATTTGCCTAATGACTGAAATTGTCTGTCTCTGCCTCTGTGTGCCCTACTGTCCTGTGCATAAAGTATCTTTGTGTTTCTCTTGCCAAGCACAGTGCCAGAGCACATAATAGGTCCTCACATGTTGAACTAATCCACCAAGAGCTGATAGAGAGTAAATGCTGTCTGTTTCTTAGGTCTCTAGGCTCTAGACTTGTGTGTCGCCTCACCATGATTTCTACTCACTGGGCCTTTGTGTTTCCCTGAGTGCCACACTTAGCCGTGGGGTGGGACTGAGTTGGTTATAAGCGCTTCATGTTCAGTGACTCAGAAGGTAGGTTAAAGGGTCCCCCCTTCTGTTTCCTATAGAGATAGGCTCTCTGAAATGACAACTTCTCTGGGCTCACTTAATGGGATCCCAAATAACATGTTGCAAACCAATCGTTTATCACTGTTGCCCCTTGGAACACATTTCAAATGCTGGCCATTAAAAACAGGCCATTTCATGGGCCTTTAGTGATGACACTAATAACTGTGTGTTTTTGTCTCCCTGAGTCCTGATGAGCTGAGCCGAGGAGTAAATTACGGCGCTAAGTTTTATGTGCATAGTTTATTGATCTGTGAGTTTCAAGGGAACTACACCAACCCCTATAGCTTGGCAGTCCAGATTAGCTTTTTGTCTATGTAATTGGGCCACCAGGGCACAGTTAATTTTTAATTTATATTAATAGGAAGACAAAGGACATGGTGTGTGCCACTTCAGTATTAAAGTAGTGGACATATCAAAATATTCTACCTCGTAATTATAAATAAATCAGCTTCCTCCTGACCCAGCGAGGATGAGGTGGCTAATTCATTAGGTGCATTTTATCGTACTATATCATGAGGAAGTTCAGTGCCACTATAAATATTTCTGTCGCTTCATCATCAGCTATCTGGCTATAATATACCGTATTCTTTTCCATTTTTATGAACAGGTGAAAGTCATGCTGCGAATTTGTTCCACGTTGGCTCGGGATACCTCAGAATCCAGCTCTTTCTTAAAGGTGGACCCACGGAAGAAGCAGATCACCTTGTATGACCCGCTGACTTGCGGAGGCCAAAATGCCTTCCAAAAGAGAAGCAACCAGGTTCCGCCTAAGATGTTTGCCTTTGATGCAGTTTTTCCACAGGATGCTTCTCAGGTGGGTACAAACCCTCTCTTGGGTTCAGGCAGTGTTGATTAAAAGAGCCTTTACCTACCCGAACCTGGGATCTGGGAGGGCGTCTTCTGTAGCAGCTCGATGGGCCAGTTCCTCTGATGTCACAATGAATTTTAGAAATCATCTTAAGTTTCGTTGAATGTTCTAGTCCTCCTGTGTTCCTGGTGTCACTCGTTGGGCAGATTCAGTGTGTTGGAATCTTTTAACACAATATGCTTGGAAAAAAGAGGAAGAAACCAGGCAGTAGGTGACATAGAGAAGCAGGAAGATAATGACAGAACTGGAAGTGACGGGGACAACTGCATTGAGGGCTAGTAATTGGTCTAGTAGAACTCTCCTCTTTCCTGGGCCTTCTAAGTATGGCATTGCTACTTACTTTTTCATCACTGTGACTCAAACCTGACATGTGCAAATTAGGGGAAGAAAAGTTCATTTTAGGTCACAATTTTAGAAGGTCACACAGCCCATCCATGGGTAGCTAGCAACAGTGGAAGCACATGGCAGAGGTAGAGGTAGTTCCTTACAACATTGCAGATAGGAAGCCAAGTCAAGTCCCAGAGGAAGGGAGGGAGTAAGATGTATCTCTCCAGGTCCTGTCCCAGTGATCCGCCCCTTCTGGGTCCAGTTCAGTGTTAGGCCCTTTCCAGATTTAAGCTACTAATCCACTACACGCCTGCAGTCTGTAATTCACCACACACCTGAAATCTAATCCACACTCCTGTAATCTATAATCTGTCACATGCCTGTCTTCCAACACATGCCTGTAATCCACTGCTCCAGACCAGGCCCCCCTCTCCTAATAGCACATGGTTTTATAAATATAACATATAAATACCTGGGGCTTTCAAGGGACATTCCAGATCCAAACAACAATAGGCATATAAAAAGGGGAAAATGTCTCAGGAAGCTAGATTGAAATGAAGCAATGCAGTAGGGCCCCATATAAATAAATTCATTGGGATTAATGGCACATTGGTAGGCCTACAGAGGAGCTAGAGTGATAGATCAGGGAATTGAGGCTAAAATGCATCCTATGGGCATGTTCAATGGAGTTGTGAGTGGGGAACAACAGGCTCAGGTATGTATGTTACATCAGTTAGCTGTTGCTGTGCTACTCTCAAATTCAGTGCTCAAAACAAAAAAAGTTTATTATTGTTCTAAAGTCAGCTGAGCAATTCTGATGCTCACTTGGCTCTATGATAAGCTAGGGGTTGGCTGGATATCTGAAGGTCATGACTGGATGCTAGCATGTATTTAGGAGATGGCCTAGAATGGCCTTGGCTAGGTCAGCTGCCTACTTTGGCTTGTTCTCGTGGCTGTTTCCAGCACCCAAGTATCTTGCATGCTTCTTGAGGTCTAGGACCGGCATGGGTGTAACATCATTTCTGTATTCTATTGGTCCAGATTCAAGAAGTAGGGAAGAGACTTCTCTTGGTTGGATGAGCTGCAAAATCACATTGCAAGGAACATGCATACAAGGCAGGGTGGAAAAATGAGGACATTTTTGCTAACCTACTGCCAGTAAAATTTGGGGCTACTTGGAGGTCTATAATACAGACAAGGAATTACAGACTCTCCTGGGCGGCACAGCTGACGCATCTAGTAGACATCTGTTCTTCCTGAAATTGGCTCCTGGAGCTTTGATTATTGTGTCATAAAACAGGGTCTGCTTCTTCAGGGGACTAGAGATTGTGGAGATGATATGAGTGCAGGGCTGGTTAATTGTAGAAATCATTAAGTAACTCAAAGCTAGGAATGTAGCTCAGTGGTAGAGCATGTTCTTACCATAGTCAAGATGCTAGGTTCAATTCTCAGCACCAGAAATAAGCACATATGCATAAAGAGATAACCCAAGTCAGAGGTATGTGCTGTGGCATCAGACACCGGTACCTTATTGATAAATTTCTAGTACTTTCAAGATTTATGAAAACCTCTCCATGGTGTGGTAATAAATGGCCTCTAGCTGAACCCGTGAACATTAATGCAACCTGTTAATTTCTTCCACGTTGTGCCTGAGTGTTAAAAATAGCGATGTTCGCACAGACGCCTATATTATACTGTCAACACAGAGCACATAATATAGACTTCATTCATTAAGTAGTTGATCACGTGGTTTCCCCGAAGAGTTTTACCGTGAGAAGACAAAGTACTGTATGGAGAAGTTCTATGGTTTCTCTGCTCATTTAAATTTTGTGTTGTACCGCCCAATGGGCTCAGTAATTTAAACCTGATATTGAGTCTAAGAAGTGGCCTACAAATAGTTTAATTAACACAGTTAAAACTTTCCAAAAGCAAATCTCGGTAAGTTGTAAGAATCCTAAATTCAGCGTGGGCTATTAATGAGTTTTAGATTTATTCCAGAAAAGGAGCCATTTTTATTGCTAGTCTTGGTTTACATTTCACACTTGTTTCCCGAGCTCAATCTACTCCTGGTTGCACTTCCAGCCATTTCAGTATATTTTCATTTGCTCAGATGTCTAATACTATATATTACCTTTTGTGGAAATTTGCAGTTTTCAGAAAGTTTCATAAACACCCAGTTGACACTTCACCGTTGTCATATAGCACTTTCTTCCTGATGGATAGCCTGACAAGGACTGTGCAAGAGGATGCTTGCCTCAGGCCAGTCCTTCAAATCCATTCTTGTGTCCTCTGGCTTCTGTGCAGGTGACTCGGTGACAGCAGTGTGGCTCGCACACAACCACCATTCTCCAGGGTGACTAGAGACCCTGATTGCTTGTTGCACATGAAGCTCAAGGTGGCTCCCAGCCCCCAGCTCCCATCCCACTTACTGTCTGAAGACGAGTTCATTGAGCCATCCCTTCTCCCTGTTTTGCCTAGGTGCCTCTGGCAAATTCCATCAAAATTCTTGTGCTTCTATCTCAGGGTTTTAGTGCTGCCCTTGCCTAGATCCTGGGGCCTGTGAAAGATCTTGTGGTCTCCACAGCAGCCCTGTCCTGCTGCCCTGTTGGCCCAGGAGCCCCCAGCAGCGCTGCTGAGCGACCACCCCAGAACAGTTGCCAATTGTTGGGAATGTGGTTTTTCAATTTTGGTTTGGGGGCGAAATTGATTTCCCAATACTTAGGTTCATTGTGCTGCTGAAACCTGCCGTGGAATAACTGCATTCATTGCTGAGGCTGCCTGTTTCCAGATTCCCAGTGGGAGGCACGTTGCCCTGAGGACCACAGAGCCCGCGTCTGCATAGCTCTCCATGCTTCCCAGGCTAGTCCCTGAGACAGAAATCAGGGTGACGGGACACAAAGAGTAATTTTGTCCTCCTGCTGCTGTGAAAGTCTCAGATGCTAACCTGGGAGAAATTTCCCAGTTGCTCCATAAAATTCCCTGAATCCCCATTGTTTGCAGACTGCTATATTATTGGGTGTTGCGGAGGGTGGGGGAATACAAAAATTCCCTGAGAGCCTCGTTTCTAGCTAGGGTTTAAGAGTCAAGTTGGTGGTAACACATACTCGTGCTAAAGAGCTCTCTGTAATTGCTGTATATTGACAAGTAGCAACTGAGATTGGATACGTTCAGTGCATGTGTGGAGAAGGAAAAGGTTGGTTTTAAAAAGAAGACGACATGAACTGTAAAAATGAAGATTGGGAGAGAAAGAAGACAGGTTATAACCTCCATCTCATATTAGAACCATGTTTGTTGAGGTCTCTATCCTGAAAAGGCTTATTCGTATAATAGCCTGGGGGGGGGGGGGGGAGAGAGAGAGAGAGAGAGAGAGAGAGAGAGAGAGAGAGTGTGTGTGTGTGTGTGTGTGTGTGTGTGTGTGTGTGTGCAGGTTATCAGAGGGTTAGTAGAGAGTAACATTGCTTTGTCTGAAAGGCCAGAGCAACAAGGAAACAGAGTAGAGTCTGAATAACCACCCTATGCTCCTATTTCAGCCTGTGCCACCTGGTCTACGGGCATAGGCACAGCCACTGAAGGGCAGTTAGGAGGAGGAATACTTGGAGTTAACATGTGTAATGCCCAGGCTTGCAAGGGGCTGAAGGGCTCTAAGCTCCTCCAGAGCTCTGGGGCAGAGCTGACCCTCCTGGGAATGCAGGAATACAGTGATACTGGGACCCTGGGCAAGGCAGGCTCCCTTGTCCGTGGTTAGTGGTGCCTCAGCTGTATGCCCCTTTCACTGCTATGTCTCCTCTTGTCTCTAACAGGCTGAAGTGTGTGCTGGAACCGTGGCAGAGGTGATCCAGTCCGTGGTCAATGGGGCAGATGGCTGCGTGTTCTGTTTTGGCCATGCCAAGCTGGGTTAGTGAGAGCTTTGCTCCTTTATGCCGCTGTTTGGGGTCCCCATTCCTTGACTGGGCTGGTGGAGTTTCCCAGATGATAGGACAGACTAAGATTCTCCCAGGGGCTGAATTGCATGATCATGAATAACCCTGTTGGAATACAGGTGCCTGTCCTAAGTGGACACCCCATTCATATGGGACAGAGATCAAACACCAGAGATGAACAAGGGAGTAGGAAGGTTGTTCCCACTTGGTCCAGGTCAGGTTCAAGCCCAGGAAAGAAGTAGAAAAATGTGCTTCTCCTGAGCAGGGCCTGTTTGGGAAGCAGATAGTACCCTACTCCCCTGCCCCAAGAGTGTTGATTTGGGCTGGTGGACAAAGCCAATGGAAAAGCCAGAGTAGCAATGTCCAGACAAAGCTAAGTACTGTGAGGACCTGCCTGGGAAAGCTTGCTTCCAAGCAGCCCATTGCTATTGGGAATCCTCCTGTACTGAACCAGCTGGGAGAGGAGACAGCAAGACACCCCCACAAGGATTTTGATGGAGCCCTTTCACCATCCCTTCATTCTGACCCATGGCTGTCTCTCCACTCTCTGGGCCACACCTTGTGTGGTCGAAAAGTTAGTAGTAATTTGAGGCTGTTCAGAAAGTGTTAGAGCGTAGGCCTTGCAGACTGTGTAGGCCAGCTATCGGCCAGGATGTAAAGCCCGGTGCATCTCTCTGCCTTTCCTCCCTCTTCCCCGCCCCCTGCCTTCTCTTCTTGTTCTCAGATCAAAGCAGGGATCCAGATTTTAATGGAATTTGCTCACGCTATAAAAATACACACAGCATTTAACTTGAGAAAAGATATAAAGTGTGAGTATGTGGATTTAATCTGTAGGGTAGCTATAAAAAGGACCGTAATTGTGATGAAAAGTCCCTACCTTCCCACTCTGTGTACAACAGCCCAGAGGCTGGATGGCCCGCCTTTCTGTCTTGCTATTTGTTTGGGCTCTCGCATTCTGTGTTTTAGCCATTTCCTCGCCAGGACTAGGAAGGGCCTTTTCCTGTCGTCATCAGATGCCTACAGTTCCCCTCGCCCTTGCATTCCTGTGCTCCCCTTTTACCCACTTCCCACACCTTTCTTCTGCCTCCATGCATCTGTGCATCCGTGTTTGAGACTCTACAGTGTGACGTCTAGACATTCTAATTGCTTTTCGCTCTTCCTTTGCTCTTACAGGAAAATCCTATACCATGATTGGAAAGGACGATTCTATGCAGAACCTGGGCATCATTCCCTGTGCCATCTCGTGGCTCTTCAAGCTGATCAATGAACGGAAAGAGAAGACGGGGGCCCGCTTCTCAGTTCGGATCTCAGCTGTAGAGGTGTGGGGGAAAGAAGAGAACCTGCGAGACCTCCTGTCTGAGGTGGCAACGGGCAGCCTGCAGGACGGCCAGTCCCCAGGCGTCTACCTCTGTGAAGACCCCATCTGTGGCACCCAGGTGATGGTTTCTAGAAACTTGGCTTCCTCTGAGGTGGCTCATCCGTACTTTGGAGGACTGGTGGGGCCTTGAATCACTCACCAGGCAAACTGGGAGACTTATGAGTGTTTACTTTAAAGTGGACTGGAACTTTATGGCCTACAGCTGCGGGGCCATCTGCTCACCCAACCTAAATATTTGTACCTTGAATCTAATTGACAATGAGCAGGACACAATTGTCATAGCACTTGGGAGGAAATTGAATTCACTTTCTTTATGCCCTTTTCCAGAAACAAAAAAAGTACAATCATTCTTTTGTTTAACAACAAACCGAAATATTTACTGCACTGCACACATAGCTGCAGCCATTACTTGGGCTGTTTATGGCTCTATAAACTGTGTTTCTGGCACTGGTTTACAGCCAGATTAGCAGTGCTCTAGGAAGAACTAATAACCACTTTCTAATTAGAACCATGATGTAATTGCTAGAACAGTGGAAGCCAAGAGAAGCTCCAGTTCAGTTTTTTGGGATGTCATGTCTGTTTCCAGGGTCTCTCCCCTGACCTTTGACGACAGATGCAGGAATGACTTGGGACTCCCCTGGTTCATATCCAGAATAATCAATCCCATCAGTCTCCTGCAGTGAGCTTTGTTTTCTAGTTTTATTAAAGACCTTGTTGGTTAGATAGGTGTTCCATTCTGTAAGTACCTACTTCATCCCAGCTGAGGTCATTTGCATAAGTTGAGGATACCCTAAGGGCTCTGCTATACTCATCTACTTAAACCCAGATCACACTCTGTCTCTATTTACAAATCCCACCCTGCCAGATGGGTGACACATGCTTTGATCTTAGCACCCTGAGCGCTGGAGGCATGAGGATCACAAGGTTGAGCCCAGCCTGGGCAACTTAGCAGCTTAGCAAGATTCTGTCTCAAAAAAAAAAAAAAAAAAAAAAAAAAACCTTTTTAAAGAGCTAAGGGATGGAGTTCAATGTGAAGGCCATTAGTGGAATCTGTTGTACTATAAAACCAAAATCAGAAACATACTCCCATCTTCCCATTTTTCTTTTGAATCCCTTCTGGTGTGCATCAGAATCACCTAGAGCAGATGCCTCCAACACATCACGCTTGTGGCCTGCTGGGAACTGGGCTGTACAGCAGGGAATGAGTAGTGTGGGTGAGCGTACGAAGCTTCATGTGTGTTTACAGCCTCTTCCTATCACTCCTATTGCTGTCTGAGTTCCACCCCTGTCAAATCAGCAGAACTGGGCCCTGTTACCAAAATGGTTGGTGATCACTCACTTAGAGGACTTGTTAAAACATTGATCATTGGTTGCGGGGCTCTACCCCTAAAGTTTTAGTAGGTCTGAGGTACAGCCCCAAGATTTGCGTTTCAAACAAGTACACATGGGCCCCTGCTGTTGCTCCAAGGATCACATTTTGAGAACCACTGTTTTGAAACATGTGATATACTCCAACAATATCTACACAGCAACTAGGGGGACATCACGGAACCCAGCCAACTGCTCCCATTGCAAGCCTTACCTCAACATCCAAACATATAATAACTTCCATTCACCTTTAGGACTCTGTTACCCAAGTTCCACGTAGGTGAAGATCTGGTTAATTGAAGTTAAAGAAAAAGATTAAGAAATCAACATCCTCCTTTTAATTCTTCTCGACAATATTTTTTAATTCTTTGGTTTGCTTTATAAGTACAAAACTGTGAACACAATACAACCTTTGAATTTCAAGGATTTTGGTGGTCTTGAGTTGCAAATATTGGTTCTCACAATTCAAAAGTACAGGTATAGAGTCAGACTAAAAAATTGTCAGAATTTTCTTGACCAACCCTGAGATATACTGCAAATATTTGTTTGAGTAGATTAGAAGTAAGAGTTTGCTTTTCTTCAACAAAAAAGAGTGCTGGCAAAATTCTGATAATATGATAGTTCTGATTCAGTCTTGGTGTAATTATAAAGCGTTCTCATAGGATTTAGGCATTCTCTGCTTTGTGCTTTCTCTAATCAATTACTGAGTATGCATGGACAGGAACTCTGGAACCAATGACAAAAATAGCTATCTCTGAAACACAGATGAGATCTTCCAGTACCTTGCATGTTTTAGTGTCCCTTTTATGTTTGTTCATAGCTGTGCTAGTAAATGTGGCCTAAAATTATCTCTAAATTAGAGAACTAAAGAATTAGGAGTCAAGGAGCTCGGGGAGTAAGCTCAGTGACTAGAACACTTGCCTAAGAAGTGTGAAGCCCCAGGTTTGATTGCTCAGGACCACATAATAATGGAATATAGTGATGCACATAACTAATCCCAGCAACTGAGGTGGGAGAATTTTCATGAGTTCAAGGATAGCCTCAGCTACTTTGTGAGTTCAGAGCCAGCATGGACTACAGAGTGATACTCTATGAAAAAAAAAACAAAACACAAAAAACCCAAAAGGAATCAAGTGAAAGCTAACAAACTTTTTAAAAAATTTCTTTGGGACACCAGTGCTATCAGATTCAAATCACATTTGCGACCTACCTTTCTCCAAGTAATCTAAATGCTGACATCAAGATGTAGACCCATCTCTCCTGTTTTCTGGGGTAAATAGATGCGGATGTGTTGTCCTCTGCAGAGGTAAGGATGGGCCATCTGCTCCCACTGGTCACTCAGTACAACCATTTGATTTTCACACCAGCTATTTATAGATTCTGATTAAGTCGCCAAATAGGTAACAATGGGTTGCATCCAGTAAATGAGCTCAATCTTAATTTTCAGGCATGAATGAATGAAGTTCAGAATTGCACATGTGAACAGAACCTAGTTCCAGAAGGACTCTCAGCCTCAGAGAAGCATGTGGCTTTGCTGTACAGAATGGACAGTCAGCTGAATCCCAGCCCTCAACACCCACACATGAGTGACAGACAAGCCCCCCTCAGCCTGCAGCCACAGCTCACAGCTTTCTGTCTTTCAGCTGCAGAACCAGAGTGAGCTGCGAGCGCCCACGGCAGAGAAGGCTGCCTTCTTCCTGGACGCGGCCATTGCCTCCCGCCGGAGTAACCAGCAGGACTGCGACGAAGACGACCACCGTAACTCTCACATGCTCTTCACGCTGCACATCTACCAGTACCGGATGGAGAAGAGCGGGAAAGGTGGAAGTGAGTGTGCCAGTCTCGGCCTGTGCCTCCCCGTCAGCTCTCATTCCTTCTTCCAGGGCAGCCGTGACCTTTCTTAGTAGAATACAATTCCCTCATTGTGAGGTTCAGAGAGATGTGTAATTCAAGATAATTGTAGAGTCTAGATTGAAGTTCACTTTTGAACTGTCCAAAGGTAAAAGGTTTGCTTTGGTAAGGGTAATTTCCAAATGTGATTACTGTGGGCATGTGGAAGAACGAACTTAGAAAGGAGAAACAACTCCTGAATTGTGTGTTTCTATTCATAAACTCCAAAGGTGCTTATCATGAGAGACCAATGTCCAGCCACCCAGAGCCCTGGCTATGTACCTGTTAGCTTCAGTCCACTCTGTGACCTCAACAGACAGCAAGATTTTTTTGAATAGTCAGTAAGTCAGAGTTTGGAAAAAATAACCAGGCTCTGGCTGTCTCTAGATGGTACCCATTAGAGAAGTTTCACTGTGAAAAGCAGGCACGGGCACGGGCCCTTCTCTGTGTGCAACTACAACACCAGGACCGCAGTGCGTGGCTCATGCCCCCTCCTGGCTGTCTGGTCAAAGCCAGCTCTGGTGTTGGGGTGGTTCTCTGTCTGGTCTGTGAGTAATGTCTATACTCAGTAGATTTGAGTCCTAGTGCTTAATGGAGTAGGAGAGAGGTTATCATGGACACATGGTCTGTTGACCTCTCGGGGCTTTCTAAAGTGAGTTGTGGGCCACAGGGTTAGGCTGACTAGGCAGTGAGATAAGAGAGTAACCCCAGCCTGGATATTATAGATCCAGTTAACTAAAGCAGAGGCAATCAACAAACTATCCCTAGATGCATCCTGGAATGAAGACATCCAACTGGGATCTGTGGGCAGGCTCTCTGATTTCTTCCTAAGTCTTCTTGTTGCCCAGAAGAAGGTAGCTCTTAGGGCTTCCATTGCTCCAGAGCAGAGACCCCGCCTCAGTCTTCATCCTTTGTTGACTCATGTCCTACCATTGTTTATTTGAACCTAGATTTATGAAGGTGCAATTCACATTTCATGAAACTACCCTTTTGCAGATGAGTTTTGGTGAATTACACATTTGTGTGACTGCCACCTCTGCTGGGTACAGGACAGTGCAGTTCCTGTCTCACCTCACCGTGTGTAGCCAGCCCCACCCACCATCTCTAGCTCCTGGTAGCCACAGATTTGGTTTTGTCCTTATAGTATTGCCTTTATCCAAAATAACTTCTTGGTTCTGCTTTCAGTTTTGAATCTGAAATCAAGGAAAAATCAGGAAAAGAAGGAACCAGTTAATTATAGTCCTTCAATGTATGATCCTAAAATTCATCTTCTACAAAATTTTAGATGAGAATATTTCCTAAACCCAATGCGATAGACTCAGATAGGTACTTAATAAATTCTGGGTACTTATTAAATTTTAATATTTATCATCAAACTCATCTTTTTTCCCATTTTAAAATAGTGAAAGAGAATTGCTTTTAAATAATAAATCCAGGTTAAAGGAAAGGCAAATACAGCTAATGCCTCTTTTCGGTACCTCCTAATGTTTTAGTTGATAAGAATAGCGAAAGGGTATGGCAGGGGATGCTTTCTCCCTAATGGAGCACCCTACTTCTCAAGGGGAAGGATCCTGGCAAGAAAGGGCAAAGTTCATGTCTTGCTTGACTCAACTCAGTGAATTTTTATGTTTAAAATACAATGAGAAGATTTGGAGTGTTGTTTAAAATGGAATTTTTTTGTTTACTTATACATAAGTAATAATCCCTGTGGAGTTGGCAGCCAGAACTCAATTAAGGGAAAGTTTATTAATTAGTCACTCTGCAGGGAAGGAGGAAGCAGGGGTCGCTGCTGTCACTCGGCTCTTAGAAGCTTGCATGATGGATTCAGAGGTCTCTCCTGCGTGATCTAAACACACTGTGTGTGTGCTCCTGCATCTTACACCCATATGTGCAGATTTTACACATGTATATAAGCACATAACTAGACAGGCGGATGTATAAACGTTTCTGATCAAGACAGAAAAGAGCATTCTTTGTTGATGTTGTCCTTCTTCTGCAGCTCCCCAGGTCCCAACGTTTTTTGGAACATTTGTGGGGTCAAGTCTGTGCTTGTCATCGAGACCTTGCCTGCTAAATCTATAATGGGTTGAACGCTTCTCTGGGAATTCCAGCACCAGAGAGAAGATGGCCAATGCCCCACAATGGGGAGCGGCTTCTTGTAATGGTGGGTGGTAGGCACCTAGAGCACAATGCCACTGTGACATCCCTGGGCGATAACGTCCATGAAATAAGATTTTCCCTGTCATGTGGCTAAAGATGATCTTTGAAGGTATCAGTCTAATTAGTTATCTAAGCTTGCAAGCAACTATTGCTCAGAGTACAGGTGAGAGTAGATCTTTGATTTAGCCATTCACTTTGGGGAAGCCAGTATGGACTGGGCTGACTGTGTATGTGTGTATGCACACACACACAAACACAAACACACATATAGTAGCTCTTGGGTCTGCGTCTGTTCACAAGTCTGATCATACTGTATCCTAAGTCTCAGTTTTCATTTGACAGTGACACAGACTTTATTTATATTTCATGGAATGGCTTACGTCAGCCATGTCCTACCCAGAGCTGCATGTTAAATGAATCCGAGGATCCATTATTTGGATGGTAGATTCAGGAAAGGGGTCTAGGACAGAACCTCAATTCTGAAGGGCTCACTCTGTCATCCTACCCACAGAGCCTTGGTCAGTGAGAATGTCCGCCCTCTCCTAGATTCGCATCTCCTTCCTGGTTAACAGTGAGATGACTATTTGATATTTTTAGATTCTTTTGTGATAGAGTTTTTAAAACTTTGTGCAGAAACAGTGTTCCAAAGAGTGACCTCTGGGCTTCTTGTGTTACCCTCCCCCGGCCTTCCTGTCACCACAGCACGTCCCATCTTCTTGTGAAACCCTGTGTACCACCTGACAACCCCCAGGACATAAGCAGCTCCCTGATTCCTAAGAAGATAGAGGGAACCTCATGTCTTCCCTCTGCTGCTTTTCTTGTAGCTTCAAAATGTCCTGTTCCTCAGTTTCCCACCACTCCTTTCCCGTCAGTCTACCTCTCCCATCTTGCCTTCTTTATCTTGTCTTTCTCTTGGCCCTGCCCACCTCTTCAGAGACCTCACCAATCAGGACCCCATCAGTTGTTTTTCAAGTTTATATTTTTAACGTCTCCTACCACCAAAACCAGAGATGCTGCTGCTTTATAAGGAGGAGAGAAGAAAGGAGCGAAAAGGAAAGGGAAAAAAACCCAAAAATGTCTATACTCCACTTCCTCCTTAACCTGCCTTCTCCTTGAAAACTTCCTTTCCCCCTCTGTGTACTGTCTTTTTCTCCTTTGGGTGCTGTAGCAGCTTGGGGGAGGTTCTACTGTGTCTGATTCTGCCATCTTACTACCTTGGGCCAATCTGAGCCCCATTAGGCACACACTCCCCGGAACAGAGGACCCTGCTCTCTCGATGGGCCTCGATGTTCTGGTTATGTGCGACATATCAGGACTCCTTACTTAATGTGTTAATATGATGTATGCTGTATGTACAAGTCTGAATTCCACTGTTATCTATTATATTTTTTGTTTAAGAAAGTGTAAGGCCACTCAGTCCCTGTAGTCTTCTTTTTGCTTTAATTTCCTTTAAAGAGATTTAAGAACTTAAGGCACTTTTGCAACCAACTAGGTATAGACTTTTTCTAGAAAGTTTTTATCATGTCACCACTTTAGAATTTCTGATTCACACCACTTCAGAATCTTTTTCAGAATTCATTTTTATCATCTTTCAGAAGCATTGAATTTAGTTTTTTATGGAAGCATGAACTCTAGTTGCAAAATTATATTTGATGGGTTTATATAGTATTTTATTATAGCTTTATTTATAATAAGCTCAAGTAGTATAAGAAGGAAGCACAGTTGATCCATGAATAAGGAGACAGCTTGTTTTTTGGAGTTAAAAAGCTTAGGCAAACTCAACAACAGCATCCCTACTGTTGAGTGTCCAATGTGCTATTGATATCAGCATGTTTTCCACACATGATCAAGAGCCCGGCCACCTACCCTGGCCACGTGGGTAGGCAGTGGCTCCCGGACATTGCAGCACATTGGAATCACTTACAGAATTTTGAAGGAATTCCAGTGCCCATGTTTCACATTAGAAATCCCGGGAATGGGAGCCACTCTTGGGTACTTCCTGACTCCAGATGATTCCAGTGTACAGCAGAGTTGGAGATCCACTGGTTCAGGCAAGCTGAGTTAAGAGTTTCCACATGCTTTGGGTCTAGCTTGGGATTTTCCTCTAGGATCCAGTATTAATTTTCAGTAAGATCATGGGTGGTTTATTTAACATCTATGGATTCCAGTTTTCTAATCTAGGAAATGGGGCTAATTTCTGTTTCATAGGATTGTTGCAGGGGGGAAGAGGCATTAGGAGAATTTCCTGTTTCCTGGGGCCTACCAGGCACTCAGTAAATCACAGCTCAGGAAGTGGCAGTATTTAGTGTAGTGTATCCCATGGGGAGAAGAAGGCACGTGGATGTTTAGATGGGTCCAGATCTAGACTTCAAATCTAAATTAAAATCTAAGTTTACTGAAGGCAGACTGAGTTACGTTTCTTTAACTCTGTGACCTTGAGTTGAAAAATCTGAATAGTCCATGAGGAACCTTCTTCTTACCTGATATTTATTATCACCTGTTTCATTGTTCATTGGAGAACCACTTTCTCCCCGACCCCTTGCAGTGAGGTAAGTTCTTGGTGGCAGCAAGTGGCCTGTGCTCACTCCCTTTGCACTTTGCAGATGAAGCCTGTGTATGAAAATGAGAATTCAGTGACTTCTGCAACTCCAGTGGGTGTGAAGCAGGGAGTGCATTTTTCCATTGTGTAAAAGTGACTCTCATTCTGAGTCATGCAGGTATAATTATAGGTATCTCATAATATTCTCCAGCGGCGTCTAAATTGTGCCTTTTGTTCTCTGTGTTCTGTTTTACTACATGTGCTTTAGACATTTTATTCCATTACATCAAATGGACTATTAGAGTCTGTGAGTTCAAATTGGTCCCTGTCTTTGCCCTTTCATCTGAAGTACATGTGGAAAATCTAAGCTTCCCCTGTCTATATAATTAGGCTGCAAAACAGATGATATTTTGCTTTAAAAAATAAGTATTTCCCTAGCACACTCCCAGGATCCAGTCTGGCGTGTTGTAAAGTAAGATAAAAAAAAAAAAGTAATATGTTTTCTTCCCCTTAAGGTTTTGCACTAGGGATAAGTGAAGATGAACAAAATTATCTTCTTAATGTAAAAAAAAGTTATTTTTTCCTGGCTGGAGAAATGAGAGAGGCTGGATTGTGATGCTGTGCTTTCTGAACATTCTTTGCCCTCTTTCTCGGTACTAGATAAGGGAATTGAAGAGAGATGGGGGAGAGGTCGGGTTGGGATGTGGCTTCTAAGCATTCTCCTCTTCCAGCCCAAGCCGTGCCTTGTTCTCCCCGTGTGGTAGTGCTGTCCTATGGGCTCCTGCAGATGCGGGGAGGGGCAGGCACTGCCCCCTGCCCTTTACACACAGCCACTAAGACCCAGACACACCCACGTCTCACCCAGGAGTGAGTTTTTTTTATCAACACCGATTAGCCTTGCCTCTGATCACCTGTCTTTGCTCTTTCTCTTCTGTACACAGTAGAGAGAGGTATAATTGGTGTTGTAAAATCAGTACGTATATTGCAAGCTGGGCCTCCTGGAAAAGTAGGCATCCAGAGGCCAGAGATTGAGGTGAGGAAAGGAGACGACTGGGGACAGGCAATGAGCTGAGGGCCACGTTGTTCTGGGAAAGCCAGGCATGGGACAGAAAGGCAGCCTCGCAGTTCTGCTGTGCCAGGAGCCAGCTGAGGCCCTGTGGTTAGGATAAAGAATACTGGTAGTCACCTAGGCCCTGGATGGAGCACTGGCTGTACAGCTGGCTATGTGATTATGAGCAAATTTCTATTTTTAAAAAACAGATTTAATGAAGTGTACTTGACGTAATAAACTGCACGTGTTTATATGATTTGATAATCATGATGCCGTGAAAACTGTTGCTGTGTAAAGATGATTGCACCATCCTGGGAGGCTAAGGCAGGAGGACTACAAGTTTTAAGTCCAGGCTGAGCAGTTAAGTGACTTAGCAAGACTGTCTCAAGATAAAAAATTAAGGTCTGGGAATGTAGGTCAGTGCAAAGGCTCTTTGTTCAACCACAATATCAAAACAGTAACAACAAATGAGATAATCCAAAATATTTCCTAAGACCTCATCATCCCTCCCTCCAGCTCTGCTTCCATCCTCTTCCCTGGACCTAGACAACTGCTGATCTGCTTGGTTTACATTTCCTAGATTTTTTTTTTTTTTTTTTAAAGATGCAGTCGAGGTCTCCTTCACCTAGAATAACTTCTGAGACACAGTAATTTTCTTGTTTATATCAACAGGTCACTTATTTATATTTCTAAGTAGTGGTCCTTAGTCTAGATATACCACAGTTCATCTGTCAATTCACTTTTTCGTGAAAATTTGTGTTATTTCCAGTTTGGGGCTGTTTTTAAGTAGAAGTGCTAAGAGCATTCATGTGCACGTCTTAGTACTGATACGTATTCGCTTTCCTTTTTTGAGGGGTGGTATAAATACTAGAACTGCAATGGCTTGAACATATAGTAGATGAATATGTAGCTTCTTAAGACTATCAGACTCTTTCCCGAAGCGCCTATACCATTTTACACCCTCACTTGAGAGTTGCAGTTGCTCCACTTCTAACATTTGATATGGTCAGTCTTTTAAGTTTTTGCCTTTTTACATTGTAAGGATGGAGCAGTATCTCATTCTGATTTTATTTGCATTTCACCAGTGATGCTGATCGCCATTATCAGGCATCATTTGGTGCCCGTCCATCTTTGGTGACATGTGCTCACACCTTGTGCCCTTCTTTATAGCGTTGCTGTATTTTTCTTACAAATTCTGGATGCAAGTCCTCCTATGAATTACAGATATTTTATTCCAGCCTCTGTCTTCCATTTTCACCTTCTTTTTTGTGTCTTATAAGGTATAAAGCCACTTAAATAAAATCCAGTTTATACAACTGTTCTCTTATGAATCATGTTTTAGTGTCATATCTAGGAAATACCTATTTATTCCAGGCTTTCTTGTCATGTTTTCTTCTGTAAGTTTTATAATTTTAGATTTTATATTAAGTCTTCAATCCATGTTTAATTTCTGCAAATTATACCATACACGGACTGAAGTTGCTTTAATTGTATGTTCTGTTATTCTTGCATATTTTTGAGCATGAGCATCCAATATCCAATTGTTTCAGTACCAGTTGTAGTAAAAATTACCCTTTATTAACTAAATGACCTTTGTCAGGACTGAGTTGCCCATGTCTTTGTGTATCTTTCTGCACTCCATCTCTTCTACTGACCTGTAAATGTAAAGTTTATAATAAGCCTTGAAGTTGGGTAATGTTAGGCTTCCTGTTTTGTTACCATCTGTGTGTGTGCGTGTACCTGTGTGTGTTACTATTTCTAAAAAGTCATTTTGGCTATATGTCTGAACAAGGTGTCACCAAAAAAGATATGAGGAGTCCTGCTGCCACATGTCATCCAGTGGAAACTCGTAAAAACCTTACATTTTGTTCTCATTTACCTTATTCACAAGATCTGATGCTTCTGGACTCCTGGTTCTTCCCCAGAGTCAAATGGACACAAAGGATAAGTGTTTTGAGTTGATCCAGGACACTGAGACAAATGTAATAGCATAGCTAAAGACATTCACAAAAGGACACTTCCGGAACTGCTCCAGAAAGTAGCAAGCGTAACGGGACACAGGTATTTGAAGGAAGAGAGAACAGTATTTTGAGGGGAATTAATGGCAAAGTATCTTTTACCATAATAATTTTTTAAAATTCAAACGTTCACCATGTTTTTTAATTACACCTCATATTTTATTTATTTGGTTGTACTAGAGATCAAACCTAAGAGTGCTCTGCCTCTGAGCCACACACCCAGCCAATTTTACTTTTTTTTTAATTAAGGCAGAGCCTCACTGTGTTGTTCAGGTTGGCCTCCAACTTGTAATCTTCCTGCCTCAGTCTCCTGAGTAGCTGGAATTATGTCATGAATTATGCCTGAATCTAATTTTTTAGGGTGGTAACTGTGAAATAATTTCTTTAAGATTGCTGTATTTTCTCATATAATCTTTTTTTGTGGCATTGTTGTGTTCTGTAGCCCAGGCTTGTCCTGAACTCACTGGCATAGCCCAGACTGGCCTTGGACTCAGGAAAATCCACCTGCTTCAGCCTCCCAAGAGTTGGGATTACAGGTGTGCACCACCACTCCCAGCTTTATGTGGTGCTGGGGAATCAAACTCAGGGCCTTGTGCTTGCAAGGCAAGCACTTTAACTGCTCTGCCATTCCTCCAGCTGTAAAATTTTCTTTTACGTGCATCTTTAAGGGCGTTGCACAAGTTGGATGTGTTGTGCCTTCATTCACTTTCATTTAAAAACACTTCCACGTTTCCACTTTAATTTCCTCTTTATCTGTAGATTGTTTGGTGCTGAGTTGTTGAGTTTTAGAATATCTGGAGATTTTCCAGTTATCTTTTTCTACATTGGTTTAATTGTATGTATCATGGAACTTACTTTGAATAATATGAATCCTTTAAATTTATTTAGGTTTCCATAAAAAATGTAAAAAACATGGAAGAAACTAAGATGGACTTTGTAGAGAGGGGAAGAAAAGGGGGGTGAGAGAGTAGAAAGGTGAAGGGGGGATAGTATGTTTAAAAAAAAAACCAAATGGGGATGACAGTGGACTTTGGGGAGGGATTGTAATTTTGTTGCAATATATATGTGCACAAAATACTCAAGTTCAATGTAAACATTATGTATTACATATATGTATATATTAACAAAATGGGAATAAATAAATACATTTGTTTAGGTTTGATATGTGGACCAGAATATGGTATATATTGATAAATTTGTGCACTTTTTAAAAATGTGTATTCTGCTGCTGTTGGGTTACGTGTTCTATAAATGTCAGGTTGTTCCAGTCTGTTTACTTCCTGGTTTTCTGTCTGCCAATTATAAACTATTGAGAATTATTGAGAAATGGATATTTGAAATCTCTAACGGTAATCATGGGCCAAATTTTGCTTCATCTGTGTCAACATATATTATTATGCACATAAATTCCTTTGATTGTCATGCCCCGTGTATGAATTGTCCCCTTTGTCATTATAAAATGCTCTTCCTAGCCTCTTGTAACGTTTTCTGTCCTTAGTCTCTCTTGTCTGGTATTGGTGTATCTCCTGCAGCTCTGATAGGGTTAATGTTTGTCTTCTCCATACTAGTACATTTATCCTATTGCTTATGTATTCAAGGAGCATTTCTCACAAGCACTAAGCGGTAGAATTGTACTTTTTAAATCAAATATGACAAATTCTGCCTTGTAATAAAGGTAGTCAGGTTATTGATATGGTTTGGTTCAAAGTATTATTACTTTCTATTAGTCCCATCCATTCTTTGTTCTTTTTATCTGTGTCTCTTGGATTTATTCAACACTTTTATTGATTCTACTTCATATCTTTTTCATGGTTTATCAACTCCGTTATTTAGTGGTCACTTCAGGGTCGAGAGTGTACATCTCTAGTCTACTCTAAGCTGATATCATAGCACTTTGCATAGAGAATAAGAACCTTATAGAAATTTCCTTCCATTTCTGTTTCTTGGCCTTTGTGCTGTCCTTGTCAGACATTTTAACTTTACATATATCATAACTTATATATCACATTATTGTTTTTCTTTTCCAAATTACTTTTTTAAAAACATGAAGAATGAGAAAAGTTATATGCTTCCCCATTTCCAAAGCTCTCCCTTCCTTTGTGTGTATCCTCTCTTGGAACTACTTTTGGTGAATTCTTTCAGCTTCTAAAACTCTGAAAATATCTTTTTCTTTTGTTTTGAAATTGTGTTTTTTCTGGGTACATACGTCTAGCTTCAGAATCTGGAGTACTTGAAAACGTTCCTGCTTTGTCTTCTCCTTTGTGTCACTTCCACAGGACAATTTGCCATCCCGTTTATCACTTTCTGTTTAATGTGCTTTTGACCCTGAGGCTGTTTTGATGGTTCCTCTCTTCATCATGGTTTTGAACAGTGTGATTATGATGTGGCTCCATGTAATTTTCTTGTGTTTCTTGTGCTTGGGGCTGATTGAGTTTCTTAGATTTTTGGGCTTATAGTTTTCATCAACTTTAGGAATTTTTAGCCCTTATTTCTTCACTAATTTCATTTACGATACATTCTATGTTTCCTCCTTTAAGAATTGTAATTACATGTATTTGAACTTATGAATTTGTCTTACAGCTCTTCTACATGTTTATTTCAACATTTTATTTCTGTATTTTATTTTAAGAGTTATATTGCTAAATGTTCAAATTTCCCAATCTTTCTCTTTGTGATGTCTAGTCTGCCGCTAAGTCTATTGAATGTATTTTTCATCTTACACATTATACTTTTCATGTCTAGAGGCTAGTGTATATTTTTTAAAAATATGTATCCCATACGACTACTTTTAATTTGAAAAGAGTCGCAGTAACTTAATACTGTTCTCTGTCAATTCTGTTGTCTGTTCTCATTCTTGGTTGGTCACAATAATCTCCTCATTATCATTTCACTTTCTTGCTTTTTTGCGTGCCCGGTTAGTTTGACTTGGGTGCCAGATATTTGGATTTACCTTGTTGGATGCTGGATATTTTTGTACTTTGTAAATATTCATAATTTCTGGGGGTGTAAAGTGAGTTGCATAGAAACAATGTGATTCTTTTTGGTCTTGCCTTTGTATTTATGAAGTGAGACCAGGTCAATGCTAAGTTATGGCTAAATGTTCAGTACTACTGAAGCAATATCCTTCTAGATACTTCACCCAGTACCTTTTGATTTTCAAGGCTGGCTGTTGGGAACAGACACTATCTCTATCCTTATGATGCCATGCACTGTTACCTCTACTCTTTTCAGATGTTTCATTCCCTAGCCTTGGGAAGTTTCCTCATATGTCTGTGGTGATCATTACTCAGTTGAATACTCAAGGGCCCTTCTGCAAATCTCTAGTGTTCTCCTGTCCTACAAACCAGCTGTCTCTACCTTTATAATATGGGGGATTGATTTCGTGGAAGACAGTTTTTTTGAGATTCATGTGGGGAAATGGCACTAGCATCACTGCCTCAGCTCCACCTCAGATCGTCAGGCATTAGATTCTTGTAAGGATTGCACGACCTAGATCCCACTTCACAGTGACTTGTGCTCCTATGTGAATTTAATGCTATCCCGAGGCGGGACTCAGGCAGCAATGTGAGTGCTGAAGAATGGCTGTAAATACAGATGAAGCTTTGTGTCCTGGCCCGTTACACACCTTTAGTCATGGAGCCTGGTTCCTAAAAGGCCACCAGTCTGTGGCCAAGGAGTTGGGGACCCCAGCTATAAATTATTGGCATCATGGTCTCCTTGAACTTTGAGTTCTAGCTCTTATTTCCTTAGTTCAAACAGTCAACCAGGTCCCACCTGAGTCCCTTCCCCTTGATCTAGGGCCTGGAAGCTCTCTCCAAGCAGTGAACTGAGATGTGGGTGGTGTTTGCCTTGCTTGCTTCTCATTTCTTAGAGATTATCGTTAAAGGCTGCTTGATGTCTAGCATCTTGCAGAGGCTTGTTTTATGCATTTTCCCCTGTTGTGGTTGTTCCAGATAAGAGGATCAGTATGATCCCTGTTACTTCACTGAGGCCAGAAAAAGAAATACTCCTAGCAAATTTCTGTCTTGTATTTTCTCATCTATAAAAAAGGATAATAATATTTAGCTTATAGTTTTGCCACGGAAATTGGATAAGACTGATGTTTGTGCAGCACCTATAAGTTGGGAAATATCTGGGGTGGGTGGTCTTCTTGCCTGGACACCTGGTTCTTACTTCTTTCTGAATATACCTGAGATTATCAACATGATTCCTTGCTGAGCTTTAGGCTGAGGTCTCTGTGATGATTCCACCAAAGCACATAATTTCTCATTGAGGGTTTTAATTTGCTGAGTTTCAGAAATCTGTTATCCTCAGGATGATTAGGTCCAAACCTTACCTTTGTCCTTTAATTAGACATGTGTCTTTTTCAGAAATCTTATTTATTGCAACCAATAGGAATTATTCATTTATTTATAATAAGGGTGCCAGTAGGTTTTAGAAGGTCTCCACATTATATGATATGGTAGACTTAATTTAATAGAATCCATGCTATTTGTAACCCCTGTGTGACCTTGTTGGGGTTTTCTACCATGTCCTGGACTCCAGCCTCTTCCCCCTTTTTCTTTCTCCCTAGATTTCCCAAGGAGCTACACGAAGGCTAGATGAGCACTTTCCAGCACTTACCTTCTCTTCTCTTTTGTCTCCTCACCCATGGTAGTGTCTGGAGGTCGCAGCCGCCTGCATCTGATTGATCTCGGCAGCTGTGTGAAAGCACTTAGCAAAAATCGAGAAGGAGGATCAGGACTGTGCCTCTCACTGTCTGCTCTGGGCAACGTCATCTTGGCTCTTGTCAACGGCAGCAAACACATCCCATACAAGTAAGTGGCTCTTCTACTGGAATGGAACTGGATGGGGTGAGCATTGTACCAGAGCTGGCTGGGGAATTCTTGGGCCAGTGCTGTCTGGGGACAGGTGTGGCACAGAGAGATGGTCTGGACCATGTTGTTAGTTCAGTGCCAGAGTCCAGCCCGAGCTAACAATTGTGTTATATACATCGTCTTCCAGTTTGGAAAGTATGGGGATACCAAAATCCATTCTAGTTCTAATTTTAGGCTTCTTGGAAGAAATAGTAAATCATCTCAGGTGAGATCTCCAGTCACGATTGCTATTGATGGATTATTGTCCTAAAGGAATTGAAGTTTCTGTTTCATAGTGATATGAGCACTGGACTGAAGATTACTTTAATTTCCCTTAGGACCAGAGCTGCCAGATTGTGCAGAGTACTTAAGATGGACGTGGTGGTACATGCCTGTAATCCTAGCACTCAGGAGGTGGAAGTAGGATTGCTGTGAGTTTGAGGCCAGCCAGGACTACATAGGGTGTTCAGGACCAACCCTGGACTTCAGAGTGAGACCCTGTCTCAAAAAAACAAAACAAAACAAACAAAAACAGAGTTCCCAGTTACATTTTATTTTATTTATTTATTTTGAGACAGGGTCTCACTCTGTAACCCAGGCAGGCTGGTCCTGAACTCCCTATGTAGCCCAGGATGGCTTTGGACACAAGGCAATACTCCTGCCTCGGCCTCCCAGGTGCTGGGATTACAGGCCCCAGTTACATTTTAAACAAATATTTTTTTTAGTATAAGAATGCCCTCACATCACATGGCTACTCCAGGCATACTTTGTATGATTTGGCATCTCTATGTAGGAGTGCTTACAATACTCGGGGAATCACCAAGTGCTATCATACATAAGTATTTGGTCAACATACAGTATCCTCTCCCTCCTCCTGTTACTGCTCTAAGATAATGAAATTAGGATGTGCCTGTGTCTAGCATAGCCAGAAACGTGCTACATCACCTGTGCCCGTGAATGGCCCTCCTTTAACCACGCCTCACCACCATTGTCCAATCAGCTTTGCTTGGAGAAGGTGGTGGGTGGAAGCTGTCCAGGTCTCTTCCAAGTCCCCGCTGTACCTCAGGCTGTGTGAACCTTCACTCATCATAAAATGAGGGTTGTCGTTGTATAACGTGTCTATATTCAGGGAAATGAAACTCAGAATGATAAAACATGTATGAAAGTTTACCTTGAGAATTTAAAACACTACAGCCAATAGCCAGTCATGATAATCTGACAGAGCCCACCTTGTTGAGCCTTTCCTTGGCTCTGGGAATGGAACTAACTTTGCACTTACAGAATTGCCACGAGGATGAAGTAAGTACATGTGTGTGATTTTTTTATTCTGTAAGAATCCTATAGAAAAGCAATTTATACTTGGGAGGAAAAAGGTAGTTAGCTGGTTTGTATTACAACAGAAATAAGGAGTGCCCAGCTTGAAGACCATATACAGTCCACAGAATCATTTGTTTCTGCCCAGCTGTGGCAACTGTGACATTAGTGGTGAGTTAATATATAATAAATATTTTATCAAATATGGCAAGCTAATTTTTAAGTTGATAATTTTGTTTGACTTGCAAAAGATATCAGATATATTCAAATGAATCTTGGCAGAGAAAGTTTCCCTACCCCTGTTGTACAGTAACAGAGACTAAGGAGTCCTTGAGCTCTCCCTTCCTCTTTGCTGTTGTCATAGACACTCCTCCTCGAGTCCAACCCTCCAAAACACACTGCGATTTTCTTCTCCACCAGGACCATTACTAGACCGACCGTAGGAGCTTAAATGGTGTTATAAATCTTCAAATTTGGAATCATGGTTGGATAAATTCAGAAATGGTTCTCCCAGCTCTTATAAGAACAGTTTTCTAAAGATACATTTTAAGTTGAAAGTTTATGTTTCATTTTCTATGAACTAACTCCGCTGTTATATAAGCTCACTTTGTGAGTTCAGAAAAGCTAAAGAATTAAAGGTTGTTCTACAGTGGAATTGTGAAGGATGGAGACCTTAGAAGGGAAAGACCTCTTGGTCCTGGTTGTTTTCCACAGAATGCAAATCATGTCTTGTCTATAAATGTGATAATTTAATAGATGATGATGTAAGTAAAATTCAGAGTACCACCTTACTATTAGGTCATTGGTTGTTGTATTTCACTTTTATTACACTGTTTTTGAACAGTAACATGTCTTTATGAGTCTGTAATCATTTATTGAGTTGATAGGGAGACAAATGGATGAATATAAGCATGTGACCTTATTTATTTTTGTGGTACTGAGAATACAACCAGGGCCTTCACACTGAGCTGCATCCCCAGACCATTTATTAGTTGTTGGTTCTTTTTTTTTTTTTTTTTTTTTTTTTTTTTTTTTTTTTTTTTTTTTTTTTTTTTTTTTTTTTTTTTTTTTTTTTTTTTTTTTTTTTTTTTTTTTTTTTTTTTTTGAGATATGGTCTTGCTAAGTTGTTTGAGTTAGCAGGAACTTGCAGTCTAGCTACTCCCTTAACCTCTGAAGTTATTGGCCCGTGCAACTACTCCTAGCTTGAAATTACTTTTAATTTAGATAAAGAAAGTTCTTGGCTAGAGTTTGGTCTTACTAGAAACAAACAAGGAAATATTAATGTGGTTTGGATGGATCTGGACTGTCCCCTAAAAGCTTCATGTTTCTATGGATACTGTGTAGGGTTGGGAGGTGGAGCCTGGCTGGACGGGGCAGGTGCTTAGGATTTGATCAGGAAGGGGCGTGCACTGGTTCTGCCCTTCCTCTCAGTCTCTCCTTCTCTGCTCTACCATATTGTGAGGATCTCTGCCACTGGAGCTCTGGCTGTGGTCCTGCCCCCAACCCAGCCCTGCCACGTGCTTCCATCATTTTCTGGTTGTCCACCTGTGAATGGACTGTGACCTTCTGAAACTGTAAGCTAAAATAAATCTTTCTTCTCTAAGTTGTGGATGGCAGGTATTGAGTCACAGAGATGAAAAAGTAACTAATGTGGAAATTGGTACCGAGAAAGGGGTTGTTGCTGTGACTTTACCTAACCACGTGGTTGGGAAGTCTTTTGAACCAGTTTGCAGGGGGAATTTGGATAGGTTTTAGGATGCCAGCTGGAGAAGCCTTAGAGTGCTCTGAGCCAAACTTGATGGGAGATTCTGGCCAGAGCTCAGAAGTGTGGATTGGAAAGACCAGGCTCAAGACGTTTCAGATGGGAAGAAAGACTGTATCATCAAGTGACCTGAAAAGCACTTGTACTTCATTCTGACAGAAAGTTTGTTGGCATTTTGCCCTTGTCCAGAGACTTCCTGAAACTGAGATTAAGGGTGATAGACTGCTTACTTTGGTGGAGGAAAAGTCAAGGCAGACTGATGTTCAAACTTAAATGGCTGCTGTTTGTGTCTTTTAACCAGCTGTATGGTGAAAGACAAGATAAAATGGCAGAGAAAAATCATATAGAATGTTTGCAGTGCTAGGCTAAAATACCTGCAGTGGTGGGGCCAAGAAGCACAGAGAACTTAAAGAAATTAGCATTAAAAAGAAGGTAAGTACTTGCACTCAGGATAAGAAAGATGACTGGAGGGCACTTCCAAAGACAACAGGAGCCCTCGGGAAGTCAAGACTTTGCTCTGAGAAGTGCACTGCAGGGTCAAAAGAAAAAAAATGTCTTTTAGAGTTCAGAGGCCTGGAGTTCAACCGTCTAAGAACTTGCAGACTTCTACAGCATTTGTCCAAGGGGACCAGGCTACTGCTCAGTTCAGTGGCAGACCTTGGTGACGACCACGCGATCCTGGCTTTAGAGGCCTGCAGAGTACTGGAGTTACGGGTTCATGGTGGCTTACCCCAGATTTCAGAGGAAGGCCTTGGAGGCCAGGCAGTGTGCCCCTGGGAAGTTATAAAGGAGAAGCCTAAGGTGCAATGGAGAACCTAGAGATTTGGAGAAGCCAGGAGCATGGATCTGCAGCTGAGGAAAGCTGCCACGGGTGCGGGGACAGAGAAGATGGAAACTGCAGCCTGCTTTGACCCTTAGGGGCAGGGTCACCCAGGCCCTTTGGAGTGTGTGTCTTGCCACGTGCTCTACCTGGGACTATATGATTTAACCCTGGCCCTGCTGAGTTTAGGAGTTGTATTGGTCCTGTTGCCTTTTATCCTCCTATTCCTCCCTTTTGGAATAGAAATGTTTACCCTGTGCTGTTTTATGTTGGAAGTGCTTAACTGAGCTCACAGCTGAGGTTGCCTGGTGTCTCAGAGGAGACTTTTGACTTGGGCTTTTTAACAGTGCTGGAACTATTGGTTGGGACTTTAGGAACTCTTGGTAAAAGCCTAATTACATTTTGCTTAAGGAGGGAGTCATGAATCTTTTGGAGGCCAGGGGTGGAATGTAGTGGTTTCGGTTTGGAGTATACCCCAAAACCTCATGTTTCTAGGGATACTCTGTAGGATTGGGAGGTGGGGCCTCACTGGAAGGGGTGAGTACGTGGGGTTTGACCAGGGAGGGGCGTGTTCTGGGTCCACCCTTCCTCTTAGTCTCTCTTTGCTCCACTATGGTGTGAGGATCTCTGCCGCTGGAGCTCTGGCTGTGGCCCCGCCCCACCCCAGCCCTGCCATGTGCTTCCATTATTTTCCTGCTGTCCACTTGTGAATAGACTGTGACCTTCTGAAACTGTCAGCTGAAATAAATCTTTCCTCTCTAAGTTGTGGATGTCGGGTATTGAGTCACGGTGATGAAAAAGTAACTGACACAATTAAGAATTGTTTCTATTACTAATTCAAGTTTTTTTTTTTCAATTAAACATATTTTAGCATGAGTTAGCCCTACTGACTGTCCACCTACCCTCTTGAGATAGCCGGCAGAACGTGCACCCCTCCTTACCAGGTTCCACAGACACCTGCCTGTACAGCTCCAGAAGCCCTTTCCTTCCATTCTGGCACCAAGCAAATTATGAGCAAAGTGTCTGAAGCGAGCACAGACTTAGCGCATGTGAGGGCTGTGTGACATGGTCGTGGAGTTGTCCCCCACCAGCAGGACCCTGGCCTGACAGCCTTTAGAGAGTGAGCACAGCTTTCATCAGCTGTTCTTACCCTGATGAGCATCCCTCTCAAGAGCTTGTTGGGTGGCCTCTTTTCCTGTGGCAGCAAGCGTGGTGGCTGGGCCCTCAAGCCAGCACTGTTCTCCCCTAAGGATCTCCTGGCCATGTGGTTGTTCATCGCTGCTCAGTCCCTGATTCATACGGAAAAGCTGTAGCACGCTTCTGCTGCTCTGTTTCCTCAGACCCCCAGCCACAGCATATACGCAATAGTTGGTGTCTGCAAATCACATTTGCAAAGTGATTAATCAGCTAGAAACTGCCCTCCTCCAGGGCTCAGAAGGGAAAGACAAAGATTTACTTAAAACATGGAGCCAGTGGTGGCAGGCTCAAACTGCCTCACTTTTCACCATTTCCTGGCCCTTAGCAGCTGGAGCCACGTGGCCGGCCACTCCCACTGTCATCAAGCTCTGTGATGCATTAGTGTCCTGGCTCCAAGCAGCAGGGGCGCTGTGCGCAGCAGGTCGGCCCAGATTTCTTTTATCAACTTGTCAGTGCTCTGAAGCCGCGTTATGCAGCGTTTTGTTAGCATACTAAACACCTTTCTGGCTAAGGTGTCAAGCCTTGTCTCGGTACTGGGTTCCTTGAAGAGAGGAAGTTACTTATCCGCATGGCATCTTCTTCTTCCTGCTCGCTTTCTTTACCCTCCTCCACCCTCCAAAACACCAGTCCCCCACTGCCTCTTCATTTGTCACCCTAGACAACGCTGTGCATGCAGCGTGCATTACTTGTGTGTGCTTCTGGGAAATTAACTGGAATGTGCACAGAGGGGGTATAGGCTGTCTTCATTTCTCTTCGTCGTTCTACCAGCCGATTTGTCATGTGAGCAAGCCAGAAAGTGAGTTTGGCCTCATTACCCATCTCGGGTGCTCCCACAGGTACCCTCGTGTGCCCTGAACGGGTCTGACTTTGCAGATGATGACAGACACAGGCGCCTCGTGGGTTCCCAGCCTCAGCCGTCATACAGCATGGTTTGCTGGCCAGTCCAACACCTTGGACCAATCCTGATAGCTGACACCGTTCAGAAAATCAGGCAGAAAGGCAAGGGCTCCACCCCCCTACTCAGGTCTACACTGATGGTCTGCGTAAATTGCTCTCTAACTTGGGGGAACCTCATGCCCAGGGAGGTCTCTCCTGGTCCTGACCATTTTGACAGCATATTTGCAAATTTCCTTCCAGGCTCATTCATTACAGTTGACAGGTACCTCTTGAGCAACAGGGTGCTAGAAATCTTCCTACTTGATGGATAAGAAAAAAAAAATTACACAGGGGCATTGAAATAAATTCTCATACCCTGAAAAATGTCCCAAGCACACACCTGTGGAGTTGGTCCTCTGGATGGCCACCATAAGAATGTGTCAGGGTAACCTTAATTTCAGCTAATGTGTTGTTATGTCCCACCCCTTAATTAAGGACCATAATCTTTCCAGAGACTTAAATATTGTAACTGCATATCAGTTCTTTGAAAATTGAGTTTCTCATTCCCTTGCAGGCATTGCCTTCCAAGGAGGCACACCTGCAGCGATTTTAGGCTGCAGGCACTTGCACGTTCACTTCTTTAGAACTGTTACTGTGTTTGGAGGGACACTTACCTTCAGAGTTCTTGCCTTGTGATCTGGACTGAGGGATCACTTCCCGTATGTGTAGTACTGAGTTTTCTGCAAAAAGGAAAATCTTTTTATTGAGGACTGTCAAGGTGATAGGAAACCAAGAAGCTAGCAGGCAAACTAGGTTAAATCTTCCTTCTCTGATTGGCAGTAAGGGGGATTTTATAGGGAGGAAAAGGGAGAATCTGCTTGTTGAGTGGATGGCAAGAAGGTAAGTTTTAGTTATTTATTTCAATTTATTTATCTACTTACTTATTTATGGCCTGCTGGGGATCCAACCCAGGGATGGCAGGCACTGCACCGCTGAGCTGCACCCAGCCTAGCTGTAGGGTCTTTTGCACAGGTATAGGTAGCATCTTGCCTCTTCATGGGTCTGCACAGGGGATTTTGAGCTTGTGACATCCACAGATCATCGGCCCAGCAAGCTGGCTTCTTCTGCTCATATCCATTCTTAAAAAAGCAGCCTTTGAGTGGATTCTGGAAGCTCTTCTAAAAGAGAACTTAAGCCCTTTTCCAATTCCAAATCTGTTTGCTTATAATTTGTCAGCAGAATGTCTGCACTCTATTTTAAAACAGAAGATATGTGGTAAAGTCCTGACTCCTATTGAATCAGAGGTCATAGTAGATTATTCTGTGACCCTCTTGTTTTGTGTCTGAGATGCTCTTCCAGGCCACTTGAAAATCGGTGCTACATAATCATTTCATGCTGTAAATGATGCCTAATTCCCCTCGTTTATGGGCTTGGCCTGGGAGCAAACCAGCCCTAATCTTTCTCTGTTTAGAGCAGGGCCTGTTGTGCTTTGGGGCCCACACAGCTGTGCTGACTTCTCCCCTTTCCCTCCGTGTCTGGTGGCTACTGGGAAGCAGGTGGAGCCTGAGGCAGTCTTGTCTTCAGGCGCTTCAGTCTGCAAACAGGCAGACAGCTTTCATTTCCAGAAGCCGCCTCCTGCCAAAATGGTAAGGGTGTTCTTGCACGGAATCTGTCTGTCCTGAGACTGCTTTTCCTCCAAGCCCAGTGATACTGATACATAGAAGCAGCTCTTTCAAAATATTAACACCTCTTCTCTTGGAGAAGTGGTGGGGTCCAGGAGCCTGGAGGCAACACTGCAGCAAAGGGCCTGAAATCCAGAAGGCCTTTCCAGTCTGCCTCATGGCCAGCAGGCTTCCTCTGCCTTGCCTTGAGAAGCACTTCCTCCCAGTGCTCACCGGGACCTGGCGATCTGCTGCTTCTCGCACTGGAAACCCACTCAAGGCCTGGGAAACTGGATGAAAGTGGCTTAGGTTGCTGCAACATTCCATTTTCCTGGTACACACAGGCTCATTCCTCTGGGTTTGGTTGCACATTATATGGACCATGAAATGAAGTCGTCATTTGCCAGGAAAAATCTGCTCTCTGGATTTGCTTAAGGTAGTATGAAGTGGGAAAAAGGCCTGTGTAAGATTCTTCATGTAAGAGAGACAGAGAGATGCACACATGTGCATCTTTAACCTCCTTTAAATATACATAATGTTGGGTTATCTCCTCCTGGTTTATGGGAAGAACATCAATTTAGAACTATTTGCCTAAACTCCAGATACCAGTTTATAGCAATTCCTTGTTTAGAAATAAAATAAGCAAAGTCTCAGGTTGCCAGGCAACTACAGCAGTGATAATTCTTAGTATTGCAGTTCCAAAAACATTCATTTTTATACATTTTAATGGCTGTTAGGATATAGAGAAAGTGAGCTCACAACATCCCTGGGACACCAAAGTCTCTTTCTATGACATTTTTAGCATCCTTGCTCCCTTTTACTCTCCCCTCTTAGCTGTTTTCTTCCCTGGTATTTTCCTGTTTAATTATGGAAATATCCAGAGACTGTTACTGTTTTCTTCACAGTCCGAACAGCAAGAATTAACAAATTAACTCTGCCAGGCTTGTTATAGGCCAGTCACTCAGGGAGAAATCCACTGTGTGGGAACCCACTGGGGTCTCAGGCATTGGCATCATCCTTTTTTGCTTTCAGGAGCACTGGTCCTTTACTGGACTGGGAGAAGAATATCAGGCCCCCTACTCAATCCAAATTTCTGGGCAGCAAACACCATAACTTATATTTTCCCCTGTTCACTATAGCTAGTTCCTGTTGAGCAGTGGGGCATGGCAGGATGAGGACTGGATAGAAATCACGAGGCTTCCTTTTCCTTTAGGTCTTTCAAGTTTGCCTTTAGGTTCAGTATCTGAGGTTATTCATCCGAGTCTGTTCCATCTAGATTCTGAGCCAGCTGCCTAACCAAAACAAGACTGCGTAAGGAATTAAGCCCCGTGTCCACTTAATGCTAGCAGAGGAAGTGGGCAGTCGGGACTCAGGAAGGGACAACATCATCTTGACAGAGTGGGCCCCTCCTCACACAGCCACCTGGCACAGGGGAGACGGACTGGGTATGGCCTGAAGGAGGACAGAGACAAAGTTTGGTGGGCCTGCCTTGGGGCACACTTAGGCCCGCACCAGGCCGACCTCTTTCCTTCACGGGGAAGCAGTGAACAAAGAGGCAGCAAAAAGCATGGGAGTGTTGTTCTCAATCTTTGCAAAAGAGGAGCAGCTCCTAATTTTTAGACTTGCTGGATCATAGAGAGAGGAAGAAAATAGCTTCTAATACTTATTTTATGTAGTTAGTTGGGTGTACAAACAAGTTCCACATTAGGATGACTTCACAATGTGAACACGGGGATCATAGATTATCGTCTCTGTTCCCTACTGTGCACTAGGAACTAGTCCCAATATTTTATGGGTAATTAGTTTTGACATTGACCTATGGCATAGGTCCTATTATCACCATTCTCCTATTACAGATAGAGAAACAGAGGCACAGAGTTGAGTCATTTGTCAAGACTATTACAGCTAGTAGGTACCGCAACCACCACACTATCTCCCAGTGTGTATATCACCGCTACCTGGTACAGTTGGTGCTTAATCAGTCAATATTGGTTGAAATAATAAGTGAGGAATGACCCTGAGGCAGACGTACCTGCCAAGCTTCCATGTGTGTACCTGATTGTAAATAAAAGTGTCCTAAGTTCACCTCAGTCCTTGAGTCTTGGCCGTTTCTGTGATTGCTAAGCCAAGACTGACTGCCAGACAATGTGGCCATAAGGAATGTGAAGTAAAGAAGATAAGTAGAAACTCGCACTTAGGATCCAGGTCACTTATGAGGGCTGTGTCTGAAGTTCCAACAAGACTATTAGAGCTGACGTGATTCTCTTGACCCAGCATAGATCTGCGGTACTGGAGGGAGATACGAAAGTGAGGCTCCTGGCATCCTCATCAGACAGCTCAGCAGAGCCCACTGGTCTGTGTCCTAAACTCTAGGCACTGCCCATGGGGGGAACTCAGCAGATTTTGTCCTGTTTCTCCAGTCCTACAAAGAAATTCTAGTCTTTCTCATGCCAGAGGCTAAAGTTTCATGGAGCCATTTCACGTCCCCCATTGATGGCGACAACTGCATTGTTCGTTGGCTCTCAGACCCCCACTTTGTTGCCCTCCTGATTTACCTGGGGGTGCTCCAGTAGGGAGAGTCAGACCATGTCACACACTGTAGAGCCAAGCGCTGTGCACATCTCACTGACAAGGCCCACCCAGGTGGCAGGGTCTGTCCGGCATGCTGAGGTGTCCCTGGATGAGCAGGGTGAGGTTAGCCCGTAGGCTGTGTTAGGGAGCTTAGCTGAGTTGGAACAAGGTAAAGAGGGATGCGCCAAAAGGTAAGGATGAGACAGTGTGAGATAATGGGCTTCCTGAAGTGTCTGGCTGATGATGATATAAGCTTTGGGACTTTCCGCAGTTGGCAGATAAGATAGTTCAATCTCTCACCTGGAATGTGTGAACTTTCTTCAGGCTAAGTTCCCAAAGAAGTAAGTAGAATAAAAGAGCTGTAGTTTTCAGAGGAGGTGGGTGGTAACTTGCCAATGCTGGTGGAGCCAGTACCCAGCCCAGGTGGGGTGGGGATTCTAGTGCTGAAGTCACTGCTACCTTCACACACTTGGAGACACTTCCTGATCTGTCCACTTCCCCATTCACAAAATCAGAGTCCTCGTTCTTATTTTTTCAGCTTAGGAACATAGCCTAGGTCCCATTGAGACAGTGTCTATTGATAACTCCTTTAAAGAAACATGTTCCAGTGGCAAGAAGATCTCTCTTTTAACTTGTTCCAGATTTTAAATCCAGATTAATTTGGATTGCCATAATTTTCTTCTACTCTGACTTAAAAAGTATCTGTGACCAGGTGGATTACAGTTTCTTTTTATTAAAATGATACTCTTCTCGCTTGTGTTCAATGACTCTGTGTGTGTGTGTGTGTGTGTGTGTGTGTGTGTGTGTGTGTGTGTGTGTGGTGTTAATGGTGGCTGCCTGATGTAGACATTTGATTTAAGAGAATTTACCTTCAAATACTCGGCACGAAAATGAAGTAATGATTTAAGGAGGCAGGTGACCCTATCATCAGTGAAGCCATGGGAACTAAGAAGGAACCAGGGGTTGGGGTTCAGATCATCCTAAGGATACAATCTTTATATGCAAGGGGGTGATAACACAGAAGTAAAAGTTATCTGGGTTGAACCTAATAAAAGGCATGGTTTCTTCCAAAGGGATTTTTTTCAGGGCTAACTTAGATGACATAGATTTCACCTGGTACTTTAGATATTACATGGTGCATAAAATTGGACTCTGTTATTCCCGGAGCTCAGCTCTGCTGTCATCAGCAAGGAGGACTCCAGCCCAAAGGACCGACTCAGGAGTTTGAGGCAGTGGTCTCCAATCTTTGGGACACCACAGACTTGTTTGTTGAAGACCGTTCTCCCCAAGGACAGGAGGAAGAGGGGCACTTGTTATGTAGCAGAATGTTGGAGGATGGCTTCGCAATGGTGGCAGCAGCAGGAGAGGAGCAAGAGCGAAGTTCTTCTGCCTGGCACATCAGCAGGTGAGCAGCTGCGTTAGGACCTTATGAGGACTGCGCTGACAGGAAGCAGAACTTTGCTCCGAGCTCGCCTGCTCACTGTTCATCTGCTGCAGTGTCCTGGTCCTTCCCAGGCCATGGACTGGTGATTCTGGTCTGCTGCTGCCCCCGGATTGGGAATTGATCCCTTATTTAAGGAACTGATTGAGTCTGGCAAATGCATACAGGAAATAACTAGGAAATTGTAGAGCTGAAGTGAAAACTCCTTGTCCATTTATTCATTTCATTCTCTCATTCGCTCAAAAATGCTTATCGGGACCCTACAACAGGCAAGGTACTGGAATTATAACAGATGATACCCGCTCTCAGGGCGCCTAGAATGTTACGGGCCACAGATACTACATGCATGGCTGCCATACCTGCTAATATGTGCAACACTAAGGAAAAAGGGACTGTCTGGGGAGGAGGAGCCATAAAGGTTGTTGGGAAGACTGCCTGGGCAGAGAGGGGGACATTCTTGCTCTTTTCTCATCTCCCACTCATCTGTTTTCTGCTCTTTCTCCCACAATCCATCCTTTAAATATCTGAGCCACTCACAGCTGTTCTGCCATCCACCGCATTGACACAGAGCTTGGCTGACACAAATCATAATAAAGTGCTGAACCAAACATGGGACTCTGAATCCACAGCTAATTGTTATCTTCAATGATAACTAATCATCAAATCATGAGTCACGTTGCTGCCAGAGAGAGAAAGCAGCCAAAGGAGGAGGGCTTTGGGTTAGTCTGGGCCAGTGCGCAGAGAGGCCCAGATGCCCTTGGACACCCCGAGGGCTCTGTGATTACTCAAGGATGGCTTGGTTTAGGCACAGTTAGGCATTCGAAGGGATTGGAGCATACAAATGAGTTGGGGCTTAATTCATTAAAAAACTGTCTTGAACATTAATAGAGCTTCAATCAGAGTAGCCAAGCATAAATTTTCACCTGTTCTACAACTGGTTCAGGCTCAATTGAGCATTAATAAATTTCTTTGTCTGTGCAAATGAGGTTATAATTCGTTCTGTGTGTAACTGAACAATTTTCAAATAGTTATATTCGTGAAACACTGAAGTTATATCAGAGTATCTAATGTACCTAATAATGAACTAAAACGGAGCTGGATTAAGTGTTTAAAATCTGTGCCGCATATAATACAGAACCAAAATAATAGCTGTGGTTAGAGTAAATTTGTTGCTGGTTCAAGAAGCAGTAGACTTTAAGAGACTTGATGAAATTCAGTCTTCTAGGAAAATCACCAAGTTGCTGTCTATTTTTTTGTTGTTTTTACTGACCTTCTTTTACTTTTTCCCAGCGAGATCAATGAAAACGTGGGGACAAGAGGCGGTTTCTAGGTTTGAGGTCTTTCATTTATAGAGTATGTTCCTAGTTGTGTGCTCTGATGTGCCAGTTTTTCTAAGGGTTAAATGTGTCATCTCGCTAAGAACCTTGTCAGCTCTTTTCCTTTAAGCCACTCATCAAGGCTCATTCCTCCCGTGAGACTTTGCCATCACTGAGCATGAAATCTCAAGCTGAGGATGAACTGCATTTGTTGTCTGGATCGAGGGCATTCTTAGATAGTTTTCTGAACAAAGTTCACTATTCCCTTCCTCAAGGCCGTGCACTACATCCAGTTCCCTTTTGAGGATTCTTTTTCGTAAAGGCAGAGAAGATTTTAGTTTCATCCATCAGCCCCCTTCTGCCACAATTCCTTCTTTGCTATGCAGATGAATTGTATGCCTTCTCTAAACCTGTCTTCCCTTGGGCTACAGGACACAGTTAAAGCCCTTTGTGACCTATGAAGTTCAACCCAATTTAGGACATACCCACCTTTCTAGTCATAAAAACAATGCCAAGACTAGTGAATGCCCCAAACCATCTTGTGCCCTGTGCTTTACAAACTGACTCCAGTGGCTTCTCTCCCAGTGGCCAAGTTCACTCACCTATGTATCACCCTGTCAGTCTGTCAATAGTTGTAAAGAACATAGCATATTCCAGTGTGTCCTAACCTGTTCTCCGTTAGTGGGACTCACCTTATCCTTTCACGTGTTTTAATTGTGAGATAGTCACATCTGCCCAGGCTACAAGATGACAAGTCAAATATCTGCCTGCCTACCATGTAGATTAGAAAATAAAACATGTCAATGCCCTAGAGTAGGAGCATGGACTGTTTTCCTCTGCCAAGGGCCATTTGGATACTTAGGACGTAGTTCATGGGCCATGCAAATTATCGACTTAAAAATTAGCCAGATACATCTGGTAAAACGTTTGATTATCATATGATTAACTCACTCTTGATGTAATGGTTATCTTGGCTGGGCCAAATCAAGTGTTTTCATAGCCTACGTATGGCCAGATGTTCCCCATTCTTGCCCTAGAGTCTCCTTGTGCTCTTCTATGATTTCATCAACTTCCTTCCTGTCCTGGAGGTGACCACAGAGTTGAATTTTGTGTTTAAAATCCTTGGCCTGTCTTGCTGTTTTACTTCCTAATTTTATGTTTCTAAAATGTAGATTTGGTTTTATCTATTTTTGAGACTTATGTGCTTGTGAGTGGATCCGTGCTGTGTTGTTGGCTCTTCTGTAATTTGCTTATTTCAACCAATATTTCACTTTGATATGCGTGGCTATAGGTCATTAATTTTCATTACTCTACCATTTTTCCATTGTAGGAGAATATCACAAAACATTTGTTTTTCTGTTGATGGATTTCTAAAAGATTTTTTAAAAAACAATTGTCGAATTGTATTCAACCCATTTCTGCATCTAATGAGGTGATGAAGTGATTCCTTGTTTACTCATTTAATACGGTAAACCACACTAATCGATTTTTAATATTAAAAATCCTTGCATTACTTCCTGCTTATTCTTCAGGGTTTATCTCAGATTATCTCCTCTCTGAAGCCATGTCTGATCTCCTTTCTCCCTCACAATTTATTGCTCCAGAAAAATTTGTTTTCTTCCTTTAACCCTCTGGCTTTGTTACTCGTTCATTGCTGGGACACAATGCTCAACACTCACAGTTTAAAGGAGGAAAAGCTTATTTTTTGCTAAGAGTTTCAGAAGGTCTCAGTGCATTCATGGGCGGCTAGCAATAGGGGGAAGGGTTTGGCAGAGGCCTGGCCAGAAGGAAGATGTTCACAGCAAGGCAAGCAGAAAGCCAAGAGCTAAGGGACAGAGATAGCATACTCTTTTTCAGATCATGTCCCAGTGATCTGTCTTCTCTGGATTGCGCTCCGGTGAATTGTCCCTCCCAACGAATCCCCACCTCTGGTAGCACAGGAAATCAATGGATGGATCACCCAATGATTGAATCACTTTCCAAGCATGAAACTTTCTGAGGACATTCCAGACCCAAACTATAACATTCTACCCCTGGCCCTCAAAAGACTTTGTGTCTACTTTTTTATGCAAAATGCATTTAGTTCATCTGTAAGAGTTGCCAATGTCTTAACAGTCTCAGAACTGCTCCTATGAAAAACCAAAGAAAGTTAAACACTTCCAACATAAAATGGCACAAGGTAAACATTTCCAATCTAAAATTGAGGAAAAGAAATAGGATCGAAGCAACAATGAAAGTCAGCAAGGCAAATATTAAGTCCTGTACTTCCATTAAATCCTTTAACTCCACCAAATCCTGTAGTTCTAGGTCCAGCACCTGGGGCAAGCTATGGTGAAATGTAAACTACAAAGGCCTGAGGTGACCCTGCCTCTAAGGCACTGTCTCTGGCTACAACCTCCGTGGCTTCTCTTTGGGCTGGCTCCATTCACAGCCTGCAAGTAGATGATCCATGTTTCTGGGGTCTCCAAATTTCTGGGTTCTCCACTGCACTTTTGGATTCACCTTTACCACTTCAGGTACTTTTCTCTCAGGGCACACTGCCTGTCCTCTACCGCCTTCTTCTGAAGTTTTTGGGGAAGCCTTCAAGACTCCAGAACTCTTGCATCTTATATGCCTATGAAACCAGCACCATGAGAATGATGCCAAGCTCTGCCATTGGCTGGGGCAGCAGTCTGCCCTCCTTGTGCCATGGCTACAGAGGCTTCTGAGTTCTTAGATGGCTGCAGTCCTTGGGAATTCACTATTCTAGGATGCCCTGAACGTTTCCCTGGGGCTCTCTTTTCAGAGCGAAGTCTTTTGCCTTTGCACCCTTGAAAGGGCCAAAGCTGGGGTTTGCTGATTCCTGAGATGCTCTCAAGGCATCTTTCCTGTAGTCCTGATTTCAAGTATTTAATTTCTTTGTAATACTCCTCTCTTTAGCAACCATACTTTCTTTTTTGCCCCAACTTTGAAGTCACTTTCATTCTGGTAAAATTGGAAACCTTTTACATTTTTTTTCCTCTACCGATTTTTTCCTGGCCCTTCCCACCCCTCCCCACTGCCCTACTTATGCCTAGTAATTACTATTCTGCTCCTTTTCTAACCTTCCACATACGAATGAGAATATGCTGTACTTGTCTTTTCTGTGTCTGGCTTATTTCACTTGATACATTGTCTTCCAGCTCTGTGCATTTTGCCACAAATAACAGGATTCCGTTATTTTGATGGCTGAATAATATTTCGCTGTGCATACATGCCACGTTTCTCCATTTTCTCGTCTTCCAGTGACTTAGGTTGATTCCGTATGTTGACCACTGCAAATAGTGCTGCAGTACATACGGGGTGCAGGTATCTCTGATGCACTGATTTTATTTCCTTTGACTATATACCCAGAAGCAGGATAACTGGATCACGGAGTATGTCTATTTTTAGTTTTTTTGAGGCTATCCATATTGTTTTCCATAATGGCTACAATAATTTATAATCCCACCAGCCGTGAATAAAAGCGCCCTTTCTCTCCATTCTTTCTGGCATTTGTTACTTTTGGCTTTTTTAAATAATAGGCAGACAGATGGAGGTGAGGTGATACTCCTCATGAGTTTGACTTGCACTTCCTTGATGACTGTGGATGTTGGGCGTTTTTCATATCCTTGTTACTCATTTGTACAGCTTCTTGAGAAATGGCCGTGTAGACCTTTTGCCCATTTGTAGGTCAATTTATTGTTGAGTTTTTCCTGTATTCTGGATATTAATCCCTTGTTGGATGAATAGATTAGAAATAGTTCATACTGTTCTGTAAGTTGTTTCTTTGCTCTGTTAATTGTTTCATTCAATATGCAGGAGCTTCTTAGTTTCTTGTATGGGGGTGGGGAATTGTAGTCAAAAGACCATTGCCTATACCAAGGTCTTAACATATTGCTTTTGCATTTTATAATATTTTAATAATTTGAGTCCTTTAGTGAGTTTTTAATCCATTTGGAATTGGCTTCAGGGTATAGTGAGAGATAAAGTCTAGTTTTCTAAATATGAATGCCCAGTTTTCTCAGCACTATTTATTGATGAGCCTGTCCTTTGCTATGTATGTCAGACTCTGTCAAAAGTAAGTTCACTGTAAATGTACAGATTCTTTTCTGGGTTCTGTATTCTGTTTGACTGCTCTATGTGTCAACTTTTATACCAATATTATGTTGCCTTGGTTTTACTAGATCTAAAATGTATCTTGAGAGTAGATATGAACTTTGGGATTGTTTTTCTATTTCTGTGAATATTATTGATATTGAATGGCACAAAATCTATAAATCTCTTTGGGTAGCATGGACATTTTAACAGTATTCCTTCCATCAAAGAGTATATGAGAACTATCTATTGTTTGTGTGTCTTCTTTAATTCTTTCATTCATGTTTTACTATTTTCATTATAGAGACCATTCACTTCCCTTATTATATTAATTTTCAAGTAACTAATTAATAGCTCTTGTAAGTAGGATTGCTTCCTTGGTTTTATGCTTAGCAATTCTGTTGTTGGTATATGAAAAAGCTATTACTTTTTGTATGCTGATTTTGTATCTGGAAACTTTATAGTGAATTTACATGTTCTAGCCATCTTTTGATAAGATTCTTTGTGTTCTTCTATATACAAAATTCTATTCGCTTAGGGATGTAGAAAACTTGCGTATCATGTGCAATCCCAATAACTACAAAAACTGAAAACAATGTCATCTGCAAACAGGGCTCAGATGACTTCCTTCCTTCCTACTTGGGTACCTTTTGTTTCTATTTCTTGCAAACATTATTACTGAATTAAGAATGATAAAAGTGGAAATCCTTGTCTTGTTTCAGGTCTTGGAGAAACGCTTACACCTTTTTCCAGTTCAATATGATGTTGGCCATGGCTTTGTCAAATACAGCCTTTATTGCGGCAAGGAATGTTTCTTCTATAGTGGATTTGTTGAGTCTTTCTGTCACGAAAGAATATTGAGTTGTATTGGACACTTTTTTGCATTTATTCAAATTATCAGAAGGTTTTTATCTCTCCTATTGATGTGATTTTGTATTTATATTATATTTGTTGATTTGCACATGTTGAACCATCCTTCCATCCTTGGAATAAGTCCTAGTGGTGAAGTTGTGTGATCTTTTGCATGTGTAATTGGGTTTTGTTTACTAGTATTTTGCTAACTATTTTTGCGTGTGTATTCATCTAAAGATGGTGATGATTTTTCTTTTTTTTTCTCTTTTTTTTCCTTATTGTTTAATTGTTTGTGTTGTCATCTGGTTTTGCTGTCTAAGTAATACAAGCTTCATTGAATGAATTTGAAAAAGTTCCCTCTCTTTCCATTTTCTATTGTAGTTTAAAAAGAATTGATGTTAATTCTTCTTTAAAAGTTTGGTAAACTTACCTGTGAAGTCATTCATTCAGTCTTGGGTTGTTTTTTGTTGGGAGATATTACTTATTTGATCTTGTTATTCATCATTGTTCTGTTCAGGTTTTCTGTGTCTTCATGGTTTTATTTTAGTACATTATATGTGTCCAGAAATTTTTCCACTTTCTCTAGGCTTTCAAATTTGTTGGCATATGATTGTTTCCAGTGGTATGTATGACTTTTCTCTTCAGAATTGCTTATCTGTTTATGGAGTTACAGGAATGCTGTGTACACTCTGGCTACTAGTGGTTGGGAAATCTCTTCAGCTAACACCATTTAGTGAACTCTCTTTGATCGCATATCCCTGTGGTCCCAACCTTTTTTTGTATCAGCAACCAGTTTAGTTGATGACGGGTCTCCCAAGGACTGTGGCGATTTACTCCTACGTGTGAGATCTGTGCTCAACCCAGAAATTCCAAAATTCTCCCTTTGGCTCTTGCTTTGTAGTGTTTTCCTTTCTGCTATATTTCCCTGCATATTTTAGCTGCCTTGACCTCCCCGAATTCTGAGTTTCGTTGCCCTATATCAGCAAGAGAACTCTCAGCTTCTCTTTGAATTCCCCATCTCTGTGTTTTGGGGCCTGGAAATTCTCTGAGTTGTGAGCTGGGACATTTACAGAGCTCACCTCTTTCCTTTCCCTTCTTCCAGAGGTTATATGCCCCCTGGCTGCCTGTTATCTAATAGCCAAAACTTACTTTTCTTAGATTTTTGTTTTGTCTTCTAGTTGGTAAGATTGGAGGATAAGTCTAAAACATGACCAGAAACAGAAATTGATCATTCCTGATCAGCTTTGTTGTAATTATTTACTTCTTTAAATATCTTAAATTTTCTGAAACGTGTTAGCCAACTTTCGGTTATTTATTTGTAGTCTAGGTCTGCACCTCTCAGTCTGCCATCTGTTGTTCCTGCCAGTTCTTTCTTCTGGTGCCTGGTTGCTTTATGTGTTTATTTTTGTCTGGGGGGCGACTCATTTGCATTGACATTTTATTTGGGAGACAGGGATAAAGTTTACAGAGCATTTACGTTTAATACAACTAGGTGCCCGTCAGATAGTTTAAACTGTATCCTCAGCTTGAAATATTTTGGACCACCCAGATATTGAGACATAAAACTGCAAACCTGTATGTAATCCAGACTGAGATCTCAAATCCTTAAGACAATTTTTCCCCCTGCTTAGTGCTGTTTTGCAAGACAGTTATGTCTTCAGTATGTGAGGGATACAGTTGTCGGAGAGGGAGATTTTCCTATTAAAATCACATTTGAGATAGCTTGTGAGCTTTGTCTTCCACTTTGCGTATCCTTTGAGGCCATGTAAAAACTAAACTGAGTAAGATTATCTGACTTGGCCGGTATCTTGATGGTGAAAGCAAACTCTTCCTAATGTGTTTCTCTTGAGTTCCCGACATCATTTGCTTTTCCTGGCCTAAGAATCGCTTATTCTTTTGCAAGCTCAACAATGCATTGAATATGATTTTAATAAATACCTCATCCACAGTGCTTAATTGTACTTAGCAAGAAGGTTGTTCCAAGTGCCTAGCCCACCATATTGTTCTTTCGGCTATTTTTCTTTTCAGTACCCATCTCTTCCCTCATCTCATTTATTAGGGGACTGTATAATTTCTTATCCAAACCAGAATTCTTTTGAGGTAAGAAGGGACAGTTAATTAATGTTACTTAATATTTTCTAGCAAACCACTTATATTAGTGAACCTACAACATAATTGTACACAAAACTTATTTTCAAACACAAAACTTTTTTTCCCAAAAAAGAATGTATACCTCCAAGGAAAAAAATTGAACCTTTTTTAAAAAAATATTTATTTGGATATTAGGTAAAGCAAGCAGAAAAATTATTCTTGATACACTTGTATGTAGTTTATTCATTATCTTCATCAGTATCTGAACTTGTAACTGTTACAGTTTGGACCTTATATGCTTCCAAAAACTCAGGTGTTAAAGAGTTGATCCATAAACCTGTGGTAGAAACTAAATGAAATAAAGTTGGGAGAAAGTTAGGTGATTGGGAGCATGCCCTTGAAGGAGATATGGGAATTCTAGTCTTTTTCCCTCTCTTTGTTTTTGTTTTGTTTTGTTTCATTTTGGGGGGTTTGTTTCAGTTTGGGTATTATCTTAAAGCCATAGCAGGTTTCTTCTTCACATACAGCAGAGGCCAACATATAAAAGTATCTGTACATTTTTATAGCAACAGCTTCTTTTGCTATTAGTAGAGTATGTTGTTTTGGATGCAAATAATTATAAAATGTACATGCACCACAACCCCGTTACAAGTTCATTGCAATGTAAGAAGTCTCCTGAGTCAGTAAGAATACCATGTGCTAAAGGCTGTCTGTGAACATCAACTTCCAGAGCAAAATTATAGAATTTCACATTTTAATCTTTTGCAGAGTTTTGTTGTCTGATTTTCAAGGTCCTCCTATTTTTATGTTTTGTCTTTAATAATTGCAGTTCATTACTGTCTTCAAAGCCTGAGGTTATTCTCTTTTGGTGAACACTTGATTATGGATTACAACCTATTTTGAACAAAACTCAATCAAAATTTAATGCTTTGTTTCCAAATCTACAATAATTTCTTAAAGGATATTTAGATTGACTCAGAAAACATCTTTTGAAGTGAAACACTGTCTGTTGTCAGCAATTGTATGTCATTTAAGAGAGTTCTTTAAAGTCTCAGAAATATTTTTTAAAATTCAACTGATGACAGTCAGCAGACAAGTACACACTCCCCTGGAATAGTAGTTTTTGAAAATTGAAACCAAGCCTTGAACACAATTTTTTTTTAGTTCAGTTACATTCTCAATTTATGTAAACGTTGTAAATTTTGACGACTGCAGCTTATATTTCTCTGGGTAGAGATAGAACTGCTTTTGAGCACAGTTACAGATCACATGCACACGTCAAGTTTAAGTGTGTTTCAGTGTCAGTATCTCAATTTAGTAGGTGCTTTCTGTCTTAATATGTGAAGTCTCTATGGTTCACGTGCCACAAGTATCTAAATAAGACCGTGCGAGAAGAAAGTGAAGCTCTATTTGACTCCTCTCTTCCATTCTTAATAGAATTTTTTAAATGAAAATGCTTTAAAAAGAGAGTGAGAGAGAATAATATAGAATAACGTAAGCCAGATGGGATATAGGATCATACGCATAAACAGAGATTTCTGGGCAAACCGGGACATATGGTCAGCTTAATTAGAGCGCCAGAACAGGGTCGTATCTCATGTGTTTGTGGTTCCAGGACACTCAGAGGACCCGCGTGTGTTCTACGTTCTTAATGTGTGCCTATTGAGTGAACAACTCCCAAATAGCATTATTTATTTAAGACTTTCTGGGTATTAGGGCAAGGGATTGAGAATGGATCTGTTTGGGGCTTAAGTAACAAAAGCCTCCAAAATCCCCCTATACACATAGCTGCTCCCCTGCTTAGACTTAATGGCAAGCAGAGACAGTGCATGGCACTCTTTCTAGAACATCTGTTCTCCATGCCAAAGGTGTTTGACTGCCCTTGCCAGCTTTGGCAGCCCTTTTACCAGAACCACACTGATGGAACCCCAGTTTTAGCTCTTGAGATCTTTGCACAGTGTTAATGTTGCTCCAGGTTTAGCCCCACAGTTGTGAGATGGTCACAGCTTGCAGGCGGGCCTGTTTTGATGTGGCTGGAGTCCTGGCCTCAGATTGGTGGCATTTTAGTGATTCTAATGAAAGCGCTTTGAAGAACCTCATTGATTGTACACATTCCTCAAGGAGGATGTTGTAACCTCGGTGTTAATATCTTTCCTATGACAGACCTTTAAAGAATGTGAGCTATGTGGACTCACGTAGGCTGTGGATGCTCCTCTATAAGGCTGTGGGTCTCTGAAAGGGCCTCTCTGCCATGACAGTGGAGAAACTGTGCGCTTGTCCCAGGTACTCAGGTGCGCCCAAACTGGCGACCCATGTACTGGTTTTATTCTAACACTGGCTTCTGTGAAGAGGAAGGAAGGGTAAACCTTTGAATTTGTGAAGTTTGGGGCTAGAGGAATAGCAGAGGTTAAAGCACTTGCTTAGCAAGCACAAAGCCCTGGATTCGATCCCCCAGGATCACATAAACAGGGTGTGGTGGCACATTCCCATAATCCCAGCACTCAGGAGGCCAAGGGAGGAGCATTGGTGTGTGTTCAAGGCCAGCCTGGGCTACATAGTGAGTTCAGGACCAACCTCAACTACCAACTGAGACTTTCTCAGAAAGAAGAGAAAAGACAAGACAAGAAATGAAGTTGTAAAGTTAAGAAGCTGCGGGTGGGGAGGAGACCTTTTAAAGGAGAAGTTCAACCATTAAATATTTAAAAGAAGGTAACGCTGTGCTAGGCCTGGTGTTAGATCCCGGATATACAGAAAGGAGCAACATGATGCAGTTCTCCACTGCGTAGGCATTGTTGACAACCTGTGAACCGTATAGCTGTCCTTCAGAGTGTCCTTCGTGGCACTTGGGCAAAGCCTTGAGATGTTTGGAGTTAAAAAAGGAAAGAGAGGCAGACAGGAAGACCAAAGAAGAAGAATAAGGGAAGGAAGCTCAGCCAGTATCTAATCTGTAAGCCTCTTCTCAGGGGCAGGATTTCAAGATGCTGCCAAGTTAAGGGCGCAGCTGAGTGGTAGAGCACTGCTTAGCAACACCCAGGCTTGAGCCTCAGCACTAGGGGGAAAAAAAAAAAGAATCTTGGGGATGTAAGTGCTTGATAAGACCCTGATCTCAAAGCCACATTTATTCCACCTTAAGAAATGAATGTTTCTCTTTTATGGTGATGTGATTAAACCCCATCCTCATATATGTATGTCCTGAGCCACGGAGCTATACTCCTATTAAGTAAATTAACTATTTATCAAAATTAAAAGACATAAAAATAATGCAATGATACCTTATCTTGTTTCCAAAAAAATTTATCACTGGAAAACTCTACTCTTTTGCCTTTTTTAAAAAAATGTATCATTCCTTCATGTCATTCTCCATTAAGATTCCGTGCTGCTCGAAGTTATAAAATGTATGAATTGTGGCCTCTGTGTAACATCTTTCCTCAGACTTGTACTAGTAATGGAAACCATTCTTAAACTTAATTTCCTTTTAATTCCTTCCAATTACTGAGCACAGTGCTTTGTGTCAAGCACCAATCCAGTTGGTACATTGTCTCAAGACTGTGGGATCATGTTTCTTTAAACTACACGTGATACCCAGAAGGCATTCCAACAGAACTGCCCTCGTCACCCTTCTTAAAGTAAGTTCCCCTTGATTTCAAAAGAAATTTATCCCTGGGAAGTCCATGGCACATGTGCTACACAATAGTCTTTTAAGTTTTCCCCAGCTGGTGACTCATTAGTGGTCTGCAAGTAATAAGGACCATATTGGACAAGTATCTGTAGTACAAAAGAGGAGAGGCAACACTTAGTCATTTTTATTGGCAGTCTCATCCCAGGAAAATCAAATATTCAAAGGTTTTGGATCACAGGGGCCAAAAAAATAAGTTAAAATCTGAGGCTGATAACAAAAAGATTGCCTGGAACTGAAAGACACTCTTATGCATCGAAGGACACTAGCAACAGATTAAAAGCAAGCCCCCAAAATGAGAGAAAATATTTGCAAATCATATGTTCATTACAGGCTTGGTGTCCTGAATGTATGCAGCACTCCTCAAACGCAAACACAAACCCCAGTTCAAGTGTGGAAGGAGGGGGTGTGGTGCTGCATGACTTAAGTCCCGTCACTCGGGAAGCTGGGGCAGGAGCACTGGCATGAGTTCCAGGCCAGCCTGGGCACGGCGTGAGTTCAGGACCAGCCTGGGCTGCAAAGAGCGTCTCTGTCTCAAAAAAAAAAAAAAAAAAAAGGACAAAGAACTTGAGTAGATGCTTCTTCAAAGACGATGTAACACCACTGCTCAGTAGAGAAGCACAAATTGAACTGCAGAAAGATACTGCTTCTCATTGATGAGATTTCCTTGACAAACAAACGAACAAGTAAGTTTTGGCAAGGACATGGAGAAAGTGGAACTGTGGTGTATTACTGGTGTACAGTGATAGCAGCCACTGTGGGAAACAGTCTGGTGGTTACTCAGAAAGCTGAACATGGAATCATCATGTGACCCACTGAGTCTACTCCAAGGCATATCCTCAGAAGAACGGAAAGCAGGGGCTAGTGTTCTAGAGCTCACAGTAGCATTATTCATAACGGTCGAGAGGAGCCAGACAACCTGCTGTTTGTTGACAGATGAATGGAAAACAAAATTCATTGTATACATGCAGTGGAATATTAGTCAGCAGTAAAAGGAACAGAGTTCTGAAACATGCTACAGCATGGATAGTCAGCCTTGAAAACATGTTACATGAAATAATGCAGGCACAAAAGAACAAATATGATACAATCCTACTAACGTATGGTATCTGGAAGAGGTCAGTTCAGAGATGCAGAAATAAAAAGGTGGCTACTAGGGCCAAGGGGTGAAGACCGGGAAGTAATTATTTAATGGGTAGAATTTTGTTTGGGAAGGTGAATAATTCTGGAGATAAGTAAGGGTGACACATTGTAAAAATACTCAATGCCATTCAACTATCCCCTTAAAAACGGTCCAGTGAGGCAGAGTAACACAGGCCTGTAATCCCAGCACTCCAGGAGGCAGAAGGATCTTAGATTCAAGCTCAGCCTGGGCAACTTAGTGTCTTAGTAAGCCTCTGCCTCAAAATAAAAAGTTAAAAAAGGTCTGGAGATGTACCTCAGTGAAGAGGGCCTGCCTGGATTCAGTTCTTAATACCACGTACTCACTCTCTCTCTCTCTCTCTCTCTCTCTCTCTCTCTCTCTCTCTCTCTCTCCTTTCTTTTTCTCTCAGAATAGTAAGCTTTATGCTATATGTATTTTACCCCAATTAAAAAGAAAGAAAAGGTAGGTATTTCCAAGAATACAAGTTCCTGAGACTTACTAATCTTGTCAGACCTCTGGGTCATTAGTGGCTTCACGGGTGTGTGAGCTGGACGTGAAAGAGTTTCCATGGGGAGAAATGAAGGGGCACCCAGGCTGAAAATCTGGATTGAATTTGATTGCAGAAGAGGCACAGAAGTTCCCTTCCAGGAGTCGTGAGTAGACGGGTAGGTATGTCCAGCTCACATGCAGGAGGGACACACAGAGAGGCGTCGTCCTCCTCTCTGCTGGGCTCCAAGTTCAAGGCCACCATATTATTTCTTTTCCATCCTTTATAGGATAAGTGGGAGTCCTTCCAGACCGCTAGTCAATGAAATAACACATGGATCAGGTCCAAAATCATCTGTGCGCAGCCATTGGGCAAACTCTCAAGGCCCCATCTCTGTGAATGATGGTCTTTGGGACAGTGGCTCTTCACTGATCTTCTTGGAACCGTGTTCAGTAGTCCCTGCCAAGCATTGGGAGAAGCAGGGCACGGGCAGGGTTGGGGCAGGTTCATCTTGATTCGACTGTTAGAATCCTGTTTTAAGCTCCATACTGATTACTTAACAGAAAGGTCATTGCTTAGGGAAAGATGAAAACATGAGGTCACAAGAAGAAACACATCTTATCATCCTAACTGTCCTCTGGGCCTCACGCAATCAGCCAGGTCACATCACTGCCATTGGAAGTTTGTCCTACAGCACAATTACTGCCTGACTGAGCAGAGAGAGAGGACCTCACTGCCTTACCATGCACAAGATCAGAGTACAGCCAAGCAAATGCAAATGGAATTACTGCTCAGGGCTCAGATTTGCATACTCTGTTTATTTTGATAGAGAAAAGTAAGGAATTGGCTAAATTGACTTTGGAGACGAAAACTAGTCATATTTGTACTCCAGTGTAATTTTCAAGCCTAGCCCTGGGCTTCATCCTATTAACCTCTTTTTAGCTCTTTCCAATGAGTGTGACAGGAAGGGGGCTCCCTTGGGTTTCCAGAGCTGAAAAAATAAAAGACCCACAGTTCACACATTACCCCTGATGCTCTGCCATCTTAAGATTTTGCTTAGAAAGTAGGTGACACAAAAGCCAATGAAATTCTTCCAGATGTTTTTCTGACTTTTTTTTTTGGTAAACATATTTTTTGAAAGAACTCTAAATTCACTGTCAGATTTTCAAAGCCCCAAGTTCTTTGTCGTTCTGGTATCATCCATGAAAGGAAATCACAGAATTAGATAATAGAAAGGGCATCATCAAAATGCCACATCAGACTTAAACTTTTTCTGTTTCTTACCTGAAACTCATGGAAGAATATGGGCCTATTGTGGTTTGGATCTGGAATGTCCCCCAAAAGTCTCATGTTATGGATTACTGGTAGAGCCATGTGCTGTTAGGAGATTGGGACCTGGTCTGGAGTGGTGGATTATGGTTGCATGGTGGAAGACAGGCAGGTGGTAGATTATAGATTCTAAGTGTGTGGATTGGACTACAGGTTTGTCATGGGGACTTAAATGTGGAAGGGGTGGAACACTGAGGCTGGACCCAGAAGGGACGGATCACTGGGATTAGACCTGGAAGGCTATATGCTGCTTTCTGCCTTCCTTCCGGTACTTGAGTTACCACCCTTGAGTGGACTATGACCTTCTAAATCTGTGAGCTAAAATAAACGTTTCCTCCTCCAATTTTTGCACATTAGGTATTTTTTCACAGCAACAAAAAAGTAACTAAGACAGGACTATTCTGAAAATGTAAGTTCATCACTAAGGAGACAGGGAGTTTTGGGGATGGAGTAGCAGTGAGACAGTGGACAATATTTGAGAGAATACTCCAGGCTACAATAGGATTTCCTTGTCTCAAGATTTCATGCTTGTGGCTTCATTTTCTTTCTTCCTGAGAATTCTGTAAAAATCTATGGGGAAGGACAGAGAGCAGAATCAGGAGAGGCTCCAAGTTCCCATGGCATCATGACTCCTCTGTCATCAACAGGGCTTGACTCCCTTTGTACTCTGACACTGGGATGAATACCTGCCGCTGATATGAGGATGAAGTAAGGTTGAAAACAGCAAAGTTCCCAAGTGGTGCAACAATCCCATTTTTACTCAGACGATGTGTAGTGCTTAAAATGCAACATGGCTGAGATGTTTCCTTATTCCTCCCCCAGTAAAGCTGTCATAAACCACTGCTAAGCCTCTATACAAAGTGACGGGCCTGTGGACATAACTGCGGCAAAGCATCAGTCCTTAATGATAGCCTGCCACAAGTGTGAGACCCGCCTAGGCCACTTGGCAACTTGATGAGACCTGGTGTCAAAATAAAAAATAAAGGGGGAGGGGGTAGGATGCAGCTCAGTGCAAAGGCCGTGGTTCAATCCCCAGGACTGCAAAAAGTAATGCTACTAATAGTAATTGATAAAAATGGTTTAAGCCAAATTTTAAAAAGAAATGAAACTTCAGGTAATGCAACAATAATCAGGGTCGTATTTATACTGTAAGTTGACTTAATGATACGAATATTATTATTCCTAATCTGGGTCTCCTGGTATATTAAATAACAAGTTCATATCTGATAGGGCTCAGTTTGTATAGTTAGTAAGCACAGAGGGTTTTTTTTATTGAATCCTCAAGCACGCCTCCATGTCATCTTATACTTCATTCATATGCAATTTCTGGCAGTTCATTGATTCAGGGGAGATCTACGGGCCTATTATTCTCTGTTCATTTATAAGATCTACTACTTTGCCTCTTTTTTGTTTTCGGGGGGTTTTCTTCAAAGTAACGACATTCTTACTTTTCTGTTATGCTAAACTTAATACAAATAAATGTAGAATCTTTTCTCTTCTGTCCTAGAGCTAATAAGTCGTAAGTATTGACTGCGTCAGTGTAAATAAAGGTTAAAAAAAAAGCACAGCTCCCACCTTCCAAATTCTCAGGATTTTGTTAAGATTTCCCAGAGTCAATTAAACCTCACAGTTCGCCATCACAGTCCCCAAGGTGCCGACTCTGCCCAAGACCTCTGACCCCACCTACAAGGAGTTAGGATCCAGTGACAAAGGTACAGGAGAAAGTCTATGCGAGACCGATGTCATTTCTAACAGCAAATGCAAGTTTAGCGAGTTCTGAAAACCACCTCAGGCTCTTCCTTCACTGGAGGGACTCACAGTACCTGAAGTATAGCTGTGATTCCTTGCTGGAAGGATATAGACTGAAATCAACGAATGGAGAAACGTATAGGCAGAGTCTGCGGGGAAGGGACCAAGCACGAAGTTTCCATTGTCCTCAGACACCTTGGCTTCCCACATCCATGTGTGACAGTATGTATCAGACATTCCCAATCAAGGAAATGCACATGAGCTCTGGTGTTCAGGGTTATGATTGGACCGATTTCCCATCTGGTTGAACTCGATCTCCAGGTGAACACAAACACCTTGTGACTCAAAGCTCTTGTCCTGAAACTCACATGGCTGATCTTTCTGTCAGGTGTGCCCATGCCTCACCTAACCCTAAGATCTGATGCGGCCAGCCCACACCTGAAGCAATTATTACTAACAGATGTGACATCATATAGCTGTCAGAAGCTCACAGTCCTCTCTTTGGGCAAGGCTAAATTCCTTAGTGCGTAAATCTGAGAAGAGAGGAGATGCTAAGTTGAGTGGGGGGAAGGGACTATTGTGAATGAAGAGCAACAGAAGGAACGCAGCATTTACCTAAGCAGCAGAATCCTTCAGGAGGACATGGTAAATGGCTTTAAAAATGTAAAATGTCAGTGGACGCAAAGGAAGTAACTCTTAACCTTATGTAATCCTACAGAACAGAGCTGGTAACCTACAGAAATTAAAAAGATGTAAGTTTAGTATAAAAAGAGCTTTCTAATAATGAAGGTTATTCCAAAATATAATATATTCCAAAATATTATACAGGAGATGATAAGTTCCTCTCAGTTAAAAGTATTCTAACAGAAGCAGATCACCTGTTACCATGGCAGTCTTTTTAACAGGAATGCAATCACCTCCAAGAATCCTTTTGACTGATAATCTGAGGTTCTAAACATGTTTTTCAATCTTCATTCAGAATTCTATTTTAGAATTAATGAACTGTGTATATCGTAGTTGTGATTATATGGATCACCTTTAAATTTTCCAGTGTCATATCTGGGTATTAGGACTTGCTATGAATGTACATTTCCTAATCACAGATTTGATTTACAATATTTAAAGTAATTCTGCAAGATCTTCACCATCATCACTGAGATGGTGTGTTCCCCTGCTCTAGATGAAAAAGGAGTAAGTGGTTAAACAAGCGTACAATGAAAATAAACATATGTGCAAATAATTTAAGTGAATTCATGTTTTATAACCCTCTTAACCATCAAAGCAGGACTTGTGAGATGAGATCAGAGCGCATGGATTAGGGTTTTAACTTGAAGCTTTCTGTTATTATAAATTTAGATTACGTCATATCCTTCTCTTATTGTGACTATTCACTGTTTATACCTGGTCTTTCTCAAGTAGGTTGAATTAATGTGAATTTATCTTACTCAGATAAATGGGACACTGATCTCTAGAATCAGATGGATTCACATGGCCGAAATTTCATGTAGACTATCTCCTTCTGGGTACAGTTGTAAATGATTAAAAGTTATTACTCAGATTTCATTGGCTCAAAGCCGTGCATACACTTGTGAAATCTCCAGCTGTATAAATTCTTTACATCCAGATGTTTTCTGAATTTTCTTAGAGTTCTCGTGAATGCTCATCATGAGCTTGTTTTCTGTGTTAGTTGGCCTTCTCTTACTGTAACAACATACCTAAGGTGTGATCACCTTACAGAGAGAAAAGGTTGGTCTGAGCTCTAGTTTTGGATGTTCTGGTCTGTGATAGAGTGGGCCCATTGCTTTGGGTCAAAGGTGAGGCTCTGTCATTGTGGGAACATGAGGTGGAATAAAACTCCTTTCCTCACAAGCCAGGGGGCAAATCAGAAAGAAGAATGGGCTGGGGTCTCATGGTCTCTTTCAAGGACACATTTTCAATAACCTGAGAATCTCTCAATAGTCTCTGCCTCTCAAAGACTCTACCACCTCTGGGTAACACCATCCTTGGGTCCAAGCATGTAGTGCATAGGGTTTTGGGGAATGAACCGTGATTCGAATGATAGCGTGCATCACATGTCTAGTCCAGCTGGGAGCAACTGCTGCTTCATCATTACTTCTCTCCTGCTTCACCCTGGGAACTGCCCCTGCGTGTTAGCCCACAGTAAGCAGGATGGAATGAGGAGGAGTGCATCTTTGCCATGTATAATCCTGCATTAGAAGCATCCCAAGGTGGTACTGCCTGCACCCCAAGGACCTGTGATGTTTAATGAGAGCTCCAGGAGAGTATAATTACATTAATCTTGTGAACACTTTAGTGCTAAAGTTTGAGAACCTTTGCCAGTGGGTGGTGGTAGGATAATTGGTTGGGTCCCAAAGCTGGCTCTGCAGCCTGGGTGAGCGGGTCTCTGTAAGGTTCCTCTCCCAAGCCCTCTGCTGGTAACCCAGCGTCTCCCTCTGTGCTTTCACAGACAGCTCTCACACACGTACCGGACTTGAGGCTATTTTTGCCAATAATGTATTCCCAAGGCAGAGGTACTGTCATTTGGAGACCGCAGAACTGAGCCTCTCTATCCGGACAGCCAGTGCCATAGTCTCCTTTCCAGCATCCTACAGAAGAGACATGCTTATGCCCTGCTTTAGACAAACAGAATATGTGAAACTGTGCAGCAAGCCATGAATTTCAGGCTGATACTTTGAAAACTGCCGTTAGGATAGTTCAGCCTGTACTGAGCTTATCATTCTATCTAGTACAAAAACCAGATCATTTGTGTCCTAAAACGTTGGCATCATGGAGGGGACACTGCTGAGATAAGGCTGCTTCTGCAGATGTGAAAGCCTCCTCCTAAAGGCAGGAATGTTCGAGAGGCGATAAGAAACGTAAAAATCATAAAGTCCCTTATAAATTAGTAAGGGGGGAGGCAATTTCCCTACGGATTAATGTATTTCAGTCTGTATTTTCTTGGAACCTGGAAGACATACAGAGGCAGAATTGCCCTCACTTGAGACTTGTGACTGTTTGTCTTTTGAAAAAATCTTTTTCATGAAGGTTAAAGAAGCACAGAGATGCTGCCCACATTGGCCGGGAGTATTGGGCCATAGATGCCCAGTGGCTTGGGATCCTGGTCTCTGGCATTTTGGGTTTTCCTCAGAGATGAGAGGAGGATGTTCACAGGTCAAATTGCTATAAAGTAGGAGGAGACACTGTCGACACGACAGGGTATAGAATGCCATTTGAACAGGCAAATATGCCTCAAGGTCACCTTCTATCCTATGTCTTACCTTTCCTCTCCATCCTTCTTTCTTTTCTTCACTCCATGGTCTCCTCTGGTGATCAGTAGGGAGAGGCCTGGGCTTGGTGGAATAGACTAGAAGCTGGAACTCTTGGGGCTGACCTCCTTGATAGCTCGGAGGACTTGGCCGGCATCTCATGCAGCACAGCATGTTGTGACAGGGGCTGGTGACATCAGGGTAGACCTGAGATAGTTACTGGGTAGCAGAACCATTCCAGGGTTCTGTCCTTAAGCATGTAAGTGATGCCAGTGTTTGGTTGACATTGAAATATTGTTATCTTGACTGGATGTCTAGCACACATTGACTATTAAGGATCTATTGCTTAGTTTTATAAACAACAAGCCACTGGCCTTGAGTTTTAAAACAGTGTGGTGTGTATGGCAAGGTACGGTGCGTGTGATCTAAAGGCTTCTCCCTAATCTTGCTGCTACGGGGAATCTCTCTCACACAGAGATTATTCTGGAGCATTATTACTTTTCTAGATTAAGCTCCTTTCTCTCAATATTTTATTAATGACTAATCTGTGCGGAGGGACCAGCTGGTGTTACTTTCTTCTTTATTCTCTCCTGTCATGAAAGATTTCTGCTGAGAAATCCATGGATAGTTTTTGTCCAGGATTCTGACTTTTATTTTGTTTTTTTCTTTTCTTTTTTCTTTGTCTTTGACTTTTGACAGTTTGAATATTATGTGACTTGGGAAGAGCCTCATGGGTTGAGTCTGAGAACATTATCTGAATGTCCACGTATCTCTTGCAAGGCTTGGGAAGTTTTCAGCAGCCATTTCCTTACATAAGTCTTCTCCCTTTGTGTAGGTTCTCCTTCTGAAATTCCCATACTGGGAATGTTTGTTTACTTGAGTACGTCCCATAAGTCTTACAGTTGTATTCACTCTTTTGTATTGCTTATGTTGCATGACTAATTTCAAAAGATCTGCCCTCAAGTTCACAGATTTTTTTTCTTCTGGTTGGCACAGTCTACTGTTGGTGCTTTCTGTTGCAGTGGTTCATAACACCAAGATGCCTGCTGGGCTCTCTTCTTGAATATCGATCTCCTTGTTGAATTTCTCATTTAGAAAATGAGTTGTTGTCCTGATTTTACTGTTATTTGGAGCTAGAAGGCAAAGCAGCAACTCCGTCCTCAGGAGATAAAGCAACTCACAGTGGTGTCCCTTGGCTCAGGAATGGTGGGACACTGGCAGTATTCCACCGGAAGCAAGGACTCAGGAATAGTAACACACGCAAAGCCTTAGGAACAGGAGAGTGCAGTGGCCCCTGGCCCCAAGGCCAAAGCACATTCCATCTACTCTCCCTGCTATTCCTTGATGTTCAGTTATTTTTGTCAAAGTGTAGTTGTTTACTTGTGCCTATGTTCTTGGCTGTCTTTGGTGCAGCACAAGCAGTAGGGGCTTTTAGTTAATCATCTTGCTGATGCCACTTGTCATTAGCTTTTATCAAAGACATCATAATGAGTTAATATGCCTGCTTTTCTAGCTGGATAATGGGCTCCTTGAAGACCATCTAGTCCCTTACCTGAGTTGGTGCTCAATAAATGCTTCTAGAATGAGCAGCTGCATATACTAATGAGCTCATTAAGTGAATGAGAGCAGGCAGCCCCACAGCCCTTTGGAAGGACAGATGGTTTCTGCCGTGGTAGGAAGTGATTTGAGCAGTCACCAGTAGCTGTGATTTCTGAAGCCAAGCATTTCTTCCTCCCTGTGCATTTCCCTCTATGAGACATCTGAGCTCAAAGAGACACAGCACAGACACCTGTTGAATAAAGTATCGAGTGGTTAGGAAGTTAAGATATATTTTCATTTTCTAGTTGATGATTCAGTATCTGGAGTGAGACCAAATTATTTCACATTACTCAAAAAAAAAAAAAAAAAGGAGTTCATCAATTTTTTTTTTTTTTTCTAAAAGGACCAAGCAGTACACACTTAGGCTTTGTGGAGTTTGCTGAACAACCACCAATTCTTACAGCACAAAAGCAGCCGGAGGCAATAGGTTAATGACTAGGTATGTCTGTGTTCCAATAAAACTTTATTTGCAAAAGCAGGCAGTGGGCCAGATTGGACTTGCATGGCCTTAGTTTGTTAGCCCTGAAATACTGTGTGCTCTTTCATTACTATTCCTTGAAATGTGTTAATTCTAATGCTTTTTATTATGCCTGACAAAAGGGATGACATTTTAAAAGGCACAATTTTTTTTCTTAATCATCTAAAAAAAATGTTTTATGGGCAAGGTGGGAAGGAGGTGGATGGTGTACCCTTAAACCATGGCTACTTGAAAGAGTGACATGGTTCTTCCTGGGGACTAGTCAGCTCTGCCCCGTCAACAGTCCCTTCCTGCTTTTGCCCAACTTGTCCCTTATAACCAGGACCCCGCCCACATGACTCCACGTCTTTAGCTCTTTCTAACCAGCCTGACCCTGAGGCTCAGGAGGCCAACAGCTCTGCTCTCTTCCCTTCTTTCCTCTCTTCTGCTCTCTCCCTCTCCATTCCCCTCTCTTCTGTTCCCCTCTCTTTCCCTCTCTTCTCCCCCTCTGTTCCCTTCTTTTTCTCTCTCTTCTCTTTCTCTCACTATGGTCTTAACACAAAGATGTGAACTGAGTTTATGCTGTCCACTATTCTAGAATCCCTCTGGAGCATTTTTAATTCCCTTCTCAACATACTGAGCTCATCCTGCAGTTGGTGGCCTTTGGTACACTGCTTTCCCTTGCTCTCCCTCTCATAATTATCTTTCTTTCAAATTAAATTATCATCATGAGATTGAAAAAGCTCAGCTTTCTATCTACCATATTTTACTCCCCTAAGGTTATACTTTGGAATCTAGCGGGGCCCATGTGAAAGGCAGACCAGCGATTTTACTGGCTTTTTTTTTTTTTTGACCAGAACAGATTGATATAGCAGTCAGTCCTTTTTTGCTCCATGTTGATACTTGTTTGCTGAGAACTTTCACAGGGTGAAGTGGAGAAACAGCAGCGTGTGCCTTTGACCAGATGCAACTGATGATTGACATAATCATGAGGCACTTCACAGTAGAGTCATTTGCCATTGTTTGCAGATTCCGTATTTGCAAATTCACCTGCTTGATAAAGCATCTTTTAAATTCCTTAAATCAATACTCATGACACTTTAACAGTCATTTAAGGAAATGCGTAGAGGGGCTGGAGGAGTAGCTCAGGGGTTAAAGCAGTCTAAAAAGCACAAGGCCCTGAGTTCGATTCCTCAGTACCACATAAAACTGGGCGTGGTGGTGTACACCTGTACTCCTAGCACTTAGAAGGCTGAGGCAGACGGATTGCTGTGAGTCTGAGGCCAAATTGGACTCCATAGTGAGTTCAGGACCAGCCTGAACTGCAGAGCAAGTTCAGAAAAGAAAAAGGATATGGTTCTTAGAGTTTTGAGAGCCTTGAGTCTTAGATGAGGAGGACAAAAGTAAAGAGACATTCGGCCTTCCTGTTCAGCTCTCGTACTGCCAGGTATTTTCTGGGGTGGTTTATTTTTTTTTTTCATTTTTGTGCTTTATTTGGTAATTTCTCTGTTACAATGACCCCCAGCTGTCAAATATAACTAAGCATAAGAAACTTATTATGTGCCTTGTGAAGAAAATGTATGTGTGAGATGAGCTTTGTTCCGACTGGAGTTCTAGTCTTGGTGACCAGCTGTTCCATGTTAATGAATCAGTAGTACAGTACAATCTGGGCATGTGCCTGTACACCTGTATTTAAAGCACTCTAGGAAACTGAGACAGGAGGATCACAAGGTCAAGCTTATCTGGGCAACTTAATGACTTAGCAAAAACCCTGTCTCAAAAATGAAAAACTAAAATAGGGCTGTAGCTGTAGCACAGTGTAAAGCCCTTAGGTTGAATCCTCAGTACCACAAAAAATAATAATAATGTGGTCTATCCAGAAAAAGGAAGAGGAAACCTACTACTTTGTATGTAAGGTCACTCTGGAAAGTGGTAAGGTGACATTTATTGTCTATGATGAAGCTCTGGACAAACATTAGGAAGTGGCCGAGCTTGCAGGCTCACAAGAGGATGAACAATTAAAAAAGTGTGGTAATGGAATTGCTGTGAGGCTTAGAATCAAAGTCATATTGCTCAGGTTTGGGAAATTATTAAACTCTTTCTAGATAGTATTTGATCGTAAGAAAATGCTACACATATTTCATAATTTATTTAAGAAGTAGTTATTAAATAAGATGTCTTTTAACAAGTACAAGGATAATCAAAGTTATGTACAATTAAGGTATCTGTTCAGGGATGCTGGGCTCACTGAAGCTCAGTTTCAGGGCAATTTACAAATGTACCAAGGCCTCCCCTCAGCAAAATGATCAGGATAAAAGTGGCAGAAAGATAGTTGGTGGGGAGGTGGGCTGGAGGGGGCCAGGGGGCAGCGTATTCATGCACACGTTTAAGTCCTGTCAAGGGGTATCCTGCAGAGAAACCACGGACACAACTTCTGAGCAGAGAGGTCAAGTCCCAGCTCTCAGGTACTCAATGAGTCTTGGGCCTCCTCTTCAGCATGGGGATGAATTCTATTTGGTCTACACTGTGATTATGTACAGTCAAGTCTATATTCATGGATATAAGGGACCCATGTCCACTGAGTTAGTGAACCCTCCTCCGTGGCTCTTGGGGAAATACGCAGGTTAGGGTCTGTGAAGCATCCCTGAACAGATAACTTTAATTGGTCCCAGACGAAAGAAAAACTAATGCACCACAGTCTCTCCTCCCTGAAGAGGAAGCAGGGCATGTGTGAAATGGCTCATTCTGTGCCGAAGGTGGCCTGTGTCTGCCACAGAGTCTGCTGAGCAAGACAGTTCCCATCCGGGGACTCCACAGGAAAAGGACGTAAGCACTAACTCCTCTCAACGGCTGTTACAGACATAATGTAGGTATATTCACACGGGGCATGACTGGCCTCAGCTGTCAGGATCGGGGCACACTCTGGAGATGAGATGACTCTTGACAACTGCAGAGGGTTTTAACCTGCTGGGCCGTAATCAGAGGCCTTTCAAAGTAAAGCAGGAAAAAGACTGGACCATAGAGGAACAGAAAATAACTTCTCCAGGTAGTTATGGAGACCAGAAACCCCATCTATAAACCTCCCGGCCTTGTTACCACCACTAGGGATGTGGGCCCCGCATAGCAAGTGCACAGTTGCCCGCAGAAGGTTTTCTAGAACATTCTACTGAGTGTTTGGTCCCGTTTCTTCACTTATCAAAAAAATGAATGCCTTTTGCTTCTACTAAAAAGTGCTATTGGATGCAAATATAAGAGTGAGGAGAGAATGACAATAAAGTGTTCACAGCTCCTTGCAAAAGAGACTTTGCATGTATTCTAGACACAGATCTTTAATACAAATTCATGGGAGGCTGCTTCTCATTGGAGGGATTGCCTGTGTGCACACACTTACAGTGAAGGCCGTGTGTGCAGATAGCATGCCAAACCACTGGTCACAAAGCCATGTTTCCTTGATCCCACCTTCCCTCATCCATTCTGTTTCCAGGCTTCATTATGTGCAGTGTCATATGCACACACACAGACACACAGAAACACGCCATCATGGCCAGGACCCAAGTGCCAAGGGAGGTGTTTGCATGAATTTCATCCTTGGAGCTAGAAGCACTTGCTCAGCTGCCAACTGCAAATAGCCCCATGCTGGAAAATGATGCTAATTAGTATGCCATTAGAAAAAAAAAAACCACCACCCACGACAAAGTAGCCACATACAGACCTGAAGTCCCACCCGGACAGCCACCGTGGAGCATGGCCCACTAATGCGGCCTTAATTCACTTTGTTTGGCAGAGAGAGCAAGCTCACCATGCTGCTGCGGGAGTCTCTGGGGAACGTGAACTGTCGCACCACCATGATCGCTCACATCTCCACCGCAGCCGGGAGCTACGCCGAGACCCTGTCCACCCTCCAGATCGCGTCGAGGGTCTTGAGGATGAAGAAGAAGAAGACGAAGGTAAAGAGCTGACGGGGGGGGGGGGGTGCAGTGGGTAGAAGAGCTTTTGAAGCCTTGCCCCAGAACTGGGTCAGAAGGAGCTACATCAATATTGCTGCTCTCTGAGCACCGGGCGTGTGTAACTGTGACTGTCACTGTGTCCACATCAGGGTAGGGACATCATCCAGCAGACACGGGAGGAAGTCAGGTCCCCTTCCCATGGCTGGTGTGGTCCCCACTCACCCAGACTGGCCCCTGAGAGGGCAGCCTGGTCCACGTGAGATAGTGCAGGTGGGTTGCTGCTTTGCAGTAGGAAGTATTGGTGGGCTGGGAGCATGTGCTGTGTTCCCCTTGCCTGTCTGAGTTCCGGATAAATGAAAACTGCCTCCTTCTGGGGAGTCACTCCAGAAAGGTTATTAGCCCCTGGGTCATGTGGCCCTCTTCCCCTCTCTCTGTCTGGCATCATGTTCTGATTTCTGGGTTTATTGTGTTAAATCAGTGGCTTCTCTGTGACACTGAGTCGGCTATATGGTGCCAGGCTTTTTTCTTAAGTCAGGCAGTGGTAACGTGGCAGAAATGTTGGGGAAAACCGTGGCAGCTGTGGCCACTCAGATCCAGGGCCGACTGCTGATGTGTGGGGCTTTACTCTCCTTCTCTTTGGTGTACTTTTTTCTCCTTTGGTATGAAAAAAAACTTCACAACCAGTGTTCTGAGGTACAGATAGGGCCCTTAGGAGGTCAGGCAGGGCCTGGACTGGTCACCCCCTTCCCTCGGCAGCCTCTGATTCCCCAAAGTGCCACACTGTGATTATCCTGTGTGCCTGCAACCATGATAAACATTGGGGTGCCCTGGCATGACCCACCCGAGTAGTGATCTCTGCACAGGGGGGCTGTGCCTGCATAAGGACCCTTGATAGCCCATGTGGAGCCAGTGGTTCCCACTCCTTGCGTGTGGGGTCACTGTGTGGGAAAGCCGCCCTATTAATTGTTCTCTCACTCGTAGCACACATCGAGCTCCTCTGGAGGAGAAAGCTCCTGTGAGGAAGGTAGAATGCGCCGGCCCACCCAGCTGAGACCTTTCCACACCAGGGCCACGGTGGACCCCGACTTCCCCATTGCCCACCTGTCTAGCGATCCCGACTATTCCTCCAGCAGCGAGCAGTCCTGCGACACTGTCATCTACATCGGGCCCAACGGCACGGCCCTCTCGGACAAAGAGCTCACTGACAACGAGGGTCCCCCAGACTTTGTCCCCATTGTGCCTGCCCTACAGAAGACCAGGGGTGACAGCCGGCCCACAGAGGCAGGAGAGGCTGCAGCCAGCAAGTCAGAAAGGGACTGCTTAAAATGCAACACGTTCGCTGAGCTGCAAGAGAGGCTGGACTGTATTGACGGCAGTGAGGAGCCCAGCAAATTCCCTTTCGAGGAACTGCCTGTGCAGTTTGGGGCAGAGCAGGCAAGCAAATGCCCCCCATTAAGCCAAGCAGCCGGGGCACACCCTTACTCTGAGTCCGATAAGGAAGATAATGGGTCAGAGAGCCAGCTGACTGATAGGGAAGGCCTGGACCCCCCAGCCTCCAAGGTACAGAGGAGCCGTTCCCCCGTGCCTGCCGCAGCGGGCAGCAGCAGCCCTTCCCCGGCCTCGCCCCGGAGCATCCCCGGCAGCAGCAGCCAGCACAGCGCCTCCCAGCTTGTGCACAGCCCCAGCCTCCAGAGCAGCCGGGAGAGCCTGAATTCGTGCAGCTTTGTGGAAGGCAAGCCCAGACCCATGGGCTCCCCCAGGTTGGGTGTCGCCAGCCTGTCTAAAACCTCAGAGTACAAGCCCCCCAGCTCTCCTTCCCAGAGATGCAAAGTCTACACCCAGAAGGGGGTCCTGCCCTCCTCCGCCCCGCTGCCCCCCGTGAGCAAGGATTCAGGCATGGTCACCTCCAGTGAGTCTCTGCTGCGGCCTGAGGTCCGTACTCCCCCAGTGGGAATGAGCCCCCAGATTTTGAAGAAATCCATGTCTGCGGGGAGCGAGGGCTTCCCAGAAACCTCTGGAGAGGATGAGCAGCAGTCGGCCCCGCCCGCAGACTCCAAGAAGGAGGTTCTGAGCACCACCGTGGTGACAGTGCAGCAGCCCCTGGAGCTGAACGGGGAGGACGAGCTGGTGTTCACGCTGGTGGAGGGGCTGACCATCAGCGGGGTCCCGGGCAGCGGCCGCCCCGCCAGCATCATCAGCTTCAACAGCGACTGCTCCGTGCAGGCCCTGGCCTCGGGCTCCCGGCCCGTCAGCATCATCAGCAGCATCAGCGAGGACCTGGAGTGCTACTCCAGCATGGCTCCCGTCTCTGAGGTGAGCATCACTCAGTTCCTGCCCCTCCCGAAGCTGGGCCTGGACGAGAAGGCCCGGGAGGCCGGCAGCAGGCGCTCCTCCATCAGCTCCTGGCTGAGCGAGATGAGCGCCGGCAGTGACGGCGAGCAGTCTTGCCACAGCTTCATTGCCCAGACGTGTTTTGGGCACGGGGAAGCTATGGCGGAACCCCCAGCCTCGGACTTTGTCAGCAGCATCCAGAACACGGCTGTGGTGTGCAGAGAGAAGCCCAGAGCAGGACCAGACAACGTGCTCATTTTGTCTGAGATGGCGGAAGACTCCTTCAATAAAGCCACCCCCATCAAAGGCTGCAAAATATCCGCACTGGGCAAGGCCATGGTCACGATCTCCAACACAGCCGATCTGAGCAGCTGCGAGGGTTACATCCCCATGAAGACCAACATCACGGTGTACCCCTGCATTGCCATGAGCCCCCGGAATGCCCAGGAGCCTGAGGTGTCTATTGCTACCTCCAGAGTCGCCTCCAGGGCTGCCCAATCCCAGGAGGGCAAGGAAAACAGTGCAGTGAAAGATACGAAATTTGAAGACCCCTGGCTCAAACGAGAAGAGGAGGTGAAAAAAGACAGCACTTATCCCGGCGAAGAAGGGGTTCACTGTGAGACTGACGCGGGCCCCGCAAAGCCCGAGGCCCGAGCAGAGCAGGAACCCGACAGGAAGCCCAGCCCGGGTGACAGGCTCAGCAGCAGCAGTGGGGAGGTGTCTGCTTCCCCGGTGACAGACAACTTCAGGAGGGTTGTGGATGGCTGTGAGATGGCACTGCCCAGTTTGGTGGCCCAGAGCCCAGTGCATTCCAGCAAAATCCTGAAGTCCAGCAGCCTCCCCAGGGCATTTCAAAAGACCAGCAGACACGAGGAGCCAGATAGCCTCTTTTACCACTGTGCGGCTGACTCCAGTGGGCTCGGCGCCCTGCCCTGCAAGGCAGCACTGGAGAGGAAGGTGGCTTCCCCTAAGCATTGTGTCCTGGCGCGACCCAAAGGGACCCCACCGCTGCCCCCCGTCCGCAAGTCCAGCTTAGACCAGAAGAACCGGGCCAGCCCCCAGCACAGTGCCAGCGGCAGCAGCACCAGCAGTCCCTTGAACCAGCCAACCACCTTCCTGGCCGGCTTCCCCGATGAGCCAGGCAGCAAGGTGAAGGATGCCAGCAGCAGCAGCAAGCTCTTCAGTGCCAAGCTGGAGCAGCTGGCCAGCAGGACCAACTCCCTGGGCCGGACGACCGTCAGCCACTACGAATGCCTCTCGCTGGAGAGGGCCGAGAGTCTGTCCTCCATGAGCTCACGCATGCATGCGGGCAAAGACAGCACCATGCCTCGCGCGGGCCGGAGTCTGGGCCGCAGCACGGCGGCCTCCCCACCTGGCTGCAGTGCTGCCCAGTCGGCTGGGGCCTCGCCCAAGGCCAGCCAGTCCAAGATCTCAGCCGTGAGCAAGCTTCTCCTGGCCAGCCCCAAAGCGCGCAGCCTGTCCACCTCCACCACCAAAACCCTCAGCTTCTCCACCAAGTCTCTGCCGCAGTCGGTGGGCCAGAGCTCCAACCTGCCCCCGAGCGGGAAGCACATGTCCTGGTCCACGCAGTCACTCAGCAGGAACCGAAGCTCAGGCCTGGCTTCCAAACTGCCCCTGCGAGCCGTCAACGGGCGCATCTCGGAGCTACTTCAGGGCAGCGCGGGCGCCCGGGGCCTGCAGCTACGGTCCGAGGCCGAGGAGCGCAGCGCAGCCTCGGCCGAGGACAAGCCCTCAGCTGCCCGTCGGCTGCCCTCGCCCTACAGCAAGATCACCCCGCCTCGGAAGCCGCATCGCTGCAGCAGTGGTCACGGTAGTGACAACAGCAGCGTGCTGAGCGGGGAGCTGCCCCCGGCCATGGGGAAGACGGCGCTGTTCTACCACAGCGGCGGCAGCAGCGGCTACGAGAGCATGATGAGGGACAGCGAGGCCACCGGCAGCGCGTCCTCTGCCCAGGACTCCACGAGCGAGAACAGCAGCTCGGTGGGGGGGCGGTGCCGGAGCGTCAAAACCCCAAAGAAACGGTCCAATTCAGGTAGGTCCCCCTGGAGCTTGGCCCCGGGAGGGCTGCAGGCACACGTGCTACCAGACCCCACTATGGCCTGTTCTGGGATGGTGTGAGGGGCCTCCAGGCCCTGGGGACTGGCACCTGGTCTGGCCTTCCTGTTACACCGAAGGCCGTGCCTAGGGGCGTAAGCACAGAGGGGTTCACAGTGAAGACTGCCCCGTTGGATGCATCATTACAGGTGTGGCCTTGAATGCTTCCTGGTGGTACACAGGGTGAAAAGGCTGGGGGCTGAAGGTGACCGGGGGTGCTGCTCTGAACCTGCTCGCCACAGGGGTGGAGGGAGAGAAGGTTCCTCCACCCATTGCCCAGATACCTGGGTTTACTTGCTTAAGGGCCAAGAGTACTAGTGTTTAGCACCTCTGGGTGATCAGGTCAGAGTACCTACCCACATAGCCTAGTGGACGCAAGCACCCTGGTGTGGCTGGTGGCCTCCAAGACCCTGGCAGCTTCTTTAAAAGACTTGGGGTGGAGCACATGTTGTCCCGTGGGTAATTAAGTGAAACTACCCTCCCACCACTTCCATCCCAAATGCATGGTCCTGTATGCGCAGCAGCTGGAGGGCCTGCAGTGCCCTTGCTTTCCCACCTGCAGGTAGCACAATACACACCCACTGTGGTAGCCCACCTGCTTTTGGGGGAGTCTGTCGCCTCCAGGAATGTACATGCTCCAGAAGAACTCACGTATAAAACCATTAACTTGTTGGTTGGAATTTGAGGGGGTACATGATAGCCAAGAAGGGCAAGGTGAAGAGGACCAAGGTACCCCCAGGGTAGGTGACAGGAAGGGGCAGCACGAAGAGGAGGAGGCAGGAGACAGAGGCAAGGGTGCTGAAACAGCTCCAGCCACCTGATGGTTCTGTATGGAATCGTTTCCGTTCTTAAAAAGCTTCCAAAGAAACTGTCCCTACCTACGCATTAGCCAAAGCATCTGTTTTGTTTTGTTTTGTTGTGTTTGGTTTTGAAACAAAATCTTATGCTGAGCCCTGCACTTAGTTCTGTGCCTTGGCTGAGGAAGGAGTAATGGAACCTCCCGGTGTGTCCACCGACTGACCTCCCTGGGAAGCTGGCTCTTCAGAAGCACTCAGACGCCACTGCCCTGAGGGTATTGGTGCCATCAGCATATTTTTGATTTACAAATGGAGTGGTGGACAGAAGTGGAGCCTGCCCTTTCCTGGTGTTCAACAGCTGCTGTAGAACTTGCCCAGAGTCATTTTCTGTTAATAAGGGGCTGCTTTTCCTGTTTTCCTACCTTTCCTGAGCATAAACTCCAACCCAGGTGTAAGGGCATTCATTGATAAGCACACATTTAAACCATTGAAATTCCTCGAGTCAAGGAAAGCAACCGTTAGGGATCCTGCAGGCATGCAGTTTTACACCCCAAACATAAACCATGGTGCCGACAGCCCAATCTCCCACCCATCACAGCTCCCAAAGCTGGGTTGTGAGGACGTTACATTCCAGGCTTGTCGGGGACCATCATGGCCGTCAGCACTCTGATGTCTTTATTTCTCAGCGGTACGTTTGGGGAGTCGCTGTCACGCTTGGACTGCACTCTGCTTCTCTCTCAGCCTCAGCAGCAGACCGTGGCACAGAACCCTGAATGAGACAAGTTGAGAGTGACAAACCTTTCCGTGTAACAGAACAGCTACCTGTGTCCTATTGCAGAGCCAAGGGCCCTGAGATGTATTAATATTAGTTCTGCAAATACCAAGGAAGTATATCTAGCCAAAATCTTTGTGCAGGGGGAAAAAAAAAACCTGCTGGCCTTCATAGCACTTGAGTGGTAAAGCTTGTTGCTACAGTTTCACCAGGGTTGGACTTCAAAGTCTAGGTGGTATTTGGGTATTTGTCAAATGGTCATACGTGTTTCAGTGCTGAAGGGGGAGTTTACGTCCTTTCATTTTAGTGCCTTCAATTTTCCAATCCATTTTGGTATTTCATTACCTTTTACTGTCTTCTCAAGACATTCATTTATTAGTTTAGACACTACAGTGGATAAGAGAAGAAAAATACGAAAAAAAGAATAAATGTGTAAAATAATTCTTGGAGAGCAGGCAGTGGGCTCTGCCCATGTCCTTGCTCGGGGCCAAGTCCTTTCACGACCGTGGTCCTCTGAGGGACTCTCATAGGTAAAGCTATCAGAGAAAGATGGTGGGACATAAAAATGCCAGAGCAGGCGCTAGCAAGGGGATTTAGTACGGAGTGCCAAGAGCACTAGACCTTTGATATCAGCTGCCATAGATCCAGGGCTTCGTGATGGATATCGCAGTGAGATGTGCTCGTTCCAGGTTAGGTGACCTTGTCTGACTTATTTATGATGATTATTACGAGAAATGCTGGCTGTCAGGCGTGATCAGCATAAATCAGAACAACTTCTTTAAGGGAAGCCATAAAACGAAAATTTCTAACTAGGTGGCTAGAGCTCACAATTACTGGAGGTATTTGGAACAGCGGAGGAGATAGACAGGAAGTGATCTTTTATTCAAGATGGCTTTCAGATTTGGAAATTGTTAGTGCTTTGGTTTATTTCCTTTGTATAAAGGAAGTAGAATTGTATTACTAGGAAAGTAAACGTAAGCTCTGATTCCTTTGCGATGGGTGTAAGTATAGAAACCATTAAATGCTACCCCAGCTAATTGTTCTGGCTCCATTCCTGGAGTTACGTATTGTCTTGAGAGTGTGTGAAAATGAGTTTATTCCATTGGCTATGCCATTGTGTGGTGAGAATATTGTTAGAAAGTGGGACACTTAGGGGCCTCATGCTATGTGATCATTAAAGAATAAGTAGGCTTCTCTGGAATTCATTTTTCTCGTGTGCAAGTGACGATTTTGATAGCTACCAGCCATTGTTTCTCTGCTGACCATATTGTATGAGACTTTGCAAATAATACAAAAAAAAATGATGGTAATATGACATCCTCTCTATAAGTCAGTATCAGTAGAATTTATTTTCCATGGTTATACTGGTCCGTTTTCTGTTACTGTGACAAAATACTTGAGATAATCAACTTAAAAGAGAAAAGGTTTGCTTTGGCTCACAGTTTCAGAATTGTCAGTGCATGATTGGTTGCTCAGTTGCATTAGGGTGAGGCAGCACATCATGCCAGAGAGCTTGTGGTGGAGCAAAGCCACTCATCTCACAGCTTCCAGGACACAAAAAGATGGGGGCTGGAATTCCACTGTTCCTGTTTGAGAAGACACACCCGGTGAGCTGAGACTTCCCACTAGGCCCCACCTGTTAAAGACTGCACTACCTCCCAGGCTTGCCTCTCTGGGGACCGAACCTTTAATGCATGGGCCTTTGGAGAACATCCAACATCAGAACCGCAGCCATCAGCAGAGATCATCGCTTCGTGTCATTGTGCGTTCCTGCCACTTGGTAGTAGGGGAAGATGAGGTGTCACGGGGAAGGGCAGCAGCATTAGGAGACTAGGCGACAGTCAGGTGTTTGTCGTTCGGTCGGAGAGAAATGATGAAGGAAGCATGAGACGGAGGACGAAGAACAGAGCCGCTCTGCCGTATGACGCAGCTGCTGGAAAAGGGCTGCAGCTGAAGCCCAGCGTTGGGCGGGGTCTCCAAGGACACGCACACGGGTACAGGCAGAAGGCGGAGGGCATTGGAACGTGCAGTGGTGGAGGGAGCCCAGCGTGGGGAAGCAAGGCACGGTCTACAGACCACAGGGTGAGATAAATGTAAGAAGGGGATGTTTTCTAATGAGTGTAATGAGAGACTGAAAAACAGAAACCCACATGAGGTTATTCCTTTAAAATCAGAAACTATCATAGAAGCATACGTTATTCCATATTTTATAAAATTATAATATACTTGAAATGGAGAATCGTTATAGGTTCTTGATCAAGATAAGAACGTGAGGGAAACTTTAAGTTACCTTGATCGAAGGATTTCATTGATCCTTTCGCACTTCCTAGCCAGCTCCATTGTATCGGTGACATGAAATTATGTATTGACTACAGCTGTGATTCATAGCGATGACAACCAACCCAGGCAGGGAGCATGTGTCTGTCCTGCCCGGGTAGTGCGTAAGTTGCTAACAGGATATAAAACAGTGATATGTGGTGTGTGCCTTGGTGGTACCAGCCACGGCCTCGTTCCCAACACTCCCACATCTCTCTCAAGTCACACATTGCTTACCACACTGCACCCTCACCCTGGTGGGTTACCTCTTAGCTTCTTCTCACTTCCTTCATCTTGGGCAGGATGACACTTAAGTGAGCACTTTGGTCTGAGTAAGGTTCATTTCCATTGTAGTTCGCTCCTGGTGCTGTGACCCAGCAGGCAGAAAAGCTCAGGAGTGAGAGAGGATTTGCCTCAAAAGTTGTCACCCTAGAGAAGCATGTTGGTCTGAGATACACTCCGGCCTTGACTTACACTTACAGGAGCTTCTACAAGGCCTGTTTTACACCCGACCCAGCTTAATTGGCACCCAGCCTGGGGCAGGTAGAGGTTAGCATTGGCTATCACTGATAATGGTTGGTTGGTTGGCAGCATATCCCTAAAAGTTGGTTCATATTTCTTTTCTGTGTGTTACTCATAGCTTGTCCTGTTGGTGCTAACTGCTTAAAGTGTTGAGTACTGTCTACAGTTTGTTTTGTCATTCTGTGTGCCAAAGACGGCACCTTTCCTTCTCCTGGTGTCAGGTAAACATTGCTGAGTGTTGGTTTGCTTTGTGGTTGTGATTTGCCACCTGCAGTAAACCATCAAGATCCCAGGTTTAGTTCCTGGTGCTGCCCAAGCATCTGTGACTAATTGCCCCTCACCAGACCTGAGAGTTCTGTGGTTGGCTTTATAGTGCATTTGGTTCTAAGTGTGCACCTTTGATTTGTTTTATGAGGTTCCAGAAACACAGTGGCTGCAGGCTTAGTGGAAACTGGAGGAAGGGGCTCTGCCTACTGGCAGATTTGAAATTTCCAGAGTGTTTCTGAGAGAATCAATGGGATGAGGAAGGCTCAGAGTGAAAGAAGATTTTTGAATATACATTTGAAGGTGGGAGAAGAGGGACTCTCACCAACTTCCTAAGACACGAAGGAAGCTTCTTAGACTAAGCCTTGGAGGGCCAGAGATAGTGACAACACTGTGGTCCTAGGTTCAGGGTGAGGCTTACAGAGCAGGCTATGAAGTCTGGCCTCTGCCTAGTGGCGTGTCCCTGGGGTGTATCCTTCCAGGCCACCACCCAAATCATGATAACAGGCCAGGCACCACCATTGTTGTGCACCTGGGAGACTTGGGGCTGGTTTCTGGTGGGTCAGCAAGACCACCCACAGTCCTCCCGTGTCTCCTATGCCTCTCTGGCTCTCTAGACCTCCCCATGTCTATGGTTGTTGCCCCTTCAGTGTCTCCTGCCCTTTGATTGTCTTCTTCCATCTCGGTCGAACCTGGAGCCAGCGCATAAAGGAAGCATTGGTGATGGAGGAAAAAGCTATTACTGGCAGATTTCTATGGGCAGGAGTTTGGAGATGGACAGAGTGTATTCTCCAGGGAATGTGGTGCACCCTGACTGCCCATGTTTCCTGACATTTGACCTAAGAGGCAGCATCTTCACATTTATGGTGGGGCACTGGTGTTGAACTCAGTGTCACAAGTGGAAGGCCCTCAAATCAGACTACTCAGCTGGGCTGTCAGCACTGCAGATGGCAGGGATGGACTGTGCAGGGCAAGTGAGTGACCCGCCTCAAAGCACGCCACTGGCAGCCATGCCCAGGCAGGAGGGATGAGAGGGCACAGCCTCTCTTGAGTGGAAGGAATCGGCTTGGAAGTTTCATTAAAGTACCAGTGGTGACTCTCTCAGGCCAAATGGGAGCCATTTCATGTAGCAGAGTTATGTTGGCCATCACGGGCCTGAGTGCTTTTGCCTGCTTGGCTTCTGTGCAGGCGGGCTGAGTGCTAGGCCGAGGAACAGGGAGTAGCTCAGGGGAGAAGTATCCTCACCTCCTGGCTTCAGGAAGAGGCCAGGCCCTGTAGGTCCTGTGTGCCATTCCAGATCCAGCCAACAGCTGCCCTGGGGCTGCAGGAGACCCCTACCTACCTGGGCATCTGCCCCCACAGCTTCCTCACCAAGGAGCTGCCCAGGCTGAGCCAGTACCCTGGGGCAGAGACTGAGCTCAGCAAAAGGTGGAAATATTGGCTTGCAAGGTACAGATGGTAGGCTGTGCAGAAAATCCACACCGTATTTTCCTTTGTTGTGATGCTAGGGATTAAGCCCAGGGTGTTGTGTGGGCCCGCAAGTGCTCTACTGAAGTACATCCTTAGTCCTGTGGTTGTGTATTACTGGGGACTGAACACAGAGCCTCTACCCTGAGCTATATTCCCATCTCTTTTTACTTTTATTTTGAGACAGGATCTTACTAGATCATTCAGTTGCCCAGACTTGGATCAGACTGGCAGACCTCTTGCCTCTGCCACCCAGAATGCTGGGATTGCAGGCCTGGGACCCCACGTGGGCCCCAAGTAATCTTATTTATCTAGGGGTAGACCAGACTCTTTGATCCATCTTCTCTCTGTGACTGTGTGGCATGTCAGTCATTGCCTCTGATGCCTTTTTGAACAGTGTGAGGGCATTCTCAGGACTAGGGTCACCCACAGCCAGCCTCTAGCCTGACCGTGTTACCCTTGCCCCAGTCCTCTGCTGCCCCCAGCATTGCTCATGTGAGGTCACAGTGTGCTTTGGGGCGAGGCAAGACAAGAGGAGGGGGGAGGGATCCTCAGTTGTAGGTAGAATTGTGTCAGTTCATTCATGGAATTGGTGTATGGATAACCAGATTCAGACATCCACATTCAGAAGAAGCCATTCCAACCGCCCAGAGCACAGTCGACTCAGCATCAGACACCCCCTTTCCAAGGTGGTGAGGAGGTCAGAAGGTGTCCAGATAGTGTACAGGCGAGGAAGGGCCACTTAGATGGCCTTCAGGATATTTTTGTTAAGCTCCTGTCGCCTGACGAAATGTTACTCTCCTTCTCCATTCAGGCTTACGTGGTTTTCTCTTTCTCCATCACAGCGAACTCTCTCTCACCCCGTATGATGCCCTATGATATTAGCAGATAGAGGGTGGCCCTGTGATCATGGGACGTCGTGGTAGCCAGACTCCACGAGGGCCCCCAGTGGACCCTTCCACCTGGTAGTCCCATCCCTGCAAAGGTCTCTCCCATAGGGAACCGTCGTTAATCCCTGTGGCCACAGGATGAGGCAGAAGCTGTGTCACATCCAAGGTGGAGTTACAAAATGCTTCCGTCTTGGGTCCCCTCGTGTCCTGGTTTCTTTGTTACCGCTGGCCCCAGTACCAGATATCCACAGCTTAAAGGAGAAATCTACTTTAGCTCGTGGCAGAAGAGCGTGGTGGAGGAGAGCCTAGCAGGGAGCAGACGCTGCTTATCCCATCCAGGCTAGGAGGCAGAGGGCAGGGATGAGCTGGGGGCAAAATATATCCCCTCCCATGTTTCACCCTCAGTGACACAGCCCGCTCTCAGGCTCCACCTCCCAGCGGCGCAGGAAGTCAGCAGTGGATCAGTCCACTTGGCTCAGTTAACTCCCACCGTTCAGTCATCTCCAGGTGCACGAGGCCTTGGGGAGACATTTCAGATCCAAACCATAGCACCTGTCATTTTTCCCGCGGGGAAGCCAGCTGCCGGGCCTTCAGTGGCCCTGTGGAGAGAACGCAGTAACAAAGAAGTAAATCCTGCAGCCGTCTGTTGAGGAGGAGGGCCGGTCGCCTTCTTCATGGCTTGAGTATGTTTATCAGATCCAGAGAAAAGAGGATGGCAGGAGAAGCTTCAGAACGTTTGCGGCCTGTAGCTTGGAGGTCCGGGACCCCCGTGTCTTCACGTTAGCCAGGCTCAGATGCCCACTGCTTCCCTCTTCTCCTCTAGCAGGCAGAGCGATGCCTCCTGCCTCCAGTACATGTCCCTTCATGGCTTCCATCTGTGCCTCAAGGCAGAGCCCATCCGCAGAGTTGGGAGCTAAGGTGCAGAGCAGTTTCCTCCGAGTCACCTTGCCTCATTAGACCATGTTGTTTAAAAAATCATTATCTGGCTTCATACTGTAAAACTAAAGAACACATGTTTTGGGGCTGGAGGAATAGTTCAGTGGTTCAGACACTTGCCTCATAAGGTCAAGGTGCTGAGTTCGATTCCCCAGGACCACATAAGCCAGGTGTGGTGGCACATGCCAGTAATCCCAGCACTCAGGAGGCTGAGGCAAGAGGATGGCCATGTGTTCAAGAGCAGCCTCGATGACAGAGTGAAATTCTGTCTCTAAAACATAAGCAACGAACAAGCACAAAAGAGCATTTTTTTGTGTGCACCAGCAGTTGATGTGTCTTAGTTTCACAATGCAGAGCCTATACTTTATTGAAAACTAAATATGGTTGTGCTCGCGCACGTTTGTGTGTGTGTGTGTGTGTGTGTGTGTGTGTGTGTGTGTGTAGAAAGTGATGATCTGGACTGTAGAAAGTGAGACCTGATGTGATGGGCATTGTAAGGATCAATGCCTCCACCTGCACAAGTCCACTGGTACACACAAATGTTTCTAGGTCCTGCACAACATCTCTACTACGATGTGATTCTCAGATTCTCAGGGCCATTGCGGATGTTTGCTCTCATTTCTCTTTTCCATTTTTAAAAATTGGTGCTTATATACCCGTCATGTGTGTTAATACGAATGAAGTTCTGTATGATATTTTCATCCACACGTGGCGCGCACGGACCAAAGCCAACCTCTCTTTTCCACAGCGCCCCCTTCATTCCGCACCCCAGTCCCTTCTAACCACTATCCCACTTTCAGGAATACTTGTTTGAGTTTTGACCTAGGAAGGAAAATGCCTGGTACTTTGTGTTTCTGTGCTCGGGCTGTTTCACTTAACTTTGTGTCTTCCAGTTCTGTCCATTTTCCTGCATGTGACTGGATTTTGAAGCTCTTTATGGCTGAATAACATTCCCTTGTGTCTGTGCACCAGGGTTTTTTAATCCCTTTGTCTGTTTGTGGACACCCTGGCTGGCAGTTGGCTTGGCTGTGGAGGAAGTGCTCTGGTGAACCTGGGCTTGTGGGCATCTCTGTGCTGTGCTGATTTCATTTCCCACTACCCAGGGGGACCATAGCTGGATCTAATGGTAAATTTGTTTTTCAGTTTTTCAAGGAACCTCCTTACTCTTCCCCACTAATGGCTGTACTGATTTATATTCTCACCAACAGTGTGTTACAGTACCTGTTTCTTCACATCCTTACCAGTATTTTTCTTTTAAATAGTAGCCATTGTAACTGGAATGAGAGTATCTCATTATAGGCTTGATTTACATTCCCCTGATGGCTAATGGTATATTGAGTGTTTTTCGTGTTCTTTTCTGGCATTTGTATTTCTTCTTTTGAAGAATGTCTACTCAGATCACCTACCCATGCTGAATATATATATATATATATATACATATATATATATATATATTCCTATTCCGTGGCTTATTTCTTTACTCTGTTGATTGTTTCCTTTTCTGGGCAGAAATTTTTAGTTGGATGTGATCCCATTTGTCAATTTTTGCTTTGGTTTTCTGTGTTTCTGGGGTCCTGGTCAGAAAGATCATGCTTTAATGTGTCTCCCCTAGGCTTTCTTCTAGCTAGCAGCCTCAGTGTTTCTGTCTTACAGTTATATTTTTGGTACATTTTTAATTGATCTTTGTACAGGATGAGAGATGGGGCAAGTTTCATTCCTATGCGTGTTGATACTCAGTTCCCCTAGCACCATTTGTGATGTCTTTTTTCCAGTGGGTAGCTTTGGTCTTGGATTTTTTTGGAGGGGGTAATTGTACATACCCACACAATACTGGGGACTAAGGGTAGGCCTTTGCACTGAACTACATTTCTAATCCTTTATTTATAAATTAATTTTTTGTCTTGAAATAGGGTCTCACTAAATTGCTGAGTTTCCCAGGTTGGGCTCTATTGTGTGATCCTCCTACCTTAGCCCCCCAAGTGCTAGGATTTAAGGGTTATACTGCTATGCCTAGCTTTTCTGGTGTATGTTTTTGGTGCCATTGACCAGAATCCATGAACAGCATGTATGTGGGTTTATCTCTGGGGTCTCTATTCTGTTCATTGGTCTGTGCATCTCTTTATGCCAGTATCATGATGTCTTGATGATTGTGGCTCTGAAGTATGCTTGAAATCAGGTGTTGTGGTACTTCTGTCTTTGTTATTTTTTTCAAGGTTTCTTTGAGCATATTTGTGTTTTTATATAAATTTCAAGATTGTTTTTTCTAGTTTTATGAAGAATATCATTAGTATTTTGATGATGATTACACTGAATTTGTAGGTAGCTGGGGGTAGTGTGGATATTTTAGCAGTATTCAGTCCATGAACATGGGAAGTCTTTTTGTTTTTTACTTCCCCCCATTTTATATATATATATATATACACACACACACACACACACATATGTGATATATAATGTTTACAATAAACTCGAGTGTTTTGCATGTACATATATACCACTTCAACTTTACAATCTTGTCTTTGTTACTTTTTTAATCACTGTGATTCAATACCTGACATCCACAACTGAGAGAGGAGAGAATTATTGTAGCTTACAATTTCAGAAGGTCTCAGTCCATTCATGGGTGGGTGGCTGGAAAATGTTGGAATCACATGGTAGAGCCGCAACTAGAACTGGAACCAGAGTTCCTGGGGCAGAGATCCTTACAAAATGGTGGAAGAGAGAGAGACTGCGAGGAAGGACAAATCCTTCCCACTTTTGCCTCTCCCACACCCTCCCCATCCCTCCTAACTCTATAACACCCATGTGGTTCTATAGAATGCCTGTATTCTGGGTTTCCCAAATCAGAGAAACCATGCAATATTTAATGTATTTAATCTTTTTTAAAAAATTTTACCTTCAGTTTCCTTGACCTGTGTTGTGGGATTTTCATTGTTTTCTCTCCTGTTTTATTAGTCAAATCTGACTTTGGATGTGGCTCTCCATCCTGGCTACCCTAAGTACAGCCAGCAAAAATGTTAGACACATTTTACCTTCTTTATTCAAACTCAGGAGAAGACCATATGTTAATTCATGGTGACTTCCAGCAGCTTCAGGATGATTCCACTAGGGTTATAGGATTATGTTGGTTTTCTCAACCACCCTCCATCCCGAGAGAAAGCAAACCTCCAAATTGTCCAATCTTCTCAGAAAGAACATTCCGCGTCATGACCCACCCATTAGCAAACTTGAACTTCCCTTTCAAAGACCAAGTCTAGAGATCCCAAAACCTCCATAAGCAGAGGGGCCAGGACAAGTGAAACAAGCCCTGTAGTTTCCCACAAGAAGAGGCAAGTTCCTTTTCAGGCCCAGATGAAACTGTCTGGCCTGTGCTTAGAGGGCCAAGCCATGGCTTTGTCATTCATACCACTGGTCAGGTGACAGGCTGTGCTTGGGTGGGTCACTGATCCTGGGGTGATTCCTTGTTATACTCCTCTTCTAAGACCTTTCACTAAAAGCACAAAGCAGCTTGTTGTTTCTCTGCAACATCCCCATCACTTCCTGTGTGGCTGTGATCTTCCAGGTAGATTAGGACTGCTCTGAAGACTGACATTCAGTGATTATCTCTGTGAGTATCCACTCTGTGCCAAGTTCTGTGGTGTCTAGTCCTGGCACATCTGTGTTAGCTTTGCATTGCTGAGATAAAATACCTGAGATAAACAACTTACAAATGATGAAAGATGGCTTCAGACCCATTTCAATCCACAGTCACGTGGCCCTGTCACTTTGGGCCTGTGGTGAGGCTAAACAAAGCTGGCGTCTCATAGCGGTCAGGAAGCACACACAGAGGAAGGGGCTGGGGTCCTAGGATTTCCTTCAGGGGCAGTGCCCAGACCTACCCTCCTCCCACTTCCATTGTCTTATTTTGGGTAGAAAACATGAGCTCTTTTTTTTTTTTTAACAAGAAAATACTGAGACCTTGGACAAACTACTTATTTTTTTTTGTGCCTTACTTTCCTCTTCTGTGAGAGTTTAGTGAACTGTTATGTATGAAGTCAGTAGAATTGGGTTTGTCTGTCTGAACTCCCACCACCACCAAAACAGTATAGAGATTTATTCTCATGTGAAAGTGTTCAGGTTGTTGGGAATCTGGATTCTTTTCTTTTGTGTGTGAGTGATCATCTTACGGACCAGTCAGCAGCTCTGATTCATCCAGGACAAAGGTGGAGAGAATGGTGGCCACCCTTCCTCTACAGACACTTCCCAGTGGTTGTACACACACTTCTGTTTGTTTTCCAATGGCCTGAACTGAAGGCCTCTGTACCATGCAGAAGTCCAGCGTGCACTGTTGGTGGAGATGTGCCCTGCTAAGACCAAGGTCTCTTGCTAAGGAAGATTAAGGAACCAGGGATGTAGGTCAGTGGTACGGTGCTTGCATGGCACGTACAAGGTCCTGGGTTGGATTCCTAGCACTGCAAAAAGAAAAACAAAATATATATGGAGGGCTGCCACCCACACTGTGACAATGTTTGAAGGTTATTAAGTAATCAGTACTTATTATAATCCTTTTGTAAGCAAATTAACAGTGTTCTGGTACTCCTACAATCAGGAAAGCAAACACTAGGACCTTTCTGCAGGAACGTATCTTTAATTTTAAAGTAGTACGTGTCCATGCTGAGAACATGGCAGTGCGGTTCACAGTACTAGGCTGCATGTTTTGAGGACACACCTGTCTGGGAGATCCCACACGGGTGGGAACTGGAGGGTGAGTCTCAAGAAAGGTAGGGATTGGCTCAGCTTCTCCAGGTGAACGCTAAGGTGGGTGATGGGAAGTTAGAGGCTTCAGATCAGCTCTGCAACCAACCACCTGTTCCCTGTCATGACCCCATCACTTGCACCAGAAGATTTAAGATACTGGAATGCAAAAAGATCAGCTGTGGGCTTGCTCTCCTCCTCAGGTTCTCAGAGACGGAGGCTCATCCCAGCACTGTCCCTCGATACCTCTTCCCCAGTGAGAAAACCCACTACTGGCACTGGGGTCCGCTGGGTAGACGGCCCCTTGCGCAGCACCCAGAGGGGCCTCGGGGAACCTTTCGAGATTAAAGTCTATGAAATCGATGATGTGGAGCGTCTGCAGCGGCGACGAGGAGGCACCGGCAAGGTGAGGCTGCTTCCTCCCCAGGTGGTGGCCCTTCCCCAGCTGCTCCCTTCCTAAGGAAGAGGCCCTGCTCCCACGGGCACTTCCCCAGAGGGATTCTGGTGTGGGTGAGCAGGTGGCAGTGGGTCACTGGACAGAGACTTTGAAGACAGCTCTGTGCTTCTCTTCTTGAACCACCCTTAAGACTCATATGTCAGAGGATCTGATGGTCTGGGGGCCTCTTCTGGCTTATTCTTTTAAGGTCTTAGACTAAGGGCAAAGCATCATTAATCTGGTTTAGAACTCCATGTGCTTTCTAAATTTATAAATAGCCTTCCAGTGTCTCCCCTGTGGCTGAGTTGTCTCATTCACCAAGACAAAAAGTTCAGCAGAGATCCCAGGGTCCCCGGACCAGCTCCTCAATCACCCACTCTACCCAGCAGTCTTTCCTCTTAGAAGAGGTTGCATGGATCCTACTTTTCGTTCTTGCCGGCCACCCATCTCCCTCTTCGTCTGTGCGCAGGAGCTCATGTGCTTCAATGCAAAGCTGAAGATTCTGGAGCACCGGCAGCAGAGAATCGCCGAGGTCCGCGCTAAGTACGAGTGGCTGATGAAGGAGCTGGAGGCGACCAAGCAGTACCTGATGCTGGACCCCAGCAAGTGGCTCCGTGAATGTAAGGCCGGGGCTCATTTCGGTCACTGCAGCTGATGGGTTCCCTTGTGACATCTCCACAAGCTGTGTGTGTCAAGAGCACATGGAGCCCATGGAGTGGAGGTGCCCACACCAGGGGAGCCATCCTGCTCTCCAGGAACTGGCAGATGGGCCCTGGGCAGGACAGGGGTGGTAACTACTGCTCCTGCAAGATTATTTCTAATGTGGCTCAGTCCAGAGCACCTCAGAATTAGATTCTTTTTCTCTCCTGCCCTGCACATGGCAGAAGATCACCCAGACAGGAGGCTGAATTATAGATCTGCTGTTAGACCACAAAGCCACACTGTGTAAACAGCCTGGAAGAGACAAGAGTTTATGAGCTCTTAATAGGGTAGAATATGCACTTCCAAAAAAAAGCGTCATTGGGGGCCCAGAAAGCAAGAGAAAGAGGCCCTGTATTATTTTCGTTTACTAGGAAAACCAGGATGACAGGAACCATCTAATAACAATTCAGAACATTTTGCTCTCTTATAGAAGAGCAGATTCAATTGCCTCTTATCTATTTATCCCTAACCATTCCGTTTACTGCCCAAGAAAACTTAAATCCGGTTCCAGCTATTACATCGATATGGGAATGAATGCTAGTCTGTGTGATAAAATATATGAGTGTCATGAAAGTTCCCGTCCCCTCCCTGCGATACCTCCAGCCCCCTGTGACCCCTCTCACAACCCCTCTCTCTGCACAGCCCCTTGTCCCTCACACCCCCCTCTTGGAGACAGCCCATAGACGGAATCTGGAGGCTTAGATTTATGTCTGAAGTAGCTGGCTTAAAAAATACTGGGTAAAAGCCAGGTATGGTGGTAAATGCTTGTAATCCCTGTACTCGGGGAGATTAAGGCGAGAGGAGTGTAAATTCAAGCCCAGCCTCAGCAACTTAGTAACTTGACCCTGTCTCAGAATAAAAAATAAAAATAGGTAGGTGAGTAGCTTATTGCGAAGGCTCTGTATTCAACCCCCAGAATCAAATGAAAGAAAATGGGGCAAAATGATTTGGGGGAAAGAAGAAAGTGTTGGGGTTTGTCAGCTTCCCCGCTGTTCCGGGCCACTTGAAACAATGTGTTCTAGCACTTTCTTCTCCATATGACTAGGGTAATGACACCCCTCCCAGTAGCTCAGTGGCTTCTCCTGACTGTCACCAGTCTACAAAGCTTCCTACAATTTCGAGTCACAGCATTTGCGGTCATGTCCATGATCCCACAGGTCTTGGTTTTCCCACATACAAACTGTGTGACCTTGGATAAGATGCTTAACCTCTGAATCTTGATTTTATTAGCTGTAAAGTAGGAAAAAATGACAATGACTATTTCGTAGGATGGTTATAAGCAGTAAGGAGTCACTGTTGGCCACCTACTGACTGTCCTCGTTGGCCCATGTTGAAAGCTTAACATTGGCTATTAATCATTATAATTACCCCCAAGCTCAACGAAGTGGGTGTTGTCCACAGGACATAGACCCTAGAGGCTGCTTGCCTGATACTCTAGGGCAGGTCCTCTGTTGCACTTTTGGGCAGAGCGTGAAGTCTCCCTTTAAGAGTATTTTCCCCTAAGGTACTAATATGAGGAAGTTAGCTAATGTCTGACAGTGGCATGGACAGGACGCCTGGTGCTTCCTTCTCTGCCTCCTTTGGCCACTTCTGCTTCCTTCTCAGATCCCCGGGGCTCACCCAAGGGCATCCCTTCAGACAGGTCCTTCATTTTTACCACTTTCATTAAAATTTGATTTTCCAAGGCAGGCTTAAGAGTTACCTTCGTGTTACGGACTCTCATCTTTCCCTTGGGCGGGAACAAGCTCAGACAGCACCACCCGTGGGTTTCAGAGGCTTCCAGAAAACAGCTGCATCCTTCTTGCCATTGTGTGTGTCGAGAACCAGTGTTGTGTGAGACTGAGCAAGAAGATGTGTAGAAAGCTATGTGAAGGGGGAATTACAGATTGTTCCTTTAAAATGAATAAAAATCATCATAACCCAGGAGTACGCATGCCAAGTAATCCCTGGGGGAAGCAGGCAAGGGATTGGCACAGAATCCAAAGTGCTGGGGTCCATTTTTGTTTTCATGTTTTGCCTCTGCTCTCCCTTTCAAGTGGTCCAGGGAGGTTGTCTGCTGTGGTGATGCTGTAGTGGGCTTTTGTTTTTAAATATTAGCCTGGTACCCAGGTCTCCTTCTTGCTCTGGTCCTGATTAATGCAGTAACCTTGAGCAAGGCACCTCATGCCCAGAGCTCAGGGAGGACCTGTGTATGAAAGTTCACTTTTATTACAGCCTTTGCGGTCTCCATCACATATTACAGATTTCATACCGGGTTCATGTTTGCTCATTATCTCGATTTTATTCATCTCTGCAACTGAAGATTTGTAGGAGTCAGAGAAGGAGGAATTATTAATCTGTTGTGAACTGGAAGAACATGATGCCAGCAGAGCTAGTGTGGCCCTCTTGGGCGCCATATGCAAATTTCCTGCCTTGGAACTCAAGGCCGTCCTGCTACCTCTGGCTATCCTCCATGCTGTCTTCCCCATCTAGGACTCAGGCAGTACCCTGGGAGCCACAACCAGGAGGCTCATCTTTCTGCCCAGCAATCATGGGACAAAGAAGGGGAGTTAGAGCTAGGAGGGGCTGACCTCAGATACCTACTTTCAGGAGTTGGAGGGGGCAGACTTCACTCTGCATAGGCTGGACTGTTAGGCAAAGCATCCCAATCAGCAGTCTTGAGTTACCCTGTGGGCTGGAGGAATCTTAATTTAGATCTTATTTATTGTCATATTTTCTGGATGACCCAAGAGTTGTGAGACTGTACCAGGAAGGGCCACGACACGGGGTCAGGTTCCACCATATGACGTGTGAAGGACTAATGTAAGGAGGCATAATATACACAGCACAGCTTTGAAGATCTACTTACTTCCTGGTTAACAATGAACGGTGGGATAGTAATATTTTGCAGATCCTGTGATTAGAGGTGGATAGACCCACAAGATGCTGAGGATCTAAGAATTGGCAACCCGTGTTTCCTTCCACTAGTTAACAAGCTGAGGCTTGGAAGGAGGGAACATGAAGGGCCCTCAGGCAGGTGAAATCAGACCCGGGGCCAATGGGAAAGAAACGTGGAGAGCAGCTGGGATCTGGGTGAGGTTCAGAGCCTCCTCTCCTCTCTTGCAGTTGACTTGGAACAGGTTCTGGAGCTGGATTCCCTGGAATACCTAGAGGCACTTGAGTGTGTGACGGAGCGCCTGGAGAGCCGCGTCAACTTCTGCAAAGCTCATCTCATGATGATCACCTGCTTTGACATCACCTCCAGGCGTCGATAAGGAGAGGCCCGTGGGTCTCCTTTCCAGGACTTCAGAGAGACGTCACCCTCCCCCAAGCCCTCTGGGCTGGTGGCACCCAAAGACAATGGAATGAGGATGAAGGTCGGTGGCAAGTCTGGAGTGGGCGTTGAGCGGAAGGCGGTTTTTCTTTAGTTTTCTGTAAGGAAGGTGCGAACACCAAGCACGAGAAATGAGGAGACGATGGGAGGCCCAGGGGTGTCGGAGCCCCGTGAGACTGAGAAAGCACTTTGAGGAACTTTACGGAACTTGTTTGTACATAAGAACTGCTAGCAGAGAGACCTCACTCTTGTCTTGCGTTGGTGAGAACAGGGGAGGGTGGACATAGCGTTGCTGTTGATGGCGAAAGCAGAACACCAACACCGAGATGGCCCTGAATGACGGATTAAGTGCCTTGCAAATCTTTATGATTATCCAAACGTTAATGTTCGTACTTTCTTGTGTACAGATGGTGCTAGTCAAGATGAAAACAACAAAACCAACAAAAAAGAAAAATCCAACACATTTTCGAAGTGTAATCACGGCTCGTTTTCTCTTGGTGTTTTATCCTCTTTCTGACTTGCCGTTTCTAAGCAAGTTGTGTTTGTAGAGCTATTTCCTAATCAGTATTGCTTATGAATAAATGTTGACTGTCTTTTATGGTTATTCTGGTAAGGCCACCCAAACAGAACACAGAGACTTCATTGGCAGGAGCCAGCATGTTTCCAAAGAAGGTTTGGAATGGCAGGAGACACTCGATGCCACCTCCCACAGGCAGTAGGACAGCTGAGGCCCTGGAGGCTGATCGTGGAGCAGATACACCTTAGCTTCAGGGCCAGGAACAGTGGCAGGGTTCACATCCTTACGGGAGGGGTTGTTCTTTGTGACCTGGGTCCTGCTTCTCCTTGGAGGTAGTTTTTTTCCCTGTATACAGCCTCCGCTCCCCCTGTCCTTTCCTCTGCCAGCCAGGGTTTAATGGCTTTTGGTACATGTTCATATTTATTTCTATCCCAAAGACAATGGTCTGAAGCTTGAACTGACTCAGTAGAGCCATATTTCTGTGTTTTTGAGTTCTGTGCATTTAATGAAGCAGAGGGTGGATGCTCTCAGTTTAGGGACCTTTTTGGTTTGGACCTGCGCTGAGTATTGGTGTAGAACAAGAAGACAGCCTGTGATAACATGGCTGTGCTCTTGTTCGTAGTCCTGCCTAAAAGTAAGAAGTTCTGTTCTTCCTGTTGCCAAAGCCTCTGCGCCACCTAGAGAGGAGGCTTGTTCTACAGCCTTGGCTCTGCCCCTGAGTGGGCAGTACGCAGTTAAACAAATATCCAGGTCTTGTAGCTTCCTGCATCTTAGGACCTCATTCTCAGATCTCAACAGCTCCTCACAAGAGTATTATACTCACATTAGAGGTTGAGACCCAAGGCCTGAGCAGTCAAGGACAATGCCCCATAACAGTTTCCCCAGTGGTGACTGTGCTGTAGGGTTTGTGTGGAGCACCGCTCAACCCTGCCCTCAGATCCAGTGTACCTTCTTCTAGAAGCCTAGTTTCAGGCTAGACTGTCTGTACTAACCAACTCCTCATCCCCAGATGCTTCCCAGGGTAAAACAATCTTTGCATGTCTTGGTGGTACCTCTGGACACATGTAGCCCCACACAGATGACTACAAAGCCAGTAGAGCTCAGCTAGACTCACTGAAAGATTACAAGTGGCACAGTACCTGACTTTTGACCTGTCACAGCAGGATGCCTATGGTCACATAGCTTGCTTGCTTGCTTGCTTTGGAGGTCAGCTCCAGCAACTGGACAGCAGCTCCATGGGCCACTGTCTGGCTTTGCACACTCTGGGGGAGTTTGCTCCTGTACAGAGGTGTCCACACAAGAGATGCCTATACCTGCTATTTGATTGGACTAGAATATGATGAGGCCACTCTGGACCAGATTATTTCCCCGCCACTGTGTACCATCTGGGGGAGCCTTCCTCCAACACCGCTCACCTCTGAGAAGTAGGTCCGAGTCTACCCCTGGCTTCACAGTGCTTGTATCAATGGCCTTATTTAACAGAAATATACTTGGAAGCTTCTGGACCCAAGGATATGCCAAACATTTGAGTTTGTTTGAGTTTGCCATTTGGCATTCCTTTAGAATGCTGATTTGAAATATACCACTTTATTTTTTAAAAAGTCTTTATAGGGTGAATTTTCAAAAGTAAATATCCTTCATTTATTGTTGGAAGCAAATTCACTTGATCAGTAGTAATCCGTGAGCATGGCTTTTGCCCCTGCCATATCCTCCCTCAGCCCTAAGGTCATCAAGTGGCAGACTTCTTTAGGAGGCCATTGAGCGAGCCTGGTGCCTCTGCTGGAGTGAGACTAGGTGGATACAAGAAACTCTGAAAGCTCAGACAGCGGAAAGTATCCTGGGGGAGTGCCTCCTTCCTAAGTCTGCCTGAAGGCATTTGTGGTAGCTTGATGACACAGAAAATTGAATGACATCAAGGATTATCAAGCCAAGTCAAGTTGGCTTCCCAGGAGGCCATGCCATGGAACATCCCACAGGATGTGTGTCACGATGTACAACTAGGTGGGGGTGTCATCTGGTCTCTATTTCTTGTCTTTTTAAAATTTTTAACCTAAGTAAGCTGCAAATATCTTATTTCACCAAATGCTGATGAACCATGCAAAGAAACGCATGATGTGCATGATGTGCTTGTTCCTGGATGTTCGTGGACTGTACACGCGGTGATCTTTAATGCACAGAGAAGTGGGTGCAGGCAGGTACTCGGGAGCTATTCCAGTTGCTGAAGCAGTTTGTAGTGTCCAGACACGCAATGGTTCCTGGTGCCCTTTCCATCTGAGTGACAAATAACCCAGGGAGGCAACAGAACATCCAAGAACTCATGTCTATTTCATTATGTAGCAAAATGTTTCTTCCCCCATGAACATTTAAATGAGTAAGTCTTACTCAACGTCTTATCGGAAACCTGTCCCCCCAGCCCTTGCCCCAGATAGTTCAGTAAGAAGCAGTAGCTCTGGCAGCACAGCCCAAGTAAGAGCCAGGAAAGGGAAATAACTTTCCCCCCGGGAGTAAAACACGCTGCATTTCACGATGGCATTTTGTGCTGCCAGGGAGCATGTCTGCTTTATCCGAGGCTTTCAATCACTCCGGAGAGCTGGACCCTTTGATCTTCGTGTCCTTGAATTCCCCTTGACATCATGGGGGAAGTTGTCTGTCTTTCGTCTCTTCAGAATTTGAAATCAGCATACCTCACCTGTTGTCTTATCTCCTGCTGCTGCTCTGAACGTGGGAACATGTGATGCAAATTCAGAAGTCCCACAGAGACCCACAGGTGGGCCTCAAACAAGGACCCCAAGCAGGGAAGGGGCTCCCGCTTGAGACACTGCAGCCCAGTGTGGCAAATTGACTGGTGAAGTCTGGCTCGTTTTGTCATATAAAAGCCGTAAGGTTGAGGTCTTATACATACAACCATTTCAGTGACTTGATCGCAGCCACTTCTACCTTTCAGGATGGCAGTCCAGAAAGTCCTACACATTAAGTCTTGTGCCGACTGCAGCTTTTCAGTTCAGATGCTACACGAGAAATGCGTTCGTACCCACCTGGGTGTGTATTTCACATCTTCATAACTGGTCGCCCTGGTGGGTGCTTCAGATTCTAACCCACAACATTCGTTTGGATCCAGCCCTCTGACCTTGACTTCATGGGGGAGAACTCAAGGCTGGCAGGAGCCTGCGGGGTGCTGAGTTGCACACACCACTTGCCTGTGTCACCGGCCAAGGCTGACCTGTCATCAGACTTGCCAAAAGAATGACATGTTGAATGTTTTTAGGTTCCCTATTCCAACAGGGATCTTAGGATAACAAAGTTATTAAGATGAGTTCATTTCAAAATTGAAAACAGAAGATTCCATGAGTGCAGTCCTTCTTTCCTGCCAGAAGATTACCAGCCCTCTGTAGCATAGGCAAGAGCATTTCCTCACCTCAAGGCCATTAATCTAAGCCCTGAAATCATGCCAGTCAAAAATGGGCTGCAGGTCCTTAGTGGATCCTGACTCATCCACTGCCACTTCCCTGGGGCCTCCCTGCTGCCACGTGGCCTGGCTTTCCACGATGCAAAGGCTGCTCTCTAGGGCTTGCTTGGATACCCCACAGGAGCTGTCCACGTGGAGAAAGGCCAGTAGAGTCCTGTGTGTTCTGTGCCAAATGCAACAGAGCTGGGCTTTCAGTTTCACTGGTCCTGCCAATAAATAGATTTTTTTTGGGGGGGGGGGGCAGGTGGTAGAAATATAGTTTTCCTGTGGGTTACAGTATCTCTTTCTCCTCCTTCAGAAGGGATCTGTCACCCTGCATGGGCAAAATTTATAAATTATGTCATTTAGCTCTCTTCTTGACAAAATAACATACTTCTAAATTACAAAGTGTTTGTTAATTCCACAGTAAGAAAAGCGGAATTCCAAACCAGAGGAAGCTATTAAAACTGGAGCTTATTCCCTCAAAAAAAAAAAAAAAAGAGTTTTGAACATTTCTAAGAGCTAATTTATTCATCTCCAAACAAGCACACTCTGTTTTTGGGTGGTCCTACCCAGAACCGGAGCTGATATCACAGTAATGGATGCAGGCTGATGCTTGAGGCTGTGTCACGACCCCATTACATCTAAGTAATATTTTCTCTGTGTAGTCATTTCCAGCGTCCATGTGTGTAGAGGGGACTATTCAGATACCAGCGCCTAGACATCCATTTTGTACATGCACAGAAATTACCTTCAAAATGGGAAGTCCCATGCCTTCTTCCCCCATCCTCCATTATCCTACTCCATTTGTTTATAAGGCCTTCTATCATTTATTTGTAAACTCAGGACGTTGCTTTTTTTCCAGCACTGCCTGTGGTCCAGAGTTCATTTACTCATCCTGATTGGAAATGTCATCCACGTGCTGTGCATTCAGGTGTGAGCCTGGTGGGTCTGTCTGTGCCTATGTTTTCCTTTTCTGTTTTTCTCACTTGAGCAAAGATTGTTAGCAGAGATGTGGGTTGGGCCGGGGGAGGGGAAGATAAATAAATCAGGAGAACAGGGATTAAGGTCCAATCCTCAAAGTACAGGGCTTAGTTCAAAATCTCAGATGTTTCTATGGTGAGTAACCAAAGGGGAAAACAGATTTCCTTTTGAATTTGATGGTAATGAGCTTCCATCAGCTTCCTTCCACAGGCCTAGGTGGAAGAGAGTTCAGTATTTCCCTGCTGGTTCACCACTAAGTTCCTGAGAGAAGTGCTGACCGTGTTAAGTTCCTGCATCTCCTCAGGACCCCAGTCTGTCCCCAAGATATGGAAGGGCGATAGGAAGGCAGCTGGAGGTCCTTACCTTGGGTGTTTATTGTAGCTGGGTTTTCTTTTTTTCTTTTTTCTTTCTGGAGAGACCAAAGCACTTTAGTGAGTTGTGTAACGTGTAATACTTAAAGCATCTTGTTCCCTCATTGGGTACCTGAGAGGCTGGGAGGGGGCGGGAGCACTAGTCATGTTTGAGAGGCAGCAAAACCTAGGAGGAAAAGCCTGGAGCTAAGAGAAGGGGATCCAGGCGCTCAGCCTGGTTCCATCACTAGCTGTGCAACCTTGGATAAGTCACTTCATTTCACTGGGTCTCCAGTTCCCCAGGGGAAGGTGGAGGATCATAATAGCTGCCCTCTGGAATAGTGTAAAGAGAAAAAGAAAACAATATAACAGATGTGCTTTGAAGAAATTAAAGCTGTGTCTATGAGCTTGAAGTTCCACGTGTAGATGAAGAAACTAACACTAGTAGTCATCATTTGGCCCAAGTTCATGGAGCGGTTTTATAGCAGACTTGGGACTCTTCCCATTCATAAGATGGCTTTGCACCGTGTGTGTGTGTGTGTGTGTGTGTGTGTGTGTGTGTGTGTGTGTGTACACACACATCGCCCCTGTGTGCCCGTGTGTGTGTACATATGCAAAGGAGGGGCGAAGGCAGGTGATGCGGTGAAAGAGCATGAGACAGAGGGCCGAGTTCTAACCCCAGGTTCAGCCGTTGTCCTACTAAGGGCCTTGGGTGCATGACCAGCTACTCTGAACTCAGTTTTCTGATCTGTAAAATGAGGACATTGTGCTACATGATCTTTGTGGTTCCTTCCAACTCTAGCTCTATGGTTCCACAATTAGTAATGTATGTATGTATGTATGTATATATAAATATGCTTATCTGTAGAAACGGGCCCATTTGGAATTTGGAGACCAGACCTGCTCAAGTGCATTTATCGTGTTGGAAACAGCAAATTCACAAAGGAGTTCATAAAATCTTGTTTTGAAAATGTCAATGGTGGTATGTAATGTCATTTTTTAAAAAAAATTAACTGTTTAACTGGATAGAAGGTTGGTGCTGTTTGACAAATTAAGTTCTTAGCTCACAAGGGTTTGCTGTTAAAAAAATTGCCATACATAAAGTTCAGTTGCTAAGGTCAGAAATTCAACTATTCTATCCTTGGGCAGGTCTCTGCAGCCTATTTGCAGGCTGGGTTTTGTGTATGGGCTTTTGCATAGTTATATAAAAGTTAGCTGTTGGCTTGATCATTCTAAATATGAGCAGCCTACTGGAAAACAGTCTGGAAAAGAGAGTTATGTAGTTCCACAAACTGCTGACATGAACCCATGAAGCTGTCTCCCATTTCCCATGTGAAGACGTTGTTTGCTGGCTACGATCTCTGACTTTTTGTGGCATATGAGGTGTAAAATGTTGTCAAAAAAGAATCTGGTGTTTAAAAGAATCAAATTATGGTGGCATTAAATGTTCACTTTTATTCTACCTGAAGTCATGAGTTCCTCTCTATCTAGTGTGTCCTGCTGTACGTAGGGGAAAAGCATCTCTGGGTCTGGCAGTGGGGTCTTTTCACTGGGGTCCACCTACATCCCAGGATTTTGCCTACCTCGCCCACTATGAAGCTGGCACCTAACCAGATGGGGTAGTTGTGGTGGGCGATGAGCCACAGAGCCCTTGGACTGTCCTCCATCCCCAACTGAGCAAGCTCATGAAGTGGACAGTGTCAAGCATGGTGTTATTTGTGGTGGCCTAAAGATTCTCCCTCAGTTCAGTGTTTCTGGGGTTCACAGAAAATCAGGGCAGTCAAGCTCATTGCATATGACTTAGTCCTGGGCACACAAGCTCCTTGGTACAAAGATGCTTACTCAACTGTAGCTGAGCACATTCCAGAAAGCTCAGGCCAAGACCAGTGCCTTGGGGTAGCTCGTGCCCCTGGAACAATTTGTGCCCTCTGCAGTTATTTCCCTGCAGAGCACCAGGCACCTTCCTAGATGCTGGCACCACATTCGTGCAATCGACAGAGTGCCCCACAGTCCAACACACAGCGCTGGGTGGCTGCCTGAAGCAATCACATGCTCTTCCTGCTCCTTGGCAGGGGCTCTGGAACCATCTCCTGTCCTCAGCTCACCAGCCAGGTTCTCTGCTTCTCCTCAAATCCTTGAGAAGACCTGGGCTCCCTCTGGGTCCCTGAGCAGGAATTGTCAAATGGGAAACCACAGGCTTTTATAGAAGACCAAGTGGGGGTGCTGGATGCTGAGTCACCCCCTCGAGGGAAGAGGAGTCACAGGGCAGTACTGAGAATGTTTCCAGTACTCTCCTTCCTGCCCTCTCAGTCCTCCATCTCCCAGTTCATCATGCGGCGAATAGGACGTACATTGCCACTTGGTCTTCAGTTCACCCCAAAGTCTCTGCCCTCCTTACCTTGTTATACATATAGCCTTAATCCTCCCCACCGCTTGACCAGCCTTGGCCTTCAGGCCTCATACAGCATGTGACTCTCCAGGAGATTAAAGAAACCACAGTGTTCGTGCCCTTGGGTTCCTGTTGCATATTTATAAAGCAGTCACTGAACAGACCATGTGTTGTCCCAGATGCTTCTGGTCACTAAGAAGTAAAACAAATCCTGGGTTTCAAGAGCTCTGTCTGGCTACACACAGAAACCCACCACCAACAGGTAAGGGTGCTCCCCTCAACTGGGCCCCAAGGCTTCTGTCAACCCCCAGCACAGGCCTCTTTTTTGGGCCCATAGCTAGGCCTCACCTGAAAGAATCTTCTAAGGCAGAAGACTGAGATGAGGAGGTGGAAGAAAAGGGGAGTGTGTGTGTAGATCACACCAGCCAGAGGAGGTGACCGGAGGCCACCAGGCTGCCATCCAGAGGGAGTTGCTGTGGTGTACTGGGACCATCTGTACACAGGCAAGCAATGTGCTCTTTTTCATTTTAAAATCACTAAATAAATTTGCTCCTTCCATTCTGCATGCTCTTTCCCTCCTCAATAGGTCCACATGTGTAAATTACACACCCGTGTGTGCTCAGAAGACAAACTCTGAAGGCATAGCGTCCCACAAAGTCCTTAAGGTTCCTGAAGACCAGTGAAATGAAGACCTTTCATCTTTTAAACTCAACTTCGAGAGGCTGGAAATAGAAAATCAAAATTGCCTTTCATCTCACTCCACTGTTGTTATTTGGTAGATAGCCACACGTACCGACTGGGACCATCTGGAGCACGGATGGGACCTTCTTCCCGAGCAGTCTCCCACATGCACCTGTTTTCCCGGTCAGCCCTCATGCCTGGACCTCATAACTGCAGTGGCTGTGGCAAGCCCTGTGACGCAGAGGCAGAGCCACCAGGGCGCTGCTCTTCCTCGGGATTGCTCCTGCTGCGTCCCTGTTACCAACCATGCCACATTAAACATGATGAATGTGAATCTACTTTTTATTCCTCTGCTGTGTCCCTGTGGATAAACAGGAAGTGAAATCGCTATGACAGAAGGAATAAAACATTATAGAGCATTTTACATGCCTATCGAGCGGCCATGCTTCCAATTGTCCGACCTGATGTTCCTGGAAGCTTTCCTGGTGACCTGAGGTACCGTTGTCTCTTCGTCTCTGAACTTCTGTCCCATTGATTCACAAATTTGTTGGGTGAACAGATGCCTACTCAGGAGTTCTCGTGGCGGGCAGCTGCTCCTGTTTCATGACACACCAAATCCCAGGATGTGCTCCTTTGTATTTTCGTGGAGGGCACATATGTCCACCTCAACTACTCAGCTTCTGGATAGAGAAAGCTCTTTCTGTGGCCCTTTATACTGGGCACAAAATTAGTTTATTTTACAGAGGTTTTTAGGCAAAAAAAGGAAATTGGTGTGTGTGGTGCTGAGAACTGAACTTGGGGCCTTCAATCAAATTAAGCTATATTCCCCAGTCTTTTTATTTTATTATTTTATTTTATTTTATTTTTGAGACAGGGTCTCAGTCACCAAGTTGCTGAGGCTTGACTTGATCTTGCAGTCCTCCTGCCTATGCCTCCTAGAGAGCTGAGATTACAAGCCTGTGCCACTACACTTAGCTGGAAGGGGAATTTTATACACAGAATAAATACGTATCATCTTGGAAATCCCCCCCTGGGGATTCTGACGGGCATCTCAACTCCTATGAGGACTCTTGGCTGAGGAGTCCTGAAAGGAAGGGGCCTGTTTGAGAACTGCAACTTATAGCTGGCTTTGAGAGAGTCACTCAGAATTTTTGGGCTCTAATCCCTCACCTGAGTAGCCAGGAGTGGTGGCATACACTTGTAAACCCAGCACTCAGGAGGCAGAGGCAGGAGGATTGCCATGAGTTCAAGGCCAGCCTGGGATACATAGTGAACACTCTGGACTACAGGGTGAGACCCTGCCTCAATAAATAATGAATGAATAAATAAATAAGGGAGATACTTGTAATCCCAGCAGGAGGAGAGGCTGAGGCAGGAGGATTACATATTCAAACCTAGCCTGGGCCACTTAATAGCTTAGTGAGACTCTCTCAAATTAAATAAATAAGTAAGAAGGGCTAGAAGGTATCTTAGGGGAAAGGCCCTAGGTTCAATCTCTAGAGCCACCACCAAAACCAAAACCAAAACCCCAGTAACAGAACAGTCTTTATTGGCTAGCCTTCATGGTGTGGGGGCAGAGAACCACCTAGGCCCACACCTGTTCCTTCTGCTCAGCAGCTGGGTGAGGGAGGGGTGACAGAAACGCCACCCACGAGGGTGGACCCAGATTGCCCTTCTCCATGCTGGAGTGAAGTAGATCCTAAGAAGTCTTTGCTTAACACTATTCCTCTGAAAAGTAGGAACCTCACTGCGCTGGCCACACTGCACCCAGCGTGCCTGTCGGAAGGAAAGGCAGCTCCTACCTTGGAGAAGCACAGGGCTTCCGGAAGGCAAGGCCGAGGCGAGGCACGCCCGTGATTTTCAGGCCCCACCTCCACCTGGCCGGGGCTGCTCAGGTGGTGCTCATGGAATTCACCTGCCAGGTGCCTGAGGTGAGCAAAGATAGGGGGGTGTGGAGAGGTAAGGGTCGGAGAATGAGCTCGTGTTCCTGATAGGATCCGCATTCCGCGTCCTTTCTAGGTGCGGGAAGATGGCCGAGGTCATGGTTGGGACAGCGAATCGCTCCTCAAGTCTGGCTCAGTGCAGTCTGCAGTGTTTCCCCACCTCACGCAGAGGTCCTGCGGCTCCCGTGGGAGCACAAGCCCGTCCAGGAGAGCGAAGGCCTGTCTCTGCTCCTGATCTGAAGGAATCCAGTGACTGGCTCACCTGAGGACACCAGCTCGGGCCTGCTGCTGTTTTCGGGAAAGGAGGTGTTGAACTCTGAGGTACGGGAAAAACATCCAGTTTTCAAAGCCTGACCTGCCTTGAATGGGTGGCACACAAGTGAAAGGCCTCAGGTCCTGAGACGAGAGAGGAGCCAGGTTTCCCCTTCCTCGTGACTGTGCTCCACCCGTGGGTCCTGCCCCACCAGTTTCCTTTCCAGAAGCCTGAAAGTCTGACCTGGCTTTGCCAACACCCCAGTGTCCTGGGGATGCGTCTGGGAGCAGGAATAGTGGGAACATTCTGTGACCATAGTTCACGGCCCTGATGGGAGCTCTGAAGAGGGGACAGCGTCAAACACCTAGGAGCTCACAGCAGCCACCCTTGACAGAAGGACTGAGGTGTTCTCAGCTCACGGGGATCACATGGGAAGGAAGGGTCTCTTCCTTCTTGAAGGCACACTTGAAGTCCTCCAGCCTTAGGCCGTCCCTCTGCGCGGCTTTCAGAGCCTCAGGCACAACCTCTCAGACACAGCCCAGTGGTAGAAACCCTTCTATAGTTTTAATTTTGGGGCGCTGCTGGGGATGGGAGCCAGGCTTCGTGCACAGCAGGCAGGTGCCCTAGCACTGAGCGCACCAGCCCCTCGCTGCTGTTCAGGCACAATTCTGCCACTTCCTTACTCCAGGGTAATTTTTTCATGCGCAGGGAATCCTGCGTCCTCCTGCTAAGTACACACCCCCTACCGGCCCTTTCCCCGGAGAACTCTGGTAATAACGGGCTACTTCCCTTCCAGGACTGTGGGCCTTCTTTTTCTCTAATAAGAGCTCCCTCTGGGAGAGTCCTATAAGAAGGAAAACCCCTTATTAGGCCCCTCCGCATGGGCAGCGGCTGCGTGAGCCCTAATTACAGCACCTGAATTATTCTCTTCCACTCGCAAAGGAGGGAGTCTCTAAGGTCCTTATTAAAACCTACGCAACTTGCGAAGAATGGTGAAATGAGAAGGCGGGGAGTCTTCGCTGCCCTGACAGGAACCTAAGTAGGTCCTGAGGGCATCTGAACTCCAACCAGCTCCGCCCAGCCTCCCCCTCGGAAGGGAAGGTAGTGGCCATGAGCAGGACTCCTCCGAGTGGGCCTGGTGCTTTCCCTTTCATTGTCGCCTTTGATCTCCAGCACCACCCTGTTGAGGTAAGTGCTCCTTCACAGCTTTGGACAGGGAGCAGTCGGGAGGTAAGGGAGGTGAAAAGGGCAGGTTGCAAAAAAAAAAAAAAAAGGGAAAGAGATTGGCTGTTGGTTCATTCATGCATTCATTGGACAAGTATTTATTGGTCACTGCAATGTGTCAGATGGGGTTCTGGAAACAGGCGTCAACAGTGAATGAGACAGACATAGGTCAAACCCCTATAGCAACTTCCCTTCAGTGTCTGCCTTGGGAAAGCAACACTGGCACAGCACAGGGGACCCAGTGCGGTGTCACCTCCCCTGGGAGCTCCCTTTCCTTGTTCTGCCATCGTCCTGGTGGCCGTACTCTGGGTTGTCACTCTGGGTGGCCCCCGGTCCCGGAGGCAGGAACATCTCCACCCAGCCCAACACAGACAGTGTCAAGGCACACTTAGCCTACAGTGGCCCGCTACAATCCCGGCCCAGCATCAGGAGCTGAGGCCACAGAGGAGGGTGAGATCCAGCCCTTTCCTCCAGAGCTCTGGATGCTAGGGTGAAAGACCCAGGCTAAGCAAACTATAGGGCTTCAGGCCCTTAGAAAACTTAATAGGCCCGAGTTTCAGTTTATACCCCACGAAGGCCTTGTAAACTCACCTGATTCTCAAGAATCATGATTGGGTCCCATCAGATGTAACGGATAAATACCCCGCGGATTCTGAAAGGTCGGTTTGTTAACATGAACACTTTGCGATTGTAATTGGCACTTGGATCTTGCGCTACACCTGCCTGCGTCGTGCTCGCTGTAACCATCCCTTTCCCTACCCCATAAAAACCCTGCTTCGCGACGGCTCAGGGCTCTTGGCACGAGCTGAAGCCCTGATACAGGCTCCTTGCTCCTGCGTACGTCCCTCAGTCTCCTGGTGGTCTCTCTGGGGTCTTTGCCATCTGGGCATAACAAGTGGGAAGAAAGATAGATGAAGAAGCAGTGACTACATGTGGCAAGCTTCCTAAGGAGCACACAGGTGCTCGCATAACACAGAGGAGGGGATGCTTGGGCAGTTAGCAAGAATAAGCAAGGTTCCCAGGGTTGATGGGGAAGGGAGAAGGGCATTCAGGTGGATTAGGAGTCCGCACCCAGGGGCTCAAGAGTACAGGCCTCCCGGGTGTGGTGCCGGAGGCATCTAGGCCGTGGGAGGGAAAGGAGGTGCGTGTGCGGTGGAGACTGGGCCAGCCTGCACTGGGGCAGGCAATCGGCACAGGCACTGGGCAGTTGTACGTAAGACGGAAGAATTTTTTCCCTTGGTCCTTGTGGCAGGACAAAATGCCTCTCGTATAAAATTAGAAAATGTTTGAGATGGGAGGGAGTTAAGAGGTTTGTTTACTCCTGTTGTTTCAGGGTGTGTGTTGGGGGGGGGGGGTGTTGTTGTTATCCAAGGTCCCACAGCTTAGGTAGAGGCAGGGTTCTAGGAGTATCCTGCCTGGCCTGGTGTCTTGGGTGACACCAGGCAGGACGTTAGCACTACACCACACCTTGCCAGGTGTTATAGTTTAGGCCTAAAATGTCCCCCAAAAGTCTCAGGCTCAGAGGTAAAGCCTGGCCGGAAGGGGCAGGCGACTGGGGGACATGGTCTGGAAGAGTGTGTTGCTACTGGCTCCTCCCTCTTCTGCGTCCTGGCCATCATGGACGAGCCACTGTCCCCCACCAGAGGCTGTCTCGCTATGCCCTTTCTCCTGGGAGCCAGCTGACTCTGGACTGGATCCTCTAACAATCCGGAGCCAAGATAAACTTTTTCTTGAAGCTGTGGGTGTCAGATACTTCGTCCCAGCAGCAGGAGGGTCACCAAGACACCACGCCGTGACTCCACCTTCATCTCCTCAGGAGGAACTTGCAACAATTCATCATTTGTCCGAGGTGACAACCTCTCTAGCACAACTGGAATCTTTGCCTGATTTTATAGAAAACTCTGAGGAACTTTCTCACGTGTCAGCAACTTACCCTTAAATAGTTCACGTGAGGGGCTGCAGGGATGGCACAGCGGTTAAAGCACTTGCATTGCAAGCGCAAGGTTGTGAGTTCATTCCCCAGCACCACATAAAGCTGGGTGTGGTGGCACACGCCTGTAATCCCAGCACCTGGGAGGCTGAGGCAGGAGGATTGTCATGAGTTCAAGGCTAACCTTGGCTACATAAAGAGTTCAGGACCAGCCTGGGCTATAGAGTGAGACCCTGTCTCAGAGGGGAAAAAAAAATAGTTCAGGTGAAAAAATTATCTCGTGCTTGTGACTTTTCTATGATTTTGAAGATATTTTTTTGCTTTTGTTTAATACCTTGGTATAAATAATGGTTAATGTACAGCTTACGTTTTCTAGGGCTACCATCACAAAATACCACAGACTGTGTGACTCTAAAACTGACTTTCTCATAATTTTGTAGGTTAAAATTCCAAAATCAAGGTGGCAGCAGGGCAGGGCATCTCTGAGGCCTTTCCCCTGACTTTGATGGCCGCCTTTTGCTGCCCACTTTCTCCGAGTATCCCAGTACTGTTATGTGTCCGAATTTCCTGTTGCTTTTTCTCCATCAAGCAGGTTAGGTTAGCGTCCACCCTAACAGCCTGCCTGAATTGGGCCACCTCTTTAAAGTCCCCATCTCCAGATGTGTTCCTGCCCTGAAGGGCGAGTGGTCAGAACACGCCTGAGCCACACTGCTCAGTTGTTCATGTCCCCATCCTCTCTGTCGCGACACAACAACCCTCTAGCTCAGGGTGATCACCCGTGCGGAGTCTCCGAAAGGCGGTGTCTGTGTCTTGCTGGGCCCGGTGATGGGAAAGGCTCGTCATCACACAGGGCTGCCTTTCCGCGCTCAGCCAGCTCCACGCGGCAGGACCGTGAACTCTGGCTGCGCAGAGCCGGTGTCTGCTTCTCTAGCACCTGGCACAGAGACTGCACAGGATAAGTAGATAGTCAGTATATTTCCAGTGGGGGCCACGAGTTCAGTAGCCATGTAATTTAGAATCTGATGGAAGAATAAAGAACTTGGGAAGACCTCATCTTTTTCTGTTAATTAGAGAAGCATATGTTACAGGTAGAAAGCACAAAGCCACAAAGTGAAGTCCCAGAGCAGGGTTTTTATATGTATATACAATGGTTTTTTTCCTTTGTTTTTAGGTTTGTTGACTTCATTTTCAGGGGCTTTTGGAGCGGTTGCTTGTATCTCATTTTGCTTTTGGTACATCTAAAATGGGGTGAGTCAGTGTTCCCTGAAGCCCCCTAAGAATCCAGGAAGCGCCCAAATTAAGTGTATGGAAAAGCTGCCTAACCCCTTGGGTCACGTCGCTTGTCTGACAGGGCATAATTTTCTTGTCTAACGCCGTTTTTCTTTCACTGTAAATGCACGCACAGCCGCGTGAAGGCTGGCATCAGTATCTGTTTCTAGAGATGATTCCTGAGGTAGGAGATCTACCTTCTTGACTAGCACCTCGCAAAACTCAGCACAGTGCAACACACAGGTGCATTCAGACCCTGAGTCCTTCTCTCAGAAAGAAAAGTCTTCTAGGAGGGAAGCCTGTTACTTCCACAGGTTTTGACTATTAACTACCCAGCCGGGCTTTCTCATGCTGGAGGCATCGGCTTCTCATACTGAAATAGTGAAATGCCTAGAGGATGGCAACAATCAGAGTGGTTGAGCTTTAAAAAGCATCGTTCCTATTCACCCATAGTGGGTCATGCTTCTTAGCCGCGGGGAAATCCCAATTCATGCAAAAATAATTCTGTCTTCATTATGCCTTAATCCAGTGGGTGGCTGTGGTAATGCGAACATTCCTTTTTGAAAGGATAGACGGTGCATGTGTCTTAATAATACATTCCTCTCGGCCTTGCTGAAATGCTGCATTAGCAGGTGCATTCGATTGCACCAGAACCTGGCCCAGGCCCCCACTGAAGCTCTTATGGGCCATTATTAATGCACACCCCTCCAGGGACTGTAATTTGGGACTCAATTTGCCATAAAATTGTCCTAAGTGTCACCTTAGTAATCGGAGACCATGTGACCCATGAAATACATCGAACTGAAAGATGGCACCTCTTGGAAATGAATGTCAAATTGTCTCCAACCGTGAAAAGGCACCAACCACTGCATCTGATGTGGATTTCACTGTGCTGTGGAGACAAGATGGGTTCAGGTGATCCCCACCCACATTCCTAGAGCTGGGTCTTCCCTGCTGAATAGGCTGGAGACTTGGCACACAGACCCTGCTGTCACCAGGAAGTCCGCTGGTGAGTTTGTCCTTGTTGTTGAGATGGGGGTCTCATCACGTTGCTCAGAATGGCCTGGAACTCCTGGGATCGAGGGGGCCTCCCACCTCTGCCTCCTGAGTACCTGGGGCACCACTGTGCCCACTTAGCTTGTAGGTAGGTTTTGATGTTTCTTACCTTTTTTAGCCAAAAATTTGTATATGGTCTGGCAAAATATTTTTATGGCGATTGCAGACACAGAAAGCAGGTTAGATGTCAAATCAGGCAAAGAAAATGGTAGTTTAGCTAATTGTTAGAAAAAATGCAAATCAAAATCAGGATGAGGTACTACTTACAACATACTAGACTGGCTATGATAAAAAACAAAGCAAAGCAAAATAGAAAACAGCAGAGTGGGCGTGGTGATGCATACCCGTAGTCCCTGCTAATGTGGAGGCTAAAGTGGGAGGATTGCAGTTCTAGGTCAAGTTGTGGGTGACACATGCCTACAATCCTAACACTCTGGTAGGCCGAGGAAAGAGGATCTCAAGTTCAAGACCAGCCTGGGTAACCTAACAAGACCCCTTCTCAAAGTGAAAAGCATTTGAGACAAACCAACTAAACAAACCAAAAGGACCTGGGATGTAGGTTCAATGCCAAGCGGAAAAAAAAAAAAGTCTCGAAAAGCAGAAGTTAGAATGCGTGTACTTTGCTGGTTGTAAAAAGGTGTAGTTGCTACAGAAAACAGTATGGTGGCTTCTCAAAAATTGAGCATAGCAACTCCAGCTCTTGGTATTTAACCCAAAGAACAGAAAGCAGGGACTTGGATAGACGCTCATATACCAATGTCTATACAAAGTTCTTCACAATCATCAAAAGGAAGAAATAAATGTCCATTGAAAGATGAGTGGAAAAACAAAATTTGATGCATAAATACAATGACATATTATTCTTTCTTTAAAAAGAAGTAAAATGCTAGTACCTGCTACAACATGAATAAAACAGCCTTGAAGACCATGCTAAGGAAGCCAGACACACACAATGGCATGACCACACGGTAGGAGGTACACAGGGTGGACAAACACAGGAAGTGCAATGTTGGTTGCTAAGGGCTGGGGTCGGGTTTCGGGGGTTACTGTTTAGTGGTGCAGAGTTTCAGTTTAGGAAGATGAAAACCTTCTGGTGATGGTTTTGGAACAATGTGAACAGCTTCAGTGCCACAGGCCTGTGTACTTCAAAAGGGTTATAATGATAAATTGCATGTGTGTGCGTTTTACTGAAGTATCTTTAGGAAGGTAGATTGACTGTCAAAATATTAAAATTTCAGGACCATTTTAATTGTGAAGTGAGCAAAACAAATGTGTAAAATCCGAGAGCACCTAGGAAGAAGGTAGGCATTTGGATTTGCCCATTTGGGCGGCAGGTAAGCCAGCCCACTGCCAAGAAGCACTGAGAGAGGGAGGCAGAGGCACGGATGGAGGAAGGGAGGTCAGGCTCTGGGGCCCTGACGAAGCAGAGGCAGCCTGTTCCCCATTAGCCCAATTGCTCTGGCTGCAGAGGACACCAGTATTAGCACCTGCGTTTATTCCACAGACGATTCTGGAAACTTCGGCCAAATCAGCTGCGTTGTAGTCGTATTATTGCATGGAAGCATTTCTGTTGTTTGTCTTTCTTGGTGACACTTGATTCTGAGTCTAGATGAGAAGAGTGAGACAGCTGAGTGGGTCCTCCCGGGAGCTGCCTTGTCCTCACGCCTCCCAGCGTCCTCCTCACCAGTTACACTCGCAGGCAGCGCCAGTCTCTCAGGTGTTCTGCAGTAGAGCAAAGAGTTAATGTAACTTACTGGCTACAGCACACTAGCCACATTTAGATGATTCACTTTTTTTGTTTTAATTCTATGATCTTTCTGGAGGGACCTGATTCAGCACGCTATGGTGCTCTTTGTCTGTGGAAGCACTCCGGGAGAGACCATGGAGGCAAAGCCCTCCTGCCAGGAGATGGAGCTAATATTTTTTATTACACTGTTGAAGGCTTGCTAAACTTGGGAATCGACTCTAAGTACTCTGCATAATTCACAAGTGACTGTGAGAGGCTGAAAATCTGGACAGCACTTTTGGCAGCTTCATGGAAGCAGAAGCAGAGGAAGAGGAGGAGGAAGAGGGCAAAGTAGGCAGACTGGAGTGTGGCCTTCAACCTAGGGGCTCAGTAATCCTCTGTGTTTTGGAGCTGAGATTTTGGAAGTCTGCACCCAGGAGTTGGGGAGAACTAGGGTAGACTGAACTCAGAAGCCACCTCAGCTCTTGAAACTGGAAGAAGATGACCCAAGATTGCTAGTGTGTCAAGGCACAGAAACTAATTTAGCTCTCTAGAAGATTGTTTTAATCTGTCTTCATTATTTCTATAACTTTTTATATACAACATCCCTGAAAAAAAGAAAAAGAATTAAAACAGCATCATTAGATTGTTGGTTTGGGATTGCTCTTTATTTTGATGTGTGCATTTATAGCTGTGAGTTTCCCTCTTAGGACTGCTTTCATTGTGTCCTGTATGTTCTGGTATGATGTGCTTCCTTCATCATGTACCTCTAGGAAGTTTCCTTATTTCTTCTCTGATACCTTCCATGACCCATTGTTTGTTTAGTAGTAAGTTATTTAGTCTCCATGTATTTGAATGGTTTCTGTAGATTCTTTTGCTGTTGATTGCCAGTTTTATTTCACTATGACCTGAGAGTAAGCAAGGAATTATTCCAACTCCTTTGTACTGACTTAAACATGTATTATGGCCTATGATATGGTCTATTTTGGAAAATGTCCTGCTGTGGTTTGGATCTTGAGTGTCACCCAAAAGGCTCATGTATGTGGAACTGTGTGTTATTGGGAGGTAGAGCCTGGCTGCAAAGGGGCAGATGCTTTGACCTGGAAAGATTGTGTCAACTTGTTAGGATTGGGAGTGCCCAGAGCAGAGCTTTCTGGTGTGTGTTGTTGACTTGTGGGCCAGGAAGTGAGGAAGGAGCACCTACCCCGGAGGGGAGCCAAGTGGCAGCTTGAATTAAGTAAAGGAGGGAAAAAGAAACATGGCTGTAGCTTCTACTTGGGACAGCTAATCGGCTTTGCTCTTGCTTCACTTGGTTCTGTCTGCAATGGGCTGAGCTGCTGTCCAGTCTCTCTCCCTCTGCCATGTGCCTTTACCATGGCTAGCTGCCCCATGAACGAACTGTATGAGACCTTCTGCAACTGTGAGCTAAATAAATCTTTCCTCTCTTAAATTGTGGATGTCAGGGGGTTTGTCACAGCAATGATAAAGTGACTAAGACATGTCCCATGTGCTGCTGAGAAAATGTATTCTGTTGATGTTGGGTGAAACACTTGGCAGATATCCGTTAGGTCCAATTTTCCCAAAGAGTGGTTTAACTGTTACAATTCTTTGTTGATTTTCTGTCTTGTTGACCTATGTATCTGTGATAGTGGAGTATTGAAGTCACCTACTGTAAAAGGCCTACATGGCCTTTCAAGTGCAGTAATTTGTGCTTTAATACAGGCATTTTATAGAATTAAGTGTGTGTGATAGCAGAATTTGGGGGGATGAGAAGGGAGAGGGAGGGCCAAAAATAGGGAGGGGAAAGGATGATGATGTTTATGTGATATATAAGTGCACAAAATAGTCAAGCTCAATGTAACCATTGTGTATGGCATATATATATATATATATATATATATATATATATATATATATATAAAAAGGGGGAAAAGAATTAGGACAACACGAAGCAAAAAAATCTCTCAAATACAAAAATCAAAGCATGTTTCATACAGATACCTAGAGGCCCAGATAATGAAATTATAAGATATATATTTTCAAATGCTATTAAAACAAAACAAAAAACTAAAAAAAAAAAAAAAGTAGCTGAAATTAAAATCCAAAATGATGAGGTCTAAAGTATTAGACCTAGCTTAAAACAGATCTACTATAGAAGAAAATACTTAGACTAAAGTAATGGTGTTAAATTCATGAATAGTCTCCATTCTCAACTCTAGGATACTTTATACATTCACTGGTCATGTGCCAGGATGACTGACGAGAAAGACTTCTCCAAAATATATAATCTTGTCCACTTCATTACTGAGTGTGCCCGCTGCTAATGGGGCATAGATATTCTCACATTCTGCCCATTAAATGGGGGTACATACACATTTCTTTGCTACAGCAGGTAGCAGACTACCTGACTTTCTTACTTATTCTGAAACACTTGACTGTTTGGCCTAATCCTTACCCATTCTCATGTGTTAGTATAAATCTGTACCTCAAGCTATTTTTTTCAGTAAGACAGGAAACCAGATGTATGTCTTGAAGTTCTGCCCATGAGGATCCTTTCCTTTCATTGTCTTTCAGAAACACCTTGATGATTTAATATTATGTTAGTCCACCTCTTGCTAAGGCCAAAACATCACGAAGACTAGCCTATAAACCAGGCCCATTTTAGCTTCTTTCTCTGTCAAAGATTATACAAAACTTCTCATAGGTCAGAAGTGCGAATTCATACAGAGACAGCAGGGCAGGAGAGATGAGTGTTAGGAGAACCTGGGCCACTTTGTCTTCATGATTTCCTTGAACTTGATCTCTGGATTTGCAATTTTCATGTGGTGGTAGGCAGATTCTTCATACATTAAATTTTATGTCCTGATAAATCAAGCAGCACTCACTTCATGTTGAGCAGCTCTGCTGCAAGCCAGGTTACAGTATGCCAAAAGAATTACTTCAAAACTGAAAGTGGCTTTGCTCCAAATGTCTAGGAATCTTCCTATTATTGAATACCACTTAGTAAGTAGATTAGAATAGCACAGTCAAATACAGGATATACCACTTAATAAACCCAAAGATGTCCACCAGCGCTGTGCCACTTCCTTAGTGAAGGTTCTTGAGGTGCTATAACTCATTTTTCATTTTGAAGGGAATAACCCAAAATTCTCTACATTATTAGAAATTAGAAATAGCACCTGCATGGTTAGTGAGGCATGTGGGTTCTCACCAAAATAAGTGAATTGCTACTTATTGTTTTGTCATCAATGAAAGAACCAAAGTGATATTCTATGGGATACTGAGATGACAAAGATTTGCAAAAACTAGAGTATGGCAGGAGAACTGAAACAGCCTAGAGGCAAAATGGCAAAGGTATACTATGGTCCTACCATGTAAAAGCCTACTGCTCTGGTAGCCATTGAAAAAATGATACAGGAAAACATCTGAAGTCAAAGTATTTTGGTTGCCATTTTCTCCAAATTATTCATTGCAAGTGTTGTTCCTGTACATTAGGCTTTGTTCCTCTAAGATCTCATGATTTTCGCTGAAATTGGAGAACCCATTTGAATGCTAGCATCTCTCCTCTTCATGCCCGGGCCCAGAAGAACACGACCTCCAGAGGTTTCCATGGGGATGTTCCCATCCCCTAGGCATTTTCAGCACACAATAATAAAATGTGTGTCCTCCTGAAATACAGAGGAAGGGTCATCGTGAGGATAATTATGACAGGGTAATAGGACATGTTTGTTTAAGTCTTTGAATTGCTTCCCCTTCATCATACCAAACAAGTCTGATCTTACTGAATGCAACATTTTATTCTAGGCTTCACCCAGCCAAGCAAACAAATTACCAGAATCATTCCCAGCTCTCAGGCTAAAATGTTAAACTAATCTTTACTGTGAGTACCCACACTGAAAAACTTCAGTTTGATTCTTTCCTCAGACTCAGTTCTATGTACAGTCCTCAAGGAATACAAGCTATTTCTTCCTGTTTGAAATACAACTCTAACTATGCAACTAGTTAGACATATGACTAGTTATGAAGGGTGGAAGAAGAGGGCCTGGAAAAGAATAAGCACACTTTGGGTGACATCCCTACAGCCTTCAGTCAAGGGAAAGTAAATATTTTCAGATAAGGGAGGAAATACCACTTTCTTTGGAAAGGAAAGCTCAAAGATTATTGGGAATTCGGGATGGTCAATTAGTTCAATGACATACAAACATTCCTCTTAAACTTGCTGTCCCTAACAAAGCCATATCTTTTATGTAAGAAACTTTAAATTCAATTTTCATGGAAGTCTGTTCACAACTACAAAAGATAATACTTTCAGGTATTTTTTGGAATTCTTCTATCTCCCTGGCTGACTCCTGAGCAGCAAGTTGTGCTATACTGTGGATCTCAAATGTCCCCTAAAGTCCCATGTTGTACAGCCCTGGCTGGCAGCTTGGTGCCAGAGGTGGCGGTAGAACCTTTAGGAGGTGGAGCCCGGTGGGGAATCGCTGGGTTATTGTGGGGGAATCTTCTCAAAGGGGCTCTGAAGACTGACTGTCCTCTTCTTCCTCTTCCCTCATCTTACACTCCCCTCCCTCTCCTCCCTCCATGTCTCCTTCTCCAGCCCCTACGCTCTTCCTCCAGCCCTAGCCACGCAGTGAGTGATTTTGATCCATCATTCTCCCTGATACTGCCTTTTGGTGTTCCCACAGAAACCTAGCAGCAATGGCCCAGAACATCCCTAATTGCAAGTCAAAATAACCCTTTTCTCTTTATAACTTCATTTGTGTTTGATATTGTAATGAAATGATGACTGGCATAGTTTACAATTTTAAGTTTCATTTTCCCCATTTTATTGCTATGTGTAAGCGCAAAATTTAAGGTTTACAATGAAGTTGAGCATTTTGCGCACCTACACATTTTGTCAAGGTGACAAGGACTTTCCCACTCTCCTTTGGTCCCTCCGCCTGCCCACCCCTCCCTCCCTGCCCACCCTACCCCCCTGTTTCACTCTGTTTTTCATTTTAAGTTCCATAAGAGTTGTGATCTGGGTCTCTCAGAGAGACCATTCGATGTTTCACCTTCTGCTTCTGACTCACTTCACTGAGCATGATGTTCTCAAGTTTCTTCCATTTGACCGTAAAAGCCTCCACGCTGTTGGACTTTATAGATGCATAGTATTCCATTGTGTATAAATACCACAGTTTGTGTATCCACTGGTCTGTTGGTGGGTATTTTGGTGACTTCCATATTTTAGCTATTGTTACTTGTGCTGCTATGAACACAGGCATACATATGTCTCTGCTATGTGTTGTTTTGGACGAAACAAAAGGCCTTTTTCCCTTTAATCTCTGCACGGCCAGAAATGGTTCTCTCGTTCCACCGTCTTCACTGCCATCATGACTACAGCATCAGTGAAGTTTGGTAGAACCTAATTCTCTTAAGACTGTTCTTCAGTAAGTACTTCCTCCCAAGCAAACCCGAGTGACAGTAATCATGGGACATCTGCTTTCATTCCATCCTATGTCTTGAAAGATATTTTTACAGGAAATGATATGCCAGGGTATCCATGATTTTCTTTCATCAAATGAGCTGATTTGTAGTGATGCAGATGGAAAATAATCTATGATTCTAACTGGCTTCCTTTTGAAGTTAATCTTCTCCCCCTGGTGGTTTTAAAATTTTTCTCTTTCCTCAATATCCTCTGAATTTGTTATGGTATTTCTGCCATGGGCTTCTTTTTATTTATCATACTCGGGGAAAATTGAACCTTTGAACCTGCAGATTAATGCTATTACTGGTTTCAGGAGGTTTTCAACCATTCTGTGCCATTATATGTATAATGGGTCTTAGCACTACTATGTCCTCCCCATCTCTGATCTATGATATTTTCCATATTTTTATCTCTCTGCACTGCATTCTGGGAAAAAATCTTCTGAATTATCTCCCTGCTTACCACTCCAACCTCTCCTATGAGCACTCTATAGCCATTTTTATTTCAATAATTGTATTTTGATTTCTAAAATCTTGATGACTTTATCAAATAGGTCACTTTGATAATTACCTATTCTCTGTAGTTTTCAAAAATGTACCATTTGTTTATTTAAAATAGTAAAAACTTTAAAAATGCACATATGATATTTATAGAATTAAAAACCTAAATTCATTTCTGTTGTCTGTTTTCTGGTAGTCATTCAAGTGGCTTTTGGTTTTTATTTCCTGAGTATCACCGCCTTGTTATTCATTCTATTTTTCATTCTTTCCTGCCAGAGATTTGGTAGCATTAGTAGTTCAGGACGCCAATTTGGCTCAGCCTAGGCTTTGCGTGCAGAGATTGCCGATGTCCAGAAAGCCTGGTCTCCAGGCACCAGTTAGTTCATAGGGTCTTCTGGTCCCCTCTTTCATTCATCACTCGCTGTACTTCTCAGCACGAAGACATCCCATTTCCACTTACAATAAATCCGTAGCCACTGGGGTCCCAGCTCAATGTGGACAGGACATCCTGTAAGTCTGATCACCTTACAAGACCATGAGTTTTCATTTCTGTCCCTTTCCTTCTTGAAGCCTCCGAAGTTCAAGTATGTGGCACCCGCAAATGCTTTTAGAGGACAGGCAGCTTTGGTGCTGTGACACTGAATCTGCAATTAGGCTCCCCCATTGTTTTTTAACCCTCTCCAGTGTTTCCAAGGTTATTTTTGTGTGTGTTTTCTCATTGGTTTTGATGAGCTGTGCCACAGCACTCAGCACTCCATAATCAGAAATCATAAAATCCCCAACAAGTTTATGAGATCCTCCTAAAATATGAACAGAGATTTTAGGGCCATCACATATTTGGGGGTAAAATGCACTATGAAAAACAAACAAAAGGCAGTCTGATGAAAACAAAGGTTATATAGTCAGGGTAGTATATTTAAGTTACTTATTCTCACATATGAGTATGTATTCAATTTGCTAGTCAAGGGGTTCTTTTGTTATTTTTATTGTAATTCAACTTTAGATTTTTTCCCATTGGAATAAAACTATTAATACATGCAATTTTTAATTGTAACATGTAATTTGACTAGATTAGGGAATGCCTAGGAGCTTAGCAAAAGCACAGTCTGGGCATGTTTGTTGGGAGTTTCTAGAGGTGATTGGCATGCAAGTTAGCAAACTGAGGGGTGGAAGACCTACCCTGTCCAGATGGTACCATTCAGTAGGGTTCTACCTGAGTGAAATGAGAAGGAGAGAAAGTTGGCTTACTCGCAGGAAGCTCCTCTCTACCTGAGTCGGTGCCTCTTCTGCTGCTTGCATCACCCGTGATATCCAACTCCAGGCTTTTCAGCCTTTTAACACAGACTCGTACCCGTGACTCTCCGGAGAGCTTCCAGGCCTTCAGAGTCAGAATGGCATTTTTTGCTGATGCCTCTTATTCTGAAGTTTCCAGCTTCTTGGGCTGAACAGTCACTGGATGCTCTGGCTTTGCACCACGCGGTGGACTTGCAAGCAGTAGAATTCGGAATCAACACCTCCTTGTGGAGAGCAGTTTTGCATCAGTCTGTTTCAAGCGTCATGCTTGCTTGGTTTAAACTGCTTATGTTCCACACCTTGAACCCTAATAAAAGCAAGTGCCTCCGCTCCATTCTCCTGGCTCCCTCCACGTGCTCCCTGGCCCCCACGTGTGTGGCCTACAGGCGTGCCGTGTGCCCCCTAGTGTTCTAGGTAGTAAGATCCCTACTTATCATCTGGTGTCTCTCCAAATCACTGAAGGTGTGCTCTCTGTCTTCCAGATCCTAAATTAGGAATCACAGGTGAAGATCCCATTGGCTGAGGGGATACACTTGAGCATCAAAGCAACGATCACTGTTACAGACTATAATATATTTGAATTAAGAAAAAAAAAAGATGTCTTGGGTTAGAACCTTGCAAACAAAGAACACTGAGGCAGATGGAGAAGAAATGGAATTTTCTTAAATAAAACAAGGAGGTGGCAGAGAAAAAGGCACAATCGTGTAGGGGAGGAGGCTGGTGCAGCTAGTGTGACAGGTTCAAGCAGGGCCAGTGAGGGCCAGGTGAATAATCTGAGGCCACCAATGCCAGTCTGAAAGTTGACTGTGGGGGGCAGTGAGGAGCCACTCTAGGTTTGTGAGTGGAGAAATTTCAAGAGGACATGATAAAAGAGACCTTCCTGGGAGGTGACTCTGGCAGCTACAAGGGAGAAGAAAGGGATGACAGATGAGATCACCCAGGGGTCTTTACAGTGGCTGAGGAATGAGGTGCCGGGAGCCTTCAAAGGTACCGGGAGTGAACAAGACATAAAAATGGCTGATTTTTTTTAAAGCTCTTCAGAGGATGAATGAATTTATTTCTTTAATAAATGGAAAGGCAGATGTAATGACAGAGTTGCACTTTAGAGTGGAAGGACAATGATAGCGCATATGGGAGGCAGAAAATTGGTTTTTGAATGTATTTTGGGTTTGTTTGGATACAGTGAGTGTGAGCCAATAGCAGCTTGATGCTCACAAAGCTCCAAGTGTCCAGCAAGTATGCCCACGTGAGGGGCTGCTGGTTCTTCTCTTTGGCCAGTCTGGTCTCTTAAAGATCTCAGGGAAAAGGAGGGGGCTCCAGTCTTCATGAAGCTTCCATCCTTGGTTGCCTGTCAGGAGGATTTCATGGTCCTCCACTGACCTGTGGGATCCCAGCAGGCTACTCCAAAGGGGCATAACATTTACTCCCAACTGGACCAGAAGAGGTGTCGAGACTAACCGAGGGTGGGCTGTGCGGAACTTCCCCTTCATCCCTCCAGCAAGGTCTGACTAGGGGGCCTCTGTGGTGTGTGGCTGCCTGGCTCCCGCAGGGTGTGCAGCCCTCCCTGCCTGCACGGCCCTGGTGCCTGGCTAGCAGGAGCCGGCTTCCAGGCCGCCTTCCTCCCTCCACCCCCCACCCCCCGCACTCTTGGTATTCATGTGGCATGGCTATAAATTATGCCCAGCATGTTCATTTTCACTTTAAATGTGTTCTCATCCCAGAGGAGCAACTGATGGAGTCAAGTTACTGATGTGAAAAAAGCCTGCCGCTACAATGACTATGGATTAATCAAAGAGCAGTCCAGGAGGCTGGAGCGGCAATAAATCGTCAGCCACCGGTGACGTGGATTTAAATTATATTTTTCGTCCTTTTCCCCCTTCTCCAAAATTATTTTGCTGTGAAGTTTTTTGGGTAAATGTTTACCTTTGCTTGAATGTTTGCTTTCTATTAAAAGGGAGGTAGACAGGGCTTCGTCCTCGGAGAAGGCTGCAAGCCAGCTCTGGGCTCAGGCTTGGGAGGGATTTAAAAGCCTATCCCACTTTTCTAGGAGGCGTGAAGGCAAATCTCTTAATCCAGGATCATCAGCGACTGATAAATTTCATTCAGAAAATTGGTAAACACAGCATTCCATCGTGAACTCCGCCCACGTGGCAGGGTGTGTCAGCCACGGCCTCTTCCTCTCCTTACGGACTTTTCATTCCCCTAATGAATTTAAAGTGAGGAACGAATCCAGTCCCCGTTGATGTTTCTGAAATGAAGGGTTATTTTTCACGTGCTGAAGGGCCCCGGGGAATTCACTGATGGGCTATGAAGAGTCTGGGAATCCTTGATCCTAAGAGTAAATTGCTCACTTGTTTTTCTAAAAAGGCAGTTTATAAATTTCATCAAGCTTATAATGTGTATTAAAACATCCAACGTTTTTGAAGGTTCCTATGGGGGAATTGCAGAGATGGCGACAGTCTCCTCTGCGAATCTAAGTCACTGTGGCGGGACTTTGGCGGTGAGAGGAGTATTTGTCCATGGCTTCATTTGGGATTGGCCATGGGACTTCAGCAAACGCGGTGGAAGTAGGCTTGGAAAGTACCTGGATGCTGGCGCTCGTGTATTTTCTATTTGAAGATCTCTGCTGCTGTGTGAGCAAAGCTGGGCTAACCCAACAGCCCAGATGTGCTGATTTTTCCCACCTTCCCTCCTGACCCTCAGCCACTGCAGATCGTGAGCTCAGCCATGGCCAGCCAGACCTGGGCCAAAGCCGAGGCAGTATTCAGCTCAAATTGCTGCCTTACGTAACTACAAACTAAGTAAATGTGACTTTGAGCCACTGGGTTCTGGGGTAGCTTGTTACACAGTTAGAGCTCAAGTTCTATACCACAGAACATGTGTTTGAAGGACAGCACGTCTTATTTGCCCTTTGTGTTCTCTTTTCCTAAAAGCAGAGAAATGACTTAGTGTTAGTTGGAATGGATAGAACTGGTCTCCCCAGATATTGCGACGGAGGTCACAGAGTAAATTAGAATGGGTTTCACGGTACCTGACTCCTGGCCTCAGTTTGCTTGCATACAAAAACGTGCTTTAGAATATCTACCTTGCTGTGCTATTGCACTTGTTGACACTGTGTGCTTCAGAGATGTGTGTGAAACACACAAGGCTGGCGCCTGAGCAGGCACAGGCTCACGGGAAGGCATTGGGACACGGGCATACACAGGGCACCTCGCATGCTCTGATGTCTTGGTGGTCTGTGTTCAGCAAACAGACTGCAGTTGGCAGATGTCCTTGCTGCAAAGTATGGTTGGCTCCTTCAAGCTCAGTCCAACTCCCATGTGCCATTTCTGGTGGTTCCACTGCTCCACTGCAGCTCTGGTGGTGGTTCCCTCAGCAGGCTGGGGAGGCTCCTGGCAGGATGTGGGGACAGAGCGTGGGTTGCTGCTCTGGCTTCCACCGGCACCTCCTATGTCATATTTTCTCACTTATAAGGTGAGTGATGACACAGTCTCTAAAAATCCTTGTAGCTGCGGGGGTCCCAGGGCTCGGGTTACTACAAGAGCCTTATCAGTGTGTGAGAGGCTATGCCACTCCCAAAATCGGTGAGCCACCAGACTTTACAATTTTTGTACAAGAGGAAAATATTTTTTTTTTGGTTTTGTATTAGTCTAAAGAAAAAAAGTGGAAAAGAAGGCTAAAGAATTGGGAGATGGTAAAGAGGGGAAAAAGAGAGGAAGCCTGATTTGAGTGGTGTCACTAGCATTTTGCTCAATTCATGATCTGTGACCATCACATAATGAACCATGAGTCTGGGAAATGTGAAAGAGAAAAATATACATAAAGTTCATGAGAAAGAGTTACACAAAGAGCTATAGGATATCCAGATGATATTGGATAAGCTTGTTTTTAGGCAGGCATTCAAGCCTACCTGTCCTTTGTAGTAATACTTTTAAAATGACTTCTTTCTAGGACATACAAGAAAAACTCCTGTGTTGTATATGTATTTGAAAAAAAATAATGGACACAACATAATTCATTACAGAGAGTTTGTGACTCTTCACAAAAGACCTAAGAGACAAAGCTATACCTGAACAGAAAGTGCAAAACTAGAGGCAACATGTCACCTGATTTTGAGACATATTAGTGAGCTTCACAGTAATCAAATCACAGCTTGGCATATAAGCAGATGCACAGAAAATGGAACAGAGTAGAGATGCCAGAAATAAACTGAGCTATGTGCACCAAAACCATGCAGCCTTCTCAACAAACAGTGCTGGAGAAACTGGATATCGACATGCAGAGGACTGAAAACTGACCCCTAGTGTTCATCCTGTGCAGAAGCAACTCTTAAGTGGGTCAGGGATATAAATGTAAGCTCCAGCACCAAAATTACTACTGTACTAGAAGGAAAAACTGGAGAAACCCACGGGTACAGGCAATAAGTCTTGGCTATGACGCCTAAAGCATAACAAAACAATTGAGAAATAGGATTATATGGAACTATGGAACTAAAAATCTCCTGTAGAACAAAGGAAATAATAAAGCAAGGAAACAACCTACAGAATGGAAAAAAAAATGCTAGCTAGCCATTTGACAAAGGGTTATCTCTAGAATACGTAGAAAAACTTAACGGCAACTGCCTAAATATTCTCATTACAAAATGGGCAAGCAATCTGAATAGGCACATCTTAAAAGAAATAATACTGCCAACAAATACATGGGAAAAAAGGGCTCAATATCATGAGTCCGCAGGGAATGCAAATCAGTTAAAATGGTCATTATAAAAACAACCTCAAAAATAACAAATAACAGATGCTGGTAAGGACGGAGAGCAAACGACATCTGATGTGCTGCTGGTGGGAATGAAAATTAGTATGAGCATCACAGAGAACGGTAAGGATTTTCCTTGAAAAACTAAAAATAGACCACGTGACCCACCTATTCTACCTATGCAGAGGAAGCCAGCAATCCCAAAACATATGTGCGTACCCGTATGTGCACTCTTCATTATAGCTCAAGTCTAGACTCAACCTAGGTGCTCACTGATAAAGGGTTGAGCAAATGCTGTCTGTGTACACCGTGGGATGTTATTGTGTCATAAAGAACGAAATACGTATGCAGCAACATAGAACTGAAGAGACATTATATTAAGTAAAACAAACCAGACACAAGAAGACAAATACATGTTTTCTTTCTCTCACTGGCTAAAGTTGGAAATAAAAAGCTGACCTGAATGTAGAACCGTGATTACTCAAAGTGAACAATTCTAAAGGAACCCAGATTTGATCAGTGCATATGGTATGTGTGACTCGAAATGCCACACTGAATCCCATTAATATGTAAAATTAGTATATGTTAAAGAATGAATAATCAGAATTCTGGTTCTGCTGAAGTGGATGTTTAGTTTGGAAGCAAACGTGTAACTGGTGACTTTTATCTGGTTATCTTCACACATATCCAAAGAGGAAGCTACAAGTTACTCTGTCATATGCTCTAATGGGATTTTCTATCTTGAAAAGCTAAACTCTTCAACATTAAACTCACTAGTGAGTAAGCAAAGGAAACAGTTACCAGATGGTATTTTAATTCATTTCGTTCATATTTATTATGATCATGCTTCTCTGCCACTGATGGTATTATGCCTGGCCAACCATATGTCTCCTTCTGTTCACCTACATAAACACAGAAGAGCATGTCAATGGGGAGGGTCACACAGCAAACGGGGCGCAGCACGTGTGACCTCAGTAAGGCCTCTGATATGGAAGGTGTGCGTATGGCTTGCTCCATCCGGCGTCCCTAGGATGCTCTTATGTTGGCGTCACATTCTTCTAAGAGAAGAATCAGATCTTCAATCAGGCTGTGTTCTCTGCCATGTGTCACTCGCATAATGTCAAAGGCCTAAAGGGAAAGAACAGATTGGATCTTCAAGTAGGTAAGTCAATGTCCCTTCCCCGCCCTTCCCCATGGTGCTCCGGGTGGGCCTGGTGATCCTGCAGGCACGAGCAATCTCCAACAGGCTCATAGCACAGTGACTCACTGAGCCAGAACGAAAGTGAGAGGGGGATGCTGGGAGAGCAGATTCACTACTCAAGGCATGCTGGGGCCCAGTGATCCACAGTGACCTTCAGGGACTGTTTCGGTGCACAGGGCTATTAGGTAAGTAGGGACAGAGCTTGAGAACTAACTCCTAAGATGATTCAGTCAGAGGAAAGAAATGCGGTGTTGCTAGCTCCTTGTGATAAGGTTTCCTTTCTGCATGCGCATTTGGTTCTCACGCACCACGACTCTTATGTACACACATTCTTGTATCTTTGCATATCCTATGACATTATAGCATAGGCATTTTGATAATTCTCCTTCACTTCCTATTTTTAGCCCATCACTTCATCTTATCCATTCAGCCTCCAAAATATTTCTGAAATTGGAATGAACTCATTTCAGGAAGAGCACTGTGGAAGTAAAGCCACGGAGCCTCTGCCCTGTTGACTAATGTGTCTGCTTCGAGAATGAGTCTCCATGCTGTGAGAAGCCCAAGGCATGTAAGGAAACACGTATAAGCAGCTCTAGCTGACAGTCCTGGGTGTGTCCATCCTAAGGCAACCCAGCAGAGGCACCATGGATTACGTAAAGAAGTCTCTGAAGGATTCTGGCATCTGGACAGAAATCAACCCATCGACACGCCAGACACTCCTGTCTCCCAGGTACTGTGAAAGAGTAGAAAGCCATCCCTGTAGTGTCCTGTTCCATTTTCTGATCCACAGACTGTGAGTATAATTTTGTTGTCATTTTATTCGACAGAGTTTTTGGATGGTTTGCTGTAGAGTAGTAAGTAAGCAGAACATCTTCAAAAACATTTTTGCAATAAATGACTTGGGCACACATACCCAAATGGGGTGTAGTGGGCTGGGGGGAGGCAGGGATGTCGTATTTGACAGAAGTGTGCTCAAGAGACTTGGGAGGTATCACCCTGGCAGCTGTTAGGCACCCAGAAAAACATCGATACATAGTACTCAGGCCCTGCCTTGGCCGAAACCTAGCATCACTTAGGAAGTACCAACAGACACTGGGCCCAGACCCCACACATGAACCACTGGAACCTGCTCTCTGTGAGGCAGGCCTGGGCTCTGTGATTTCACATGCCCTCAGTTGAGAACAACTCACATAGTAACTCTTGGCAAAAACATGCAACTATTCATTATTCAATGTGAATTTATGATCAACATAATTATTAGTATCATGGTTATATACAATTCTATGATGTTTATAGACACATTTATAACATAGTCTTGAAAATTTAGATCACTTTTTAAAAAATGTTAAGACACAGATCTTCTAGACTATAACTTGTTCCCCCTTTGCTAAATATTTACTTATACTAAATTCACAGGGGTGTCACGGTGTGAACATCTTTAAAGTCTCCGGAAGTTGTAAAGTACCTTGATAGTTTCCTAGGAAGGGCCTTTGGTTCTCACTGCCTTCGCAGAGTGAGACCCCTTGGGTTTCCACAGGAAAAACAAACAAACTGAAACCAGAGAAGTAAAGCAGTCAAGCTGGTAGGTGCTTTCAGCCTGGGTCTGTCTGCCCCCACACCCCGCGTGTGTTCCGTGTGTGTGTATGTGTGTGCACACGTGTGCGTTTCCTCTCTCCCCGTTCTTCCTTCCCTCCTCCTCTACAGGAGGTCTGCAGTTAGCTGCGCGTACAGAGGGTAAAAAGAAAAAGGGAGGGAGAGGCCCTGGCCGCTCATGGAGTCTGGGGTCTGCCTGTCACTGAGACGCACAGGGATTCCTTTCTTATTAAGAAGTCTATCTGCCCTGCAGGTGACTGTGTATGCAAACTCTGAGGCAGGGGTCCTGGGAGTGGGACGGAGGTTTTGGGAGCTGCCTCCCCTCGCAGGCAGCCAAGCTCTGTGAGGTTCCTCTGGACAGAAGATTGAAAACAAACGCCTGATGCGCTGGCAGGGCCCATGCCTTATGTTTTATTCCCTTTCTTCTCCCTGCATTGCCTTGAGCCCTGCACTGTTCTGGACATCCTAAGGTCTGAGAAGCAAACCGTGTGGCTGCGTGACTTTAAGGGGCGCAGGGTTTCCTTGAAGCACGTGCTTTCTGGGAAATTCTCATATTTGAAAGCTGCCTTAGATGTCCTCATGAGCTTGTGATGCGGCAGGGAAGGATAAACGGAGCGCAGCAGGGCTTGAAAGGCTCTTTGCCCAAAGTGGGCTAAGCCTGATCCTGGAGACCCCCTCCCGCCCGCTCGCCGGACGGCGCCCTCTGCCGCCCAGGGCCTGGCATGGTTCTCAGGAGCCCATCAGACCGAACTGCATGCGCGTTCCTTTTCTCCAGGTTCTCCACCAGCAGGAAAATGGATCCATGCTTGTGTGTCATTTGATGCCCAGGCTGAGTGACAGAGCCGTTACTTGCTTTTCACAGTGACACTGTAAGGTTGATTTACACGTCTGCAAACTTATTTCTGGCCTCAGTCACAAGTTTCATTTTCTCTCCCGTCCCAGCTTTAAGAACACGGTGTCCTCGGAAGGATCAAAGTTCATGTCGCCATCTGGAATTGTCCTGTTGACTGACGGCCGGCCTGCCCTCCGCCAGCAGCAAGGGAAGGCAGGGGCGTGGAGCTCGGCCTTTGCGGAGTCACAGCGCCAGCCCGCTGACTTCTGCAGGGTAGGGACAGCCACGGTTTGGAGCTGGAACGTCCCCCCAAAGTCTCACGTATTCAGATACTGCAGATTATCTATGGGTTTCACGTGCTTTTAGGAGGTGGGGACTGGGCAGGAGGGGCGCATTATGGGCGTGTGGTGGATCGCAGGCCTGTCGCACCTGTTACAGGTGTGTGGCCTGGAAGGACGTACGCTCTTCCCCTGCTTCTTCTGGAAGCCCCGGTTCCTTCCTCTTGCGACCCCATTCTCCACCAGATCCTTCTGCCGCTGCCAGTAGACCATGAAACAGCCGAGACCTCTGAACTGTGGCCTACGATAAGCCTTTCTTCCAACGTAACCGGCGCGGAGCCCATCCAGCGGCCAGGTAAGCGCTGCTCCCGAGGGTGCCCGGACTGCGGCGGGGCCGGAGGGGCCACAGACGCCTCACAAGCAAGACACAGCCGCTCACGCTCTCTGCTTTCTTACTTTGTGGTGCCTGTCGCCCTGCGCGCAGAGGTGGGCAGGGGCAGTCCCTGGAAAAGGGTGGGAGCCCACGCAGCCTGAGTCTGTAACTTTCGAGGCGTCTGCCCCCTAGTGGCCGGAAGCAGCAGGGACGTGGGGGTACAGAACTAATTTAAAGAGACTGGAAAAAAAGTCTACATCGTTTGCCCAGAAAACCAAAGTAAATGTGGGTGTGATTAACAAGCAACTACTGTGATTTTTCTCCGAATGGTGGGCAGGTGTAGGAGAGGAAAGAGAAGAAATTCAGTAATGTACAAAGTGTACCAGGGGCTCACGCTGTGGGCGAACGCACGTATGGATCGGAAGCTGAGACTCAGATCCAATGGAGGAAGGCATCTGGGCCTGGTCCTGTCCCTCACCCAGGCCCGCAACTGAGGTGGGTAAATAGATCTCTGTAATGTAAGAAGGGGCCCCGGTGGCGCCAGGGACAGCTCCTCAGCCCGGGGGGAAGATGAGAGCTTCTCACCCCACCAATAAATAAATAAATAAAAATAAGTTATAATGAATCACCAACAAACCACAGCAGTGGTTTCCAGTAGCTGCCCCCTTCTCTCAGCACCCCCCAAATGCCACACACGTGCATGCTGGAGAAGGCAATCTCGGTCTCATTTCCTGCAGCAGCATATAAAACAAATTAATATAAAATTGGAGTTAGCTTGTGTTGAGAAAAGCTTATCGCTTTCCATTAAATTTTATTTTTTACTTTTAATGGTAGCATTTAAAAAGAGCCGGCACATAATCTTTCACGGAGGACTCATCTGAAGCCTCCCTGGGGGGTGGGGGGACGACAGTGCTGCACCCATGTACAGATTCTAAATGTCACCCGAGAAATGGCAGCACGGATTTTCTGCCACCAGACAGACACATGGCTCACTGAGGAATAAAGGAAGGGTCTCCAGGACTGATTTTCAATCTCATCACATCTTTTTTTTTCTAAAGTAATTTTAGATTCGAGGCCATATATTAAATAAAATGAACTAAATCAAATTGTGATTTAAAGTTGGAAACAATAGGGGTTTCATATTAATTTTTAATACAAATATATTAAGCTTATCAAAGATCTCATATATTTTCCACCGTGAGCCTGAGGAATCCAATAAATGAGTTCCCCAAGCATGATTTAAATAGGGATATAAAATCAGAGGGAAAAGAAATGTATGCATGAGAACAACCTCCAGAATCAGATCACAACAGGGAAACACAGAAGCAAGGTTCTGTTTGGCCTGTCTCAGGAAGAAAGGGTCCAGGATGGGGACAGGTGGTCTGGGCATTCACAGTCGCAAGAGCCACACACATTAGGCAGTTCCTGAGCCACAGAAAGCTCTTCACAATGGGAAGAAAACCTCAGAGCCTGAGCTCAGCACTACCCCTGCTGACCCCACCTTGAATAGCTACCTTTCCAAGGGTATGTCCACTGGAGACTTGTCGTCCTGGGAGGCAGAACATAACTGCTGGATATCACAGGGAAACAATGTGTGCTACAGAGAGATGCAGAGAGCTGGGGGGCCCAGAGGAAGGAGGAACCAGAGCTGCCTAGGGAAGTCTTGGTGGGGTGGGCGGGGGAGGTGGGTCACAGATGCACAGAGCTAAGGTCTATGCCTCCAGTGGTGGTAACTATTCCAGCAAGACTTGCTCTGCCACCATGTTTAACCAATCCAGTGAATATTTCTTAAGCACATGAGAGACCCTGAAGAAGTCACAACTCCCCCCTCCCCACCCCGAGTCTCAGTTCCCTCAACCGAATGAAGAGATCAGACAAGATAAATTCCAAGGGCAGGGGAGTCCCACTGTGCTGTGCAGTGCACCACACCAGATGAAGAGCTGTCTGTGTAGATTTGGCTCCGAACAGGGTGTAGATTCGGTTTTGTTTCCAAATACTGTTACTGGTGTCTTATTTAATTCCACTGTGATCAAAGAATTTACTTTGTATAATTTGAATCCTTTTTACATTTATTGACATTTCTTTTATGGTGCAGAATACGACCCACCATAGAACGTGTTCTGAAGATAACCTGAAAACAACAGGCACTACGCTTTTGTTGGATGGAGTGCTTCAGAAATGTCAGTCATGTCCTACTGGTAGGTGGTGTTACCGACCACTCCTACATCCTGCTGATCTTCTGTCGATTTCTTTCATCAATGCTGGACAGCAACTACACTTGTATTTGCTCATTTTGTTTGCTTTTCAATTTGATCAGTTTTCCTTTCCAATATTTTCCACCTGTGTGGTTTGGGGCATATATATTTAGTATTGCTATGTCTTCTTGGTAGCGCTGACTTCTTTTTCATTATATAACATTTTCTGTCTACTAAAATTTTATTTGCCATGAAGTCTACTTTATTTGATGTTACCATTCAGCTTTTGATTACCTTTTCATAATACATCTTTTTCCATTCTTGTGTTTTCAGTCTTCCTTCCTTCCTTCTCTCCCTTCCCTCCCTCCCTCTCTCCTTCCTTTCTTTCTCTTTCTTTCTAGGGTCTTGCTCTGCAGTCCAGACAGGTCCTAAACTCAATTTGTAGCTGGGATTACAGGAATGTGCCACCATGCCTGGCTTTATGTGGTACTAGGAAATCAAACCTGGAATCTTGCGCTTGCTAGGAAAACACTGTAACCACTGCACTTATTCCTCCAGCCTACATTTTAAGAGTTTCTCAGAGATGGCATATATATGCATCACTTTTAAGAATATCTGTTTTAATCTCTGTCTTTTTTGGTATATTTAGACAACTTACATTTGATTTTACATAGACTACTTATATGATTTATGGTGTGATTATTAATATATTAGAGGTTCAGTCTTCCCCTTTTGTTTTCTGTTTTTTTCTGTGCATTCCTCTAGGCGATTTTGTACTTTTTTTTTTTTTAAGAATTTCATTCTAACTTTTTGTTGTTGTTGTTGTTGGAGGTCAGTTTGTTTTGGTCCTGAGGATTAAACCCCAAAATCTTTGCACTGAGCCACATCCCCTAATGCCTTTAAATTTTTTTTCTTTTTTAAATTTTGGGTCTCTCTAAGTTTCTAAGTTACCCAGACTGGGCTCAAACTTAAAATCCTCCTGCCTTGCCCTCTGAATGCTGGGATTACAGATGTGTGCCACCACACCTGGCTTCTATAGTATTGTTATTATCACTTTATATATAACAGCTTTTCCTTTAAGTGGTTGCTCTAGATTTTGCATTTCTCCCTTTGCCCCCTTTCCCATTCTCTCTTATTATACTTTACTGGAGTCACTATTTTACCAGTTCAAGTCAGGAGTGGGAAACCTACCTCCGTTCATGTCTTTAATCCTTCACACTTGAAATTCAATATCCTAAATACATCCACTATATGCAGTTAGACCTACATGAGATAGTATGATTAACTTTGGCTTTGACTGTCAACCTAGGAAACCCAAGAGGAGAAGGAGGAGAGCCCAGTTTTCTGGCTCACTTTTGCTTACTATCTTCTTCCTCCTTCTTGCTCCAAGATTCCTTGTTATACTATTTTCTTTCTGTTTATAGAGAATTTTCTACAGCAGTTCTTTCAGGAATAGGGCTGCTGGTGACAACAAGTTCCTTTAGTTTTCCCATATGTGTGAATGATCTAATTTCCTCTTCATGACTGAAGGACATTTTTGCCTTCAGGATTTGGGTTTAGCAGTTCTTCTCTTTCACTGTTTGAAAAAAAAAAAAGTGCTTCTTTTGCCTGGCTTCCGTGATTTCTGGTGAGAAAATCACCATCATGCAAACATTTCTTCCCCTGCAGATAAGGAGTTAGACTTCTCTTGCTGCCTTGAGGATTTGTCTTGTTTTGTTTTTCATTTTGCTTGAGTAATGAGTCTTGGTGTGAACATCATTGGGCTTACTGTGTTTGGGGTTCACTTAGCTTTTTAATTCTGCAGGTTAATGTCTTTTGACAAATTTGGACAGTCTTCCATTCTTGTTCCTTTTTTTTTAAAAAGTGAGTTACCATTGTAGCCATTTTAAAGTATACAGATCAGTGATATTAACTAAGTCACAATATTATGCAGCCATTACTATTTTCCACATCCAGAGGTTGTGCATCAGACCACACTGAAGCAGTGTACCCATTAAATAATCTCTCGTCCCTCACACTTCTTCCCAGACCTTGGTACTCACTGTCCCATTTTATGTCACTATGGTTTGGCATATCTGATATTACCAAAATCATACAATACTTGTTCTGTGTTTGGCTTATTTTGCTTAGCATAGTGCCTTTCAAGGGTCATTGGTGTATAGACTGTGCCAGAATTTCATTTTTTAGGTTAAATAAAATATCCATTAGGTGCATATACCCTATTCTGTGGACTGCTGCTTTGCTGTGTTGACCGTGTCCTTCGATGTCCAAAGTTTCCAATTTTGACAAAGTTTACGCTGTCTATTCTTTCGTTACCTGTAGCTCTGGCATCACATTCAAGAAATTATCACCAATGTCATGAGGGTTCTCCCTGTGTTCAGTCTAAGAGTTTTCATCCATTTTGAATTTCTTTCTGTGTACGGGTTGGACAAGGGCCCAGCTTCATTGCTTTGCATGTGGATATCTGGTTTCCTGAACATCATTTGTTGAGGACACTGTCCTTTCCCCACTGAGTGCTTTTCTTCCCACCCTTGCGGGAAATACTCTCCCATATACGTGAGGGTTTATTCTGCGTTCTCTGCTGTGTCCCTCTGCTCTACATAGCCTTCTTTATCTTGGTACTACACTCTTTTGATTTGTATAGTTGGTAGTAAATCCTCAAATCAAGAATTGTGAATCTCCCAACTTTATTCTTTCTTTAAGTCTCTTTTTGGCTATGTAGGGCCCCATGAGTTCCAATATGAATTTTGCTATTTAAAAACAAACAAAAGCCCAAGGCCATAGGATTTGGATAGGTATAAAGTAAATTTGGGATCACATGGGTTAATGATGACATCTTAAGGCTTTCAATCTACGAACATGGGATACTATTCTGCTTATTTATATCTTCTTTAGTTCTTTCAGCAATGTTGTATAAATTTTAGTTTACATATTTTTCATCTTTTTGGTTAATTCCTAAACACTGTATTCTGATTGATGCTGTAATTAAAATTTTAAAAATCTTTGATTGTTCATTAGTATTTATAACTGATTTACACATGTTGATTTTGTATCATGCTACTTTATTCATAGTTGTATGATTCTTTTCTTGAAATTGTTTTTTTAAGCAGTAGCATTTATGATACACAATTACATTCCATTTGGAGATATGTATATATTAATATCACATTTTAATAATTTAATAACTACATGTCACATTTTAGTAATTTTTACTACCCTGTGTTTTCTATATTTAAGTCCTGCCATCTGTGAACAGGATAATTTTATTTCTTCCTTTCCAACATTTTTTAAAACCAACATTCTTTAAAAGGTTTTCTGTTATCTTCATCTTATGTCTCTTCTCCTGAGACTCTAGTGTTATATATTTTCTAATTGGTCTAATGGTCCCTAATTTTGTTTTTTAGCCTCTTTCCCCACTGTTGTTCAGATTGGGTAGTTTCTATTGTATCTTTGAGTTTACCAATATATTCCTCTGTTACTTCCATTCTGTTTTTTTTAAGCACAATTCTACTGATTCTATTTATTATAAGAAACCTTATCAGTTCCTCCTTCTTTCTCCTTTTCCTTCTTTTTCTTCCCTGGGCATCAACCTCAGGGCCTTGTGTACGTAGGCAAGTGCTCCATCACTAAGCTATATCCTCTCTAGCAAACAAGTATTCATCAGCACTTAACTTTCTATTTTATGTTTTTTTATAAGATTTTCTAGGTTTTATTTTTCATTTGTTTTGGGGATGTAGATCATTGCTTACTGAAGTATTTTTATGGTGGTTATTTAAAAAATTTTACCAAATAACTGTAATATCTGTTAGTTTGCAATTTGCCTCTATCGATTCCATTTTTTCCTATTAGGATTGAAATATTCATGGTTCTCAGAATGATAATTTTCTAATGAAACATGAACATTTTCCTCTATAAATCCTCTTACGAGATTCTGAATTTTGCTGAAACTTCTCTTTTAGCTGCCCTTCTCTGACATCACTCAAGGAACACAGCGAGGAGAGTAGCAAGGTACCATCTTGGCAGCGCCATGTGGAGGTGTAAGTCCACGTTCCTGCCTTCTCCTTGTTAATATTGGGCTAGTATGCTCCAATAGGAAAATTTCTGCTTATTTACTTCTTCAAGGCTTTATTTATTACTTTCTTCTTCCTCCTACTGTTTCTTCCCCTCTTCTTCACCCCCCTCTTCAGTCCCCTCTCTCTTCTTTTTCTCTGTGTCCCTCCATCCTCCGTTTGTTCAAAAAAACATACTCCAGGGCTGGGGGAATAGCTCAGCAGCTTAAGCACTTGTCTAGTATGCTCAAGGCCCTGGGTCCAGTTCTCCAGCTATTGTGGTTTGGATCTGGAATGTCCCCCAAAAGTCTCATGTATGTAAACGTTATAGATTGTCTATGGAACCATGTGCTGTTGGGAAATTGGGGCCCAGTCTGGAGGGGTGGATTATAGGCATGTAAACTGGATTAATGGCGTGTAAGTTGGGTTAACGGCATGTAAATTAGGATTAACTGTGTGTAGTGGGGGTTTATCACACCTTCCACACCTGGATCCAGGAGGGGCTGATCACTGGGCTGAGACCTGGAAGGATATATAAGCTGCTTCCTGCCTTCCCTGGACTAGACTAGTCTGAACTAGTCTTAACTTGCCTACCTGTTTGTGATGTGGTGAGGAGCTGCCTCCACCTCTGCCTCTGCCATGTGCTTCCATTGCTGCCGGCTGCCCCTGAATGGACTGTGACCTTCTGAAACTGTGAGCTAAAATAAACCTTTCCTCCCCTAAATTTGTAGATGTAGGGTATTGAGTCACAGAAATGAAAAAGTAATTGAGACACTAGCACTACATAAGCTGGCTGTGGTAAATGAACTCCTGTGATCCCAGCACTCAAGAGACTTAGGCAGGAGGATTGCAGTGAGTTTGAGGGTACTCTGGTCTCCATAGGGAGTTTGGAACCAGCCAGACTACAGAGTGAATCCCTGTCTCAGAGAAAAGAAACATTCCTAAGAGTAGTATTTTCTATTTGAAGGTCAGTAGGAAGCATTCATGAATGTCAGAGCCAGGGGCTTCCAACCAACTCTTTGAAGATACTCTTAACTCTTATGGTCATAGTCTCTCCATGTCATCTTGCTATACTTTTCTCCTTTCCAGCTAAACCTAGAAGGGTCCCTAACTCTTGGGCTCTGGACGGGCATGGATCTACAGCCTGTTAGGTCCCAAGCAGCTCAGAAGGAGGTGAGTGGTGGGCCAGCATGCAAAGCTGCACCCACATTTACAGCTGCTTCCCACTACCTGCATTACCACCTGAGCTCCACTTCCTGTCAGATCAGCAGTGGCATTAGATTTTCAGTGTGATCCTTCTGTGAAGTGTGACTGGGAGGGATCTAGGTTGCATGCTTCTCATGAGAATCTAGTGCTTGATGATTAGAGGGAGAACTGAGGCAGTGATGCTAGCATCACTACCCTCAGCCTTATTTGTGGAAAAACTGTCTTCTATAAAACCGGTCTCTAATGCCAAAAAGATTAGAATGTGTAGAATATGATGTTACATGTTTACAAAAGGCCAGAGATGCTTAGCAAGTCCCTAGAAAGACTTCAAAGAGCTTCCAAAGCCCTCTTTTCCACCAAAAAACCAAAATAGTGCATGTATGTACTTTTCTTTTGATCATGACCAAAGAAGACAGGAATCATGGAAACAAATTAAAAAACACGAAAACCAGAACTGAATGGTTTAGTTAGCCATGGAGAGGAGCTGGGTGGGATTGCACACTGAGCTCTCCTTGGACCGGGAGTAGCTGGCTAACTGCACCAGCTGAAAGCAGCAACTTACGGGACCACCTGTAGCTTGTATCTTCTATTTAGACAGGAAAAGACAAATAGATTCTCAGAACGAAGAGAAAGGAAAAAAACAAACAAAAAAACCCTAAGTGTAGTGAAAGAAGTTTAGGTTTAAAAAAAAATTCACTGAGGAGAAAAAAGGGGGAAATTATTAAAAACCTGACCTCTCCTCACAAGCACTACCAACACACAGCTATGCTGGGGTCATGGCTAGGGAGCCTGAAGCAGGTGCCACTCATGGAGAGCAGCAGACTCCCTGTTGAGGCAGACCAGATCGGGACAGTTGTCCTTGAGGTTCAAGAAGTCAAATTAGTGGTGAACAAAAGCCTTCCCAGAGATATGGAAAAAGAAACGAAAGTAGATTAGAGATCACAGAAAGCAGGCAGGCAGGCCTGTGAAGGGACCTGGGGACATCCTGTGGCAGCAATCACATGAATTTCAGTGGAGCACAGTGGGGACGAAAACTTAAACCAAATCAGAGCAGGCTAAGTGGATTTCTTTCCTGAAGGAGGCTGGGTCCTAACTGAATTTGTAACAAATTTCTGTTTCTGAAGCTTCTCTGGTTTCTCTTCTATACTCAGGCTTTGAAAACCTTATTCAAGCTATTTCATGTCATTATTTCCGGGGTTTCTAAGGCAAGAAATAATATCTAGGGTACTCATCTAAAGAGCACAACAGTTTCAAAAGGCAAAGAATGCCACTTCCTTTCCCGTCTGCAGGTTGCCTGAATTCTGAGAAAGCACGGGAAGAGGGTTTCTGCAGAAGGAGACTGACCTGCATTCCACACCCATAGGTCGTGTGAGTTCTCCTACTGACACGCAAGTTCAGGCTGTCCCTCTGCTAGAAAATGCTCAGCAAAGGTCGTGACAATGCCTGGTCCATTAGCCATATTCAGAGAAGAGGGCCAGGGCGATGTTTTTAAAGTCCTCTATTCATCAAGAAACCCATTCATCCAGGACAGGTTTAAGAGAACTTGCCGTGCTGGGGGCATTCGTGTCCATGCTCAGTGGCACCAGGAGATGTAAACGGTGTATCTGTCAGGCTCCCTGAAGGGTTCTCTTTCACCTTACAGGAAGAACACACCACTGTGAGTCCCGGGGAGCAATTACATGAATAAGGAAGCTCTTAATGAGGCAAGGCAACCTCACAAGAGTTTCCAGACAACAGCAATCAGAAGGCCAACTGGATGCGGCCTACACCAGCGGCCCAGGCTGTATTACCTAGCAAACCACACGGAGATGCTTGGCTTTGTGCTAATTTGTCTGTAGCTGAAGGGTTTTTCTAGCTCTTTTTTTCTTTTTGTCTCTGTGTCTGTCTGTCCCTCCCTCCTGCTTTCTTTTGTCCTTCCTTCTTTCCTCACACACGCTAGGCAGAAGCTGCAGCACAGAGCAAGGAATCCCTAAGGAGTTCTCCATGCAATGGCAAGGACTCAAGCCTTGCATAAAGAACAGATGAGATCCCAACATTCTCCAATTTCTCTCCTACACTGTCCTCCATGTTGGCATTAGGGATTCAGCCAGACTTGAAGGAATCTGTAACACATTGAGCATTACTAGAAGCCTCACCATTTAACCAGGCCTGTCTGGAGGAAGTGAACGGAGCCTTGGATTCCAGCCTGAATTCACGTGTCTGTCTCCTTCATTAAATTGTAAGGGCAATACTAGGTCTTATTCCGAGTAACAGAGGCATTTAATCAACACAGGTTGAGTTCATCTAAATAAATTGGCTCCGCCTCAGTGTGACTTTAGACAAGCTCTTGCATGTCCCCAAGCTTTAGTGCCTTCCTATCTCAAGTATGAAAATGCTTGCTGCCCTCACATGGCTGTCATTTGCTATGACGGCCAAGAAAGGTCAGGTATGTAGAAGTTATAGCCATAGTTCCCAGTCCCATATAAACATACCTAATTAGTTTGGTCACATCTGAAACACCTACTTGTAAGGTAACTATCAGTTGGGCACACTGTATTTAAGGGAAGCTTTTTCTACTCTCTTCTCTGCTAACTCTCACACAGCAGACCCTTGGTAAGGACTTTGCCTAGCGGATGTGTCTGGCTTACCAGTTCTAGCCAGACCAGGAAAGAAAAGTTCACCCAGAGCTGCAAGAGGCTGCTAAGTGTATTCCATCACTTTGAGGAAAAAACATCACAGAAAGTGAAAGAAACAAGAGCTGGTGCTTTCAGAAAATCCTACTTTCTTCTTGCTGCCTGAAAGCTGTTTTCAATCAATTAGGGATCAGGAACAGACAGGATGGCTGGCACTCAACAAAAACTAGCATGAGGGAATCTTATTTTGAAGAATGCTGTGGGCAGCTGTCACTTTTCTATCTAAAAAAAGTATTTTCATCCCCTTGTTATGGGTTCAGCCAACCCCTGGCATGCTTCTGGAGCAACCCAGATGCAGAGGCCTGATCCTTCTACCTCAGCTCTTCCGCAGACAAGGGCACTGCGGCCAAGGGGACCATTAAAGTGTCAAGTGCTCTCCCTGAAACCCCAAGTGCCTGGGTCAGATAAGCAGGCGAGCTCTGTTTTGGAAGGGTCATGGGTTGGGGGTGGACATTCAGCAGGAACGGGACAGACCAGGGCAGCAGATTTATTTGGGACCCTCAGAGCAGAGTAGATTCCTTAAGAGGGTAAACAGTGAAAATAAGTTTCTCTAACAAGGCTTCTCATGCAAACAAGGCTTGAACGAGCTATCCCAGCATGGCCCACTTCTCCCATTTAGTATCTCAACGCTTATTGCTAAGACTGTATTTGACCTCCCGACCTCCCTCCCCCAGCAATGAATGTTTCTGAGTTCCAGGTAGTTTCAATGGAACTGACCCTGTTACAACCACAAAGGCTTCACAGCTTCCAGGGCAGGAGCACAGGAGAGCAGCTGCGCTTACTACAACACAGTAAGTACTCTAATGGCAGAGTGAGTAGGCCGTTGTAGGAAAAGAAGAAAAAAACATTGAAGCTACGTACTAAAGGGAGTGTGGGTGAAGCGAGGAAACTGAAGCCACAGGAAACATCTTTGCAAGGACCTAGGAGATAGCTGCGCAGGGTGGGTGATGGCGAGCTGCGGGGTGTGCCTGGCATACTGAGAGCCCAGGGTCTTCCCTGCCTTACTAAACAGACTGTGTGTAGTGGGTACATAGAAGGGTAACTTGTTCATTGTGGAGTAGGATACACAGGCAGTGGTGTTCTGGACTAGTTTATGCCAGTTTGCAAGACTGTCTCAAAATCCCTCAATATTTGAGAGCTAGCTGATTTTATGCTGGTAAGTTAATATCAATCACACCAGGCACATTTCTATGAGAGAATGTGGCAAACATTACAAAACAAGTTTTTTGTTTGTTTTTGAGATAGGGTCTCGCTCTGAAGTCCAGGCTGATCATAAACTCACTATGTACCTCAGAATGGCCTCAAATTCATGCCAATCCTCATGCCTCAGCCTCCCAAGTATTGGGATTACAGGCGTGTACCACTTATACACAGCGTATATGGTGTGGGGGAATTGAAATCTGAGCCTTGCACTTGCTAAGCAAGCACTATGACACCGTGTTATTCCTCTAGCCCCCCAAAACAGGATTTTTAAAAAACTGGTTGTTAAATATTTACCATCACACGTTGGGAATGCATACACATACACACATATGTGCACACACGTTACACATTGCTAGAGACAGAGTTGCTTTAAAGCCATGAAGAAGAGGCCCAACCACAGTGGAAAAAAGGGTTAGCAGGTGGAAGTACCCCAGCTCCGGCACACTCACCAGCCGCAGGTTCTTCATCGCTTGGGGAAACATGCCCTGATGCAGCTGCAGTTTGCCAACTTTCATGACTTGTACCCCTCTGACGGGATGGCTTCCTGGGAAAAAGATCCTGAAAACAAAAAGGCAAGCAGTGTCAGCACCTCTCATGTTTGCTGGGAGCATCGCACCAGGAGATATGAACGTGGCAGCAAACACTGGCTGTGAATGTTAACGAGCTACAGGAAGGAAACCTGCTTTGCCAGGCAGAAGAAGGCTGTGCCGACGGGGATTAACACATTACCTGTCTTTAGTTCCCCAGAATACCTTGTATATTACCAGGAAAAACGACAGAACCGGAGTGCTTTGCTAATAAACACCGGAGAAGACAAACCTAAGTATGAACCCCTGTATTTATATTTACAGAATGGTGCATGAAATTTTAGGATACAAATCCTACCTCCTCCTCCCTTCCATGAAGCCTGAGCTCTAGGAATGTTCTGGAGTAGAAGCTGCTCAGGACACATTTGTTGAATAAATGAGTGAAGTTTTCATGATCCTCCAAGTAGATACTACCACGCCTCACTCTCCCTTTAGCTGTAAACCCCTTTGATGGAAGCTTGGCTGCCGAGTTCGCACGACCCACCTTCCTTACAGCACTGGTGTACTTGTTTTATCTTGCAGGGTTACAATGCTTTTGATGAGGACACTTTCTGTGATCTCCATGACATTCTGCATACAAGAGGACTCAATACATATTTCCTTCAGGTGTAACAGAAGAGAATAGGGTGTCCTACTGGACCAAAGATGAGGTCTCACAGCTATGTTTAAGGTCCCATGAGGAGCTACATCAACTCAATTCAATAGGTATTTTCAATACTGGAGTCACCACCTTAGCCTCTTCTGTCCCTCACCCCTTCCATACACTCAGTGAACTTTTGCTATGTGTGCAGGACCCTATTCGGGGCTGGGGGAATATCATACTGTACATAACTGAGCTTTCCCCTTAAGGCCCAATAATCTCACTGGACAGAAGACAAACATTCACACAGAGTTATAACAATATTTCAGGGCAGAGCATGATTTAGCATACAAATCAGGGGACTCTTAGAATATGCTTGATCTTTAGTTTAAGCTTAAACTGAGCTGAGAAGCTCATGTAGGAGTTTATACAGAAAGAGGTGGTGGCAAGACTGGGGAAGGTTTTCTGGACAAGGAAAATAGGACAGAAGTGGTCAGGAATTCAGAAGGAAGGAAGCAAGGGCATCCTCCAAAGGCCACTTCCCTGGGAGAGGATGGGGCTGCCCTCCAAGATCAAAAAACCATTACTTCCTACGGGGCTTGAGCTATGCTAGGCACTAACTGCTCTCCATTTATGAGGCCCGAGGCTCACACTGAACCCTTCCTCCTTAACAGGGGAGGTAGAAAGACCAGGAGAGACGGGTATGCTCTGATAAGCCTGTGCATATCCACACCATTCCCTCAACCTGAACTTCAACCCCTTCCCCCCACCTCCAGCCCCATGAAATGTGATACAGAAACTTTCTCATTCATGCCCCAACAAAGCGGAAATGCAGTACCTGGGAGAAAAGTCTTGAACTCAATAGGAGCCTGGCCATGCCTCTTGTTAAAGAACTGAGAAGGGAGGCGGGGAGCAGGGACAACACAAAAGAGGCACCTGGGTCCTGCATTTTTCTTCATCGCTTGAGTATGCTAAGAGGTCAACCACTTCACCTCTCACCCCTGCCAGAATGAACATCATTATCTACTTGTATGGAAAAGATTTTAAGATCCCCAGACAAAAGACTTAAGTACAGGACGCCATTAGCAAGGTAATTGCCTTGGACACATTCCCTGAAAAGCACACCTGGATTTGGGATTTTTTTTTTTTTGTTGTTGCTATGAATGTGGCATAATTAAATTTAAAGGCCAAAAAGTAATTTTATACTAATAATCTCTCCACTGAGTAGGTGTTTGTCACATCAGCGAAAGGAAAGAAAAGCTTCAGTTCTATGATGGCAGAGAGAGTGGTGCATAATTATCTGTGACAGGTACCTGCCTCTGTCACTCAAAAACACTGGAAAACGAGGGAGAGTTTCCTGAGGGGTGGACGAGGAGGGAGCATCTGTGTGGGGTGGGGCTTCCATATTAATTAATACTCCTGGAACAGCTCACGGCTCTGTTGAGAGCAGGGGCTACCCAGATGGCCTCTGGAATAAATACTGCGAACCCGTGTTAGTCTAGCACCCTGAGGAACATGGGCGCAGTTCGCTTCTGATGAGAGAAGGAGAAGTCCCCCACCCGGAGCTCAGGCTTCAACAACTTTACCACATGAGACAGTGACAAGGACATAAACTGTCAAAGATCAAGGCTAGGCTGAGAGGCTAAACAGAGAAACCAGGTGTGCCTGAGGACAGAAACGGGAATGTGGAGAAGGCGGCAGGGGTAAAGTGAGGAGAAGGAGTGCCCACAGGTACCGCCGTGTACAGTGCTATCAAAGCCTGGAGAAGTCGGTCAATGGTGAGTCCCTGTCACTGGTCAATAATTAAGTCACAGAAATGAAGCAAATAAAATCATGACACGGAGAGGACTGAGATCCACCAGATCAGGTGAAGACAGTGGGTTCCTGGGGGCCAGCAGGGACCACAGTGACTGGGGAAGCAGGCTTGAGCCAGTTTGGGCCACAGGAGATGGGATCACGGGCCAAGCATGTGGAACATGGGAGGGGACAGGAATGGGTGTCTCTGCCTACAGGAGGCTGAACCAAAGTGTAAGCGAGCATCCTGGCCTGACGATGGGGGATAGGGTGCAAGCTGGCTGTGTAGAGCACACACGCACAGACAGGAGGCTCCGCTGTCCCCTGGTACGAGGGAGGTGCTACTGAAGTGTCTGACAATATTTCATCAGAACAAGAAACGAAGGAAGTTAGAAAAGGCAAAGAGTTGAGGTAAGATGATGGCAGTGAGGCAACAGAAGTATTTCGTACAACAAAGAGGGTTATGGGGCTGATTCAGCAGGGCCGGGGAATCTGCGTGGGTACCGTGGAGCCAGACCTAGTTCCAAGATTCATTAAAACAACCCTCACTACACACTGACACACAAATGTAAGTAAAGTGTATAATAAAATCATTTGACCAGACATCCTACTTGTTGGGTGTTATAAATTTTCTTTCCATAGCCACAATGCTAGCATTCATATGCCTCAGAATGCTGGGCCTTGAAAGGGAAAACTGCCTTTGGTGCTTCTGTGATGAATACATACACAGGAGGAAATGAGTTTAAACAAGCAGAGAATAGAAGGATGTTTGCATACTAGCTTTAACTGCAACACATGAGCACCAAAGGCTTGGCTGTCATATTTAACAAGGGGGGCAAGAGTCAGAGAACTGAAATGTCCCGAGTCCAAAGAGCAGAAATACCTGATACCAGGACTCTGTTGGTCTTGCTAAGGTTCTCCCATATGATGCAATTACCAATCTCTTAGCTTCCTTAGAGACATTCATTTAAAGGGTAGGAAAAGGCATTTATTGTTCCAGACTGTCTGAAACAATCTAATGGAAAACACATTACTGAACCTAAAAAGAGACTTTCCCCTGCCTGTTTAAGTTACATCTCAGAAATCAAACACTCCAGTTGCATGAGTTGTTAGAAATGAATTAATGAGGGACCTAGAAAAACCATCATCTTGCAACTCCTGAAGAAATAACTGACCTAGAGAAAAGGTATCAGTAGATGAAACCCTTTGATGGAAGGTGATGGAGAGTTTTACAGGGCAGGAATTAGGTGGTTCCAATCTGAACCTACCAATCAATCTTAGCACCACTCAAGTAGGGCCAAGTGGACATTAAGTGCCTTTTGATACGATGATACAGGAATCAGGCTGCACTATCCACACAGCATACCTGCCACACTAAGCCAAACAAAAACTCTGTAAACCAAAATGGAGTTTAAGCCCATAAAATTAAATTCCACTTCTTAGGGTTAACACACAATAAAGGAACAAGTAAAAGCAGCCGGCTACTCTGGGAATGAAAATTCTACAGGACGTCAGCCCAGTCTTCAACAGGTCAATGGCATGAAAAGAGATAGAAGGTTCAGAAAACAGTCCAGATTAAAACAGACTGTTTTAGTTTCCTTCTTGTTGTGGAACTCAATATACTCTCAACGAGGAGAGATTTATTTCAGCTCGTATTTCAGAGATCTCAATCCATGATTGTTAGCTGCAATGGCAGGGAGGAGAGGCCTGGTGAAGAACAGCTGCGAGAACAGGGAGGAGTCAGGGGAAGCACATATCTATCCGGGCCATGCCTCCAGTGATCTGACCCTTCCAACCAGGCCCCACTTCTTAACTGCATATGAAACCAACCATCACTTATTCCATGATGAGCACAGTGTCCTTATGTTCCAAATACAGAAGGGGACATTCCAGATTCAAACCACAATATAGACTTACACGCCACAGCAACTATACGTAATATGCAGAACTTGTGTATGCTAATTCACACTAAAACAATTATAAAAACTCATTTCTGAGATAATCAAGGAAATCCAAATATGAAAAGGCTCCCTGGGTATAAGGAAATGTTCATGTTTTTCAGAGATACAAATTGAAGTATGAATGGATTAAGTGATGTAATGTCTGTGATTTGATCTAAATATATCCACCAAAGTTCCTGCCTTTGGTCATGGTGATTAGCCTGCTGAAGACCAACTTTTGCTAAGAGTAATAAAGACATCACAGAGCCCCTGAGGCACCAACGTCTGAAAAAGTTATAATCATGGAAGGAACAGAAACTCGGAAAGGGGGCCTCCCTGCCACTGTCCCTTCTGCGAATTCGAAAAGAGAGAGAGAGGCTGCTGGGAAGCAATGGCTTTGGCAGCCTCACAGAAACAGCATGCAAAGAAGACCAACAAGGAGGACACCAACATGGAGGAGAAGGAGCTTTGGTAAACCTCTGGTTTTATGTGTAACTGCCCAAAGACTACATTCTAGGAACAGTCTGGTAACATAGAAACAGATCAGCCCTTAATCAACAATAAATTAGTTTCAAACCCTGATAAAATTAAGGTGACACGCTTCTAACCTAACTGCCAGAAGCAAAAATAAACTTCTTTGAAGGAGACAACATCATCCTAAGCCTCAAATTATGTGTTTCATTTCTTTCCTATACAACATTCAGTAAAATCATTACCAGCCATACAAGAAGACGAAACTGTCTGAAAACTGAGAAAACAAATGTGATGAAACACTAAGATAGTTAAGTTTTTACATATTGATTTTAAAATAAACTTAATATGTTTGAAAACTTAGAATACAGTCATACATTGTATTTAAATAACCAACATTCCAGGACAGAAAAACAGAAAACTAAAATTAACTCAATGGTGTAACATCAGATTAGTTACAACTATGAATCAGTGAACTAGAAAGTTGTTCAAATGAATAGTTACAATAAAACATGAAGAGATAAGGGAGTGTAAAACAAACAAGGACACAAGTTACCCAGAACTCCAAAAGGAAAGGCAAGGCAAGCGCTTTACCCGCTGTGCCATTCCTCCAGCCCAAGGCACTGGATTTTACTGTTTTGCCTTTAGAAATGATAGACTCCTGTCCTTCAATAAGCCTTGCATCCTGCACTCAGCTTCTATAATGGGGCTGATGACAACCTTGAATTGAGTGTTCTGATTGGGAGTTATGTCACCAGAGCCTTTTGAGTAGTAGTGTCCCCATGAAGCGTGACATGCTATTTATGTAAGAATGAACCTTAAAATATTAAGTTTTCAAAAGTTTCTATTTTATAATTATGTGACTTAATTTTAGATAAAACCAGTTATTAAAATTCTGTCTTTTACAAAGAGAGAGAGAGAGAGAGAGAGAGAGAGAGAGAGAGAGAAAGAGAGAGAGAGAATAACAGCTTCAAGGTTCAGAGGGTTTTGAAATTCAACTGAATTCTGAGCCCTTGTAGAAACGAAAGATGCGTCACAGTCAGGAGCAAATGGTGTCCAACACCCTTCCACACGGTCATAATACACCAAACCCCTCATCAAATAGCTGGCCACAGCAGCAATGGGGACTGACACTCACACTCAATGTTAGGAGGTTTTGCTTCAGGTCTCTGATCAAGGGTAGGAATTCTGCATTAATTATCACGGGTAACTGGGACCAGGCAGCAGGGAAAGGAGCATGGAACCGTCTGTTGCTCCCTAGGCTCTGTTTCATTTAAAGCAGCTGTTGTATGGAAGTTATTTATGCCTTTGTGGTAGGGCAGTTTTGTTTGTAATATAATACATTTTTGGTGTTCTTAGTTTCTTTTTTTTTTTGTTAAATCTCCTAATAGAAAACAAAACCAAGGAAAGAACACACAGATGATCCCGTCCAAAGAAACATCTCAGAACGAGGACGAGCTCTTACCATGACCTTAATTAACCCCCAAGGCTAGTCTGCAGAGGTGCTGTTTCCCAGGAGAGGGGTAATTAGTACTTCTCTATAAGCTCTACGCCTTGTCCATTACAGTGATGGGAAGGTCAGGGACATAAATTCTCACTCGTTTTTGTAAGAAGATACGGGTTCCAGCCCAGACTGAACCCTCAACTGCAGTTATATTGATAATATGCGCTACTGGCCCCACATCACTGAAGAAGATGGATCTGTACCCACTCCTTTTTTTTTGCACCAAAGCTTAAAAAAATACACAGGACCACACACTGTAACTGCACTTAACAATATTAAAGTGGGATCTTTCTGATTTTTCTTTTACCCTACCCAGAGAGGCCTAGCAGGATCATTTCCACATACAAAGATACACTTCACTTCTAAAACCCTCTACCCATAGGCCTCCACTTTGTATATGATTCACTGTCAAAAAGAACGTCTAATCAAATATTAGGAACCAAAAAGCGTTTTGTTTATTTGAAATGCCCACATAATTCAGGCTCAGGAGTATAAACAGCAACTGGGAGGTTGTACAGTATAGACCAAACACGACACAGGAGATGGGGGTTCAAGACAAGGTTGTTCCAAGCAGCGAGTGATCAGGAACCAGATGGTAAAAACATAAACAAAAACAAACAAAATGCAACGAAAGAGTACTTGTAAATGTAGGCAACTATTTTCAAGCACACACTAGTATTACTAGGTTTCTAGGCAGGGCTAATAGATATATGGGGATGTATTTACTTAAAAAAATCAACTTACTCTGTAGCCAAAAATATTATTTTTTCTTTTTTAAAGAACGACAAAAGCCTAATGGTACCAGAATGGTTACTTTCCAGCAGCCAAAGCCTCTCTCTGGGTCACCTTTATGTTGACTTGCTTCTTTTTCCTACAGGTAAGTCAGATGTGCATGACCACAAAGGAAAGCCCGGTTGTGGCTGGAGGAAAGGCATGGTGCTGCACAGGGGCCTCCTTCAAGGGAATGACTGCTGCAGGCAGGGCTGACCACCTGAACCCCCAACGCAGGGTTCTGATCTTTCTTCTTAGAGAAAGAAAACTATCAGAGAAATCACTGCTTTTATCTGTAACTTCCACTCAAAGGTTTTAACTATTTTCGCGTAGTGCTGGACTTCCATATAAATGTCCTCCTCCCCTCCTTGAGACCTGCTTCAAGTGCTGCTGAGCGACTAGGCTAGCCAGTGGTAAGAACTGCTCAGGATCGCACAGGCAAAAAGTCTCCTGACTGTGATGGCATTTTCCTCTGGCTTTTGCCCGCTTTGTAACTTAGGCTGTGAAACAGCTGATGATATTTTGAAGTATTTCAAAAAGGCCAGCCACTATTGCTGAACTATACAATGATGTATCAACTTCTTAAGGAAAAAATGGTAATAAGCTTTTTGTTACAATATTTGCATTTGTTCTCTATAGCTTATTCATCCTTAGATAGGCAATAAAAGATATTTCTAAAGTTCTGTATATGTGCAATAAAGCCTATAATATTTAAACACACAGATAGTCACATAATTTTGCGACCATTTTTCAGAAGAAATTTGTGGGTAAAATTTTAAAATTTATTTTTGAGGATTTAAAAATTTATTTGAATCTGTTCTTTCAAATTCACAAAAACTGGTCTGAGCTCAGTGTTTAGTACTACGGCATGCTGATTCTTGCAAAGAAGCAATGTTAAATGTTACATGAAGTATTTTAAAAAGCAGTACTTATTTGCAAGAGAGCAAGGGGTCAGGAAGCCCGGAGAAGCAAGCAGAATGCTTTAACTACTGGTATGTTGGGGCCTCTGTCTCCCCCTAGACTTTTGGGGCCGGGAGGACAGAAGAATAGGTCCAGTATTGACCAACACAACAAGACCGATAAAGAAGTGTCCCCTTCTGAGCATCCTACCTGGAATGACGAATAAGATATGACAATAGATTTTTGGAAATTACATTCCAAAGTGTCACAGTGCAGCTACGAGATGGCTGCACCAGTGGAAGACACAGAACAATATCTTCAATGTGCCTGGGAAAATGATTTCCTACACAAGAACTCTATATCCTGAAAGACATCTTTCAAGACTGAGGATAAATACCAAAACGGTTCAAGGTTTCTTTGTGAAGAAAATGTTCCAGAATTGACTATGGTAATGTGCTATATACTTTAGACTAGGAATAGTCATGTGTTCAAGGATCAGCCCTCAGCCTGGGGTTATTGGGAGGTGGTGAAGCCTTTGAGAAGTGGAGCCTGGTGGGAAGTTTTAGGACACCGTATTATTGTGTTATTGATGAAAACTGGGGGGCTGGTTTCTTCTTTTTCTCTTCAGCATCTTGCCAATAGGTGAGTGGTTTTGCTCTATCATGCCATGAAATGTGTCCCCTAAGAGATGTATAAAAGTGACAGGCCTAACTGACCACAGACTGGAAACTCTAAAACCATGAACCAAAGCAAATGTTACCTCTGCATAACTGATTATCTCAGGAGTTTTGCTATAGAAACAGAAAGGTGGCTAACACTTAATGGCTGCACCTATCTTTGAAGATACTGAAACCTATGGAAATTTATACTCTAGGAGGGGATTCTGTATAGCATATAAATTACAGTTCAATAAAAGTGTTTAAAAAAGGATAAAGATAAAATAAAGGCACCGTTAGGCAAAGAAAAAACTGAGAATGTATCACCAGGAGATGTTCACAAAAGAAAATTTTAAGATTCTGTGTAGAAGGAAAGTGATCCCAGATGGAAGGTCTAAGATATAAGGGGGACAAAGGCAAAGAGAATGCTTCATGTAGGCAAATCTACAAATTACACGTTTTTGAGAGTTAAAAAATGATAAAATTAAGGTCCACAATAATCCTAGCATACATGTCAGCAGGAGAGAAAATGGGACTTTAGGCATGTAAGATCCTTGTATTATCTATGAAGAAAATAAGTTACATGCACTTTTTCTTTATAATGCTTTAAATAGCTCATCTATGATTTATATATTCTCTGTTACTGTGACATATTTAATGAAAAAGCCTTTAAAATAAATTTAATAATTTGTTTTAATTTCTGGATATAAAGCCAGTATTTATAGAATAGTCAGGTTAATTTAGGTATTTAGTAATCTCAAAGTTTAAGTGTTAAATCATTAGGAGAACACTAGTTTCTTAAAATACGGGCAGCTTTCCTTTGCTTTGAAAACAGTCAGGTCATAAAAATTAAAATTGAATAAAAAAGTAGCACAAGGAAGTTTCAAATAGAAGATAAAACACATTTGGGCATCAGTAAGCTTGGCAAGTTGTATAATCTGTATCTAACAGAACTATACATGTGTTGTTTTTGATGTGCACTTAAGCAGTGTTAATGATACTTTTATTAAAATCAATTACTACAGAATCCATAAACCCTGAACAAGTCTTAGGAGGAGATCCCAAAGAAGAGGTGTGGAGAATTGCACTGTGATGCTGTGAAGCAAATATACTCCCTCCTTTGACAATTTTCAAAGGAAAATATAGCCTGTGGGCACAGAGTAGCTGGTACAGTGCAGATTAAGAATACAGGAAAGCGAGCCTGGAGCAGATCAGTAACTATGGCGAGCTGGCCAATCCCACCTGCCACCCATTTTTACAAACAAGAACTTACTGGGATACAGCCAATATCCCTTAATTTTTATAGTGCCTATTGGTGCTCCCAGGCTACAATAGTAGCCTTAAATAACTCCCAGTGGTGGATAAGACTTAGGATCTGTGCTCCCCACTCCTTACACAAGAAGTTGTTAATGTGGCCCAAAGTAAAGGAGTTTCTAGAGGTAAGAGGCCAGAGAGAGAATTTCTTACAAAAAATTCTATAATGGACAACTATGCAAACGTCTCATCAGTGTGACTACCCAACTGTCTTAGTCACTAAGCAAGACTAATAACAATTTTTATACTTGTTAATATGGCCAGAGTCTACATGTCAGGCACTGTTGTTAGCACTTGTTTGTTTTAGCTCACTTCCTTCTTAAGAATAACAATCTTATATAAGTACACTCTGGTAGTGATGATACAAAGTGATCAATGGTTCTTTGCAAAAAAGCAGGGGTAAAACTAGATGGAACCACCAAGAGCAACCTGAGGAAATGAGAAACTGACCCAAAGTAGGCAACAAATGGAGAATACTACATAATTTTCAAAAACAGAGAGTCATTCCGAGGCGTAGTCAGGAAAATCTGATGGCAGGAGTAAAGTAGTTGCTGTTACCCTTATTTTTAGAATTAGTAAATTGAGGCACCAGAATTCCTTAATTTGTTGAGAAGCTACAGTGTAGTAGCTGTACAGCTCCAAAGCATTTATGTGACACCACAATTTCTCCCCAAAATGGACATTCTAAATATGACATTTCTCCATGTGATAAAATCCTGCCTTTTTACATTAAAAATATATTAATATTAAAGCACTTAAAAGGCACGTGCATCTTAATGATCTCCACCGAGTTCCGTGGCATGTATAAAGGAAATGACATCTTTCTATTGCCTGTATCTGCAGAACTTCCTGTTCTAAAGAACTCTTCTCTGACACTGAGGGGTGGGCAGGCACAATAGGCTAATTCTCTACCCGTTACTCCCAACCTACATCTGTGTCACTTCTTCTAGACTCCAGAAATGCATATGAATTTCGTATACTTGACTACATAATCAGACCTCTTCTTGGAGGTCAAAGTACTCTAGCTCCTTTAATCTTATTTCTAGGAGTCATGGCAGCTATGACCAATCTTTCTTCATATTTGTCAACTTGTAAGATTTTGACAGTTTTCTGTAACACAGACATTACATACAGCTATAATATTGCTTAAACAGCATTTTTTAGAAGGAAGAAAATAAGATGACGGAGAAGAAATGTTTGTGGAAAAGAAAAGAGCTGGTCTTCCTTGGGAACCCTGATAGCTTTTACAAAGGGGAATTAAGAATTCAAATACTTCAGTGCAGAAGGAGCAAGACTGAGTGTCATTTGATGACCCTGAGAAACCTCTCCAATGCTTATTTCCTATAATTATGGCCTGTTTGCCATTTTATAAAAACTTAGCTATTTACGTTGAAGAGTATGGCCACTCGCGACTACACAGGAATCATTCAGGGTACTCCCTGTTAGGATGGCACCTGTCAAATTATCTCCGACCCAATACTCCCAATTTAATGCAAAATACATAGTAAGACATAAAAACAGAGTTTGAACTTTAAAAGAAAAAAAAAATGTAGAATACAGCTTAAAAGTAGGACTTATGCTAGAGTCTAGAAAATGTTTCCTGAGCTACAACTTCGCTGAGGGCACTACACAGTGAGGGCTGGTGCCTTCCTGCTTGAAACTGCTGGGGAGCCACAGTTCCCACTGTTGGCATCATGAGCCGGCAATGCCGGCCAGGATCAGGCAACTGTCCACGTATGTTGTGTGGGGTTGGCTCTGTCACGGCCAGCATCGGTCATCCTGGCCCCGCTTTCCTCTGCTGACTCAGACTTTCATTGCTGACAGACTGTAACCTGGGAAGTAACAGGGTAGAAGAGGAGCGCTGTGGCAAGAGTGGGGAACAAGGTGTGTCACACTGCTCACTGATTAACATAGTAAGAAACAGCAGCCTGGGGTGCAGCTTTCAAATTACTTACATTTGTTTTACATGCCACAAAGGCAACAGAAAATGCCATTTGAGCCCACCAATTCCCAGTCGGTGAAAATTCACTACAGAATAAGGCTGTGTGTGTGAACCTGCTGCCCCATGAAAAGTCTGGTAAGAAAGTTCAAAGACCACTGGCATAAAGGCAATTTGTGTATTTCGTCCATATGCAAACATAGAGACTCAATGTTTTCTCACTAGAACTAAAAAACAGGTAAGGATGCCAGCTGGCTTTACTTTTATTGGTATAGTGCTGGAAGTACCAGACAATGCAATAAAACAAGAAAATTAACGGAATAAAAATTGGAAAGGAAGAAACAAACTGTTCCTACTTACATATGACATGGTTATTAATGTAAGAAATAACAAGAAATTTATAAAAATATCCCCAAACCAAAGTGAATTCCAGTAAAGTAAAAATTTAACACAAAATTAATTATCCAACAAGAAATACACCAAAACCAATATTAAAGACATACCACTTAAAATTCCTTAGGCATGAATATTAAATGACACTGAAGCTTACACCCAAAGCTACCAGGTACAGTGTGTGTTTGCTCAAAATCACAAAGCAGAGGTGAGAGAAACCAAAGACCAAAATGAAATGGAGAGACTGTGAATTTATATTCTGGAAGACTCAATGCAGTAGAGAAGTCATCAATTTTCTCCAAATTGGGTTATGACATAGTTTCTACCAAAAGACTTGCAAAAGTTTTCACAGATATAAATAAGATTTTTCTAAAATTTGCCTGGAAAGGCAAAGAAACTAGAACAGCGAACAACTGTGAGAAAGAGCAAGACCAGAAGAGTGAGCACCTGGTGCTCAGTGTCTCCCCAGGAGTCCAGGTAAGATCGCATTCCCTTGCTACTGCCGGGCACATTCATTCACCACACATCCCCCTTCTCCCCAGGTTTCCATCAGTCCTCAGAAAAGTTCATGGGGAAGCGACGTAGGAAGGGTGCTCAAGCATCTGAAGACAGCAATGGCTGTTCCTTAATCTACGGCTGTGTGAGGAACCACCACAAGGCACTGTGCTGTAAAATGACAGTCTTTCTGTCAGGTACACATATTCTGTGGCTCAGAAATTTACAAAGTGTGCCGGGCTTGGTGGTGTAGGATGGTAATCCTAACATTGAGGCTGAGGCAGGAGGACCTCAAGTTCATGAGGTCAAGCCCAGCTCGGGCAGCTTGGTGACACAGGTAGATGCTATCTCAAATAAGCAATAAAAAGGGGCTGGGGATACAGCTGTGTGCAAAGTCCCTGGTTCAGTCTCCATCACACAAAAAGAGAGAGAAGGAAGGAAAGAAAAAGGAAAGGAAGGAAGAAAAGAAAGGAAGGAAGGAGGGAGGGAAGGAAGGAAGGAAAGGGAATTCACCAAGTGTGCAGCAGGGACATCTTCCCTCTCTTTGCCACATCTGTGCCTGTAGCTGGCATGATCTAAGTGCTAGGGCTGTCTCAGAATGGCCAAAGACCATTTCACTGCTTGCAAACACACACACAGACACACACACACACACACACACAGACACACACACAGACACACACACACACACACACACATGTATGCATATATATTTTTTAATCTGCCTGTTACTCGTTCCCTCTTAGGGAGTCAAAAGACAAACATAAGAAGAATTTCAAACTCACTCCACTGTCTTGTCCCTGTCCCCTTTCGGGGAGGTGGGGTAGGGTGGGCTACTTACCATGGGGATTTCTTTGCTCTACTCCACCTTCAACTACCTCCTATAGCTCTTTTTAGAATCCAGGTATTCTAATATCATGTGTATTTGAATTTACAGAAGGTTTTTGCTTGTTTAAAAAAATAGTATTTCAAGGCATTTAACAGTAAGTATATCAACTACCTAAACCTTACACTGATAAGTAATTGAGAACAAAGCTCTGTAAGAATAAGCACTGAATTGAGATTCCTAGTGGGCAGGGAGGCAGTGGTGCCAACAGAACATTATAGTTAAAAAAATCAAACCCTGGGTCGAGTACCAAGGGCCAAAGCACTATGGTAGGAAGTATCTGCCTAGTGAGCATGTGCTCGTTACATACCATGAAGCATTTTCATGTGTATCATCTCACTTGTTACCATGCAGTTTATTACCTGCATTTCACAGATGTGGACTTTGGGGTTCCAAGAGGCCAAAGCAGCACAATCGGTATCAGAACCCTGCAGCTGCTTCCCCTTATTGGGGCTCTTTCCAGTCTCAGCGTCTCCCTAGCACTCACCTACCCAACAGCCTCACCTTCGATGAGCCCTGTACACCGCGTTAACTTCTTATAGGACAACTAAAACAATCACTAGCCCTAAATACACTTTGAGTTCAGTGACTACAAACACAGCAGTGGCTTGGCATTACTCCTAGAACCAGGTACACACAGGCAGAAACAAATTCATCACTTAATTGGAAAAAAAATGTTGGTGAATAAAAATGTGAAACCAATGAATCTGCCAGTGTGGTTGTTTCTCAGAGAAAACCTGGGATCCAGTGACCAGAACAAGAGCAGAATGCTGCTGCTACCAGCTGGGCTTCCACTTCAGACACCATTTGTGGAAACTATTTATTACAGCCTTTCCTTTTTCTCTGCACAAAATCAGAGAAAATTGAGAAATGCCAAATTATATTGTCTTCAAAACTCCTGTCATTGAGTAACTCTGCTCTCATGGGCTCTCCTCTGAAGATGTTATTGATGGTCTACCAAGTTGATGGAGTAATACAATTTGCTAGCAGGAAAAAAAAAGGCCGGCAAACAAAACTGCGCTCATTAGAGCAGTATCTTTACAATGCCTCATTCTATTTTCATTACTTTTCAAGATCACACATCATGTCACCGTCAGACCAAGCGCCTCTCCATGCACTGGATATTCCAGTGTCTTTACAGTTGGAAGTAGATTTTTAACACTTGTGCAGATCACAGCTCTTCTTGCTTTTGAAGGCCTCGCTGCTGTTGCTAGGGAGAAGACGTTCTGCCCATCTTCCTCCCCCCAAGTCCTGTACGGTTGCTGCTCATGTATAGTTTCCATTACTTTTAACTCCTGCAATCCTGCAGGGGTATTTTCTTCTACAATCAATTTATGAAGCCCGGCATTAGTGCTGGGCAAATTTGTATCACAATTTTGAAATAAGTACCGTTTTTCTTCATTCCCTTTCATTCTTTTTATTTTCTAACAGTTTTTTCCCTTTCACGGGGAAATGACAGGCTCCCCGGTGTCCTGTGTCGCAGTGAGACCTCTCACATGCAGTCTGCCTGAAGTCTCCCTCCTCACTCAGCCAAAACTTCCAAGCTCCCTTCAGAAAAGTCTGATCTCATCAGAGTGTTAAAGTATCTTATTTGGTTAAATTAAAGTTGTTAATGATAATTTCAAAGATGAAATGCATTTGCATTTTGAAGGAGAAATTCTAATTAACTTGAAAGAATTTCTAATGGATAAAATTTGAAACAATATAACTACATGATGAATTTTCATCAGTGGGAAGAAAATATAATTTTGGGCATAGCGCCTCTCAGGATTTCGGAAAAAAAAAAAAACAGCCATGGAAACCTGTGGTTCATATGTGTGGTAGGAGACAACCAGGCATACTGCCCACTTGTGAGGTAAGTGATGTGTGAGTCGCGTGCTCAAGCCTTCTGCAGAAGTGTCCATCACATCGCTTAGTTCTGCGATATACACATGTGATTACGGAAGGACTTGAACCACCCAACCCGACTGTGTCAGTGAGCAAAGAGAGAAGAGGGTCGAGGGTACCTCAGGGCTTTTCTACTTTCTGAGCTCTTGGTACTTGGAGAGTTTGCGCAGTGAGCTCTGTGGTTTGAATCCCTGTACTCCTATTAACCTCTCATATAACCAGGAGCAGGTTTCAGGCAATACTCCTTGGACTTGCCTATGAAATATGGGGTAGAGTGCTTTGTTTGCAGTTATTAAAATGAATGACAGACTGTACAGAGCTTGGAGAAAGCAAGGATTACCTACTCAAACTCTGCCATTTTAAGGTTGGTGAAATAGTCTAGAAACATTGCCCTAGGTCCTTCTAAGCCATGCAGCAGGCTCAGCACCCCTTCCACCTACCACGATGGCTGGCATAGAAAAGGTGCCTACTTGGCATTTACTGAAATGAAGCTGGACTCCTGGTTCTGTGTTCTTTTTATCCATCTCCCTCAAACTCTCCCATTTTTAGTCTTTCTTGAGTGGAAAGCAATTATGGGTCATGTCAGACTCCACAGTAAGACCCCACAATGAACTAGGAAACAGTTCAACTTACTCAGGTTGTGACCCTAATTGCATAGCAAATGGTATACTTATCATCAGATTGTAAAAACTGGGGATGCATTCATCCCCCCAGGAGAATGTTTGGCCTGTGATACCGCCTCTCAGAAAAGCATTCCTAGGGTCTCTGTAACGTCGAATACTCTGAAAAGCGAGGTCAAGAGCACTGCTTGAAATACAGCACCAGAAGCTACTGGATCCGGAAGGCCTACAGATGACACCCTGATTAAATGTAAGTTTGAGAAGGCACTCTGTGGCACAAGGTCTAGTCCATGATAACATGCTGTCTTCTGGGTCTCCAATGTCTGATACATGTAAGTTATTCTAGAATTATGTCCACGGGCAGCTCCCTAATGACGCAAATGGCGTCACTTCTCATCTACACTGTAAAGTCGCCGCACGGAAGGATGAGGGCCTTTGTAACCAAAATGGCAGCTGCAAGAAGGGCAGGGGAACCCAGAGCACGTTAGCATAGACTTGGGGTATCGGGAGGCTGCAACACTGCAAACATGTTGGATAGAATTCCAATTAGAAAAAACAAAATTTAGGGCTTGGGGGTATAACTGAGCAGTACAGTACCTGCCTAGTTCACGGTTGGTCCTTGGCACTCCAATAAAAGAAAAAAATAAGATAAAATGTCACCAAAGACAATGCTGTAGTCAACACTTGGTCACTGAGTTTCAAGGCGAGAGAGCAGGTGACTGAGGAAACAAGCCAGGCACGGCCCGAAATCCCCAATCCTGGCCTTCCACTGCTATCTTCACTAACTTCTATATGTGGTCTATTCTCAAAACATCCTCCAAACCAAATGCTGGTGCCCAAAACAAGAAGTCTAAGAAAAATCTAATTTCTTCATCTCTGTATTTTTTGATCTATTTCTAATATTTTCCAGCTCCATTCATTGACAGCTGACTTTTCAGAGCTACTTTCAAGGCACTGCTGGCACAAGGGTGACTATAATTAATGGAATTTCCTTGCTCATGATCTGGAATTCCTAGCTGGAAAACACTGATCCCAGACACTCTTACATTCTTAACCAGAGAAAATCCCCATCTTTGACATGGAACACACTTTTCAGAGAGACACGCCAGGAGCATTCCTTCAGCTGTTTATTCATTCACTGGCCCATTAATTCATTTGTGCATGTACTCACACTCCACATTCACTAAGCGCATGCTGTGTGCCAGGCACTAGAGAAACAAGGCAGGAAATAAGCCAGAGGATGGCTCTCCTCTTCCTGGAACCTCTATCACTGCAGAAGAGATGAGCTTTGGAAAGTATAAACAAGCATTACAAAAGCTTCCTGGATCTCTAGCAGGCAGACATACTTTAAGCTGAAGTGTCAGGAAAATGTTCCCAGAAGAGAAGATACTTTGCCTGGGGACTAAAGGATAAGTCCAAATTCGACTGATGAGGAATATTGTAGGTTCAAGGTCTAGTAGGTGCAAAACCCTAGGGTAAAAGAACCACAAAGAATTCAAGGAACTGACTAAAAACATAATCTAGAGTATTCAGAGTTACAGAATAAGGACTACATAGATACTGTTACGCTGCAGTGGTAAAGGGCACACTATTTTTTATGCCACATTAGAATCAACGCTGGTGACGAGTTGAGCCACACAGAGCTCACTTATCCACTCAGTAACGCAGTAGGTCCAAAAAGGAGGAAGAGTGCCCAAGTCAGGCTCAGCAAAGTGCTTCACGGGCGGGTTCGGCACCTTGATGGTGGCTGTGTTTTTTAAGCCTTGCTTCAAACACAACAAGCACCCAATGAATGTGAACGCTTTCAGAAAAGGCAAAGGCCACATGTGCATACGAACATCTCTTTCTGCTGAGGGTGGCCTAAGTTTTGAAGCAGCACTGGCCACAGATAAGCCACAACGGGAAGGGAGGGGCTCCGTGATTCCCTAGCTCCATCTGAACGATCTGCGTGGACACTGCTAATTTTGACAAAGACAGCTGAACATCTTTAGGGATCAGCCAAAAGCCGAGAGCGTCGCTGCAGGACCGAGTGCGAACCTAGGGCTGGGTGGCGCTGCTTCATCTCATCATGAGGACCACCCTCCCTGAGGTGGAGGGAAGGGCTCGACTTTCCGCTTAAATCGCTCTACATTCCTGAGCAAACTGTATTTTTCAGCTGTGAAATATTACATCTACCTTGAAAATCCAGAGAAAATGAAAGCAGGTGATTACTAAAAAACAGAAAGACACAGATCTCTTTCTGTAGTTATGGATACAGATTCGGTCTTTGTCATAAGAAACAAAGTTGGGGGAAAGGAGGAGGTGTGGTGGAGCTCGTCACCGCGTGTGTCTCCACTGCACAGCGCCTGAGAAGGCCGAGCAGCGCCTCCCCGTCTCGCTAGGCACGCAGCCACCGCTCTCTTCCTCACCCACGAGGGACGCCTTCACTAAGCTGCTCTGGGCATTTTATGGAGACAGAAATCAGCTGGGAGACAGTCTGTTATTTCACCTAGGAAAAGAGGTCTGGCAAGCCCAGCCGGAGTCTGTCCACATCCCCGTGGGCACCAGCGCACTACTTGCAATGCTTATTAATGCGATGGATCTCCTGATCCTGCTGACTCCACGGCACAGCAAAGTAGCACATGGACAGGCACGAGTCCCAGACTCAGGGCGTGGGGACACTGTGTCTCTGTCGGTGACCTGGGTTTTTAAGGTGTGCTATCTGTGTTTTTTTTCGAGTTGGGCTGTGGAGCAGGGGTCTGCCAGAGGGATTATCGTTCTGTAGGCACTGAGTTTATCTATTCCGGTAGGAATGAAATGGAGAGAGCTGGAAGCAGGGAGGCAGGGGGCGTGTGCACACTCACATGTGCATCAGCTCTGTAGAAATTCAATTTATTAAACGGAAACTCTGGTCTATCTCAGCCTCCAGCCAGACTGCTTCTGCTACTGAGGGGTCGGTGTTGTAGAAGCCCCAGTGGAGCATCCTCTGCAGGACGGCTTGTCTGACATTGCTCTCCTTCCTCCCCGTCCTTCCTCTCCACCTTCGTCCTATGCCTCTCCCAGATCACTGCTCTCCTCCTTTTCTCTGAGCCACTTCCTTCCCCCATCATCAGTTCTCCTCTCACCCTTTCTACTCAGTTTTCACTGTCAGGTCTAATGACACAGAAGCATCTGACTGGACTGCTTTGTAAACATTCTGATTTGAAATGTATGTGAGAAACAGAAAGAAAGAGAGAGAGAGAGAGAGAGAGAGAGAGAGAGAGAGACAGAGACAGAGAGAGAGAGAGAGATCGGTGACACACAGGCAAATTCCTACCAAACAGCCTCACTGTGGAATTCTGTTTGCATCTTTTTGGGTTTGCTCTTAAATACAGGTAAGAAGACTGTGCCTTAGGAGCTTTTTTATGGTTTACATGTTCATTCATTTTCAAGGAATAATGATTCCATGCCCTTAAGTAGCCAAGTACTGAGTACTCCTCAATCACCACTCACGATCATACGAGAGAAACAATACTATGGGTGATCCATTTTCCAGCTGAGAAAACTGCAACTCAAGATGCTTAATGGGCTTACGTCACATAACTAGTGCACAGCAAAACTGGTCTCTGGCTGAGTCCTAATCTTTTTAGGGTACTATGAGCTGCTATCAGTCGGGACTCTCTCTGTAATCAGGTTTAGTAAATTATCAAGCTTAGCGTTTATGTCACTCACTCCAAAATAAATTTGTTAAGGAAAAGAACTAACAAGCAAGATCCTGATTACTTTAAAAATAAATCAAGACAATGTATTTCTATCCCTCTTAATTTCTGAATAAGCAGAGAATTCTGGCAGCCATTTATTTTAACCTTTTAGGGAGTGTCGGGTAAGAGGAAACACGGTGAGTCTATTAAAATGTTTGTAAGCCATGACCTCATCGTGATCTGTTCCAATGAATGGATACAATCACTCTACAGACAGTGTACACACAGCACCTTCCCCAACAGTGGCCCTAACAGCAGTTATGGATACAGGAGTGAACTCCAAGGGTGTGTGGAGGTGGAACAGGCCCCAGGAAAGCAGCATCTCAAAGGCAGTGAAGTCCCTTCAGGATTCCACACTCTCCTGCCTCCTCCATCTCAGTTGCTGCTGCCACCCAGGATCACAATGGTGACAAAATAAGCTCCCCGGAGTTATAAAACTCGGTGTGAAAAGTACTATTCTCGGCTAAAGGCTTGAGTTTCAGCAGCGCAGCCTCACGCCCCTGGCTGCCTTTCTGGTCAGAAGATGCCTTTGTAAAGTCTCACTTGCACGCACCACCAAGATGGCCGGGCTTTCCACACTAGACTCAGGGCAGAAATGAAAGTGGTTGCGGCAACTTCCTCCCTACCCACACGCCTTCACGGCTTGCTTCCCGACTTGCACTGTGGCCTGGTAACAAACGCCCTGCTGCTTGCCTCGCTCTGTCTTCCAACCAGGCCAGGCTTGGCCCTGGTGAGGACTTTCAGCCCCTGCCCTGTCCGGTGCCGCGCTGTCCACAGTCCTCCCTGCCCTGCCCAGGACCCTCCAACCCTCCCCAGCTCCAATCCTCCCCTCCCCTCCTGGGGCCTTCCTTCACATCTCTTTCACTGCCCTGCCCAATTTTCTCTACACACTCTCCATGTTCCATGGTTCTGGTCACCTTCCCATCACCTGACAAGCAGAAAGGAGAAGTTGCATAAGATTTAGTCCGTGGCTCTGAGGTAGCGATGACACAGTGAAAAGGCAATGGCAGAGGAAAGCTGCTCCACCTGCAGCAGCCAGGGGAGAGAACAGCACTAGAGAGCAAAGGGCCGAGGGCCACACACAACCCCTGGTCATAGCCTCTCGGCTCATCCTGACACATCCAGAAGTGTGACTCACTAATCTAGGAGGTTCCCAAGTCAGTCAGGTTGGCAATTAGCTTAACTATCACGTTCTGCTTCTCATCAACTTGGCACCAAAACACATTTCCTCGAACCATACTTAATCTTCAAACAGACACAACAACAAGTTACCTATTCTAATTAACATGATAAAACTACCATGTATATAACCAAACCCACAATAACTCCTTCCTCAAAAACTCAACAATTCTAGAATTGCTCAAAAATCCACTTCCAGAGATTTTTTTTTTTCTGGAGCTCAAGGGGATATAACTCCCTATAATAATCAAAACACAGGTTGCAGTGTCTCACGGATCAATGACACGGAGTAAATGTTCTCTTTCCAAAAAGGAGGGCTGGAGAACAGAAAAGAACAGGACTAAAGTGACACCAAAGCTCAGCAAGGCAGACGTTAAGACCTGTAGTTCCATGTCCATTGCATTCCAAAGGCCTTGGGAGCCCCACTCCGATGACCTTGCTGGTTGCAGAACACATGGCCTCTTTCTTTGATTGCCTATGCTCATTGATGTACACAGCTTCACGTCCCGCCCAATCACAGGCTCCTCAGGCCATTCTTTGAGATGCATTTGGAATTTTCCTTGAGCCGAATACTCTTGATTTCTGCATGCCCAAGCAACCAGCACCACATGGATAATGCCAAGGTCTGCCACTAGCTCAAGCAGTAGCTGGACCCTTATGGACCATGGTTACAGTGGCCTCTGAGTAGATAAATATGGTGAAATATTTACAAGTTTATACCTTTAAGCCTTCAGTGAGTAAGGTCTTCCTGATTTCTGACATGCCCTCAAGGTATTTTTATTCCTGTCCTTGCACAAAGTGCTTAATTTCTTTTAAATGGCACTAAACTTTTCTCCAATTTACCTGGACTCCCTTTGGGCCACGACTTACAATTTTTTCTAATATTTTTGTTTCTAATTCCAATTCTACTTCTTTCTAAAAGTAACCATCAGATCCAGGCTGCACACCTGTAATCCCAGCACTCTGAGAAGCTGAGATAGAAGGATCTGAGGTTCAAGACCAGCTGGCAACACAGCAATTCAGCAAGACCATCTCAAAATAAAAATAATAAAAAAGGGACTAGGAATGCAGCTCAACAGGAATAGTAGCTCTGGATTTAATTCATCCTAGGGGGGAAAAAAGGATCCACCAGTGCCCATGCTACAGCCTGAATGGTGGGTGGGCTGCCTTGAAATTTCCTCTGCTGGATCAGTGAATACACTGCCTTTAAATTCAGCCTCCTGAAGTCTCAGGACATAGGCAAAATGTACAATGACTTTTTTTTTTTTTTTTTTTTTTTGCTACAGTGACATAATATATGACTTCTGGCTGACTTCCCCATAGAGTCCTCTTTCCCAACTGAAACCTCCTGAACCTTACCTTTATATCAGCATTCTAGTTTCCTGCCTTCTAAATTAAACTGTTCATCAAGCTCCGCTTACAGCAGTTTAGTGCTTGTGTAGCTGACATTCTCCCAACCGTTCTAAGTGCCCATAAACAAGTTCCAAGGGTTTCTGAACCACACAGGGTCAGGTATAGTCACAGAAATGGCCCAAGTCCTGCCACAAATTTTTCTGTGTTAGTGATTTTCCTGTTGCTGGAACAGCGTTTTCACACTCACAACTTAAAAATGGAGAGGTTTATTTTGGCTCTCAGTTTCAGAATGTTTAGTCCATGGTTTCAAGAAAGAAACACCATTCAACCTACACTGTTCAACCCACACAAGCCTTGAAACAGAGAGCGTAAGAGGGCCAGAGAAGGGTCCAAGGATCATACATAAAACTCAAGGTCATGATTCCACGGCCCACCCCAACACAGCCAGAGTGTTTCAGCTAGGTAGCTCCCCAGAAAATCGAATTGACAATTAAGCTTAACTATCACTTGTCCAGTGCTCTCCATACTCCATCCCTGACCTGTCCAGGGCTCTTCACGTTCCTCCCCTGACCCTGACTAGTGCCCTTTACATCCCTCTCCCTGTCCTGCCCAGTGCCCTTCACATCCTTCCCCTGGCCCACCCAGAACCCTCCATGCTCTTCCTCCTACCCTGCCCAGTGCACTCTACACCAAATTCTTGGCTTGCCCAGAGCCCTCCAAGCTCTATCCTTGTCTTACTAGTGCTCTTGCCCTGCCCAGTACCCTTCTCCCTCTCACCTGCTGTTATGGTAAAAGCTCATATATACCATATAGTGGGATATCTATGGAAGCACGTGCTGTTGGGAGATAGGGCCTAGATGAAAGGGGTGGATGCCTGGGCTTTGACTGAGAGGGATATGTCAACTTTTTGAACTTAGAAAACACCCAGGGAAGGGTTTTCAGGTGTGTGTTATTGAGCCAGAAAGTGAAGGAGGGACACCCATGGGTGGCCCAACTGGCAGCTTGAACTAAGTACAGGAAAGAGGAAGACACATTCTTAGAACTTCTTCTTGGGAAAGCACTGGCCTTGCCTGGGTCTCCAGACTCACTTGGCTCCTGTGCCTCCATCACCGGCAGCCAAATAGTCCCATAAAGGGACTATGTGAGACCTTCTGAAACTGTGAGCTAAAATAAATCTTTCCTCCCTAAGTTGTTGGTGTCAAATATTGTATCACAGCAACAAATAAGTAACTACAACACTTGACCAATGCTTTCCATCCATGCAGCTATCTTGTGTAACGACTGCACACAAAGCTTAAGATAACATGGAAACAAGCGGGCACGGCTTACAAGCTCCACCTGGTCCACACCTTCCTTCCTCTCACTTTTATAAACACTTAAAATGCCATCCCTACTAATGCTGTCGTCTTAGAATCTATCTTGTTTGATAATAATGTTACTTGTTCAGCTTTATTCTGGTTAATATTCTCTTGGTGTACCCATTTTTATTTCAGTATTTTCAATGCTTTTGTTGTGATCTTCCTAGGCAGCATGAAACTGGGCTTTTCTCTCTTTTAACCTATCTGATACTCTCTACCTCTGAATATTTAAGTTTCATCTTAAATCCCTTACATTTACAGTGGCATATGTGGATTTTATACCTCCCTTATCATTTTTACCTAGAAATTGTTTTGTCTTTTGGGCTAAGCATGGAAAAGGAGTTTATTTTTATAGCCAATAGCGAATTACACTTTCTCACATTTCAACAATTCCTATAATTTCCATTACTCCATGTTCCCTACACTTCCCTCTGGGGTCAGTCTTCTTGAAATACACATTCTTTAAAATTTCTTTAGCAACGATCTTCTTAAAAATTCCTCACTTCATTCTCATTCTCGAAAGATAGTTTAGCTACTGAAAGAATTCTTGCTTGACGACTACTTTTTCCAGCACACTGGAGACATTATTCCACATGTCCTGGCATCAATGGCTAGACATCAAGGGATGTGGTTGGACTTTGAGATTCTCTGACCTTGGTGGGTGCAGGATATGCACACTGAAATTTCTTTTTATTGACCTTACTTAGGACTTGGCAATATGCCTTGTATTTGAGGGCTTGCGTCTTTTTCTAAACTCTGAAACACTGAAAGTATTTTGGTCATTTGTTTTCTTTTGTGTAGAATCTTTTATTAAGCTGTTTGAATGTCTCAAAATATCCTTCATGTCTCTTAGCTGTTTTTTTTTTTCATAATTTAAACAACTTTTCTTATTCTGTGTTAACTACATTCTGGTTAAATTCCTCAGTGCAATCTCTTAATCTAATGTATATTTATTGGCTTTTTAGTTTCAGTGACTATAATTTCATTTTGTTCTGTTCTTGTTTAAGTCTATCCCACACCACAGGGGATATTATTCTTCCTTCTTCTCTTTTATGATTAGAAATTTATTTAAAACTTTTATTACATTATTTTATGAAGTGGATTTATCATCAGTTGTAGACTTCATTGGTTGTCTTTCTTGATGTTTCATTTTCTCACCTTGAATGAAACTGAAAGTGGTGGCTCTGGGATCCTAACCTCAGCAACAGAGATACCGCATATCAAGTCATGAAGCCCATAGGTGGCTTGGCTATGGTCCTGGTCAGCCTCCTGCATCTGAGACTCTGTACCTCAAGAGACACACAGGTTTCCTCCACGCCATCAGTTTAGGCTCACATCAGCAGTAGCTTTTACTGTTATAGGTGAGGACGGTTCTCTTACTTACAAGCACCTTGGCTTTAAGCATTGAACCCGACTCTACTTCCCACTTCACAGAAAACATACCTAGTCTATGGTAAACTGCCAAGTCAAGTCATTACCCATTTTGCTCACACTGTCCCAGAGGTGGGCAGCTGAAGTTTCAGCTCCATCTTTACTTTGCATTTTTTAAATTTTTTTAAGCCAAAGGGATGCTCATTTTGCTCTGGGCTACCCTACGTCTTTTTCAGTTCTCATTGCTGTATTTTGTCACTGGTGGCTTAAAGCACGATCTAACAATAATATCTCCATTAGAGACCTCGCACCTGCCTCCACAACTTCATCCACGAACCTGTGTGTAGTCACTCCCTTAGGGGTTTCTTCTGATCTGTGGTCAATCCAGGTTTCTCTTACCTCAGGATGAGATGCACACCTGACAAGAAAGTACTTTCTGGGTTCACTCTTCCTCCCAAATACTCTTCTTGGTTATTATATTTCATCTTGAGTATCATTTTCTAGTAACTTCCTTTTGGTGATTACTTTATCTCAGCAGCCCCATTTTCCAAGTGTTTACTACTGTCTCTACTTAAGTTGAATTCACAATGCACCGCCCCCCCCCAAAAAAAATAGTAGCTATTGGCCACACTTCTGTCTTCCTGACAAAACTCACCTACTCAGCTAGTAGTAGCAGTATAGTTATCAATAACTTTGAAAGTCAAGAGCACACACATACTCACGGCCAATGAAAAACAAAGCATACTTTTTGGACTGGGAAGTCTGCTTTGCTTTTCAGATATTAAATGATGGAATTATCTTGAACTTGGGGTACCATGTCCAATAATCAAAGATTGTTTTGTTTCAGTATTTTATCAAAAAGAAAATACTAGCTAGTAGCTGGGACTAATTGGGATGATAAAACATAAAAATGGATGGATATGTGAATTTTTGGGTTTTTAGTAAAATAGAGATTGATTTCTTATAAACCTGTACAATAACACAAAGTAATGGCTTACAGAATACTGCCAAAAAGAGGCTCTGTGAGACCAGCTTTAATGAACAGTAAAGAATTGTCTATGATTAACTATGTTTATTTGGGGTAACATGCTGTAAAAGCAGCATGAACAGGCTGGCATTTCCTCTATAATTTCCTACATATTCATCATTTCCTTAGGAAACATTTTTTTCCTTCTATACACTGTAAATGTGAGCACCAGCTCAAACCTTCTCTAAATTGCCAGAAACTCAAAATCAGTGAGGGCAAATCAATGAGATCTGATACTCACAAACCCTTGCGTATTCTGGTAAGAATTTGGCAGGGAGCTTATTGTAGCTACGCTCCATCTTAGCGCCACACACTCCACTCTGAAGTTAGTCCTTTCACTACAATTAGATCATTGTCCTGATCTATTATTTTCAGGCATGCAGCAAATATTCACTGAAAGTCACATGTTTCTGTTTCTTGCTTATTCTCTCTAGAGGCATCACTATCTTGATTACTTGGTTGAAAATAAAGGTCATGATTTAAGGTGAAATAAAGAGAATAAATTTGGAAAGCTAGGAAGAGACATACCTGTATTAGATCATGAATTCAAGAATCAGGCAATGGAGGAAACAGCTTCTTTGTTGTACGCATGAAAGATTTTCAAAACGGTTACTATAAGGAACTTCCTTACTCAAATACCAAATTGCAGGATACGGAACATGAGGGGATTTGGCGTATACGTTCCTTTGATCAAGGCCTTATTTTATGTCAGGATAGGAAAAAGTCAACTCCAAAGAGGTTTCAGGTCCACTGCGAACGCCCCCTACTGGCAGCTTTTCAAAAATCTGCCAAAAAAAGTCCTCTCAATTGCTTTGGGGTCCAAAAACAGAGCTGGATCAAGAGATTGTCAAGGCTCATTACGCAGGGTGTTTTTTGTATGCTCTAGGGAATTCCATTTGCAAGTCTGTAATGGTATGGGCTCAAGGATGCTAAGCACCTAGATTTGTGGCTTGGGGCACAGAAACCAGATAAAGCCTTGTTCAATAAGGCATAAATGTTCAGTGTTTCCCAATGGAAATGAATCACAATCTAAAATAGAAACACTCTTACTTTAAAAATAAATAAAAAAACTCAACTCTCAGCTATCACTGGCTATTTCAAATACCAGGAAACCAGAGAGGATTTTTGCATCAAGCTCTTGTGGGCAAACATGGTAGCCCCCAGCTTCCTCACTCCACTCCTCTACCCATCTCCTCCAGTGACATCACAGAGCAGGGCCTGTGTGCCACCCTGCTGCACCCTTCATAGGAGAGGAGGTTCCCAGGGAAAACCAGAGTGGCCTCAGCCTATGAGGAAGTTCAGTCTGAGAAACCTTATGACTGAGGAGCTGTGACTTTTCAACACATACCCTAACACACACTCTCTCTCTCTCTCTTTCTCTCTTTCTCTCTTCCTCTTGAGCTCACTCCATGCATGAAAGCCACTTAACGACTCAGTCTGTCCATTCCAGAGCAAGGAAGAGAGAAGAAAGTCCCAGGGGCATAGGGCTCAGGTCTTCCTGATGCCCAGCTGGGCTCGTCCCGGATGAGACTGAACAACCAACAGCAGGGCACAGCTCGATCCCACCACCACTGTCTCTTCAGAGAGCTTGCTTTTCCTCCCTGGAAAGCGCCCCTCAAAGCTTCACTCCTCAGCCTACTGTCTGAACCCTTTCATCTTGCCTTTATCCCCAGTTTTCTTCATTCTCTGACTTCTTTCACTTGCCCCCTCCACGCCACCCCTCAGAGTCACCCCTAGTCCTGCTCTGCTCACTCCCCAGGACTGTACCCTAGAGCTCATGCCCTGCCATCTCTGCTTCCCACCTTCCTCACTGCAACCTAATGCTGTCCTCGTCACGATTTTCAAATCCGAATACCCACGCAACCCAACACGGACCATTCTCCTTTCACTCCTCGCTGTTCTTTCACACTTTACAGCACCCGCTCCTTCCCAGCCCCTTTCACAGTCCTAGAAGCTACCTGTACCTCTGAGAAATGACGCCTGATCCCAGGAGATCAGTGCACAGTGGGTACACAGAGCTTTGCCAAGGCCAAGGGTCCAACTGCCCATGCTCTGCCAAAACGGTTATAAGAGAGCATAGCCACTGATCAGGTCCCGGCATGCGAGGCAGCAGCAGGGAGAGCAGTGGCTCTCACGGGCAAGAGGCTCCTCATATCCTACCACACCTGAAGAGCTCAGTTCTCTGAAGCTGATTTCCAACCCACAGACCCACCCTCTATACTCTTCAGGATCCCAGATCTGGGTTCTCTCAAGGGTCTGGTAACAGCTCATCCACAGAATCTCCAACGAGCGTCATAGGCAGAGATTAACTCCACCACTCTGGAAGTCCCTCTCTTCCCAATGAAATGGCAACCCCATGGGTCTGAATGCACTGACTGTGCGATGTTTATGACAAGAAGATTTAGGTATTCTGAAGGAGACTAAGTGACAAGTTAATTTGTGGACACACACATTTTAGAGCTTTGTTGGAAAGCATAAATGATGGTAATCATGCGAGCAAACTGGGCACGGCAAGCTGTTTTTGTATTTTGGCTGCTGACTTGGACAGAGGAGATGTCTGTCCTGCCCTGGATTAATCTCTCTGTGATGTCTGCTCATGAGCCAGTGAGCCAGAGAAATTTCCTGTGGCATCTCCAGGCCAGGCTGTAGGTGACCGCCTGCCTCCTCGCGCTGCAGTGCCGGAATTCACACCAATGGTGCAGGCAGCTGGCACTGGCACCCAGTGGTTCCAGGAGGCATCTGTACTTAATTACAGAAATTCAGAAAAGAGCAGCATGTAGCAGCCAGCCTAAGGTGCACGCTCACCTTGCCAGGCTCGTCTGAGGCCACTTGTTCTGTCCCTTCTCCTCCCCAAGCCTGCCACGCCCGAAGGAAAAGGAGTGTGGGCCTACCACGCACTGGCCCCTGTGCAGCTCCCTGAGGGAAGAACCTCCCTCTGAGGGCTAGGCCCAGAGCCCCTCTGTGGCTGGTGAGTCCCGTGGTTGGTGCATTTACTCCCAGAACAGTGTTCCCCATGACGCTAACAGTTTGGAGTGAGGCTCACAGGAACAGCAAACAATGCAACAGGATAACGGTCCACCTCCAGGAGTGGTCTACGGTGGGTCAGGGAGAGACCTACGTAGGGAAAGGGAGCACAGAAGAGAATCTCTGCAGTTTGGGGGCAAATGAATGCTTGGACCAGAGCCTACAGGAGGCCATGGCTGACAGTACGGCTGGGTCCCAGCACCTAGAAGGAGGGCCAGAGGGCGGGGCCCAAACCGCAAAACTACTCAGGTGTTTCCCTGTTTGCCTCATTCTGCTCTGGACGTGGGCTGAGTGGCTCCGCTCGTGCTTAGCAGCAGAAATCCTGACACCTCAGTGTTCTCCCCTTATAGGACTACCCTGCCTTTTCCTATTCTTCTGAGGTCAAGTTCCTACTGATTACCATAGGTCACAGCTATGGTGTTGGCTCTGACAGTCCTCCCATCTCAAGCTCCCATAACTGGCTCCTTTTCCATCCCAGCTCTTACTATAGTTCATATTCTACCATATTTTGGTAACTATGTCATTAATATTTGCATTTCACACTAGGATATTACAGGAATATATATGCCTTTAAAGAGCAAACAGCACTACATCTAAGAGTTTTTGACACATGGGAAGTTTCAACAAATATTTAGACGTTTGTTCAGTGAAAGAATGGTAGTAAGAAAACAGATCCAGAGAGCACAGGAAAAGGAGTGTGGGCCTGTCATGCTCGTAAGCCTCGGTTACTAACTTCTGTAGACCAAACTGGTGAGAGAGATGACATTTGGGGAGAAGAATTGATGAAAACTTTATTGTCAAAGAGCAGTCTTTACAAACGTAGAAGAAAAGTTCAAGTTTTTCTCTAATTACTAATGAGAGCCCCAAAATGAGACAAGAATATCCTAGCACACTCCAGGAGAACAGGGGGCAGGGAGAGGCCACAGGGGGCTGGACACAGCCAGGCTGCCTGAAGACAGAGGTGATTTTCTTGGCTACTGTGGCAAAGACTGACACCTCTTTCCCCATAGGGAAGAAGCGAAGTACAGCAGGGCACCTTTGTGGTTGGTGGGGTGCAGAATGAATTTTATGTAGTTCTCCTTTGAGACTATGGGACTCATGGGTCTGAATACATTGTGTATTACACACAAAGCTGAGTTGAAGAGAAGACCTCTAAGCATTGCGATGCAGTGGTGCCACGAGTGCCTGGGTATTATCTGTTTTTTAAAGTTAAGTTTCTGGTGGACTAATTCAATAAACAGCCTTACTTAGAGAGAATATGATCTTAAAGAAGTTTATTTTTGCCTGGAAATGCTACATATTATACTAAAATGAAGCACAAATGTTTAAAATAGCTAAACTTTTAAAAATGTGCTTGATACTTTTATATGAAAAAGAATTTTCAAAAACAGTAATAATGTCAATAAACGGAGTATCAGATTTGACAAGGTGGATTACAAAGTGGTTGGAAATGGTTCCCAGAAGATGGTGATTAATGTATCAAGAGCCCTGGAAGGAGGCCAGTCTTGGCCTAGATTTATTTAGGATTTTTAGCTCTGATTTGGATAAAGATATTTAAGACATGTTTATCAATCCTGCAGCTGCTCTGAAACTCAAAAACAGCAATAATGCCTCTGTAATGTTGGCTTTGTTATTTAATCCATGGATTCTCTATTTCCTCATCTACAAAATGAGGGTGATTCCTATCTCAGAGTTACTGTGAAGAACTAATGAGTCAAAGGTATATAAAATTAACCAATGAATGTAATTCTCTTTCTGTATGCAAGGAACAACAGAGTCAGGACTTATTTTAAAGTTATGAGGAAAAAACCGGTCAACATGCAGAATCCTCATACTAAACTAAAGGAGAATTCTGCATTTGGCTTTAAGAGAATAAGCTCCAGTTAAGGGTCCACACAGAAAGCAGTAATATGTGAAGAAAAGAGATGACTAAGAAAAAAGAAGGCAAACCAAAACATTTAAACAAACAAACAAACAAAACTCTTATATAGTATTACCAAATGCCCGTCTAAAAGATAACAGGGTCCTCTGCAGAATGACCCTTATTTACCACAGTAACCAATCAGCTCTGTTGGCTTTACAACTTTAATACAATGATTCCTGGTGAGGAATGTGTGAAGGTGACTGCAAATACGTTCCACTGCATTCTGTTTTATAATCATTTGGGTTACTTTCTGAGTAAACCTGTGAAAAAGCAAACAAAGTTACTGAAGACCGAAAGGGAGAGAAGAGATAGGACTTAAAAATACTCCAGAGACGGAGTTCTACAAATATCTGATGGTCACAAGCTCAGCAAGAGCCAACCGCTCAGACGCCCTTAAGCTCTTTGGCCAACCTCTGTTCTAAAGTCAGAGTGCTAAACATTGAGTTCCTATTCTCCTCAAATCACAAGGTGACTCTCCTACGTTTTATTACAAATTATGAAAATAACTACTTGGTATTAAGATCACAACTGTTTTAGTTTATTCACTTGTTCTTGTGAAAATGATTAATTATTTCTTAGAAAAGTTATTATTTTCTTATGTCATACATCTGCCAAAACAGAATCTCTGCTGCCCTAGACAAGGAGTTGTTGATCACACTTCAGAACACCCCAGCTGTGGACTCGGGCAGGAGCCAAAGGCCTGGCTCTGGGCTCTGCAGACATCCCATGAACTAAGAGTTTGTAATTTCTTTTGAACAAGAAAACCGAGCTATGAAGAGGGTGAAGACTCATCCTACTGGCCGTTGTTGAAACCAGTATTACTCACTGAGATAAGAGAATGCATGGAAGAAGACGGCACCAGACACCAGAGGCCTCAAGTCTCCTTCCAGTTCTGATTTTGGACAAATTTCTCAATGCACTGAAACTTGGCATTCTCATTTGAAAGCGAAGAACAGCAGCTAAATCACTGTTAAAGGTTTCTCTAGTTCTGAAATGATAATCTATTAACTGCCTGGGCATACTGGCAGACTTTTAAGAATGTGTAGATGCCTTCTACCCCTCAAAAGTATCATAAATAAGTTTAAAAGCACATTTGTTCAAGACTTGCTGGGTTGGCACTGTGGCTCTATGGCTCCTGTGAAAGTCTTCTATCTTTGCTCATTATCTGAGCCACAGGACCTAATTTAACGCACAATTCTAGAATGGCATGCCGGCGCCTCAGATGGTGACATGAAAGATGGTCACCTTGGGCGTGGGATTCGGTTATGAATGGCTTGCCATATGCTCACGCACTCTGTCATTTGCCTCCAGCTGTTTATACATCCTACTGAGGTACAGGAGAGGTGCCAGGAACAAGCTATTAACAACAGAAAAAGGAAAAAAAACACCCCACTTTTTGCAAGGTTTCCTAGACACAATTACCGCTGCTGAGAGACATCACCACTCCACACAGGCTACTTTGGGCTAAGCCATATAAACTTGCCGACTCAGTCATCAGTAATGGCTGACTTTCCACAGTTTCATACCGTAAAATCTACACAGGCTCCTGAAGGCCAGAAACAGTGGTGCCCTACAGGTCTTCCTGGGAGTGCAGTGACAGCGGGGGAGATGGGGCAGTCAGAGGCAAAGCCTGGCCATATGCAGGCTGAGGGGCTTTTACATAACAAAGGGACAATTATGGACCTGGCCTTGTGGAAGTTCTATGGATAAAATTTGGTAAGGACACTTAAGGAATGAATAAATCCATTATTCCTAGAGTTCAAAAAGGTTAGAAAGAAAATGACTAACACAAACTCATTAGTTTAAATCCATTTCCAAAGTCTGATGCAAGAAAAAAAAAAAGAATTAGGAAAAGTATCCTATTGTGTCTTTTGAGTCCTAGATATAGCTGTTCCCTTTGTCTACTCAAATTATTCTTTATTAATATGAATTTGTGAAACATGATAATTACACTCAGCTGGAGAGGTGGGGCACATACGTTTCACATCTTGATTATTTTTGCCTCCCTTTCCTCTTCCTAGTGCAAGGCCCTGGGTTTGATCCCCAAACACCACATAAAACCAGAGGTGGTGTAGGGTGGGGTGCGTGAGTAGCTGTACATGCTTGTATTTCCAGCACTTGAGAGGCTGAGGCAGGAGGATTGCTGCTATGAGTTCAAGGCCAGCTTGGGCTACACAGTGAGTTCAGAACCAGGTACCATTGGACTTTCTGTTACACGAACGGACATGTTTCCTATCAATATACACACTTAGTCATAAACACATGATAACCACAACACACACAAAAATTTTCAGTGCTGGACCAACTGTCTTAAAATGCTGAAATGACATAAAAATCAATTTCATATTAAAAATTTTAAGAAATTGACACTTCTAGTCCTCATTAACAAATTCGTAGGATAAAGCCTGAGTAGTGGGAAACATGAATTGCTTATCTGAGATTCTAAGAAAAAAATCTCCTTCTGTCAAAACAAGAAAAATGAAAGAGGAAGTCATAGCATCTGTAGATTTAACCAATATTTCACTGTTTATTGCAGAAAAGAGGCGGAATCAGATTATGTCATAATCAAATCTTAAGAATGTAAGATATGGGCCTAGAGGAATGGCACAGCAGTTAAAGTGCTTGCTTGCCTAGCAAGTGCAAAGCCCTGAGTTTGACTCTCTAGCACCACATAAGCCAGGTGTGGTGGTGCACGCCTGTAATCCCAGCATTTGGAAGGCTGAGGCAGGAGGACTGTTGTGAGTCCAAGGCCAGCCTGGACTTCATAGTGAGTTCAGGACCAGCCCGGTGTTACAGAGTTTGGGTGAACTATTTAAAGCTGCACAGCCAAGACATAAGATTGAATTTAAACGATCAAACTAAGAATAAAATTATTAATCTTATATTTTAATAATGAATATTAGAATAGTACTCAATGTTTCTGATTGAGCTGATAAGCACAAAACACTAGCCACCTGTTCTTTCGTGTCCTAAATTTTCTTGCATAAATTCTGCTCTTCTAATATATCTGTTTTGGCAAATAAAATTTGACTTTAATTTACTGCCAATATGTGTGGTGTAGACAAGAAGGAAGCCGGAACCAAAAAATATTTGGCTTCTTACCATCTATTAGTCTCCATTTGCAAAATCAATATTCAGTGTTCACCTCATCCATGACTCCAGGCAAAAAAAAAGAAAATTGCATGCTGTTCCCATGCAGCCCGATGATGCATCGTGCCATTATCCTCTGAGCTAATATGAGGTTCAGTATCTGCTGTCTCACCTGACAAATATGCCTTCAAAATCGAGGCTTGAGCACATTACTCGAAGAATCTGCAGCTTTAATATAATTTTCACTCCCGATACCCTTTCTGTTTTGGTGTGTGTAGCACGTGACAGGAATCACAAGGACAAAGAAGCTAGGAGGTTCCTCCTCTTCCCTCCCTCGTGTCTAGTCAGTTGTGGTCACGCCTTCCTTCCACAGCCATCTCTTGCACATAGAGGGCCAATTACTATGTGCTAGGGGAACACACTGGATGCTAGGAAGGCAGTAAAGAATAAAGCAGTCTTTCAGATCGCTCAACTTTTTTGCTAGTCACTGTAAAGACCAAAGGCAGAGAAAGAAGAGGAAGTACTCAACTTTGGGTAGGGATGAGGATGCATTCCCAAACCCAAAAGGGAAATGCACAATGCAAGTCTGCTGGAGTCGGGAGAAGTGAAGCGCTGCTACTCCGTCCCATGGACCAATAAGAAAAACAACAGGAGGAAATATCTGTTGAGTGCACATTTCGTGCCATCCACTTTGCTCAAACCTACAAGGCTGGCAGTGTTAACAGACTCATTTTAGACACAAGAAAATGCAGCTTGAGGAAACTCACTGCTGTGTATAAGAAATATATATCTCAAAGCAACCAAGCTGTAGTCAGACCCGACTTCACTACCTTACACCCTTAAACACTATGCTATATTGCACTGATTTATTAAATTTATGCTCTGCCAATTCGGGATTTGTGAATTTCTTAAATGAACTTCCAAAATTAGTTTTAAAAATATGGATAAGACACATCTTCCAGACAGGTAGATTGAGTCATGACTGAGGAGAGGGCCTGAGGAAGACCTTTGTCACCAAACAAGAGGAAGACAGGGCTATGTTGCTGCTGCCCGTACTGACCCCTCCCACCTCAGACCTGATTGTCACATGGCCCAGGCAACAGGGAAGCGGAGTCCTGCTGCGGATGGACTACAGTGGGTGTCCCTTGCTTCAATTTCCAGCCAAACCAACCAGGGCCACTGTTGATCAGATCTCAATAAGGCCACCGCCCTCAAATTGGTAAAGAAATTTTAAAATGTCCAGAAATGACTATTAGCAAGGCTCTGCTACGCAAATACATTTTTACCATCAAAAAAAAAAAAAGAAAGAAAGAAAGAAAAAAGAAAAAATGTAGGAGAATTAGGAAGAGAGGAAAAAAGAACCTTTGGCCAAAACCAGAAAGGGTCCAATCCAATGAGCCTCTCAGGTCCTGGCCAAATGTCGGTGCCCTGTTCACTGGCGACAGCTCAGGAATGTGCCTTAAATTGCATGACACTGCTTGCGGGAAGCAAGCCTGGCAGCACAGAGATAATTACCAGCACATATTAGTGAAGGCAGTCACAGCCAACTCTAAGCTGCACTCAAAACGGCCTTTCCTTCATGAACTGGTAGTTATTTTCTGGTTTCTAAGAAACCAAATAAAATTAAAATCCACCACTAATAACAAAACAATATTCTACAATTCTCCTCCTTCCCTTTCAGAGGCCCATCAGTGACTGCATCTGATCAAAGCTGAATTATTAAATGTCTATAGATTAATCCTATAATTCTCGAGGGCTCAGAGTTTGTAATTTCCCAGAAAAAAAACAGACACAATCGACAGCGTGAAAAATTTAATTGCCCTTTAATTACCAGTTAAGCTGAATAGTGTGAGATATGGGTGCCTTCAATTTTTGATAGTCATTATGATTCCACGAGAATTTTGAAGGGAAATAATTGAATCTCTTGGGAGTACTCCCTTTTTTCTGCCACTGCCAAAATCAAAATGAGGGCAGAAAAAAATGTAAGGGGTTATTCAAATTCTTCCAGATCATAACCCAGAACGGCCCCTCAGTCATCAACTGGCCGCTCGGAGGCAGTTGCCCTGCACATTTTCATGATATACTAATACAGAAACGAGTTTCCTCCTATTGAGTTCTTCTACATTACACAGATAAAGACTCTGGGCTGGGGGGTTTCTTTTTGCTGTTGTTATTATTTAAAATCATATCCAAAGATGCCATACTTGTGTCTTCGGTATCTTGGAGCTAGAAACCAAGACAGGCACATATCCCCTTCACTAAAGGCATGTGCGCGCGCGTGCACGCACACACACACACACACACACACACACACACACACACCCTCACACCCTCACTTTGATCATGCTCCAACAAGAGAAATGAGATTTTCTTGTGAGAATTCAAAGGGTTCAACTTGAGCCTTTGACCACTTTCATTGTCACAGAGGACCGAGTATCTCAGGAGGGAACTGGCCTCAGGAAAGCTGGGCAGCTGGAGGGACAGAGCTGATTGCTTCTTCCCCTCCTTAAGTACGTGCTGGCCTTCTAAATGTGCCACGGTCCATGAACTTTGGGTGTGTCTATGTGCATGTGTGTGCAGGCGTGCATGTCTGTGTGCATACATGCCTACTGAGGCTGCAGGGTGCCCCAGCCTCTTTTTGGAGGACACAGCACTTTTTATATGGAATGAAATTAGTCTGCAATTTTGGAAAGTCGAGTCTGGGTCAAAATAAAGCTTTTTGTGAGGTCTCCAATATACTGCAGGCTGTCCTGCCTCTGGCTCCTGCTGTTTACTGCCAGCGAATACATCCTAAGTGTGGACCTAGTTACTGGTGATCTTTTGGTAAATGAATTGCATTTCAGTTGCCAGGCAAATATAAAAGAAGAAAAAAAACTGCAGAAGCATTTGCCACTTAAAAAAAATCTGGGTACCTCTGTATTTTCCCCAACCCTCAGTATCAAACCTGCACCACACAGTGCTTTCTCAGGCTGTGGGGCACTGTGTCCATGACGTGGGTACCTGAGGGTGGGGCAACTATTTCAGCATCTTTCCCTGATCCTCTCTAGAAATGGAAGGGCTTCGGTCAGGTCTGTGAGCAGGCAGGAAGCCGATTTGCAGAACCTTCTCGTTATTCACCAGAAGCTTCTGCCCCATTGCAGCTTGTTTCTAGGCTGGTGTGGGATTGGGGATTCCAGAACTGAATCCTTTTGAACGGTGCTACGGATGGCCCGTGGCCCCTTATCGTCAGAAGCACTTAGGGTGTGCGTGTGCGTGGCAGTGGACCTGAGCAGCCATTTCAGGTGTACTTGGAAAAGGGACAGTCCATGTGACTGACCTCAGTCTCTGCGATTGACTGCATGTGAATGACCTGTGTGGTCTACCAAATCCTTTCGATGAGCTGACTATGGCCCAGAGGTTCATGTGTCACCTGAAAATCCCTAGACCAGCATCAAAATGCTGTAACTTGAGTGAGGCAACTGAACAGGGAACTCTGAGGAAAGAAGCAGGTGCCAAAATCTTCCTCAGTGAAAAATTGAGATAGGATGGCAGCACTATACTACAAAGAAACAAGGCTGGCGAAGCCACAGGATCTCAGAGGCTGAGGAAGTACGCTTGTTACATTAAAAAGCAAACTGGAAAAAAAATTAAGGAGGGTTTTTTTTTTTTCCCAAGCAGCTATTGAGGTTATCAGCTGCTCTGGCCAAAGCCACTAGAGCTCCCTACTCTTCTGATAGGATTCTTCTCACCTCTCCCCAGGCTCACTGGCACATCCTGCAATCCAACAGGGCCTCTTGTCTCCGCAAAGAGGACTCATCTCTCTCAGAAATGAGAAGTGGGAAGGCTGCATTTCAGCTGTCACAGCCTGGCATATCGCTGATGCACACTCCTGTGGCCTTTCCAATTTCCTGGTGTGATGCAAATGAACGCTGTGCAGCAGGTAAACAGCACTGAAGTGAGAACTACAACTCTTATTTATAGATCAAACACCTGCCACCGATTTAAACAGTAGTTATCTAACTTGAAAGTCTAGCAAGATATTGAATGGCCCCTTGAAGCAAGTAATTTTGAAGTAGCAGTTCATGTATACAGATGTGGTTAAAGCCTACTTCAGAATGCTATAATTATCATCAAAAAGGCAGATTCCATTAAATATCTGTTATGCTTTTAGAATCTGTATTCCCAGACAGATTTAAAGCATTGAGAGTCCTGAGCTTCTCAACACTATACTTTTAACATTATTTCCTTTAAAGGACTGTGGCTTAGGATTTTTCAGAATTTGGAAAAAATATCAGATCAGAGGTTTTGGGAACAGTTGTTGATACAATGTGGCTGCTCCCGTCACTCTGCCTTCTCAACCCTGGGCTCTCTCCCCAGCAGGCGCAACACAGCTTCATATTTGGAAAAACATTTCTTTCTAAACATGAGCCAGTGAGGAGTGAGCATGTTTCTGATCACAAGTGACTAATACGCATTTCTAGAATGTTAAAAATTAGTTGACATGCTATATATAAGCTCTATAAATATGATTTAATATTTCAGATGAAAAGCTAGTGTCACTACTTTCATTTCATGCATGGTGAAAACTGACCTTCTGAGAGGTTCAGTCCCCTGCTCAAGACCACCCAGCTAGTAAAAGGAGGAATCCGAATGTGAACATGGGTTTGTGTTGTTTTTCCTGCTATCTCTCACTGGCTCAGGAAAGGCTGCTGCCGATTGCTTGGGTTGGTTCAAATGGACTTTTCCATTGACAAAAATATGGAATGTCATGCTGGAAGCACGTAATAATTATTTTCAGTGGCTTGAGATTGGCTTGACCTCTGGGCCATAAGTCAGCTCATTGAAAGGATTTGGTAGCAGGCCACACAGGTCAATCACATGTGGGCAAATCATTTCTCAGTGGACCTTTCTTCTCACCCAGAAAATCCTATGAATGGATTAGAGGACTTTTTATAGCTCCTTTGAATTATAAAATTCTGTGACTCTGAGCCATGAATTGCTCCACTCTGTAAGGATGACAGGCTTATTGGCTTGCGCTTGGAAGGGCCTGTGCTACTGTAAGCAGCAGCCTTCCTCACCAGGGTTAGCTCAGGTTGTAGCCACCTCCCCCCGCCACCAGCAACATCAACTGTTATGCTTAGAGCAGAGGACAGAATGAGTGAATAAAATTACTATGACATTTTCACTGACAGGCTGGTGACCATCACCACCTTGTGCGTGTCCTTCTTAGTTGATGTAACTACTACCAATGTGCCTGAGATAGGAAAGTGAAAACACACTTGGAGGCAGGTGTAAGGGAACATCCTCTGTTTGGTAACCTGACAAAGTCTCTAGACATTTGGTAGGGATCAGAAACTCACACACAACACCAGTAAGGACAGAAAAGGGACACCCGCCTAGAGGGCTGGGAGAGAGAGGAGCAAGTGTTCAGCTAACACAATGTGATAATTAACCCCTTTTTTTCTTTGATAAAAATTACTGCTGGAAAGGGAATCTCATCCAGTGGGTAGGCCAGAGTCTCATCTAAGCAAGGGACGGAGAAGCAGCTGAAGTTGGGGGCAGAGGACGGTGCAGAAGGATAGCTGTGCGACAGCTCCTTTCACTGGAAAACAGTCCCTTAGATAAAACTGACCAGGGTCAACACGACACAAACCTTCCTCCCCCAGGTGAAAGCGCCACAGCTGGCTTTAAGACGAGGGTGAACGGACGCAACCCCTTCTCTACGTAAGAATCGAAGCAGGCAAGAAAGGATGCTGTTTGCAAGTTCCAGGGCATGAGATAGAAAAATGTATGATAGTTATCTAAAAAGAGGTAACCAACCAAGATTTAGAAGGGCAAGCCCCTGTCTAACTACTATACTTGACCTTTATAGCAAGGCTAAAGATTGGGGGCCCAATCCTGCATATCAAAGAGTTTCTTACGATTTCTGCAAACTCCAGTGAAGGAATCCAGGTAAGAACAGGAAGCCAGAATGGCTCTGGAAACATGGAAGAAATGGCACTACTAGGACAAAGCAAAACCCAGAGATCTGGTGGCATCGCTAAGCGCCTACACTACTCCTATACCTGGGTTAATTCACAGAGCCCATTTATGCAAAAGTGAATCACTGGCAAGCTAGATAAGCTAAAATATCCATTACAGGAGATTTTAGGTGATGGGGTTATTTGTGAAATTCTTCATTACTCCACCTTTAAATAAAAATAATACAACAGTATAACTTCTATGACAGAAAAGAAAAATAAATCCAAGGCCAATTGTTATCCTCACATAGTAGGGAGCTAAAAAAGGGAACATAAGTCAAAGTTGGCATCCTTACTGTCTAGCCAGGGAGTAAAACATACCTGTTAATTGAATGGTTATGTACAACTTGAACTGTAGTTCTGAGGAAGTAAGACTTGCACTTTTTGGTATTGTACATGGAATGAAAACAGTATTGTGAGTTCACAGCTACATTCAATCACCCAAACCAAAATCTTCAAAGATACATTACAAAAGTCAAGGGGGGAAAGATGTAAGGCAGTAACAAATGTAAAGACAGACACTACTTCTTTTAAAGATTTTGTCTTGTTCTTGATATTCTCATTAATTGGCATGACAGCATGGAGTCATCTTAAACTCCTGTTCTTCTAGTACTACACATATGCCGCCCTGGGACCTGCGAACTGTACCTAGTTTGCTGGCAGCTGCTACTTCAAAAGAAGTTGGGGTCACTAAGCTTGTGTAGTCTTTTCTATAAGCTCCAGTGGGAAAGGAACCTTCCACTGATAGAATTTTTTAATTTATAAAAAGCATGTTTTCTTCAGGGATAAATTTATTCCATGGGTTCAACCAAACACTCTCCACTGAAAGCCCCGAAACTGTTCCTCAGAGAAGGACTTTCTGTTCGTGCTTGAGGAGAGTGAATGGTAAACTAAGTTCACACATCCACCAGTGTCTAGAGCAGGCCAACTATCTTGATCCCTATGCTAAGCCTCCAGGTACAACCTCCAAGGAAAACAGGAGTAAGGCAAGCCAGGCAACTACCAAATACTGGGCTTTTACAGTGTAAGAAACAGAAGGTTCTCTTGTGCCTGTGACCCCCAGAGAACCCCACGGCCTTCCTCCAAGACACACAGGGCCATACTGTGTAGGGCTAAGCATCCTCCCAGCCTGCTGTGGGGTGTGCTCCAGGACTCCCTCTATAGTTAGAGAAATCAAAATCAGAAAACCAAGCTCTCAGACTCAGAACTTCTCTCAATGACTAAATGTTCCGAACACAAAACAAAGCAAACACAAGGAAGTGATGCAGCGAGTGGGACACCACGGTGGCAGAGCCAAGTAGAGCTGCTGGCTATCTCAGCACGAAGTACTTCCTGCCTCCCACCCACAGTACCCACAGTCATTACCTCTGTGTTCTCCTACTACTTCCAGCAATGCATCTCCATGGTCACCACACCCAGCTGAGCATTCCAATGCTTCTGAAAGCAAAGCCCAGAGCCTACATAACAGTCATTGGGGGCCTAATGATGCTGTAATCCTAGATCATTCCATAACATTTTACAAGACCGGGATCTAGAGATCTGTAGGTTTAGCTCCCCAGCGATGCCGCAGCATAGTATGGTTTGAGCGTTACAGGGCAGCAAATTACACAGGTCCCCAGTATCAGCAGTAGCCTGCTGGGTGGTCATGGGAGCCATTCTAGCTCTGCAGCATATCTCTGAATGGTTACTATGCTGCTCACAACATTAGAGCTTCCTCCTTAGAAACAAAGGTAACTTACTTGGTAGTTTACAAAGTTCCCATTGCATCAACTCTCTGAGATAGGACTCAGACTCCCTATTCCCACAAACTCAGAAATTTTGTGCCCTAGAACTGTTGCATAGCCAACTAATAAGCAGCACAGTCCAGGCCCCGGATCTAGGTCTTGTGACTGCAGATCCTCTCATCTTTATAATCCATCACACATAATGTAACGCTCAGCTGAGCCACTGCAAAAGCCAGATACACCCTGTTCCAAGCCCGACATCTACTACGAGAGGTCTTCTTCATTTATGTAGGAGAACACTGCCAGAACGCTGCTGGCTGGTACTTGGGTCCCAGGAGCTCAGCTGTTGCCACTGTTGCCACTGTGCTTTTGTGACATCCTCTGCACCATGAGGCTCACTTTCCCAGCTGAGAAAGAGGACTTGCCAGTCGTCCTCTGTAGTGATTTGCTGACCCCGGCTCTGCCAGACAGGCATGGTTCTTTCACTTGGCCAGTCTGGAGAGCTCTCCAGATTTCTCTAAATCTTTAATCCGGAGGCATGTCTACACATGTAGCATGAAGTATACATTTTAAAATTCTTCCTGTAAAATATTAAAATCTCTACCAAAATTGAGTCTATGTAAATACTCAACAAATAGTCAGGTAATGATAATGCATATTACATTCCCTGCTTCTATTCCTGTCAGTCCAAGGTAGGGGAGGCCCAGACACTGCTAGCAAAGGGGTTTTCAATCCCTGCCTCCCTAATTATTGCATTTTCTACCTGCCATCCCACAGGCACAGGAGCCCTAATGAAAGAGGGAGGGAGAGAGGGAGAGAGGGAGGGAGAGGGAGAGAGGGAGAGAGGGAGAGAGGGAGAGAGGGAGAGAGGGGGAGAGAGAGAGAGAGAGAGAGAGAGAGAGAGAGAGAGAGAGAGA